>LR880966.1:48104-58765 GCA_904067115.1 Aegilops sharonensis
GGGTGCATTTATGTGTCGGTCATCAACACTCACAGATTTGGCCGATTCTGGCCCGTTTCATGGACTATTTCTCACTATTGTGGGGTCCCGGAATGATTTCCACGATTAATGAACCCCGTGGTGCATTCAGATGTTGGTCATCAACACTCGTAGTTTTGGCCAATTCTGGCCCGTTTCGTGCACTATTACTCATTCCTTTGCGGTCCCGGAGAGATTTTCATGATTAACGAACCACGGCGAGTGTTTATGTGTCGGTCATCAACTCGCGTGGTTTTTTTCGATTCGGAGCAGTTTCATGGACAATTACTCCTCGTTTTGGGGTCCCAAAGTGATTTCCATGGTTTTCGGACCACAAGGTGTGCTTATGTTTCGGTCATCAACAATCGAAGTTTGGGCCGATTATGGCCCTTTTCTTGGACTATTACTCAGTTTGGGGTCGCTAAGTGATTTCCACGATTGACGAACCCCTGCGTGCGTTTACGTGTCGATCATCAACACTCATAATTTTGGCCGATTCTGCCTCATTTCGTGGACTATTACTCACTATCTTGGTGTCCCGGAGTGATTTCCACGATTAACAAACCCCGGGGTGCGTTTACATGTCGGTCATCAACACTCGCGGTTTTGGCCGATTTTGGCCCGTTTCGTGGACTATTACTCACTGTTTTGCGGTCCCTGAGTGATTTCCACGATTGACGAACCCTGAGCTGCATTTATGTGTCGATCATCAACACTCGCAGTTTTGGCCAATTCAGCCCGTTTCATGGACTATTACTTACTGCTTTGTGGTCCCGGAGTGATTTCCATGATTAACGAACCACGGGGTGCGTTTATTTGTCGGTCATCAGCTCGCGTGGTTTTTTTCTATTCTGAGCAGTTTCATGGACAATTACTCCTCGTTTGGGGTTCCCAAAGTGATTTCCATGGTTTTCGAACCACAAGGTGCGCTGACATTTAGGTCATCAACAATCGAAGTTTGGGCCGATTCTGGCCCGTTTCTTGGTCTATTACTCAGTTTTGGGGTCGCTAAGTGATTTCCACGATTGACAAACCCCGGAGTGCGTTTACGTGTCCATCATCAACACTCAAAATTTTAGCCGATTCTGGCCCGTTTCGTGGACTATTACTCACTATCTTGGTGTGCCGGATTGATTTCCACAATTAACAAACCTCGGGGTGCGTTTACATGTCGGTCATCAACACTCGCAGTTTTGGCCGATGTTTGCCCGTTTCGTGGACTATTACTCACTGTTTTGGGGTCCCAGAGTGATTTCCACGATTGACGAACCCTGAGCTGCGTTTATGTGTCGATCATCAACACTCACAATTTTGCCCGATTCTGGCCCGTTTCGTGGACTATTACTCACCGTTTTGGGGTCCCTAAGCGATTTCCAAGGTTGTCGAACCCCAAGGTGCGCATATCTATCGGTCATCAACAATTATAGTTTGGGCCGATTCTGACNGTCGAACCCCAAGGTGCGCATATCTATCGGTCATCAACAATTATAGTTTGGGCCGATTCTGACCCGTTTCTTGGACTGTTATTTAGTTTTGGGGTCCCTAAGTGATTTCCACGATTGATGAACCCCGGCGTGCGTTTACGTGTTGATCATCAACACTCACAATTTTGGCCGATTCTGACCCGTTTCGTGTACTATTACTCACTATCTTGGTGTCCCGGAGTGATTTCCACGAATAACAAACCCCGGGGTGCGTTTACATGTCGGCCATCAACACTTGTAGTTTTGGCCGATTTTGGCCCGTTTGGTGGACTATTACTCACTGTTTTGGGGTCCCGGAGTGATTTCCACGACTGACGAACCCTGGGGTGCATTTATGTGTCGGTCATCAACACTCACAGATTTGGCCGATTCTGGCCCGTTTCATGGACTATTTCTCACTATTGTGGTGTCCCGGAATGATTTCCACGATTAGTGAACCCCGTGGTGCATTCAGTGTTGGTCATCAACACTCGTAGATTTGGCCAATTCTGGCCCGTTTCGTGCACTATTACTCATTCCTTTGCGGTCCCGGAGTGATTTTCATGATTAACGAACCACGGCGAGCGTTTATGTGTCGGTCATCAACTCGCGTGGTTTTTTTCGATTCGGAGCAGTTTCATGGACAATTACTCCTCTTTTGGGGTCCCAAAGTGATTTCCATGGTTTTCGGACCACAAGGTGTGCTTATGTTTCGGTCATCAACAATCGAAGTTTGGGCCGATTATGGCCCTTTTCTTGGACTATTACTCAGTTTGGGGTCGCTAAGTGATTTCCACGATTGATGAACCCCTGCGTGCGTTTACGTGTCGATCATCAACACTCATAATTTTGGCCGATTCTGCCTCATTTCGTGGACTATTACTCACTATCTTGGTGTCCCGGAGTGATTTCCACGATTAACAAACCCCGGGGTGCGTTTACATGTCGGTCATCAACACTCGCGGTTTTGGCCGATGCTGGCCCGTTTCGTGGACTATTACTCACTATCTTGGTGTCCCGGAGTGATTTCCACGATTGACGAACCCTGAGCTGCATTTATGTGTCGATCATCAACACTCATAATTTTGGCCGATTCTGCCTCATTTCGTGGACTATTACTCACTATCTTGGTGTCCCGGAGTGATTTCCACGATTAACAAACCCCGGGGTGCGTTTACATGTCGGTCATCAACACTCGCGGTTTTGGCCGATTTTGGCCCGTTTCGTGGACTATTACTCACTGTTTTGGGGTCCGTGAGTGATTTCCACGATTGACGAACCCTGAGCTGCATTTATGTGTCGATCATCAACACTCGCAGTTTTGGCCAATTCAGCCCGTTTCATGGACTATTACTTACTGCTTTGTGGTCCCGGAGTGACTTCCATGATTAACGAACCACGGGGTGCGTTTATTTGTCGGTCATCTGCTCGCGTGGTTTTTTTCTATTCTGTGCAGTTTCAAGGACAATTACTCCTCGTTTGGGGTTCCCAAAGTGATTTCCATGGTTTTCGAACCACCAGGTGCGCTGACATTTAGGTCATCAACAATCGAAGTTTGGGCCGATTCTGGCCCGTTTCTTGGTCTATTACTCAGTTTTGGGGTCGCTAAGTGATTTCCACGATTGACAAACCCCGGCGTGCATTTACGTGTCCATCATCAACACTCACAATTTTTGCCGATTCTGGCCCGTTTCGTGGACTATTACTCACTATCTTGGTGTCCCGGATTGATTTCCACAATTAACAAACCTCGAGGTGCGTTTACATGTCGGTCATCAACACTCGCAGTTTTGGCTGATTTTTGCCCGTTTCGTGGACTATTACTCACTGTTTTGGGGTCCCAGAGTGATTTCCAAGATTGACGAACCCTGAGCTGTGTTTATGTGTCGATCATCAACACTCACAATTTTGGCCGATTCTGGCCCGTTTCGTGGACTATTACTCACCGTTTTGGGGTCCCAAAGCGATTTCCATGGTTGTCGAACCCCAAGGTGCGCATATCTATCGGTCATCAACAATTGTAGTTTGGGCCGATTCTGACCCGTTTCTTGGACTGTTATTTAGTTTTGGGGTCCCTAAGTGATTTCCACGATTGATGAACCCCGGCGTGCGTTTACGTGTTGATCATCAACACTCACAATTTTGGCCGATTCTGACGCGTTTCGTGTACTATTACTCACTATCTTGGTGTCCCGGAGTGATTTCCACGAATAACAAACCCCGGGGTGCGTTTACATGTCGGCCATCAACACTTGTAGTTTTGACCGATTTTGGCCCGTTTGGTGGAGTATTACCCACTGTTTTGGGGTCCCGGAGTGATTTCCACGATTGACGAACCCTGGGGTGCATTTATGTGTCGGTCATCAACACTCACAGATTTGGCCGATTCTGGCCCGTTTCATGGACTATTTCTCACTATTGTGGGGTCCCGGAATGATTTCCACGATTAATGAACCCCGTGGTGCATTCAGATGTTGGTCATCAACACTCGTAGTTTTGGCCAATTCTGGCCCGTTTCGTGCACTATTACTCATTCCTTTGCGGTCCCGGAGAGATTTTCATGATTAACGAACCACGGCGAGTGTTTATGTGTCGGTCATCAACTCGCGTGGTTTTTTTCGATTCGGAGCAGTTTCATGGACAATTACTCCTCGTTTTGGGGTCCCAAAGTGATTTCCATGGTTTTCGGACCACAAGGTGTGCTTATGTTTCGGTCATCAACAATCGAAGTTTGGGCCGATTATGGCCCTTTTCTTGGACTATTACTCAGTTTGGGGTCGCTAAGTGATTTCCACGATTGACGAACCCCTGCGTGCGTTTACGTGTCGATCATCAACACTCATAATTTTGGCCGATTCTGCCTCATTTCGTGGACTATTACTCACTGTTTTGGGGGTCCCGGAGTGATTTCCACGAATAACACACCCCGGGGTGCGTTTACGTGTCGGTCATCAACCCTCGCAGTTTTGGCCGATTCTGCCTCATTTCGTGGACTATTACTCACTGTTTTGGGGGTCCCGGAGTGATTTCCACGAATAACACACCCCGGGGTGCGTTTACGTGTCGGTCATCAACCCTCGCAGTTTTGGCCGATTCTGCCTCATTTCGTGGACTATTACTCACTGTTTTGGGGGTCCCGGAGTGATTTCCACGAATAACACACCCCGGGGTGCGTTTACGTGTCGGTCATCAACCCTCGCAGTTTTGGCCGATTCTGCCTCATTTCGTGGACTATTACTCACTGTTTTGGGGGTCCCGGAGTGATTTCCACGAATAACACACCCCGGGGTGCGTTTACGTGTCGGTCATCAACCCTCGCAGTTTTGGCCGATTCTGCCTCATTTCGTGGACTATTACTCACTGTTTTGGGGGTCCCGGAGTGATTTCCACGAATAACACACCCCGGGGTGCGTTTACGTGTCGGTCATCAACCCTCGCAGTTTTGGCCGATTCTGCCTCATTTCGTGGACTATTACTCACTGTTTTGGGGGTCCCGGAGTGATTTCCACGAATAACACACCCCGGGGTGCGTTTACGTGTCGGTCATCAACCCTCGCAGTTTTGGCCGATTCTGCCTCATTTCGTGGACTATTACTCACTGTTTTGGGGGTCCCGGAGTGATTTCCACGAATAACACACCCCGGGGTGCGTTTACGTGTCGGTCATCAACCCTCGCAGTTTTGGCCGATTCTGCCTCATTTCGTGGACTATTACTCACTGTTTTGGGGGTCCCGGAGTGATTTCCACGAATAACACACCCCGGGGTGCGTTTACGTGTCGGTCATCAACCCTCGCAGTTTTGGCCGATTCTGCCTCATTTCGTGGACTATTACTCACTGTTTTGGGGGTCCCGGAGTGATTTCCACGAATAACACACCCCGGGGTGCGTTTACGTGTCGGTCATCAACCCTCGCAGTTTTGGCCGATTCTGCCTCATTTCGTGGACTATTACTCACTGTTTTGGGGGTCCCGGAGTGATTTCCACGAATAACACACCCCGGGGTGCGTTTACGTGTCGGTCATCAACCCTCGCAGTTTTGGCCGATTCTGCCTCATTTCGTGGACTATTACTCACTGTTTTGGGGGTCCCGGAGTGATTTCCACGAATAACACACCCCGGGGTGCGTTTACGTGTCGGTCATCAACCCTCGCAGTTTTGGCCGATTCTGCCTCATTTCGTGGACTATTACTCACTGTTTTGGGGGTCCCGGAGTGATTTCCACGAATAACACACCCCGGGGTGCGTTTACGTGTCGGTCATCAACCCTCGCAGTTTTGGCCGATTCTGCCTCATTTCGTGGACTATTACTCACTGTTTTGGGGGTCCCGGAGTGATTTCCACGAATAACACACCCCGGGGTGCGTTTACGTGTCGGTCATCAACCCTCGCAGTTTTGGCCGATTCTGCCTCATTTCGTGGACTATTACTCACCGTTTTGGGGTCCCAGAGTGATTTCCACGATTGACGAACCCTGAGCTGCATTTATGTGTCGATCATCAACACTCGCAGTTTTGGCCAATTCAGCCCGTTTCATGGACTATTACTTACTGCTTTGTGGTCCCGGAGTGATTTCCATGATTAACGAACCACGGGGTGCGTTTATTTGTCGGTCATCAGCTCGCGTGGTTTTTTTCTATTCTGAGCAGTTTCATGGACAATTACTCCTCGTTTGGGGTTCCCAAAGTGATTTCCATGGTTTTCGAACCACAAGGTGCGCTGACATTTAGGTCATCAACAATCGAAGTTTGGGCCGATTCTGGCCCGTTTCTTGGTCTATTACTCAGTTTTGGGGTCGCTAAGTGATTTCCACGATTGACAAACCCCGGCGTGCGTTTACGTGTCCATCATCAACACTCAAAATTTTAGCCGATTCTGGCCCGTTTCGTGGACTATTACTCACTATCTTGGTGTCCCGGATTGATTTCCACAATTAACAAACCTCGGGGTGCGTTTACATGTCGGTCATCAACACTCGCAGTTTTGGCCGATTTTTGCCCGTTTCGTGGACTATTACTCACTGTTTTGGGGTCCCAGAGTGATTTCCACGATTGACGAACCCTGAGCTGCGTTTATGTGTCGATCATCAACACTCACAATTTTGGCCGATTCTGGCCCGTTTCGTGGACTATTACTCACCATTTTGGGGTCCCAAAGCGATTTCCATGGTTGTCGAACCCCAAGGTGCGCATATCTATCGGTCGTCAACAATTGTAGTTTGGGCCGATTCTGACCCGTTTCTTGGACTGTTATTTAGTTTTGGGGTCCCTAAGTGATTTCCATGATTGATGAACCCCGGCGTGCGTTTACGTGTTGATCATCAACACTCACAATTTTGGCCGATTCTGACCCGTTTCGTGTACTATTACTCACTATCTTGGTGTCCCGGAGTGATTTCCACGAATAACAAACCCCGGGGTGCGTTTACATGTCGGCCATCAACACTTGTAGTTTTGGCCGATTTTGGCCCGTTTGGTGGACTATTACTCACTGTTTTGGGGTCCCGGAGTGATTTCCACGATTAACGAACCCTGGGGTGCATTTATGTGTCGGTCATCAACACTCACAGATTTGGCCGATTCTGGCCCGTTTCATGGACTATTTCTCACTATTGTGGGGTCCCGGAATGATTTCCACGATTAATGAACCCCGTGGTGCATTCAGATGTTGGTCATCAACACTCGTAGATTTGGCCAATTCTGGCCCGTTTCGTGCACTATTACTCATTCCTTTGCGGTCCCGGAGTGATTTTCATGATTAGCGAACCACAGCGAGCGTTTATGTGTCGGTCATCAACTCGCGTGGTTTTTTTCGATTCGGAGCAGTTTCATGGACAATTACTCCTCGTTTTGGGGTCCCAAAGTGATTTCCATGGTTTTCGGACCACAAGGTGTGCTTATGTTTTGGTCATCAACAATTGAAGTTTGGGCCGATTCTGGCCCGTTTCTTGGAATATTACTCAGTTTGGGGTCGCTAAGTGATTTCCACGATTGACGAACCCCTGCGTGCATTTACGTGTCGATCATCAACACTCACAATTTTGGCCGATTCTGCCTCATTTCGTGGACTATTAATCACTATCTTGGTGTCCCGGAGTGATTTCCACGAATAACAAACCCCGGGGTGCGTTTACATGTCGGCCATCAACACTTGTTGTTTTGGCCGATTTTGGCCCGTTTGGTGGACTATTACTCACTGTTTTGCGGTCCCGGAGTGATTTCCACGATTGACGAACCCTGGGGTGCATTTATGTGTCGATCATCAACACTCACAGTTTTGGCCGATTCTGGCCCGTTTCGTGGACTATTACTCACCGTTTTGGGGTCCCAAAGTGATTTCCATGGTTGTCGAACCCCAAGGTGCGCATATGTATCGGTCATCAACAATCGTAGTTTGGGCCGATTCTGACCCGTTTCTCAGTTATTTAGTTTTGGGGTCCCTAAGTGATTTCCACGATTGACGAACCCCGGCATGCGTTTACGTGTTGATCATCAACACTCACAATTTTGGCCGATTCTGACCCGTTTCGTGTACTTTTACTCAACCCGGGGGTGTGTTTACATGTCGGCCATCAACACTTGTAGTTTTGGCCGATTTTGGCCCGTTTGGTGGACTATTACTCACTGTTTTGGGGTCCCGGAGTGATTTCCACGATTGACGAACCCTGGGGTGCATTTATGTGTCGGTCATCAACACTCACAGATTTGGCCGGTTCAGGCCCGTTCCATGGACTATTTCTCACTATTATGGGGTCCCGGAATGATTTCCACGATTAATGAACCCTGTGGTGCATTCAGATGTTGGTCATCAACACTCGCAAATTTGGCCAATTCTGGCCCGTTTCGTGCACTATTACTCATTGCTTTGCGGTCCCGGAGTGATTTCCATGATTAACGAACCACGGCGAGCGTTTATGTGTCGGTCATCAACTCGCGTGGTTTTTTTGATTCGGAGCAGTTTCATAGACAATTACTCCTCGTTTTGGGGTCCCAAAGTGATTTCCATGGTTTTCGGACCACAGGGTGTGCTTATGTTCCGGTCATCAACAATCGAAGTTTGGGCCGATTCTGGCCCTTTTCTTGGACTATTACTCAGTTTGGGGTCGCTAAGTGATTTCCACGATTGACGAACCCCTGCGTGCGTTTACGTGTCGATCATCAACACTCACAATTTTGGCCGATTCTGCCTCATTTCATGGACTATTACTCACTATCTTGGTGTCCCGGAGTGATTTCCACGATTAACAAACCCCGGGGTGCGTTTACATGTCGGTCATCAACACTCGCGGTTTTGGCCAATTTTGGCCAGTTTCGTGGACTATTACTCACTGTTTTGGGGTCCCGGAGTGATTTCCACGATTGACGAACCCTGAGCTGCATTTATGTGTCGATCATCAACACTGACAGTTTTGGCCGATTCTGGCCCGTTTCGTGGACTATTACTAACCGTTTTGGGGTCCCAAAGCGATTTCCATGGTTGTCGAACCCCAAGGTGTGAATACGTGTCGGTCATCAACAATCATAGTTTGCGATTCTGACCCGTTTCTTGGACTGTTATTTAGTTTTGGGGTCCCTAAGTGATTTCCACGATTGACAAACCCCGGCGTGCGTTTACGTGTTGATCATCAACACTCACAATTATGGTCGATTCTGACCCGTTTCGTGTACTATTAATCACTGTCTTGGTGTCCCGGAGTGATTCCCACGAATAACAAACCCCGGGGTACGTTTACATGTCGGCCATCAACACTTGTAGTTTTGGCCGATTTTGGACCGTTTCGTGGACTATTACTCACTGTTTTGGGGTCCCGGATTGATTTTCACGATTGACGAACCCTGGGGTGCATTTATGTGTCGGTCATCAACACCCGCGGTTTTCGTCAATTCTGAGCTGTTTCATGGACTATTACTCACTGTTTTGGAGTCCCAAAGCGATTTCCATGGTTGTTGAACCCCAAGGTGCGTATACGTGTCGGTCGTCAACAATCGCAGTTTGGGCCGATTCTGGCCCGTTTCTTGGATTGTTATTTAGTTTTGGGTTCCCTAAGTGATTTCCACGATTGACGAACCCCGGCGTGCGTTTACGTGTCGATCATCAACACTCACAAATTTGGCCGATTCTGGTCTGTGCACTATTACTCATCGTTTTGGGGTCCTAGAGCGATTTCCAAGATTGACGATCCCTTGGGTGCGTTTACATGTTCGTCATCAACACTCGCAAATTTGGCCAATTCTGACACGTTTCATGGACTATTACTCACCATTTTGGGGTTCTGAAGCGATGTCCATAGTTCTTGAACCCCAAGGTACACTTACTGTCGGTCATCAACACTCTCATATTTGACCGATTCTGGCCCGTTTCATGGACTATTTCTCGCTATTTTGGGGTCCCGGGATGATTTCCACGATTAATGAACCCCGGGGTGCATTTAGATGTTGGTCATGAACACTCGCAGTTTTGGTCAATTCAGCCCGTTTCGTGGACTATTACTCACTACTTTGTGGTCCCGGAGTGATTTCCATGATTAACGAACCACGGGGTGCGTTTATGTGTCGGTCATCAGCTCGCGTGGTTTTTTTCTATTCTGAGCAGTTTCATGGACAATTACTCCTCGTTTTGGGGTCCCAAAGTGATTTCCATGGTTTTCGAACCACAAGGTGCGCTGACGTTTAGGTCATCAACAATCGAAGTTTGGGCCGATTCTGGCCCGTTTCTTGGACTATTACTCAGTTTTGGGGTCGCTAAGTGATTTCCACGATTGACGAACCCCGGCGTGTGTTTACGTGTCTATCTTCAATACTCACAATTTTAGCCGATTCTGGCCCGTTTCGTGGACTATTACTCACTATCTTGGTGTCCCGGAGTGATTTCCACAATTAACAAACCCCGGGGTGCGTTTACATGTCGGTCATCAACACTCGTAATTTTGGCCGATTTTTGCCCGTTTCATGGACTATTACTCACTCATTTGGGGTCCCAAAGTGATTTCCATGGTTGTCAACCCCCAAGGTGCGCATACGTATCGGTCATCAACAATTGTAGTTTGTTCCGATTCTGACCCGTTTCTTGGACTGTTATTTAGTTTTGGGGTCCCTAAGTGATTTCCACGATTGACGAACCCCGGCGTGCGTTTACGTGTTGATCATCAACACTCACAATTTTGGATGATTCTGACCCGTTTC
>LR880966.1:62210-83041 GCA_904067115.1 Aegilops sharonensis
GGTGCATTTATGTGTCGGTCATCAACACTCGCGGTTTTCGTCAATTCTGAGTTGTTTCATGGACTATTACTCACTGTTTTGGAGTCCGAGAGCGATTTCCATGGTTGTCGAACCCCAAGGTGCATATACCTGTCGGTCGTCAACAATCGCAGTTTGGGCCTATTCTGGCCCGTTTCTTGGATTGTTATTTAGTTTTGGCTTCCCTAAGTGATTTCCACGATTGACGAACCCCGGCGTGCGTTTACGTGTCGATCATCAACACTCACAAATTTGGCCGTTTCTGGTCCGTGCACTATTACTCACCGTTTTGGGGTCCTAGAGCGATTTCCAAGATTGACGATCCCTTGGGTGCGTTTACATGTTCGTCATCAAGACTCATAGTTTTGGCCAATTCTGACCCATTTCATGGACTATTACTCACCATTTTGGGGTTCCGAAGTGATGTCCATAGTTCTTGAACCCCAAGGTACACTTACGTGTCGGTCATCAACACTCTCAGATTTGGCCGATTCTGGCCCGTTTCGTCGACTATTTCTCACTATTTTGGGCTCCCGGAATGATTTCCACGATAAATGAACCCCGGGGTGCATTTAGATGTGGGTCATCAACAATCGCAGTTTTGGCCAATTCAGCCCGTTTCGTAGACTAGTACTCACTGCTTTCTGGTCCCGGAGTGATTTCCATGATTAACGAACCACGGGGTGCGTTTATGTGTCGGACATCAGCTCGCGTGGTTTTTTTCTATTATGAGTAGTTTCATGGACAATTACTCCTTGTTTTGGGGTCCCAATGTGATTTCCATGATTTTCGAACCACAAGGTGCGCTGACGTTTAGGTCATCAACAATCGAAGTTTGGGCCGATTCTGGCCCGTTTCTTGGTCTATTACTCAGTTTTGGGGTCGCTAGGTGATTTCCACGATTGATGAACCCAGGCGTGCGTTTACGTGTCCATCATCAACACTCACAATTTTAGCCGATTCTGGCCCGTTTCGTGGACTATTACTCACTATCTTGGTGTCCCGGAGTGATTTCCACAATTAACAAACCCCGGGGTGCGTTTACATGTCGGTCATCAACACTCGCAGTTTTGGCCGATTTTTGCCCGTTTCGTGGACTATTACTCACTGTTTTGGGGTCCCAGAGTGATTTCCACGATTTACGAACCTTGAGCTGCATTTATGTGTCAATCATCAACACTCACAGTTTTGGCCGATTCTGTCCCATTTCGTGGACTACTACTAACCGTTTTGGGGTCCCAAAGCGATTTCCATGGTTGTCGAACCCCAAGGTGTGCATACGTGTCGGTCATCAACAATCACAGTTTGGGCCGATTCTGGCCTGTTTCTTGGTCTATTACTCAGTTTTGGGGTCCCTAAGTGATTTCCACGATTGACGAACCCCGGCGTGCATTTACGTGTCGATCATCAACACTCACAGTTTTGGCCGATTCTGTCCCGTTTCGTGGACTATTACTCACCGTTTTGGGGTCCCAAAGCGATTTCCATGGTTGTCGAACCCCAAGGTGTGCATACGTGTCGGTCATCAACAATCACAGTTTGGGCCGATTCTGGCCTGTTTCTTGGTCTATTACTCAGTTTTGGGGTCCCTAAGTGATTTCCACGATTGACGAACCCCGGCGTGCATTTACGTGTCGATCATCAACACTCACAGTTTTGGCCGATTCTGTCCCGTTTCGTGGACTATTACTCACCGTTTTGGGGTCCCAAAGCGATTTCCATGGTTGTCGAACCCCAAGGTGTGCATACGTGTCGGTCATCAACAATCACAGTTTGGGCCGATTCTGGCCTGTTTCTTGGTCTATTACTCAGTTTTGGGGTCCCTAAGTGATTTCCACGATTGACGAACCCCGGCGTGCATTTACGTGTCGATCATCAACACTCACAGTTTTGGCCGATTCTGTCCCGTTTCGTGGACTATTACTCACCGTTTTGGGGTCCCAAAGCGATTTCCATGGTTGTCGAACCCCAAGGTGTGCATACGTGTCGGTCATCAACAATCACAGTTTGGGCCGATTCTGGCCTGTTTCTTGGTCTATTACTCAGTTTTGGGGTCCCTAAGTGATTTCCACGATTGACGAACCCCGGCGTGCATTTACGTGTCGATCATCAACACTCACAGTTTTGGCCGATTCTGTCCCGTTTCGTGGACTATTACTCACCGTTTTGGGGTCCCAAAGCGATTTCCATGGTTGTCGAACCCCAAGGTGTGCATACGTGTCGGTCATCAACAATCACAGTTTGGGCCGATTCTGGCCTGTTTCTTGGTCTATTACTCAGTTTTGGGGTCCCTAAGTGATTTCCACGATTGACGAACCCCGGCGTGCATTTACGTGTCGATCATCAACACTCACAGTTTTGGCCGATTCTGTCCCGTTTCGTGGACTATTACTCACCGTTTTGGGGTCCCAAAGCGATTTCCATGGTTGTCGAACCCCAAGGTGTGCATACGTGTCGGTCATCAACAATCACAGTTTGGGCCGATTCTGGCCTGTTTCTTGGTCTATTACTCAGTTTTGGGGTCCCTAAGTGATTTCCACGATTGACGAACCCCGGCGTGCATTTACGTGTCGATCATCAACACTCACAGTTTTGGCCGATTCTGTCCCGTTTCGTGGACTATTACTCACCGTTTTGGGGTCCCAAAGCGATTTCCATGGTTGTCGAACCCCAAGGTGTGCATACGTGTCGGTCATCAACAATCACAGTTTGGGCCGATTCTGGCCTGTTTCTTGGTCTATTACTCAGTTTTGGGGTCCCTAAGTGATTTCCACGATTGACGAACCCCGGCGTGCATTTACGTGTCGATCATCAACACTCACAGTTTTGGCCGATTCTGTCCCGTTTCGTGGACTATTACTCACCGTTTTGGGGTCCCAAAGCGATTTCCATGGTTGTCGAACCCCAAGGTGTGCATACGTGTCGGTCATCAACAATCACAGTTTGGGCCGATTCTGGCCTGTTTCTTGGTCTATTACTCAGTTTTGGGGTCCCTAAGTGATTTCCACGATTGACGAACCCCGGCGTGCATTTACGTGTCGATCATCAACACTCACAGTTTTGGCCGATTCTGTCCCGTTTCGTGGACTATTACTCACCGTTTTGGGGTCCCAAAGCGATTTCCATGGTTGTCGAACCCCAAGGTGTGAATACGTGTCGGTCATCAACAATCATAGTTTGGGCCGATTCTGACCCGTTTCTTGGACTGTTATTTAGTTTTGGGGTCCCGAAGTGATTTCCACGATTGCCGAACCCCGGCGTGCGTTTACGTGTCGATCATCAACACTCACAATTTTGGCCGATTCTGACCCGTTTCGTGTACTATTAATCACTATCTTGGTGTCCCGGAGTGATTTCCACGAATAACAAACCCCGGGGTGCGTTTACATGTCGGCCATCAACACTTGCAGTTTTGGCCGATTTTGGCCCGTTTGGTGGACTATTACTCACTGTTTTGGGGTCCCGGAGTGATTTCCACGATTGACGAACCCTGTGGTGCATTTATGTGTCGGTCATCAACACTCGCAGTTTTCGTCTATTCTGAGCTGTTTCATGGACTATTACTCACTGTTTTGGAGTCCCAAAGCGATTTCCATGGTTGTCGAACCCCTAGGTGTGTATACGTGTCGGTCGTCAACAATCGCAGTTTGGGCCGATTCTGGCCCGTTTCTTGGATTGTTATTTAGTTTTGGGGTTCCCTAAGTGATTTCCACGATTGCCGAACCCCGGCGTGCGTTTACGTGTCGATCATCAACACTCACAAATTTGGCCAATTCTGGTCCGTGCACTATTACTCACCGTTTTGGGGTCCTAGAGCGATTTCCAAGATTGACGATCCCTTGGGTGCGTTTACATGTTCGTCATCAACACTCATAGATTTGTCCAATTCTGACCCGTTTCATGGACTATTACTCACCATTTTGGGGTTCCGAAATGATGTCCATAGTTCTTGAACCCCAAGGTACACTTACGTGTCGGTCATCAACACTCTCAGATTTGGCCGATTCTGGCCCGTTTCATGGACAATTTCTCACTATTTTGGGTTCCGGGAATGATTTCCACGATTAATGAACCCCAGCGTGCATTTAGATGTTGGTCATCAACACTCGCAGTTTTGGCCAATTCAGCCCGTTTCGTGGACTATTACTCACTGCTTTGTGGTCCTGGAGTGATTTCCATGATTAACGAACCACAGGGTGCGTTTATGTGTCGGTCATCAGCACGCGTGGTTTTTTTATATTCTGAGCAGTTTCATGGACAATTACTCGTTGTTTTGGGGTCCCAAAGTGATTTCCATGGTTTTCGAACCACAAGGTGCGCTAACGTTTAGGTCATGAACAATCGAAATTTGGGCCGATTTTGGCCCATTTCTTGGACTATTACTCAGTTTTGGGGTCGCTAAGTGATTTCCACGATTGACGAACCCCGGCGTGCGTTTACGTGTCCATCATCAACACTCACAATTTTAGCCGATTCTGGCCCGTTTTGTGGACTATTACTCACTATCTTGGTGTCCCGGAGTGATTTCCACAATTAACCAACCCCGGGGTGCGTTTACATGTCGGTCATCAACACTCGCAGTTTTGGCCGATTTTTGCCCGTTTCGTGGACTATTACTAACTGTTTTGGGGTCCGAGTGTGATTTCCATAATTGACGAATCCTGAGTTTGGGCCGATTCTCACCCGTTTCTTGGACAGTTATTTAGTTTTGGGGTCCCTAAGTGATTTCCACGATTGACGAACCCCGGCGTGCGTTTACGTGTTGATCATCAACACTCACAATTTTGGCTGATTCTGACCCGTTTCGTGTACTATTACTCACTATCTTGGTGTCCCGGAGTGATTTCCACGAATAACTAACCCCGGGGTGTGTTTACATGTCGGCCATCAACACTTGCAGTTTTGGCCGATTTTGGCCCGTTTCGTGGACTATTACTCACTGTTTTGGGGTCCTGGAGAGATTTCCACGATTGACGAACCTTGGGGTGCATTTATGTGTCGGTCATCAACACTCACAGATTTGGCCGATTCTGGACAGTTCCATGGACTATTTCTCACTATTATGGGGTCCCGGAATGATTTCCACGATTAATGAACCCTGTGGTGCATTCAGATGTTGGTCATCAACACTCGCAAATTTGGCCAATTCTGGCCCGTTTCGTGCACTATTACTCATTGCTTTGCGGTCTCGGAGTGATTTCCATGATTAACGAACCACGGCGAGCGTTTATGTGTCGGTCATCAACTCGCTTGGTTTTTTTCGATTTGGAGCAGTTTCATGGACAATTACTCCTCGTTTTGGGGTCCGAAAGTGATTTCCATGGTTTTCGGACCACAAGGTGTGCTTATGTTTCGGTCATCAACAATCGAAGTTTGGGCCGATTCTGGCCCTTTTCTTGGACTATTACTCAGTTTGGGGTCGCTAAGTGATTTCCACGATTGACGAACCCCTGCGTGCGTTTACGTGTCCATCATCAACACTCACAATTTTGGCCGATNTTGACGAACCCCTGCGTGCGTTTACGTGTCGATCATCAACACTCACAATTTTGGCCGATTCTGCCTCATTTCGTGGACTATTACTCACTATCTTGGTGTCCCGGAGTGATTTCCACGATTAACAAACCCCGGGGTGCGTTTACATGTCGGTCATCAACACTCGCGGTTTTGGCCGATTTTGGCCCGTTTCGTGGACTATTACTCACTGTTTTGGGGTCCCGGAGTGATTTCCACGATTGACGAACCCTGAGCTGCATTTATGTGTCGATCATCAACACTGACAGTTTTGGCCGATTCTGGCCCGTTTCGTGGACTATTACTAACCGTTTTTGGCCGATTCTGGCCCGTTTCTTGGTCTATTACTCAGTTTTGGGGTCGCTAAGTGATTAACACGATTGACGAACCCCGGCGTGCGTTTACGTGTCCATCATCAACACTCACAATTTTAGCCGATTCTGGCCCGTTTCGTGGACTATTACTCACTATCTTGGTGTCCCGGAGTGATTTCCACAATTAACAAACCCCGGGGTGCGTTTACATGTCGGTCATCAACACTCGCAGTTTTGGCCGATTTTTGCCCGTTTCGTGGACTATTACTCACTGTTTTGGGGTCCCAGAGTGATTTCCACGATTTACGAACCTTGAGCTGCATTTATGTGTCAATCATCAACACTCACAGTTTTGGCCGATTCTGTCCCATTTCGTGGACTATTACTAACCGTTTTGGGGTCCCAAAGCGATTTCCATGGTTGTCGAACCACAAGGTGTGAATACGTGTCGGTCATCAACAATCATAGTTTGGGCCGATTCTGACCGGTTTCTTGGACTGTTATTTAGTTTTGGGGTCGCTAAGTGATTTCCACGATTGACGAACCCCGGCGTGCGTTTACGTGTCCATCTTCAATACTCACAATTTTAGCCGATTCTGGCCCATTTCGTGGACTATTACTCACTATCTTGGTGTCCCGGAGTGATTTCCACAATTAACAAACCCCGGGGTGCGTTTACATGTCGGTCATCAACACTCGCAGTTTTGGCCGATTTTTGCCCGTTTCGTGGACTATTACTCACTGTTTTGGGGTCCCAAGGTGATTTCCACGATTTACGAACCCTGAGCTGCATTTATGTGTCGATCATCAACACTCACAGTTTTGGCCGATTCTGTCCCGTTTCGTGGACTATTACTCACCGTTTTGGGGTCCCAAAGCGATTTCNTGGACTATTACTCACTGTTTTGGGGTCCCAAGGTGATTTCCACGATTTACGAACCCTGAGCTGCATTTATGTGTCGATCATCAACACTCACAGTTTTGGCCGATTCTGTCCCGTTTCGTGGACTATTACTCACCGTTTTGGGGTCCCAAAGCGATTTCCATGGTTGTCGAACCCCAAGGTGCGCATACATATCGGCCATCAACAATCGTAGTTTGGGCCGATTCTGACCCGTTTCTTGGACTGTTATTTAGTTTTGGGGTCCCTCAGTGATTTCCACGATTGACGAACCCCGGCGTGCGTTTACGTGTTGATCATCAACACTCGCAATTTTGGCCCATTCTGACCCGTTTCGTGTACTATTAATCACTATCTTGGTGTCCCGGAGTGATTTCCACGAATAACAAACCCCGGGGTGCGTTTACATGTCGGCCATCAACACTTGCAGTTTTGGCCGATTTTTGCCCGTTTCGTGGACTATTACTCACTGTTTTGGGGTCCCAGAGTGATTTCCACGATTTACGAACCTTGAGCTGCATTTATGTGTCAATCATCAACACTCACAGTTTTGGCCGATTCTGTCCCATTTCGTGGACTATTACTAACCGTTTTGGGGTCCCAAAGCGATTTCCATGGTTGTCGAACCCCAAGGTGTGAATACGTGTCGGTCGTCAACAATCATAGTTTGGGCCGATTCTGACCGGTTTCTTGGACTGTTATTTAGTTTGGGGGTCCCTAAGTGATTTCCACGATTGACGAACCCCGGCGTGCGTTTACGTGTCTATCTTCAATACTCACAATTTTTGCCGATTCTGGCCCGTTTCGTGGACTATTACTCACTATCTTGGTGTCCCGGAGTGATTTCCACAATTAACAAACCCCGGGGTGCGTTTACATGTCGGTCATCAACACTCGTAATTTTGGCCGATTTTTGCCCGTTTCGTGGACTATTACTCACTCATTTGGGGTCCCAAAGTGATTTCCATGGTTGTCAACCCCCAAG
The DNA here is from genome assembly GCA_904067115.1 of Aegilops sharonensis. Lineage (NCBI taxonomy): Eukaryota > Viridiplantae > Streptophyta > Magnoliopsida > Poales > Poaceae > Aegilops > Aegilops sharonensis. The sequence continues at coordinate 69,943 of LR880966.1, forward strand.
GTGCGCATACGTATCGGTCATCAACAATTGTAGTTTGTTCCGATTCTGACCCGTTTCTTGGACTGTTATTTAGTTTTGGGGTCCCTAAGTGATTTCCACGATTGACCAACCCCGGCGTGCATTTACGTGTCTATCTTCAATACTCACAATTTTTCCCGATTCTGGCCCGTTTCATGGACAATTACTCCTCGTTTTGGGGTCCGAAAGTGATTTCCATGGTTTTCGAACCACAAGGTGCGCTTACGTGTCCGTCATCAACAATCGTAGTTTGGGCCGAATCTGGCCCGTTTCTTGGGCTCTTTCTCTCTGTTTTGGGGTCCCGGAGCGATTTCCACGATTGACCAACCCCGGCGTGCATTTACGTGTCTATCTTCAATACTCACAATTTTTCCCGATTCTGGCCCGTTTCATGGACAATTACTCCTCGTTTTGGGGTCCGAAAGTGATTTCCATGGTTTTCGAACCACAAGGTGCGCTTACGTGTCCGTCATCAACAATCGTAGTTTGGGCCGAATCTGGCCCGTTTCTTGGGCTCTTTCTCTCTGTTTTGGGGTCCCGGAGCGATTTCCACGATTGACCAACCCCGGCGTGCATTTACGTGTCTATCTTCAATACTCACAATTTTTCCCGATTCTGGCCCGTTTCATGGACAATTACTCCTCGTTTTGGGGTCCGAAAGTGATTTCCATGGTTTTCGAACCACAAGGTGCGCTTACGTGTCCGTCATCAACAATCGTAGTTTGGGCCGAATCTGGCCCGTTTCTTGGGCTCTTTCTCTCTGTTTTGGGGTCCCGGAGCGATTTCCACGATTGACCAACCCCGGCGTGCATTTACGTGTCTATCTTCAATACTCACAATTTTTCCCGATTCTGGCCCGTTTCATGGACAATTACTCCTCGTTTTGGGGTCCGAAAGTGATTTCCATGGTTTTCGAACCACAAGGTGCGCTTACGTGTCCGTCATCAACAATCGTAGTTTGGGCCGAATCTGGCCCGTTTCTTGGGCTCTTTCTCTCTGTTTTGGGGTCCCGGAGCGATTTCCACGATTGACCAACCCCGGCGTGCATTTACGTGTCTATCTTCAATACTCACAATTTTTCCCGATTCTGGCCCGTTTCATGGACAATTACTCCTCGTTTTGGGGTCCGAAAGTGATTTCCATGGTTTTCGAACCACAAGGTGCGCTTACGTGTCCGTCATCAACAATCGTAGTTTGGGCCGAATCTGGCCCGTTTCTTGGGCTCTTTCTCTCTGTTTTGGGGTCCCGGAGCGATTTCCACGATTGACCAACCCCGGCGTGCATTTACGTGTCTATCTTCAATACTCACAATTTTTCCCGATTCTGGCCCGTTTCATGGACAATTACTCCTCGTTTTGGGGTCCGAAAGTGATTTCCATGGTTTTCGAACCACAAGGTGCGCTTACGTGTCCGTCATCAACAATCGTAGTTTGGGCCGAATCTGGCCCGTTTCTTGGGCTCTTTCTCTCTGTTTTGGGGTCCCGGAGCGATTTCCACGATTGACCAACCCCGGCGTGCATTTACGTGTCTATCTTCAATACTCACAATTTTTCCCGATTCTGGCCCGTTTCATGGACAATTACTCCTCGTTTTGGGGTCCGAAAGTGATTTCCATGGTTTTCGAACCACAAGGTGCGCTTACGTGTCCGTCATCAACAATCGTAGTTTGGGCCGAATCTGGCCCGTTTCTTGGGCTCTTTCTCTCTGTTTTGGGGTCCCGGAGCGATTTCCACGATTGACCAACCCCGGCGTGCATTTACGTGTCTATCTTCAATACTCACAATTTTTCCCGATTCTGGCCCGTTTCATGGACAATTACTCCTCGTTTTGGGGTCCGAAAGTGATTTCCATGGTTTTCGAACCACAAGGTGCGCTTACGTGTCCGTCATCAACAATCGTAGTTTGGGCCGAATCTGGCCCGTTTCTTGGGCTCTTTCTCTCTGTTTTGGGGTCCCGGAGCGATTTCCACGATTGACCAACCCCGGCGTGCATTTACGTGTCTATCTTCAATACTCACAATTTTTCCCGATTCTGGCCCGTTTCATGGACAATTACTCCTCGTTTTGGGGTCCGAAAGTGATTTCCATGGTTTTCGAACCACAAGGTGCGCTTACGTGTCCGTCATCAACAATCGTAGTTTGGGCCGAATCTGGCCCGTTTCTTGGGCTCTTTCTCTCTGTTTTGGGGTCCCGGAGCGATTTCCACGATTGACCAACCCCGGCGTGCATTTACGTGTCTATCTTCAATACTCACAATTTTTCCCGATTCTGGCCCGTTTCATGGACAATTACTCCTCGTTTTGGGGTCCGAAAGTGATTTCCATGGTTTTCGAACCACAAGGTGCGCTTACGTGTCCGTCATCAACAATCGTAGTTTGGGCCGAATCTGGCCCGTTTCTTGGGCTCTTTCTCTCTGTTTTGGGGTCCCGGAGCGATTTCCACGATTGACCAACCCCGGCGTGCATTTACGTGTCTATCTTCAATACTCACAATTTTTCCCGATTCTGGCCCGTTTCATGGACAATTACTCCTCGTTTTGGGGTCCGAAAGTGATTTCCATGGTTTTCGAACCACAAGGTGCGCTTACGTGTCCGTCATCAACAATCGTAGTTTGGGCCGAATCTGGCCCGTTTCTTGGGCTCTTTCTCTCTGTTTTGGGGTCCCGGAGCGATTTCCACGATTGACCAACCCCGGCGTGCATTTACGTGTCTATCTTCAATACTCACAATTTTTCCCGATTCTGGCCCGTTTCATGGACAATTACTCCTCGTTTTGGGGTCCGAAAGTGATTTCCATGGTTTTCGAACCACAAGGTGCGCTTACGTGTCCGTCATCAACAATCGTAGTTTGGGCCGAATCTGGCCCGTTTCTTGGGCTCTTTCTCTCTGTTTTGGGGTCCCGGAGCGATTTCCACGATTGACCAACCCCGGCGTGCATTTACGTGTCTATCTTCAATACTCACAATTTTTCCCGATTCTGGCCCGTTTCATGGACAATTACTCCTCGTTTTGGGGTCCGAAAGTGATTTCCATGGTTTTCGAACCACAAGGTGCGCTTACGTGTCCGTCATCAACAATCGTAGTTTGGGCCGAATCTGGCCCGTTTCTTGGGCTCTTTCTCTCTGTTTTGGGGTCCCGGAGCGATTTCCACGATTGACCAACCCCGGCGTGCATTTACGTGTCTATCTTCAATACTCACAATTTTTCCCGATTCTGGCCCGTTTCATGGACAATTACTCCTCGTTTTGGGGTCCGAAAGTGATTTCCATGGTTTTCGAACCACAAGGTGCGCTTACGTGTCCGTCATCAACAATCGTAGTTTGGGCCGAATCTGGCCCGTTTCTTGGGCTCTTTCTCTCTGTTTTGGGGTCCCGGAGCGATTTCCACGATTGACCAACCCCGGCGTGCATTTACGTGTCTATCTTCAATACTCACAATTTTTCCCGATTCTGGCCCGTTTCATGGACAATTACTCCTCGTTTTGGGGTCCGAAAGTGATTTCCATGGTTTTCGAACCACAAGGTGCGCTTACGTGTCCGTCATCAACAATCGTAGTTTGGGCCGAATCTGGCCCGTTTCTTGGGCTCTTTCTCTCTGTTTTGGGGTCCCGGAGCGATTTCCACGATTGACCAACCCCGGCGTGCATTTACGTGTCTATCTTCAATACTCACAATTTTTCCCGATTCTGGCCCGTTTCATGGACAATTACTCCTCGTTTTGGGGTCCGAAAGTGATTTCCATGGTTTTCGAACCACAAGGTGCGCTTACGTGTCCGTCATCAACAATCGTAGTTTGGGCCGAATCTGGCCCGTTTCTTGGGCTCTTTCTCTCTGTTTTGGGGTCCCGGAGCGATTTCCACGATTGACCAACCCCGGCGTGCATTTACGTGTCTATCTTCAATACTCACAATTTTTCCCGATTCTGGCCCGTTTCATGGACAATTACTCCTCGTTTTGGGGTCCGAAAGTGATTTCCATGGTTTTCGAACCACAAGGTGCGCTTACGTGTCCGTCATCAACAATCGTAGTTTGGGCCGAATCTGGCCCGTTTCTTGGGCTCTTTCTCTCTGTTTTGGGGTCCCGGAGCGATTTCCACGATTGACCAACCCCGGCGTGCATTTACGTGTCTATCTTCAATACTCACAATTTTAGCCGATTCTGGCCCATTTCGTGGACTATTACTCAGTTTGGGGGCGCTAAGTGATTTCCACGATTGACGAACCCCTGCGTGCGTTTACGTGTCCATCATCAACACTCACAATTTTGGCCGATTCTGCCTCATTTCGTGGACTATTACTCACTATCTTGGTGTCCCGGAGTGATTTCCACGATTAACAAACCCCGGGGTGCGTTTACATGTCGGTCATCAACACTCGCGGTTTTGGCCGATTTTGGCCCGTTTCGTGGACTATTACTCACTGTTTTGGGGTCCCGGAGTGATTTCCACGATTGACGAACCCTGAGCTGCATTTATGTGTCGATCATCAACACTGACAGTTTTGGCCGATTCTGGCCCGTTTCGTGGACTATTACTAACCGTTTTGGGCCGATTCTGGCCCGTTTCTTGGTCTATTACTCAGTTTTGGGGTCGCTAAGTGATTTCCACGATTGACGAACCCCGGCGTGCGTTTACGTGTCCATCATCAACACTCACAATTTTAGCCGATTCTGGCCCGTTTCGTGGACTATTACTCACTATCTTGGTGTCCCGGAGTGATTTCCACAATTAACAAACCCCGGGGTGCGTTTACATGTCGGTCATCAACACTCGCAGTTTTGGCCGATTTTTGCCCGTTTCGTGGACTATTACTCACTGTTTTGGGGTCCCAGAGTGATTTCCACGATTTACGAACCTTGAGCTGCATTTATGTGTCAATCATCAACACTCACAGGTTTGGCCGATTCTGTCCCATTTCGTGGACTATTACTAACCGTTTTGGGGTCCCAAAGCGATTTCCATGGTTGTCGAACCCCAAGGTGTGAATACGTGTCGGTCATCAACAATCATAGTTTGGGCCGATTCTGACCCGTTTCTTGGACTGTTATTTAGTTTTGGGGTCACTAAGTGATTTCCATGATTGACGAACCCCGGCGTGCGTTTACGTGTTGATCATCAACACTCACAATTTTGGTCGATTCTGACCCGTTTCGTGTACTATTAATCATTGTCTTGGTGTCCCGGAGTGATTTCCACGAATAACAAACCCCGGGGTACGTTTACATGTCGGCCATCAACACTTGCAGTTTTGGCCGATTTTGGACCGTTTCGTGGACTATTTATTACTCACTGTTTTGGGGTCCTGGAGTGATTTTCACGATTGACGAACCCTGGGGTGCATTTATGTGTTGGTCATCAACACCCGCGGTTTTCATCAATTCTGAGCTGTTTCATGGACTATTACTCACTGTTTTGGAGTCCCAAAGCGATTTCCATGGTCGTCAAACCCCAAGGTCCGTATACGTGTCGGTCGTCAACAATCGCAGTTTGGGCCGATTCTGGCCCGTTTCTTGGATTGTTATTTAGTTTTGGGTTCCCTAAGTGATTTCCACGATTGACGAACCCCGGCGTGCGTTTACATGTCGATCATTAACACTCACAAATTTGGCCGATTCTGGTCTGTGCACTATTACTCATCATTTTGGTGTCCTAGAGCGATTTCCAAGATTGACGATCCCTTGGGTGCGTTTACATGTTCGTCATCAACACTCATAGTTTTGGCCAATTCTGACACGTTTCATGGACTATTACTCACCATTTTGGGGTTCTGAAGCGATGTCCATAGTTCTTGAACCCCAAGGTACACTTACGTGTCGGTCATCAACACTCTCATATTTGGCCGATTCTGTCCCGTTTCGTGGACTATTTCTCACTATTTGGGGTCCCGGAATGATTTCCACGATTAATGAACCCCGGGGTGCATTTAGATGTGGGTCATCAACACTCGCAGTTTTAGCCAATTCAGCCCGTTTCGTGGACTATTACTCACTGCTTTCTGGTCCCGGAGTGATTTCCATGATTAACGAACCACGGGGTGCGTTTATGTGTCGGTCATCAGCTCGCGTGGTTTTTTTCTATTATGAGTAGTTTCATGGACAATTACTCCTCGTTTTGGGGTCCCAAAGTGATTTCCATGGTTTTCGAACCACAAGGTGCGCTGACGTTCAGGTCATCAACAATCGAAGTTTGGGCCGAATCTGGCCCGTTTCTTGGTCTATTACTCAGTTTTGGGGTCGCTAAGTGATTTCCATGATTGACGAACCCCGGCGTGCGTTTACGTGTCCATCATCAACACTCACAATTTTAGCCGATTCTGGCCCGTTTCGTGGACTATTACTCACTATCTTGGTGTCGCGGAGTGATTTCCACAATTAACAAACCCCGGGGTGCGTTAACATGTTGGTCATCAACACTCGTAGTTTTCGCCGATTTTTGCTCGTTTCGTGGACTATTACTCACTGTTTTGGGGTCCCAAGGTGATTTCCACGATTTACGAACCCTGAGCTGCATTTATGTGTCGATCATCAACACTCACAGTTTTGGCCGATTCTGTCCCGTTTCGTGGACTATTACTCACCGTTTTGGGGTCCCAAAGCGATTTCCATGGTTGTCGAACCCCAAGGTGCGCATACATATCGGCCATCAACAATCGTAGTTTGGGCCGATTCTGACCCGTTTCTTGGACTGTTATTTAGTTTTGGGGTCCCTCAGTGATTTCCACGATTGACGAACCCCGGCGTGCGTTTACGTGTTGATCATCAACACTCGCAATTTTGGCCAATTCTGACCCGTTTCGTGTACTATTAATCACTATCTTGGTGTCCCGGAGTGATTTCCACGAATAACAAACCCCGGGGTGCGTTTACATGTCGGCCATCAACACTTGCAGTTTTGGCCGATTTTGGACCGTTTCGTGGACTATTACTCACTGTTTTGGGGTCCCGGGGTGATTTCCACGATTGACGAACCCTGGGGTGCATTTATGTGTCGGTCATCAACACCCGCGGTTTTCGTCAATTCTGAGCTGTTTCATGGACTATTACTCACTGTTTTGGAGTCCGAGAGCGATTTCCATGGTCGTCGAACCACAAGGTGCGCTTATGTGTCGGACATCAGCTCGCGTGGTTTTTTTCTATTATGGGTAGTTTCATGGACAATTACTCCTTGTTTTGGGGTCCCAAAGTGATTTCCATTGTTTTCGAACCACAAGGTGCGCTGACGTTTAGGTCATCAACAATCGAAGTTTGGGCCGATTCTGGCCCGTTTCTTGGTCTATTACTCAGTTTTGGGGTCGTTAAGTGATTTCCACGATTGACGAACCCCGGCGTGCGTTTACGTGTCCATCATCAACACTCACAATTTTAGCCGATTCTGGCCCGTTTCGTGGACTATTACTCACTATCTTGGTGTCCCGGAGTGATTTCCACAATTAACAAACCCCGGGGTGCGTTTACATGTCGGTCATCAACACTCGCAGTTTTGGCCGATTTTTGCCCGTTTCATGGACTATTACTCACTGTTTTGGGGTCCCAGAGTGATTTACACGATTTACGAACCCTGAGCTAGATTTATGTGTCGATCATCAACACTCACAGTTTTGGCCAATTCTGTCCCGTTTCGTGGACTATTACTCACCGTTTTGGGGTCCCAAAGCGATTTCCATGGTTGTCGAACCCCAAGGTGCGCATACATATCGGTCATCAACAATCGTAGTTTGGGCCGATTCTGGCCCGTTTCGTGGACTATTACTCACTATCTTGGTGTCCCGGAGTGATTTCCACAATTAACAAACCCCGGGGTGCGTTTACATGTCGGTCATCAACACTCGCAGTTTTGGCCGATTTTTGCCCGTTTCATGGACTATTACTCACTGTTTTGGGGTCCCAGAGTGATTTACACGATTTACGAACCCTGAGCTAGATTTATGTGTCGATCATCAACACTCACAGTTTTGGCCAATTCTGTCCCGTTTCGTGGACTATTACTCACCGTTTTGGGGTCCCAAAGCGATTTCCATGGTTGTCGAACCCCAAGGTGCGCATACATATCGGTCATCAACAATCGTAGTTTGGGCCGATTCTGACCCGTTTCTTGGATTGTTATTTAGTTTTGGGGTCCCTCACTGATTTCCACGATTGACGAACCCCGGCGTGCGTTTACGTGTTGATCATCAACACTCACAATTTTGGCCGATTCTGACCCGTTTCGTGTACTATTAATCACTATCTTGGTGTCCCGGAGTGATTTCCACGAATAACAAACCCCGGGGTGCGTTTACATGTTGGCCATCAACACTTGCAGTTTTGGCCGATTTTGGACCGTTTCGTGGACTATTACTCACTGTTTTGGGGTCCCGGAGTGATTTCCACGATTGACGAACCCTGTGGTGCATTTATGTGTCGGTCATCAACACTCGCGGTTTTCGTCAATTCTGAGTTGTTTCATGGACTATTACTCACTGTTTTGGAGTCCGGGAGCGATTTCCATGGTTGTCGAACCCCAAGGTGCATATACCTGTCGGTCGTCAACAATCGCAGTTTGGGCCTATTCTGGCCCGTTTCTTGGATTGTTATTTAGTTTTGGCTTCCCTAAGTGATTTCCACGATTGACGAACCCCGGCGTGCGTTTACGTGTCGATCATCAACACTCACAAATTTGGCCGTTTCTGGTCCGTGCACTATTACTCACCGTTTTGGGGTCCTAGAGCGATTTCCAAGATTGACGATCCCTNCATATACCTGTCGGTCGTCAACAATCGCAGTTTGGGCCTATTCTGGCCCGTTTCTTGGATTGTTATTTAGTTTTGGCTTCCCTAAGTGATTTCCACGATTGACGAACCCCGGCGTGCGTTTACGTGTCGATCATCAACACTCACAAATTTGGCCGTTTCTGGTCCGTGCACTATTACTCACCGTTTTGGGGTCCTAGAGCGATTTCCAAGATTGACGATCCCTTGGGTGCGTTTACATGTTCGTCATCAAGACTCATAGTTTTGGCCAATTCTGACCCATTTCATGGACTATTACTCACCATTTTGGGGTTCCGAAGTGATGTCCATAGTTCTTGAACCCCAAGGTACACTTACGTGTCAGTCATCAACACTCTCAGATTTGGCCGATTCTGGCCCGTTTCGTCGACTATTTCTCACTATTTTGGGCTCCCGGAATGATTTCCACGATTAATGAACCCCGGGGTGCATTTAGATGTGGGTCATCAACAATCGCAGTTTTGGCCAATTCAGCCCGTTTCGTGGACTAGTACTCACTGCTTTCTGGTCCCGGAGTGATTTCCATGATTAACGAACCACGGGGTGCGTTTATGTGTCGGACATCAGCTCGCGTGGTTTTTTTCTATTATGAGTAGTTTCATGGACAATTACTCCTCGTTTTGGGGTCCCAAAGTGATTTCCATGGTTTTCGAACCACAAGGTGCGCTGACGTTTAGGTCATCAACAATCGAAGTTTGGGCCGATTCTGGCCCGTTTCTTGGTCTATTACTCAGTTTTGGGGTCGCTAAGTGATTTCCACGATTGACGAACCCAGGCGTGCGTTTACGTGTCCATCATCAACACTCACAATTTTAGCCGATTCTGGCCCGTTTCGTGGACTATTACTCACTATCTTGGTGTCCCGGAGTGATTTCCACAATTAACAAACCCCGGGGTGCGTTTACATGTCGGTCATCAACACTCGCAGTTTTGGCCGATTTTTGCCCGTTTCGTGGACTATTACTCACTGTTTTGGGGTCCCAGAGTGATTTCCACGATTTACGAACCNTTTCCACGATTGATGAACCCAGGCGTGCGTTTACGTGTCCATCATCAACACTCACAATTTTAGCCGATTCTGGCCCGTTTCGTGGACTATTACTCACTATCTTGGTGTCCCGGAGTGATTTCCACAATTAACAAACCCCGGGGTGCGTTTACATGTCGGTCATCAACACTCGCAGTTTTGGCCGATTTTTGCCCGTTTCGTGGACTATTACTCACTGTTTTGGGGTCCCAGAGTGATTTCCACGATTTACGAACCTTGAGCTGCATTTATGTGTCAATCATCAACACTCACAGTTTTGGCCGATTCTGTCCCATTTCGTGGACTACTACTAACCGTTTTGGGGTCCCAAAGCGATTTCCATGGTTGTCGAACCCCAAGGTGTGAATACGTGTCGGTCATCAACAATCATAGTTTGGGCCGATTCTGACCCGTTTCTTGGACTGTTATTTAGTTTGGGGGTCCCTAAGTGATTTCCACGATTGACGAACCCCGGCGTGCGTTTACGTGTCCATCATCAACACTCACAATTTTAGCCGATTCTGGCCCGTTTCGTGGACTATTACTCACTATCTTGGTGTCCCGGAGTGATTTCCACAATTAACAAACCCCGGGGTGCGTTTACATGTCGGTCATCAACACTCGCAGTTTTGGCCGATTTTTGCCCGTTTCGTGGACTATTACTCACTGTTTTGGGGTCCCAGAGTGATTTCCACGATTTACGAACCTTGAGCTGCATTTATGTGTCAATCATCAACACTCACAGTTTTGGCCGATTCTGTCCCATTTCGTGGACTATTACTAACCGTTTTGGGGTCCCAAAGCGATTTCCATGGTTGTCGAACCCCAAGGTGTGAATACGTGTCGGTCATCAACAATCATAGTTTGGGCCGATTCTGACCCGTTTCTTGGACTGTTATTTAGTTTGGGGGTCCCTAAGTGATTTCCACGATTGACGAACCCCGGCGTGCGTTTACGTGTCCATCATCAACACTCACAATTTTAGCCGATTCTGGCCCGTTTCGTGGACTATTACTCACTATCTTGGTGTCCCGGAGTGATTTCCACAATTAACAAACCCCGGGGTGCGTTTACATGTCGGTCATCAACACTCGCAGTTTTGGCCGATTTTTGCCCGTTTCGTGGACTATTACTCACTGTTTTGGGGTCCCAGAGTGATTTCCACGATTTACGAACCTTGAGCTGCATTTATGTGTCAATCATCAACACTCACAGTTTTGGCCGATTCTATCCCATTTCATGGACTATTACTAACCGTTTTGGGGTCCCAAAGCGATTTCCATGGTTGTCGAACCCCAAGGTGTGAATACGTGTCGGTCATCAACAATCATAGTTTGGGCCGATTCTGACCGGTTTCTTGGACTGTTATTTAGTTTGGGGGTCCCTAAGTGATTTCCACGATTGACGAACCCCGGCGTGCGTTTACGTGTTGATCATCAAAACTCACAATTTTGGTCGATTCTGACCCGTTTCGTGTACTATTACTCACTATCTTGGTGTCCCGGAGTGATTTCCACGAATAACAAACCCCGGGGTGCGTTTACATGTCGGCCAACAACACTTGCAGTTTTGGCCGATTTTGGCCCGTTTGGTGGACTATTACTCACTGTTTTGGGGTCCCGGAGTGATTTCCACGATTGACGAACCCTGTGGTGCATTTATGTGTCGGTCATCAACACTCGCGGTTTTCGTCAATTCTGAGCTGTTTCATGGACTATTACTCACTGTTTTGGAGTCCCAAAGCGATTTCCATGGTTGTCGAACCCCAAGGTGCGTATACGTGTCGGTCGTCAACAATCGCAGTTTGGGCCGATTCTGTCCCGTTTCTTGGATTGTTATTTAGTTTTGGGTTCCCTAAGTGATTTCCACGATTGACGAACCCCGGCGTGCGTTTACGTGTCGATCATCAACACTCACAAATTTGGTCGATTCTGGTCCGTGCACTATTACTCACCGTTTTGGGGTCCTAGAGCGATCTCCAAGATTGAAGATCCCTTGGGTGCGTTTACATGTTCGTCATCAAAACTCATAGTTTTGGCCAATTCTGACCCGTTTCATGGACTATTACTCATCATTTTGGGGTTCTGAAGCGATGTCCATAGTTCTTGAACCCCAAGGTACACTTACGTGTCGGTCATCAACACTCTCGGATTTGTCTGATTGTGGCCCGTTTCGTGGACTATTTATCACTATTTTGGGGTCCTGGAATGATTTCCACGATTAGATGTTGGTCATCAACACTCGCAGTTTTGGCCAATTCAGCCCGTTTCGTGGACTATTACTCACAGCTTTGTGGTCCCGGAGTGATTTCCACGATTAACGAACCACGGGGTGCGTTTATGTGTCGGTCATCAGCTCGCGTGGTTTTTTTCTATTCTGAGCAGTTTCATGGACAATTACTCCTCGTTTTGGGGTCCCAAAGTGATTTCCATGGTTTTCGAACCACAAGGTGCGCTTACGTTTAGGTCGTCATTAATCGAAGTTTGGGCCGATTCTGGCCCGTTTCTTGGACTATTACTCAGTTTTGGGGCCGCTAAGTGATTTCCCCGATTGACGAACCCCGGCTTGCGTTTACGTGTCCATCATCAACATTCACAATTTTGGCCGATTCTCGCCCATTTCATGGACTATTACTCCCTATCTTGGTGTCCCGGAGTGAATTCCACAATTAACAAACCCCGGGGTACGTTTACATGTCGGTCATCAACACTATTATTCCCGTTTAGTGGACTACTACTCACAATTTTGGGGTCCCGGCGTGATTTCCACGATTGACGAACCCTGGGGTGCATTTATGTGTCGGTCATCAACACTCACAGTTTTAGCCGATTATGTCCCATTTCGTGGACTATTTCTTACTATTTTGGGGTCCCGGAATGATTTCCACGATTAATGAACCCCGCGGTGCATTCAGATGTTGGTTATCAACACTCGCGGATTTGGCCAATTCTGGCCCGTTTCATGCACTATTACTCACTGCTTTGTGGTCCCAGAGTGATTTCCATGATTAACGAACCACGGGGTGCGTTTATGTGTCGGTCATCAACTCGCGTGGTCTTTTTGATTCTGAGCCGTTTCATGGACAATTGCTCCTCTTTTTGGGGTCCCAAAGTGATTTCCATGGTTGTCGAACCACAAGGTGGGCTTACGTTTCGGTCATCAACAATCGAAGTTTGGGCCGATTCTGGCCCGTTTCTTGGAGTATTACTCAGTTTTGGGGTCGCTAAGTGATTTCCACGATTGACGAACCCCGGCGTGCGTTTACGTGTCGATCATCAACACTCACAATTTT
>LR880966.1:100614-132807 GCA_904067115.1 Aegilops sharonensis
GGCAGGGGAGTGATTAGAGAGATTGGTGATTTAGTATGGGGGGGAAGCTTTCTAATGGCGCACCACCCTCTCGTGCGCCATAAGTACGATTATTCTAATGGCGCACCAGCTCCCGGTGCGCCATTAGAATTTTGTTTTAATGTAGCCCACTAGCCCTATCTACAACCTAACCCCATCTACAACAGAACCCACCCACTAGCCCGACTGGTCAGCACGCAGCACACACACCAGGAGGTCCTGGGTTCGATTCCTAGGCTCCCCAATATTTTTTTATGCATTTTAAATGCTGTTTTTTATATTTATTTGTGTTTAAATATGTTCAAACTTGTTTAAATCATAATAGTAATATTTTTTATAAAAACAGTAATAATTTTTTTAAAAATATGTTCAAATTTGTTACTTGAAAATATCATCGGCGGCGGCGGTGGACCGGGGGAGGGTGCGGGGGGTGCTCGTCGGCGACGGTGGAGCGGGGGAGGGTTGCGGTGGGTCGGCGGCGGCGGTGGAGCTAGCGGGGGAGGGTGCCGGTGGGATCGAGATGGAGGGGGATCGAGATCGAGATGGAGGGGGCATCGAGATCGAGATGGAGGGGGATCGAGATCAAGTGTCCTCATGAATTCAAAAAGTGCCCATGAAATTTAAAAATATTCATGATATCAAAAAGTGCCCATGAAATACAATCGAGAAATGAAGACTACGATTTAAATACAATCGATCTTAGCTAGCTATCTGTTCACAATCTTCTTGCCCTTCTTTTTCGCAAATGGAGTTCTTCTGTTGAACGGACGTCCTTTAGGTAGGGTGCCCCTGCTTCTTCTTGTGGTGTGTGCTGCTACTTCATCGTCGTCGTCATGTTCGTTCTTCGGGTCACCGTACTTGTCGAAGTCTTGCTCATTGGCTACTCCATCCATTCCGATGGTCTTCCTTTTGCCTCTCCTCACGACAACACGACTGGGCTTTGGCGGGTCGGTAATGAAGAAGAATTGGTCCACTTGGGATGCCAGTACCCATCTGACACGGAACATCGGGACCTTCTCTCCAGCGTAGCTCAGCTCCCAGATCTCCTCGATCCTTCAGTAGTATCTGTCCTTGTCGTTGCCGGTGTAGGATTCCATCGTTACCCCGGAGTTATGATAACCATCGCTCTTCATGTCCTTATTCTCTGTGTAGAATGTGTAGCCGTTGATATCGTACGCCTCATAGGTCATCAGGTTATGCTCGGCACCCTGTGACAAGGCGAATATGAGTTGTTCTTCCGCGGAAGAATCCTCATGTAAAGGGTACGGCAGAAGCTTGTGCTTGAACCAACACGTGAAACATGAGTTGTGCTCTTTGATTATATCTCCGTCCGTCCTCTGTTGGCCTCGGTCATTGTACGTCTTCTCAATAAAGGTTTTGTGCTCTACCACCCAAGGATCGACCACGTCTATGTGTTGTAGCGCGACTAGGTTTGCTCTTTCAAAGTCGGTGAGTCGACCCTCCAAGTCGACATGCATTTCGCGGCGACCCTCACGGTGACCCCATCCAGCGAGCCTTCCGAGGTGCCTGTTGACGGGCAGACCAACGGGGTTCTCGATGCCTAGATAATTCGTGCAGTAGGAGATGCACTCTTCCGTCAGAAAGCCCCTGGCTATACTTCCCTCTGGACGTGACATGTTTCGAACGTATCCTTTGATGACACCATTCATCCTTTCGAACGTCATCATGCTGTGCAGGAACGTCGGCCCGAGTTGGATGATATCCTCCACGATATGGACTAGGAGATGCACCATAACGTCGAAGAATACAGGCGGGAAGTACATCTCAAGCTCGCATAGTATCACCACGATCTCTTCCTCTAGCCTTCTGAGTTGCCTCACGCCAATGGACTTCCGAGAGATGACGTCGAAAAAGTTGCATAGGCCAAATAGCATTTCACGGCGTCCCACATATTGGCTGGCGTTTTCCACAGCGTGTCTAGCTCCTCCTTCAGCAGCCCCAGATACAGATTGATGTCGTTCCCTGGTTGTTTCGGCCCTTCAATTAGCATACTCATGTGAATGTACTTCCTCTTCATGCACAACCAGGGGGGAAGGTTGTATATCCACACAAACACAGGCCAGGTGCTATGTGTGCTTCTCTGGCTGCCAAACGGATTGACTCCATCGGTTCTCGCGTCCAGCATGATGTTCCTTGGATCCTTCCCAAATTCTGGGTATTCGAAGTTCAACGCTTACCACTGGCTCGCATCCGTAAGGTGACTCAGCATCTTGTCTTTTTTATTTATCTCCGGATCATTTCCGTCATCTTCCCGCTTCTTCTCCTCCCTATCCACGTGCCAGCACAGGAGCTTTGCTACCTTAGGGTCCGCGAAATACCGCTGCAAACGAGGAGTGATCGGAAAGTACCACACCGATTTTCAAGGAGCTTTCTTCCTCTTCTTGTATCGAGTGACGCCGCACACCGGACATATGGTAGACTCCGCGTGCTCGTCCCGATAAATGATGCAATTGTTCATGCACACATGGTATTTCACGTGCGGTAAATCCAGAGGACACACGATTTTTCTTCACCTCCTCGAAACTGGTCGGGCACTTGTTCCCCTTGGGAAGACGTTCGTGCCAGAATGACATGTTCTTGTCGAAGCATGCGTCGGTCATTTTGTGTTTTACCTTCATCTCCAGAGCCATGAGCGTTACTTTCAGGCGGGTATCCTCGGGCCTACATCCTTCATACAATGGAGTAACCGCGTCTATCTCCAGTTGATCCAGCTTGGCTTTCTCTCGGGTGGCAGCTCTTGCGTTATACGTCTGCTTGAGAAGCAGCTCTTGAATATGAGGGTCCTGCACCCAGCATCCATCGTCGTCTGCTCCGGCATCTTCATCTTCATGATCATTCCCTTCGTCTTGATCTTCCACATCATCATGTACGACATCTTCTACATGATGACTGTGTACAGCATCACCGCCGTGATCATGTCCTGGAGATTCTTCGTCTTCTCGCCCGCCCTCGCCGCGGTGGTACTTGTCGTGTTGCCCTTCCTCATTTCTTGCCCGGCCCCCATGGATGACTTCATAGTCATCTTCATCACCTTGCCACCGATAGCCATCCATGAAACCACGCAACAGCAGGTGGTCCCGCACCTGCCCGGAATCCGGGTCCGCAATAAGTCTCTTCAGCTTGCATCTTCGACACGGCCATCTTATCTCCGTCTCGTTCTTTTGAAGCATCTCGGCCTTCGCGGAGCTCAAAAACCTATTCATGATGCCTTCGGTCATCGTGCGGACCATGGTCGCCTGCGGCGTAGAGCAAAACGATATTTTAGAACCAAGAAAAAATTTGGCATGACCTTCCCTAAAAATAGGACCAAAAAGAATGCATAGTGCCAAAATTCTCGCCGAAACGGAAATGAATCAACATTCTGGCAAAATATTGGCAACTATCGCATTTCAAATACCGGTACCTGCAAACACAAACATATATGCAACACCACAAACACAAGCAACACCACAAACATACATAGATCTAGCTAGGCCACAAAAAGTGCATGTGCGCGTTGTTGGAGCGAGCTAGGGAGAAAAAAAGTAGATCTACATCATGAAGATAACTTTCCCCTTACTTACCTATCAAAAAAAGGTAATTTCACCACTTAATTTTGATGAATCTATGGTGGAAATGAGGTGAGGAGGAGGAGGCAGCCGAGACAAGCTTGGAGGAGGAGGTGGAGAGAATGAAGTGGGGAAAGTGAGTGGGTAGGTGGGCTATCCAAAATATCATGTTGGTCCCAGGTTACTAATGGCGCACCACCAGCAAAATGCGCCATTAGTAACCCTTGTTACTAATGGCGCACCTGCAGGTGGTGCGCCATTAGTACTTTTTGCAGAAAAGTAAAAAGGAATATGTATACTAATGGCGCACTATGGAAAAGCGCGCCATTAGTAGTTTAGACGAGTAATGGCGCACTTTGACGCGGTGCGCCATTAGTAGGTTTGCAAAAAAGTAAAAAATATATATATACTAATGGCGCATTGTCTGCGTGGTGCTCCATTACTAGTTCTAACTAGTAATGGCGCACTTTGACATCATGCGCCATTAGTATGTACGGAAATATCGGAAAAAAATCAATAGTAGTGGCGCACCGTGTGTCTGGTGCGCCATTAGTGTCTTCCACACTAATGGCGCACCTCCAACCGGTGCGCCATTAGTATATAGTAGTGGCGCACTATTTACCGGGTGCATCATTAGTATCAGTCCTATCTATAGCCCTTTTTCTAGTAGTGTTAGTTTTAGGGTCCCTTAGTGATTTCCACGATTGACGAACCCCGGCGTGCGTTTACGTGTTGATCATCAACACTCACAATTTTTGGCCGATTCTGACCCATTTCGTGTACTATTACTCAATATCTTGGTGTCTCGAAGTGATTTCCACGAATAACAAACCCCGGGGTGCGTTTACATGTCGGCCATCAACACTTACAGTTTTGGCCGATTTTGGCCCGTTTGGTGGACTATTACTCACTGTTTTGGGGTCCCAGAGTGATTTCCACAATTGACGAACCCTGGGGTGCATTTATGTGTCGGTCATCAACACTCGCGGTTTTCAACAATTCTGAGCTGTTTCATGGACTATTACTCACTGTTTTGGAGTCCCAAAGCGATTTCCATGGTTGTCGAACCCCAAGGTGCGTATACGTCTCGGTCATCAACAATCGCAGTTTGGGCCGATTCTGGCCCGTTTCTTGGATTGTTATTTAGTTTTTGGTTCACTAAGTGATTTCCATGATTGACGAACCCCGGCGTGCGTTTACGTGTCGATCATCAACACTCACAAATTTGGAAGATTCTGGTTCGTGCACTATTACTCACCGTTTTGGGGTCCTAGAGCGATTTCCATGATTGACGATCCCTAGGGTGAGTTTACATTTTCGTCATCAACACTCGTAGTTTTGTCCAGTTCTGACCCGTTTCATGGACTATTACTCACCATTTTGGGGTTCCGAAGCGATGTCCATAGTTCTTGAACCCCAAGGTACACTTACATGTCGGTCATCAGCACTCTCACATTTGGCCGATTCTGGCCCGTTTCGTGTACTATTTCTCACTATTTTGGGGTCCCGGAATGATTTCCACAATTAAAGAACCCCGGGGTGCATTTAGATGTTGGTCATCAACACTCGCAGTTTTGGCCAATTCAGCCCGTTTCGTGGACTATTACTCACTGCTTTGTGGTCCCGGAGTGATTTCCATGATTAACGAACCACGGGGTGCGTTTATGTGTCGGTCATCAGCTCGCTTGGTTTTTTCTATTCTGAGCAGTTTCATGGACAATTACTCCTCGTTTTGGGGTCCCAAAGTGATTTCCATGGTTTTCGAACCACAAGGTGCGCTTACGTTTAGGTCATCAACAATTGAAGTTTGGGCCGATTCTGGCCCGTTTCTTGGACTATTAATCAGTTTTGGGGTCGCTAAGTGATTTCCACGATTGACGAACCCCGGCGTGCGTTTACGTGTCTATCATCAACACTCACAATTTTGGCCGATTCTAGCCCGTTTCGTGGACTACTACTCACTATCTTGGTGTCCCGGAGTGATTTCCACAATTAACAAACCCCGGGGTGCGTTTACATGTCGGTCCTCAACACTCGCAGTTTTGGCCGATTTTGGCCCGTTTAGTGGACTATTACTCACAATTTTGGGGTCCCGGCGTGATTTCCACGATTGACGAATCCTGGGTGCATTTATGTGTCGGTCATCAACACTCACAGTTTTGGCCGATTTTGTCCCATTTCGTAGACTATTTCTCACTATTTTGGGGTCCCGGAATGATTTCCACGATTAATGAGCCCCGCGGTGCATTCAGATGTTGGTCATCAATACTCGCAGATTTGGCCAATTCTGGCCCGTTTCGTGCACTATTACTCAGTGCTTTGTGGTCCTAGAGTGATTTCCATAATTAACGAACCACGGGGTGCGTTTATGTGTCGGTCATCAACTCGCGTGGTCTTTTTGATTCTGAGCCGTTTCATGGACAATTACTCCTCTTTTTGGGGTCCCAAAGTGATTTGCATGGTTGTCGAACCACAAGGTGGGCTTACGTTTTGGTCATCAACAATCGAAGTTTGGGCCGATTCTGACCCGTTTCTTGGAGTATTACTCAGTTTTGGGGTCACTAAGTGATTTCCACGATTGACGAACCCCGGCGTGCGTTTACGTGTCGATCATCAACACTCACAATTTTGGCAGATTTTGGCCCGTTTCGTGGACTATTACTCACAATCTTGGCGTTCCGGAGTGATTTCCACGATTAACAAACCCCAGGGTGCGTTTACGTGTCGGTCATCAACACTCGCAGTTTTGGCCGATTTTGGCCCGTTTCGTGGACTATTACTCACTGTTTTGGGGTCCCGGAGTGATTTCCACGATTGACGAACCCTGGGGTGCATTTATGTGTCGGTCATCAACACTGTTTTCGTCAATTCTAAGCCGTTTCATGGACTATTACTCACCGTTTTCGGGTTCCAAAGCGATTTCCTTGGTTGTCGAACACCAAGGTGCGCATACGTGTCGGTCATCAACAACCGTAGTTTGGGCCGATTCTGACCCGTTTCTAGGACTGTTATTTAGTTTTGGGGTCCCTAAGTAATTTTCAAAATTGACGCACCCCGGCGTGCGTTTACGTGTTGATCATCAACACTCACAATTTTGGCAGATTCTGGTCCGATTCATGCACTATTACTCACCGTTTAGGGGTCCTAGAGCGATTACCAAGATTGACGATCCTTGGGGTGCATTTACATTTTCGTCGTCAACACTCATAGTTTTGGCCAATTCTGACCCGTTTCATGGACTATTACTCACCATTTTGGGGTTCCGAAGCGATTTCCATAGTTCTTGAACCCCAAGGTACGCTTACGTGTCGGTCATCAACACTCACAGTTTTGGCAGATTCTGACCCATTTCATGGACTATTTCTCACTATTTTGGGGTCCCGGAATGATTTCCACGATTAATGAACCCCAGGGTGCATTCAGATGTTGGTCATCAACACATGCAGTTTTGACCAATTCTGGCCCGTTTTGTGGACTATTACTCACTATCTTGGTGTCCCGGAGTGATTTCCACGATTAACAAACCCCGGGGTGCGTTTACATGTTGGTCATCCACACTCGCAGTTTTGGCCGATTTTGGCCCGTTTTGTGGACTATTACTCACTGTTTTGGGGTACCGGAGTGATTTCCACGATTGACAAACCCTGGGGTGCATTTATGTGTCGGCCATCAACGCTCGCGGTTTTTGTCAATTCTGAATCGTTTCATGGACTATTACTCACCGTTTTGGGGCCCAAAGCGATTTCCATGGTTGTCGAACCCCAAGGTGCGTATATGTGTTGGTCGTCAACAATCGCAGTTTGGGCCGATTCTTGCCCGTTTCTTGGACTGTTATTTAATTTTGGGTTGCCTAAGTGATTTCCACGATTGACGAACCCCGGCGTGTGTTTACGTGTCGATCATCAACACTCAGAAATTTGGCCGATTCAGGTCCGTTTCGTGCACTATTACTCACCGTTTTGGGGTCCTAGAGCGATTTCCATGATTGACGATCATTGGGGTGCGTTTATATGTTCGTCATCAACACTCATAGTTTTGGCCAATTCTGACCCGTTTCATGGACTATTACTCGCCATTTTGGGGTTCCGAAGCAATTTCCATAGTTCTTGAACCCCAAGGTACACTTACGTGTCGGTCATCAACACTCACAGATTTGGCCGATTCTGGCCCGTTTCGTGGACTATTTCTCACTATTGTGGGGTCCCGGAATGATTTCCACGATTAATGAACCCCGCGGTCCATTGAGATGGTCATCAACACTCACAATTTTGGCCGATTCTGGCCCGTTTCGTGCACTATTACTCACTGCTTTGTGGTCCCTGCGTTTATGTGTCGGTCATCAACTCGCGTGGTTTTTTGATTCTGAGCCGTTTCATGGATAATTACTCCTCTTTTTGGGGTCCCAAAGTGATTTCCATGGTTGTCGAACCACAAGGTGCTCTTACGTTTCGGTCATCAACAATCGAAGTTTGGGCCGATTCTGGCCCGTTTCTTGGAGTATTACTTAGTTTTGGGGTCGCTGAGTGATTTCCACGATTGACGAACCGTGGCGTGCGTTGACGTGTCGATCATCAACACTCACAATTTTGGCCGATTCTGGCCCGTTTCGTGGACTATTACTCACTATCTTGGCATCTCGGAGTGATTTCCACGATTAACAAACCCCGTGGTGCGTTTACGTGTCGGTCATCAACACTCGCAGTTTTGGCCGATTTTGGCACGTTTCGTGGACTATTACTCACTGTTTTGGGGTCCCGGAGTGATTTCCACGATTGACGAACCCTGGGGTGCATTTATGTGTCGGTCATCAACACTCACGGTTTTCGTCAATTATGGGCCGTTTCATGGACTATTACTCACCGTTTTGGGGTCCCAAAGCAATTTCCATGGTTGTCGAACCCCAAGGTGTGCATACATGTCGGTCATCAACAATCGTAGTTTGGGCCGATTCTGACCCGTTTCTTGGACTGTTATTTAGTTTTGGGGTCCCTAAGTGATTTTCACGATTGACGCACCCCGGCATGCGTTTACGTGTTGATCATCAACACTCACAATTTTGGCCAATTCTGGTCCGATTCATGCACTATTACTCACCGTTTTGGGGTCCTAGAGCGATTTCCAAGATTGACTATCCCTGGGGTGCGTTTACATGTTCGCCGTCAACACTCATAGTTTGGCCAATTCTGACCCGTTTCATGCACTATTACTCACCATTTTGGGGTTCCGAAGCGATTTCCATAGTTCTTGAACTCCAAGGTACGCTTACGTGTCGGTCATCAACACTCACAGTTTTGCCCGATTTTGACCCATTTCGTGGACTATTTCTCACTTTTTTGGGGTCCCGGAATGATTTCCACGATTAATGAACCCCGGGGTGCATTCAGATGTTGGTTATCAACACACGCAGTTTTGGCCAATTCTGGCCCGTTTCATGGACTATTACTCACTATCTTGGTGTCCTGGAGTGATTTCCACGATTAACAAACCCCGGGGTGCGTTTACATGTCGGTCATCAACACTCACAGCTTTGGCCGATTTTGGCCCATTTCGTGGACTATTACTCACTGTTTTGGGGTCCTAGAGTGATTTCCACGATTGACGAACCCTGGGGTGCATTTATGTGTCGGTCATCAACGCTCACGGTTTTCGTCAATTCTCAGCCGTTTCATGGACTATTACTCACCGTTTTGGGGTCCCAAAGCGATTTCCATAGTTGTCGAACCCCAAGGTGCGTATATGTATCGGTCGTCAACAATCGCAGTTCGGGCCGATTCTGGCCGTTTCATGGATTGTTATTTAGTTTTGGGTTGCCTAAGTGATTTCCACGATTGATGAACCCCGGCGTGCGTTTACGTGTCGATCATCAACACTCATAAATTTTGCTGATTCTGGTCCGATTCATGCACTATTACTCACCGTTTTGGGGTCCTAGAGCGATTTCCAAGATTGATGATCCCAGGGGTGCGTTTACATGTTCATCATCAACACTCATAGTTTTGGCCAATTCTGACCTGTTTTGTGCACTATTACTCACTGCTTTGTGGTCCCTGCGTTTATGTGTCGGTCATCAACTCGCGTGGTCTTTTGATTCTGAGCCGTTTCATGGACAATTACTCCTCTTTTTGGGGTCCCAAAGTGATTTCCATTGTTGTCAAACCACAAGGTGCGCTTACGTTTCGGTCATCAACAATCGAAGTTTGGGCCGATTCTGCCCCGTTGCTTTGAGTATTACTCAGTTTTAGGGTCGCTAAGTGATTTCCACGATTGACGAACCGCGGCGTGCGTTTACGTGTCGATCATCAACACTCACAATTTTGGCCGATTCTGGCCAGTTTCGTGGACTATTACTCACTATCTTGGCATCTCGGAGTGATTTCCACGATTAACAAACCCCGGGGTGCATTTACGTGTCGGTCATCAACACTCGCGGTTTCGTCAATTGTGAGCCGTTTCATGGACTATTACTCACCGTTTTGGGGTCCCAAAGCGATTTCCATGGTTGTCGAACCGCAAGGTGTGCATACGTGTCGGTCATCAACAATCGTAGTTTGGGACGATTCTGACCCGTTTCTTGGACTGTTATTTAGTTTTGGGGTCCCTAAGTGATTTTCACGATTGACGCACCCCGGCGTGCGTTTACGTGTTGATCATCAACACTCACAATTTTGGCCAATTCTGGTCCGATTCATGCACTATTACTCACCGTTTTGGGGTCCTAGAGCGATTTCCAAGATTGACTATCCCTGGGGTGCGTTTACATGTTCGCCATCAACACTCATAGTTTGGCCAATTCTGACCCGTTTCATGGACTATTACTCACCAATTTGGGGTTCCGAAGCGATTTCCATAGTTCTTGAACTCCAAGGTACGCTTACGTGTCGGTCATCAACACTCTCAGTTTTGCCCGATTTTGACCCATTTCGTGGACTATTTCTCACTTTTTTGGGGTCCCGGAATGATTTCCACGATTAATGAACCCCGGGGTGCATTCAGATGTTGGTTATCAACACACGCAGTTTTGGCCTATTCTGGCCCGTTTCATGGACTATTACTCACTATCTTGGTGTCCTGGAGTGATTTCCACGATTAACAAACCCCGGGGTGCGTTTACATGTCGGTCATCAACACTCACAGCTTTGGCCGATTTTGGCCCATTTCGTGGACTATTACTCACTGTTTTGGGGTCCTAGAGTGATTTCCACGATTGACGAACCCTGGGGTGCATTTATGTGTCGGTCATCAACGCTCACGGTTTTCGTCAATCCTCAGCCGTTTCATGGACTATTACTCACCGTTTTGGGGTCCGAAAGTGATTTCCATAGTTGTTGAACCCCAAGGTGCGTATATGTATCGGTCGTCAACAATCGCAGTTCGGGCCGATTCTGGACGTTTCTTGGATTGTTATTTAGTTTTGGGTTGCCTAAGTGATTCCCACGATTGATGAACCCCGGCGTGCGTTTACGTGTCGATCATCAACACGCATAAATTTTGCCGATTCTGGTCCGATTCATGCACTATTACTCACCGTTTTGGGGTCCTAGAGCGATTTCCAAGATTGACGATCCCAGGGGTGGGTTTACATGTTCGTCATCAACACTCGTAGTTTTTGCCAATTCTGACCCGTTTTGTGCACTATTACTCACTGCTTTGTGGTCTCTGCGTTTATTTGTCGGTCATCAACTCGCGTGGTCTTTTGATTCTGAGCCGTTTCATGGACAATTACTCCTCTTTTTGGGGTGCCAAAGTGATTTCCATGGTTATCAAACCACAAGGTGCGCTTACGTTTCGGTCATCAACAATCGAAGTTTGGGCCGATTCTGCGCCGTTTCTTGGAGTATTACTCAGTTTTAGGGTCGCTAAGTGATTTCCATGATTGACGAACCGCGGCGTGCGTTTACGTGTCGATCATCAACACTCACAATTTTGGCCGATTCTGGCCCGTTTTGTGGACTATTACTCACTATCTTGGCATCTCGGAGTGATTTCCACGATTAACAAACCCCGGGGTGCATTTACGTGTCGGTCATCAACACTCGCAGTTTTGGCCGATTTTGGCACGTTTCATGGACTATTACTCACTGTTTTGGGGTCCCGGAGTGATTTCCACGATTGACGAACCCTGGGGTGCGTTTGCATGTCGGTCATCAACACTCACAGTTTGGGCCGATTCTGCGCCGTTTCTTGGAGTATTACTCAGTTTTAGGGTCGCTAAGTGATTTTCACGATTGACGCACCCCGGCGTGCGTTTACGTGTCGATCATCAACACTCACAATTTTGGCCAATTCTGGTCTGATTCATGCACTATTACTCACCGTTTTGGGGTCCGAAAGCGATTTCCATAGTTCTTGAACTCCAAGGTACGCTTGCGTGTCGGTCATCAACAATCGAAGTTTGGGCCGATTCTGCGCCGTTTCTTGGAGTATTACTCAGTTTTAGGGTCGCTAAGTGATTTCCATGATTGACGAACCGCGGCGTGCGTTTACGTGTCGATCATCAACACTCACAATTTTGGCCGATTCTGGCCCGTTTTGTGGACTATTACTCACTATCTTGGCATCTCGGAGTGATTTCCACGATTAACAAACCCCGGGGTGCATTTACGTGTCGGTCATCAACACTCGCAGTTTTGGCCGATTTTGGCACGTTTCATGGACTATTACTCACTGTTTTGGGGTCCCGGAGTGATTTCCACGATTGACGAACCCTGGGGTGCATTTATGTGTCGGTCATCAACACTCGCGGTTTCGTCAATTGTGAGCCGTTTCATGGACTATTACTCACCGTTTTGGGATCCCAAAGCGATTTCCATGGTTGTCGAACCCCAAGGTGTGCATACGTGTCGGTCATCAACAATCGTAGTTTGGGACGATTCTGACCCGTTTCTTGGACTGTTATTTAATTTTGGGGTCCCTAAGTGATTTTCACGATTGACGCACCCCGGCGTGCGTTTACGTGTTGATCATCAACACTCACAATTTTGGCCAATTCTGGTCTGATTCATGCACTATTACTCACCGTTTTGGGGTCCTAGAGCGATTTCCAAGATTGACTATCCCTGGGGTGCGTTTACATGTTCGCCGTCAACACTCATAGTTTGGCCAATTCTGACCCGTTTCATGGACTATTACTCACCATTTTGGGGTTCCGAAGCGATTTCCATAGTTCTTGAACTCCAAGGTACGCTTGCGTGTCGGTCATCAACACTCACAGTTTTGCCCGATTTTGACCCATTTCGTGGACTATTTCTCACTTTTTTGGGGTCCCGGAATGATTTCCACGATTAATGAACCCCGAGGTGCATTCAGATGTTGGTTATCAACACACGCAGTTTTGGCCAATTCTGGCCCGTTTCATGGACTATTACTCACTATCTTGGTGTCCTGGAGTGATTTCCACGATTAACAAACCCCGGGGTGCGTTTACATGTCGGTCATCAACACTCATAGCTCTGGCCGATTTTGGCCCATTTCGTGGACTATTACTCACTGTTTTGGGGTCCTAGAGTGATTTCCACGATTGACGAACCCTGGGGTGCATTTATGTGTCGGTCATCAACGCTCACGGTTTTCGTCAATTCTCAGCCGTTTCATGGACTATTACTCACCGTTTTGGGGTCCCAAAGCGATTTCCATAGTTGTCGAACCCCAAGGTGTGTATATGTATCGGTCGTCAACAATCGCAGTTCGGGCCGATTCTGGCCGTTTCTTGGATTGTTATTTAGTTTTGGGTTGCCTAAGTGATTTCCACGATTGATGAACCCCGGCGTGCGTTTACGTGTCGATCATCAACACGCATAAATTTTGCCGATTCTGGTCCGATTCATGCACTATTACTCACCGTTTTGGGGTCCTAGAGCGATTTCCAAGATTGACGATCCCAGGGGTGGGTTTACATGTTCGTCATCAACACTCATAGTTTTTGCCAATTCTGACCCGTTTTGTGCACTATTACTCACTGCTTTGTGGTCCCAGCGTTTATGTGTCGGTCATCAACTCGCGTGGTCTTTTGATTCTGAGCCGTTTCATGGACAATTACTCCTCTTTTTGGGGTGCCAAAGTGATTTCCATGGTTGTCAAACCACAAGGTGCGCTTACGTTTCGGTCATCAACAATCGAAGTTTGGGCCGATTCTGCGCCGTTTCTTGGAGTATTACTCAGTTTTAGGGTCGCTAAGTGATTTCCATGATTGACGAACCGCGGCGTGCGTTTACGTGTCGATCATCAACACTCACAATTTTGGCCGATTCTGGCCCGTTTTGTGGACTATTACTCACTATCTTGGCATCTCGGAGTGATTTCCGCGATTAACCAACCCCGGGGTGCATTTACGTGTCGGTCATCAACACTCGCAGTTTTGGCCGATTTTGGCACGTTTCATGGACTATTACTCACTGTTTTGGGGTCCCGGAGTGATTTCCACGATTGACGAACCCTGGGGTGCATTTATGTGTCGGTCATCACCACTCGCGGTTTCGTCAATTGTGAGCCGTTTCATGGACTATTACTCATCGTTTTGGGATCCCAAAGCGATTTCCATGGTTGTCGAACCCCAAGGTGTGCATACGTGTCGGTCATCAACAATCGTAGTTTGGGACGATTCTGACCCGTTTCTTGGACTGTTATTTAATTTTGGGGTCCCTAAGTGATTTTCACGATTGACGCACCCAGGCGTGCGTTTACGTGTTGATCATCAACACTCACAATTTTGGCCAATTCTGGTCCGATTCATGCACTATTACTCACCGTTTTGGGGTCCTAGAGCGATTTCCAAGATTGACTATCCCTGGGGTGCGTTTACATGTTCGCCGTCAACACTCATAGTTTGGCCAATTCTGACCCGTTTCATGGACTATTACTCACCATTTTGGGGTTCCGAAGCGATTTCCATAGTTCTTGAACCCCCAAGGTACGCTTACGTGTCGGTCATCAACACTCACAGTTTCGGCCGATTCTGGCCCATTTCATGGACTATTTCTCACTTTTTTGGGGTCCCGGAATGATTTCCACGATTAATGAACCCCGGGGTGCATTCAGATGTTGGTTATCAACACACGCAGTTTTGGCCAATTCTGGCCCGTTTCATGGACTATTACTCACTATCTTGGTGTCCTGGAGTGATTTCCACGATTAACAAACCCCGGGGTGCGTTTACATGTCGGTCATCAACACTCATAGCTCTGGCCGATTTTGGCCCATTTCGTGGACTATTACTCACTGTTTTGGGGTCCTAGAGTGATTTCCACGATTGACGAACCCTGGGGTGCATTTATGTGTCGGTCATCAACGCTCACGGTTTTCGTCAATTCTCAGCCGTTTCATGGACTATTACTCACCGTTTTGGGGTCCGAAAGCGATTTCCATAGTTGTCGAACCCCAAGGTGTGTATATGTATCGGTCGTCAACAATCGCAGTTCGGGCCGATTCTGGCCGTTTCTTGGATTGTTATTTAGTTTTGGGTTGCCTAAGTGATTTCCACGATTGATGAACCCCGGCGTGCGTTTACGTGTCGATCATCAACACGCATAAATTTTGCCGATTCTGGTCCGATTCATGCACTATTACTCACCGTTTTGGGGTCCTAGAGCGATTTCCAAGATTGACGATCCCAGGGGTGGGTTTACATGTTCGTCATCAACACTCATAGTTTTTGCCAATTCTGACCCGTTTTGTGCACTATTACTCACTGCTTTGTGGTCCCAGCGTTTATGTGTCGGTCATCAACTCGCGTGGTCTTTTGATTCTGAGCCGTTTCATGGACAATTACTCCTCTTTTTGGGGTGCCAAAGTGATTTCCATGGTTGTCAAACCACAAGGTGCGCTTACGTTTCGGTCATCAACAATCGAAGTTTGGGCCGATTCTGCGCCGTTTCTTGGAGTATTACTCAGTTTTAGGGTCGCTAAGTGATTTCCATGATTGACGAACCGCGGCGTGCGTTTACGTGTCGATCATCAACACTCACAATTTTGGCCGATTCTGGCCCGTTTTGTGGACTATTACTCACTATCTTGGCATCTCGGAGTGATTTCCACGATTAACAAACCCCGGGGTGCATTTACGTGTCGGTCATCAACACTCGCAGTTTTGGCCGATTTTGGCACGTTTCATGGACTATTACTCACTGTTTTGGGGTCCCGGAGTGATTTCCACGATTGACGAACCCTGGGGTGCATTTATGTGTCGGTCATCAACACTCGCGGTTTCGTCAATTGTGAGCCGTTTCATGGACTATTACTCACCGTTTTGGGATCCCAAAGCGATTTCCATGGTTGTCGAACCCCAAGGTGTGCATACGTGTCGGTCATCAACAATCGTAGTTTGGGACGATTCTGACCCGTTTCTTGGACTGTTATTTAATTTTGGGGTCCCTAAGTGATTTTCACGATTGACGCACCCCGGCGTGCGTTTACGTGTTGATCATCAACACTCACAATTTTGGCCAATTCTGGTCCGATTCATGCACTATTACTCACCGTTTTGGGGTCCTAGAGCGATTTCCAAGATTGACTATCCCTGGGGTGCGTTTACATGTTCGCCGTCAACACTCATAGTTTGGCCAATTCTGACCCGTTTCATGGACTATTACTCACCATTTTGGGGTTCCGAAGCGATTTCCATAGTTCTTGAACTCCAAGGTACGCTTGCGTGTCGGTCATCAACACTCACAGTTTTGCCCGATTTTGACCCATTTCGTGGACTATTTCTCACTTTTTTGGGGTCCCGGAATGATTTCCACGATTAATGAACCCCAGGGTGCATTCAGATGTTGGTTATCAACACACGCAGTTTTGGCCAATTCTGGCCCGTTTCATGGACTATTACTCATTATCTTGGTGTCCTGGAGTGATTTCCACGATTAACAAACCCCGGGGTGCGTTTACATGTCGGTCATCAACACTCATAGCTCTGGCCGATTTTGGCCCATTTCGTGGACTATTACTCACTGTTTTGGGGTCCTAGAGTGATTTCCACGATTGACGAACCCTGGGGTGCATTTATGTGTCGGTCATCAACGCTCACGGTTTTCGTCAATTCTCAGCCGTTTCATNTTACTCACTGTTTTGGGGTCCTAGAGTGATTTCCACGATTGACGAACCCTGGGGTGCATTTATGTGTCGGTCATCAACGCTCACGGTTTTCGTCAATTCTCAGCCGTTTCATGGACTATTACTCACCGTTTTGGGGTCCGAAAGCGATTTCCATAGTTGTCGAACCCCAAGGTGTGTATATGTATCGGTCGTCAACAATCGCAGTTCGGGCCGATTCTGGCCGTTTCTTGGATTGTTATTTAGTTTTGGGTTGCCTAAGTGATTTCCACGATTGATGAACCCCGGCGTGCGTTTACGTGTCGATCATCAACACGCATAAATTTTGCCGATTCTGGTCCGATTCATGCACTATTACTCTCCGTTTTGGGGTCCTAGAGCGATTTCCAAGATTGACGATCCCAGGGGTGGGTTTACATGTTCGTCATCAACACTCATAGTTTTTGCCAATTCTGACCCGTTTTGTGCACTATTACTCACTGCTTTGTGGTCCCTGCGTTTATGTGTCGGTCATCAACTCGCGTGGTCTTTTGATTCTGAGCCGTTTCATGGACAATTACTCCTCTTTTTGGGGTGCCAAAGTGATTTCCATGGTTGTCAAACCACAAGGTGCGCTTACGTTTCGGTCATCAACAATCGAAGTTTGGGCCGATTCTGCGCCGTTTCTTGGAGTATTACTCAGTTTTAGGGTCGCTAAGTGATTTCCATGATTGACGAACCGCGGCGTGCGTTTACGTGTCGATCATCAACACTCACAATTTTGGCCGATTCTGGCCCGTTTTGTGGACTATTACTCACTATCTTGGCATCTCGGAGTGANCAACAATCGAAGTTTGGGCCGATTCTGCGCCGTTTCTTGGAGTATTACTCAGTTTTAGGGTCGCTAAGTGATTTCCATGATTGACGAACCGCGGCGTGCGTTTACGTGTCGATCATCAACACTCACAATTTTGGCCGATTCTGGCCCGTTTTGTGGACTATTACTCACTATCTTGGCATCTCGGAGTGATTTCCACGATTAACAAACCCCGGGGTGCATTTACGTGTCGGTCATCAACACTCGCAGTTTTGGCCGATTTTGGCACGTTTCATGGACTATTACTCACTGTTTTGGGGTCCCGGAGTGATTTCCACGATTGACGAACCCTGGGGTGCATTTATGTGTCGGTCGTCAACACTCGCGGTTTCGTCAATTGCGAGCCGTTTCATGGACTATTACTCACCGTTTTGGGATCCCAAAGCGATTTCCAAGGTTGTCGAACCCCAAGGTGTGCATACGTGTCCGTCATCAACAATCGTAGTTTGGGACGATTCTGACCCGTTTCTTGGACTGTTATTTAATTTTGGGGTCCCTAAGTGATTTTCACGATTGACGCACCCCGGCGTGCGTTTACGTGTTGATCATCAACACTCACAATTTTGGCCAATTCTGGTCCGATTCATGCACTATTACTCACCGTTTTGGGGTCCTAGAGCGATTTCCAAGATTGACTATCCCTGGGGTGCGTTTACATGTTCGCCGTCAACACTCATAGTTTGGCCAATTCTGACCCGTTTCATGGACTATTACTCACCATTTTGGGGTTCCGAAGCGATTTCCATANTTTTGGGGTCCTAGAGCGATTTCCAAGATTGACTATCCCTGGGGTGCGTTTACATGTTCGCCGTCAACACTCATAGTTTGGCCAATTCTGACCCGTTTCATGGACTATTACTCACCATTTTGGGGTTCCGAAGCGATTTCCATAGTTCTTGAACTCCAAGGTACGCTTGCGTGTCGGTCATCAACACTCACAGTTTTGCCCGATTTTGACCCATTTCGTGGACTATTTCTCACTTTTTTGGGGTCCCGGAATGATTTCCACGATTAATGAACCCCAGGGTGCATTCAGATGTTGGTTATCAACACACGCAGTTTTGGCCAATTCTGGCCCGTTTCATGGACTATTACTCACTATCTTGGTGTCCTAGAGTGATTTCCACGATTAACAAACCCCGGGGTGCGTTTACATGTCGGTCATCAACACTCATAGCTCTGGCCGATTTTGGCCCATTGCGTGGACTATTACTCACTGTTTTGGGGTCCTAGAGTGATTTCCACGATTGACGAACCCTGGGGTGCATTTATGTGTCGGTCATCAACGCTCACGGTTTTCGTCAATTCTCAGCCGTTTCATGGACTATTACTCACCGTTTTGGGGTCCGAAAGCGATTTCCATAGTTGTCGAACCCCAAGGTGTGTATATGTATCGGTCGTCAACAATCGCAGTTCGGGCCGATTCTGGCCGTTTCTTGGATTGTTATTTAGTTTTGGGTTGCCTAAGTGATTTCCACGATTGATGAACCCCGGCGTGCGTTTACGTGTCGATCATCAACACTCATAAATTTTGCCGATTCTGGTCCGATTCATGCACTATTACTCACTGTTTTGGGGTCCTAGAGCGATTTCCAAGATTGACGATCCCAGGGGTGCGTTTACATGTTCGTCATCAACACTCATAGTTTTGGCTAATTCTGACCCGTTTTGTGCACTATTACTCACTGCTTTGTGGTCCCTACGTTTATGTGTCGGTCATCAACTCGCGTGGTCTTTTGATTCTGAGCCGTTTCATGGACAATTACTCCTCTTTTTGGGGTCCGAAAGTCATTTCCATGGTTGTCGAACCACAAGGTGCGCTTACGTTTCGGTCATCAACAATCGAAGTTTGGGCCGATTCTGCCCCGTTTCTTGGAGTATTACTCAGTTTTAGGGTCGCTAAGTGATTTCCACGGTTGACGAACCGCGGCGTGCGTTTACGTGTCGATCATCAACACTCACAATTTTGGCCGATTCTGGCCCGTTTCGTGGACTATTACTCACTATCTTGGCATCTCGGAGTGATTTCCACGATTAACAAACCCCGGGGTGCATTTACGTGTCGGTCATCAACACTCGCAGTTTTTGGCCGATTTTGGCACGTTTCATTGACTATTACTCACTGTTTTGGGGTCCCGGAGTGATTTCCACGATTGACGAACCCTGGGGTGCATTTATGTGTCGGTCATCAACACTCGCGGTTTTCGTCAATTGTGAGCCGTTTCATGGACTACTACTCACCGTTTTGGGGTCCCAAAGCAATTTCCATGGTTGTCGAACCCCAAGGTGTGCATACGTGTCGGTCATCAACAATCGTAGTTTGGGACGATTCTGACCCGTTTCTTGGACTGTTATTTAGTTTTGGGGTCCCTAAGTGATTTTCACGATTGACGCACCCCGGCGTGCGTTTACGTGTTGATCATCAACACTCACAATTTTGGCCAATTCTGGTCCGATTCATGCACTATTACTCACCGTTTTGGGGTCCTAGAGCGATTTCCAAGATTGACTATCCCTGGGGTGCATTTACATGTTCGCCGTCAACACTCATAGTTTGGCCAATTCTGACCCGTTTCATGGACTATTACTCACCATTTTGGGGTTCCGAAGCGATTTCCATAGTTCTTGAACTCCAAGGTACGCTTACGTGTCGGTTATCAACACTCACAGTTTTGGCCGATTTCGACCCATTTCGTGGACTATTTCTCACTTTTTTGGGGTCCCGGAATGAGTTCCACGATTAATGAACCCCGGGGTGCATTCAGATGTTGGTCATCAACACACGCGGTTTTGGCCAATTCTGGCCCGTTTCGTGGACTATTACTCACTATCTTGGTGTCCTGGAGTGATTTCCACGATTAACAAACCCCGGGGTGCGTTACATGTCGGTCATCAACACTCACAGCTTTGGCCGATTTTGGCCCGTTTGTGGACTATTACTCATTGTTTTGGGTTCCCGAAGTGATTTCCACGATTAACGAACACTGGGGTGCATTTATGTGTCGGTCATCAACACTCGTTGTTTTCGTCAACTCTGAGCTGTTTCATGGACTATTACTCGCCGTTTTGGAGTCCGAAAGCGATATCCATGGTTGTCGAACCCCAAGGTGCGTATATGTGTCGGTCGTCAACAATCGCAGTTCGGGCCGATTCTGGCCGTTTCTTGGATTGTTATTTAGTTTTGGGTTGCCTAAGTGATTTCCACGATTGATGAACCCCGGCGTGCGTTTACGTGTCGATCATCAACACTCATAAATTTTGCCGATTCTGGTCCGATTCATGCACTATTACTCACCGTTTTGGGGTCCTAGAGCGATTTCCAAGATTGACGATCCCTGGGGTGCGTTTACATGTTCGTCATCAACACTCATAGTTTTGGTAAATTCTGACCCGTTTCATGGACTACTACTCACCATATTGGGATTACGAAGCGATTTTCATAGTTCTTGAACCCCAAGGTACACTTACGTGTCGGTCATCAACATTCACAAATTTGGCCGATTCTGGCCCGTTTCGTGGACTATTTCTCACTGCTTTGTGGTCCCGGAGTGATTTCCATGATTAACGAACCACTGGGTGCGTTTATGTGTCGGTCATCATCTCGCGATGTTTTTTTCGATTTTAAGCAGTTTCATGGACAATTACTCCTCGTTTTGGGGTCCCAAAGTGATTTCCATGGTTTTCGAACCACAAGGTGCGCTTACGTTTCGGTCATCAACAATCGAAGTTTGGGCCGATTCTGGCCCGTTTCTTGGACTGTTACTCAGTTTTGGGGTCGCTAAGTGATTTCCACGATTGACGAACCCCAGCGTGCATTTACGTGTCAATCATCAACACTCACAATTTTGGCCGATTCTGGCTCGTTTCGTGGACTATTACTCACTATCTTGGTGTCCCGGAGTGATTTCCACGATTAACAAACCTCGGGGTGCGTTTACATGTCGGTCATCAACACTCGCAGTTTTGGCCGATTTTGGCCCCGTTTCGTGGACTATTACTCACTATTTTGGGGTCCCGGAGTGATTTCCACGATTGACGAACCCTGAGGTGCATTTATGTGTCGATCATCAACACTCACAGTTTTGGCCGATTCTGGCCCGTTTCCTGGACTATTACTCACCGTTTTGTGGTCCCAAAGCGATTTCCATGGTTGCCGAACCCCAAGGTGCGCATACGTGTCGGTCATTAACAATCATAGTTGGGCCGATTCTGACCCGTTTCTTGGACTGTTATTTAGTTTTGGGGTCCCTAAGTGATTTCCACGATTGACGAACCCCGGCGTGCGTTTACGTGTTGATCATCAACACTCACAATTTTGGACGATTCTGACCCGTTTCGTGTACTATTACTCACTATCTTGGTGTCCCGGATTGATTTCCACGAATAACAAACCCCGGGGTGCGTTTACATGTCGGTCATCAACAATTGCAGTTTTGGCCGATTTTGGCCCGTTTGTGGACTATTACTCACTGTTTTGGGGTCCCGAAGTGATTTCCACAATTGACGAACCCTGGGGTGCATTTATGTGTCAGTCATCAACACTCGCGGTTTTCGTCAATTCTGAGCTGTTTCATGGATTATTACTCACCGTTTTGGAGTCCGAAAGCGATATCCATGGTTGTCGAACCCCAAGGTGCGTATATGTGTCGGTCGTCAACAATCGCAGTTTGGGCCGATTCTGGCCCGTTTCTTGGACTGTTATTTAGTTTTGGGTTCCCTAAGTGATTTCCACGATTGACGAACCGCGGCGTGCGTTTACATGTCGATCATCAACACTCACAAATTTGGACGATTTGGTCCGTGCACTATTACTCACCATTTTGGGGTCCTAGAGCGATTTCCAAGATTGACGATCCCTGGGGTGCGTTTACATGTACGCCGTCAACACTCATAGTTTGGCCGATTCTGGCCCGTTTCATGGACTATTACTCACCGTTTTGGGGTCCTAGAGCGATTTCCAAGATTGACGATCCCTGGGGTGCGTTTACATGTACGCCGTCAACACTCATAGTTTGGCCGATTCTGGCCCGTTTCATGGACTATTACTCACCGTTTTGGGGTCCTAGAGCGATTTCCAAGATTGACGATCCCTGGGGTGCGTTTACATGTACGCCGTCAACACTCATAGTTTGGCCGATTCTGGCCCGTTTCATGGACTATTACTCACCGTTTTGGGGTCCTAGAGCGATTTCCAAGATTGACGATCCCTGGGGTGCGTTTACATGTACGCCGTCAACACTCATAGTTTGGCCGATTCTGGCCCGTTTCATGGACTATTACTCACCGTTTTGGGGTCCTAGAGCGATTTCCAAGATTGACGATCCCTGGGGTGCGTTTACATGTACGCCGTCAACACTCATAGTTTGGCCGATTCTGGCCCGTTTCATGGACTATTACTCACCGTTTTGGGGTCCCGGAGTGATTTCCACGATTGACGAACCGCGGCGTGCGTTTACATGTCGATCATCAACACTCACAAATTTGGACGATTTGGTCCGTGCACTATTACTCACCATTTTGGGGTCCTAGAGCGATTTCCAAGATTGACGATCCCTAGGGTGCATTTACATGTTCGTCATCAACACTCATAGTTTTTGCCAATTCTGACCCGTTTCATGGACTATTACTCACCGTTTTGGGGTCCCAAAGTGATTTCCATGGTTGTCGAACCCCAAGGTGCGTATATGTGTCGGTCGTCAACAACCGCAATTTGGGCCAATTCTGGACCGTTTCTTGGATTGTTATTTAGTTTTGGGTTGCCTAAGTCATTTCCACGATTGACGAACCCCGGCGTGCGCTTACGTGTCGATCATCAACACTCATAAATTTGGCCAATTCTGGTCCGTTTCGTGCACTATTACTCACTATTTTGGGGTCCTAGAGCGATTTCCAAGATTGACGATCCCTGGGGTGCGTTTACATGTTCGTCATCAACACTCATAGTTTTTGCCAATTCTGACCCGTTTCATGGACTACTACTCACCATTTTGGGATTCCGAAGCAATTTTCATAGTTCTTGAACCCTAAGGTACACTTACGTGTCGGTCATCAACATTCACAGATTATGCCGATTCTGGCCTGTTTCATGGACTATTTCTCACTGCTTTGTGGTCTCGGAGTGATTTCCATGATTAACGAACCACGGGGTGCGTATATGTGTCGGTCATCAACTCGCGTGGTTTTTTTCGATTCTGAGCAGTTTCAGGGACAATTCCTCCTCGTTTTGTGGTCCCAAAGTTGAAGGAAATATGCCTTAGAGGCAATAATAAAGTTATTATTTATTTCCTTATTTCATGATAAATGTTTATTATTCATGCTAGAATTGTATTAACCGGAAACATAATACATGTGTGAATACATAGACAAACATAGTGTCACTAGTATGCCTCTACTTGACTAGCTCGTGAATCAAAGATGGTTAAGTTTCCTAACCATAGACATGTGTTGTCATTTGATTAACGGGATCACATCATTAGGAGAATGATGTGATTGACATGACCCATTCCGTTAGCCTAGCACTTGATCGTTTAGTCTGTTGCTATTGCTTTCTTCATGACTTATACATGTTCCTTTAACTATGAGATTATGCAACTCCCGTTTACCGGAGGAACACTTTGGGTGCTACCAAACGTCACAACGTAACTGGGTGATTATAAAGGAGTGCTACAAGTGTCTCCAAAGGTACATGTTGGGTTGGCGTATTTCGAGATTAGGTTTTGTCACTCCGATTGTCGGAGAGGTATCTCTGGGCCCTCTCGGTAATGCACATCATTATAAGCCTTGCAAGAAATGTGACCAAATGAGTTGGTTACGGGATGATGCATTACGGAACGAGTAAAGAGACTTGTCGGTAACGAGATTGAACTAGGTATTGGATACCGACGATCAAATCTCGTGCAAGTAACATACCGATGACAAAGGGAACAACGTATGTTGTTATGCGGTTTGACCGATAAAGATCTTCGTAGAATATGTAGGAACCAATATGGGCATCCAGGTTCTTCTATTGGTTATTGACCGAGAATAGTTCTAGGTCATGTCTACATTGTTCTCGAACCTGTAGGGTCCGCACGCTTAAGGTTTCGATGACAATTATATTATGAGTTTATGAGTTTTGCTGTACCGAAGGAGTTCGGAGTCCCGGATGAGATCGGGGACTTGACGAGGAGTCTCGAAATGGTCGAGACGTAAAGATCAATATATTGGACGACTATATTCGGAGTTCGGAAAGGTTCCGAGTGATTCGGGTATTTTTCGGAGTACCGGAGAGTTACGGGAATTCGCCGGGGAGTATATGGGCCTTATTGGGCCATACGGGATTAGAGGAGAGAGGCCGAAAGGAAGGAGGCGCGCAGCCCCCCTCTGGTCCGAATTGGACAAGGGGTGCGGCCCCCCTTTCCTTCCTCCTCTCCCCCTCTTTCCCCCCTTCTCCTACTCCAACAAGGAAGGAGGGAGTCCTACTCCCGGTGGGAGTAGGACTTCCCTTGGCGCGCTCCTCCTAGGCCGGCCGCCCCCTCCCCCCTTGCTCCTTTATGTACGGGGGCAGGGGGGCACCTCTAGGGAGAATAACACAAGTTGATCTACGGATCGTTCCTTAGCCGTGTGCGGTGCCCCCCTCGACCATATTCTACCTCGGTCATATCGTCGCGGAGTTTAGGCGAAGCCCTGCGCCGGTAGAGCATCATCATCGTCACCACACCGTCGTGCTGACGGAACTCATCCCCGAAGCTTTGCTGGATCGGAGCCCGGGGATCGTCATCGAGCTGAACGTGTGCTGAACTCGGAGGTGCCGTACGTTCGGTACTTGGATCGGTCAGATCGTGAAGACGTACGACTACATCAACCGCGTTTTCATAACGCTTCCGCTTATGGTCTACGAGGGTACGTGGACAATACTCTCCCCTCTCGTTGCTATGCCATCACCATGATCTTGCGTGTGCGTAGGAAAAATTTTGAAATTACTACGTTCCCCAACAGTGGCATCCGAGCCTAGGTTTTATGCGTTGATGTTATATGCACGAGTAGAACACAAGTGAGTTGTGGGTGATACAAGTCATACTGCTTACCAGCATGTCATACTTTGGTTCGGCGGTATTGTTGGATGAAGCGGCCCGGACCGACATTACGCGTACGCTTATGCGAGACTTGTTTTAACCGACGTGCTTTGCACACAGGTGACTAGCGGGTGTCTGTTTCTCCAACTTTAGTTGAACCGAGTGTGGCTACGTCCGGTCCTTGTGAAGGTTAAAACAGCACCAACTTGACAAACTATCGTTGTGGTTTTTGATGCGTAGGTAAGAACGGTTCTTGCTAAGCCCGTAGCAGCCACGTAAAACTTGCAACAACAAAGTAGAGGACATCTAACTTGTTTTTGCAGGGCATGTTGTGATGTGATATGGTCAAGACGTGATGAGATATAAGTTGTTGTATGAGATGATCATGTTTTGTCGGCAACTGGTAGAAGCCCTATGGTTGTCTCTTTGTTGCATAAGATGCAAGTGCCAAATAATTGCTTTACTTTATCGCTATGCGATAGCAATAGTTGCAAGAGCAATAGTTGGCGGGACGACCATGTGACGACAAATTGATATAGATCAAGATGATGAAGATCATGGTGTCGTGCCGGTAACGATAGAGATCATGACAGTACTTTGGAGATGGAGATCAAAGGCGCAAGATGATCATGGCCATATCATGTCACATATTTTGATTGCATATGATGTTTATCTGTTATACATCTTATTCTGTTTTGTTTGACGGTAGCATTATAAGATGATCACTCACTAATTATCAAGAAGTGTTCTCCCTGAGTATGCACCGTTGCGAAAGTTCTTCGTGCTGAGACACCATGTGATGATCGGGTGTGATAGGCTCTACGTTCAAATACAACGGGTGCAAAACAGTTGCACACGCGGAATACTCAGGTTAAACTTGACGAGCCTAGCATATACAGATATGGCCTCGGAACACGGAGACCGAAAGGTCGAGCGTGAATCATATAGTAGATATGATCAACATAGTGATGTTCACCGTTGAAACTACTCCATCTCACGTGATGATCGGACATGGTGTAGTTGATATGGATCACGTAATCACTTAGAGGGTTAGAGGGATGTCTATCTAAGTGGGAGTTCTTTAGTAATATGATTAACTGAACTTAAATTTATCATGAACTTAGTCCTGGTAGTATTTTGCAAATTATGTTGTAAATCAATAGCTTGCGTTGTTGCTTTCATATGTTTATTATGATATGTTCCTAGAGAAAATTGTGTTGAAAGATGTTAGTAGCAATGATGCGGATTGGATCCGTGATCTGAGGTTTATCCTCATTGCTGCACAGAAGAATTATGTCCTTGATGCACCGCTAGGTGACAGGCCTATTGCAGGAGCAGATGTAGACGTTATGAATGTTAGGCTAGCTCAATATGATGACTACATGATAGTTTTGTGCACCATGCTTTATGGCTTAGAATCGGGACTTCAAAGACGTTTTGAACGTCATGCACCATATGAGATGTTCCAGGAATTGAATATTTCAAGCAAATACCCGAGTTGAGAGATATGAAGTCTCCAACAAGTTCTATAGCTAAAAGATGGAGGAGAATCGCTCAACTAGTGAGCATGTGCTCAGATTGTCTGGGTACTACAATCGCTTGAATCAAGTGGGAGTTAATCTTCCAGATAAGATAGTGATTGACAGAATTCTCTAGTCACCACCACCAAGTTAGTAGAACTTCGTGATGAACTATAATGCAAGGGATGACGAAAACGATTCCCGGGCTCTTCGTGATGCTGAAATCGACGAAGGTAGAAATCAAGAAAGAGCATCAAGTGTTGATGATTGACAAGACCACTAGTTTCAAGAAAAGGGCAAAGGGAACGAAAGGGAACTTCAAGCAGAATGGCAAGCAAGTTGTCACTCCCGCGAAGAAGCCCAAAGCTGAACCAAAGCCTGAAACCGAGTGACTATACTGCAAAGGAAATGGTCACTAGAAGCAGAAATGCCTTGAATATTTGGTAGATAAGAAGGATGGCAAAGTGAACAAGGGTATATTTGATATACTTGTTATTGATGTGTACCTTACTAGTGTTTATAGTAACCCCTGAGTATTTGATACTTGTTCGGTTGCTAAGATTAGTAACTCGAAACAGGAGTTACAGAATAAACAGAAACTAGTTGAGGGTGAAGTGACGATGTCTGTTGGAAGTGGTTCCAAGATTGATATGATCATGTCTGTTGGAAGTGGTTCCAAGATTGATATGATCATGATCGCACACTCCCTATACTTTCGGGATTAGTGTTGACCCTAAATAAATGTTATTTGGTGTTTGCGTTGAGCATGAATATGATTTGATCATGTTTATTGCAATACGGTTATTCATTTAAAGTCAGAGAATAATTGTTGTTCTGTTTACATGAATAAAACCTTCGATGGTCATACACCCAATGAAAATAGTTTGTTGGATCTCGATCGTAGTGATACACATATACATAATATTGATATGCCAAAAGATGCAAAGTTGATAATGATAGTGCAACTTATTTTTGGCACTGCCGTTTGTGTCATATCGGTGTAAAGCGCATGAAGAAACTCCATAAAGATGGATTATCGGAATCACTTGGTTATGAATCATTTGATGCTTGCGAACCGTGCCTTTTTGGCAAGATGACTAAAACTCCGTTCTCCGGAACAATGGAACGAGATACTGACTTATTGTAAAGAATACATATCGATGTATGCAATCCAATGAGTGTTGATGCTCATGGAAAGTATCGTTATTTTCTGACCTTCACAAAATGATTTGAGCAGATATGGGTATATCTAGTTGACGAAACATAAATCTGAAATAATTGAAAGGTTCAAAGGATTTCAGAGTGAAGTGGAAAAATCATCGTAACAAGAAAATAAAGTTTCTGCGATCTGATCACGAAGACGAATATTTGAGTTACGAGTTTGGTCTTCAATTAAAAATGTGGAATAGTTTCACAGCTCATGCCACCTGGAACACCACAACGTTATGGTGTGTCCGAATGTCATAACCGCACTTTATTAGATATGGTGCGATCTATGATGTCTCTTACTGATTTACCACTATTGTTTTGGGGTTATGTATTAGAGACAGCTACATTCACGTTAAAAAGGGCACCATCTAAATCTGTTGAGACGACACCATATGAACTGTGGTTTAGCAAGAAACCCAAGTTGTCGTTTCTTAAATTTTGGGGCTGCGATGCTTATGTGAAAAAGTTTCAAGCTGATAAGCTCGAACCCAAATCGGAGAAGTGCATCTTCATAGAATACCCAAAGGAAACTATTGGGTACACGTTCTATCACAGATCCGAAGGCAAGTTATTCGTTGCTAAGATGGATCCTTTCTAGAGAAGAAGTTTCTCTCGAAAGAAGTGAGTGGGAGGAAAGTAGAACTTGATGAGGTAATTGTACCTTCTCCCCTATTGGAAAGTAGTTCATCACAGAAATCAGTACCAGTGATTCCTACACCAATTAGTGAGGAAGTTAATGATGATGATCATGAAACTTCAGATCAAGTTGCTACCAAACCTCATAGGTCTTCCAGAGTAAGATCCGCACCAGAGTGGTACGGTAATCATGTTCTGGAAGTCATGATACTAGACCATGATGAACCTACAAACTATGAGGAAGCGATGATGAGCCCAGATTCTGCGAAATGGCATGAGGCCATAAAATCTGAGATATGATCCATGTATGAGAACAAAGTATGGACTTTGATTGACTTGCTCAATGATCAGCAAGCCATGTTAAATAAATGGATCTTCAAGAGGAAGACGGACACCGATAGTAGTGTTACTATCTACTAAGCACGACTTGTTGCGAAAGGTTTTCGACAAGTTCAAGGTGTTGAATACGATGAGATTTTCTCACTCGTATCGATGCTTAAGTCTGTCTGAATCATGTTAGCAATTGCCACATTTTATGAAATCTGGCAAATGGATGTCAAAACTGCATTCCTTAATGGATTTTTAAACAAGAGTTGTATATGATGCAACCAGAAGGTTTTGCTAATCCTAAAGGTGCTAACAAAATGTGCAAGCTCCAGCGATCCATCAATGGACTGGTGCAAGCATCTCGGAGTTGGAATATACGCTTTGATGAGTTGATCAAAGCATATGGTTTTATACAGACTTTTGGAAAGGCCTGTATTTACAAGAAAGTGAGTGGGAGCACTACAACATTTCTGATAAGTATATGCGAATCACATATTGTTGATCGGAAATAATGTAGAATTATTCTGCAAAGCATAAAGGAGTGTTTGAAAGGAGTTTTTCAAAGAAAGACCTCGGTGAGGCTGCTTACACATTGAGCATCAAGATATATATAGATAGATCAAGATGCTTGATAAGTTTTTTCAATGAATACATGCCTTGATAAATTTTTGAAATAGTTCAAAATAGAACAGTCAAAGAAAGAGTTCTTGCCTATGATGCAAAGGTGTGAAGTTGAGTAAGACTCAAGACCCGACCATGGCAGAAAATAGAAAGAGAATGAAAAGTCATTCCCTATGCCTCAGTCATAGGTTCTATAAAGTATGCTATGCTGTATACCAGACCTATTGTATACCTTGCTCTGAGTTTGACAAAGGAATACAATTTTGATCTAATAGTAGATCACTGGACAGCGGTCAAGAATATCCTTAGTAAGGACTAAGGAGATGTTTCTCGATTATGGAGGTGATAAAAGAGTTTGTTGTAAAAGTTACATCGGTGCAA
The DNA here is from genome assembly GCA_904067115.1 of Aegilops sharonensis. Taxonomy (NCBI): domain Eukaryota; kingdom Viridiplantae; phylum Streptophyta; class Magnoliopsida; order Poales; family Poaceae; genus Aegilops; species Aegilops sharonensis. Next base: position 130,850 of record LR880966.1, read on the forward strand.
ACTTTTACACTGATCCAGATGACTCTAAGTCTCAATCTGGATACATATTGAAAGTGGGAGCAATTAAGCTAGAGTAGCTCCATGCAGAGCATTGAAGACATAGAATATTTGCAAAATACATACGGCTCTGAATGTGACAGACCCGTTGATTAAGCTTCTCTCACAAGCAAAACATGATCATACCTTAGTACTCTTTGGGTGTTAATCACATAGCGATGTGAACTAGATTATTGACTCTAGTAAACCCTTTGGGTGTTGATCACATGACGATGTGAACTATGGGTATCAATCACATACATATGTGAATATTAGTGTTAAATCACATGGCGATGTGAACTAGATTATTGACTCTAGTGCAAGTGGGAGACTGAAGGAAATATGCCCTAGAGGCAATAATAAAGTTATTATTTATTTCCTTATTTCATGATAAATGTTTATTATTCATGCTAGAATTGTATTAACCGGAAACATAATACATGTGTGAATACATAGACAAACATAGTGTCACTAGTATGCCTCTACTTGACTAGCTCGTGAATCAAAGATGGTTAAGTTTCCTAACCATAGACATGTGTTGTCATTTGATTAACGGGATCACATCATTAGGAGAATGATGTGATTGACATGACCCATTCCGTTAGCCTAGCACTTGATCGTTTAGTATATTGCTATTGCTTTCTTCATGACTTATACATGTTCCTCTAACTATGAGATTATGCAACTCCCGTTTACCGAGGAACACTTTGGGTGCTACCAAACGTCACAACGTAACTGGGTGATTATAAAGGAGTACTACAGGTGTCTCCAAAGGTACATGTTGGGTTGGCGTATTTCGAGACTAGGTTTTGTCACTCCGATTGTCGGAGAGGTATCTCTAGGCCCTCTCGGTAATGCACATCATTATAAGCCTTGCAAGCAATGTGACCAAATGAGTTGGTTACGGGATGATGCATTACGGAACGAGTAAAGAGACTTGCCGGTAACGAGATTGAACTAGGTATTGGATACCGACGATCAAATCTCGGGCAAGTAACATACCGATGACAAAGGGAACAACGTATGTTGTTATGCGGTTTGACCGATAAAGATCTTCGTAGAATATGTAGGAACCAATATGGGCATCCAGGTTCCGCTATTGGTTATTGACCGAGAATNCTCTCGGTAATGCACATCATTATAAGCCTTGCAAGCAATGTGACCAAATGAGTTGGTTACGGGATGATGCATTACGGAACGAGTAAAGAGACTTGCCGGTAACGAGATTGAACTAGGTATTGGATACCGACGATCAAATCTCGGGCAAGTAACATACCGATGACAAAGGGAACAACGTATGTTGTTATGCGGTTTGACCGATAAAGATCTTCGTAGAATATGTAGGAACCAATATGGGCATCCAGGTTCCGCTATTGGTTATTGACCGAGAATAGTTCTAGGTCATGTCTACATTGTTCTCGAACCCGTAGGGTCCGCACGCTTAAGGTTTCGATGACAGTTATATTATGAGTTTATGAGTTTTGCTGTACCGAAGGAGTTCGGAGTCCCGGATGAGATCGGGGACTTGACGAGGAGTCTCGAAATGGTCGAGACGTAAAGATCGATATATTGGACGACTATATTCGGAGTTCGGAAAGGTTCCGAGTGATTCGGGTATTTTTCGGAGTACCGAAGAGTTCCGGGAATTCGCCGGGGAGTATATGGGCCTTATTGGGCCATACGGGATTAGAGGAGAGAGGCCGAAAGGAAGGAGGCGCGCAGCCCCCCTCTGGTCCGAATTGGACAAGGGATGCGGCCCCCCTTTCCTTCCTCCTCTCCCCCTCTTTCCCCCCTTCTCCTACTCCAACAAGGAAGGAGGGAGTCCTACTCCCGGTGGGAGTAGGACTCCCCTTGGCGCGCCCCTCCTAGGCCGGCCGCCCCCTCCCCCCTTGCTCCTTTATATACGGGGGCAGGGGGTCACC
>LR880966.1:132854-149110 GCA_904067115.1 Aegilops sharonensis
AGAGAGGCCGAAAGGAAGGAGGCGCGCAGCCCCCCTCTGGTCCGAATTGGACAAGGGATGCGGCCCCCCTTTCCTTCCTCCTCTCCCCCTCTTTCCCCCCTTCTCCTACTCCAACAAGGAAGGAGGGAGTCCTACTCCCGGTGGGAGTAGGACTCCCCTTGGCGCGCCCCTCCTAGGCCGGCCGCCCCCTCCCCCCTTGCTCCTTTATATACGGGGGCAGGGGGGCACCTCTAAGGAGAACAACACAAGTTGATCTACGGATCGTTCCTTAGCCGTGTACGGTGCCCCCTCCACCATATTCCACCTCGGTCATATCGTCGCGGAGTTTAGGCGAAGCCCTGCGCTGGTAGAGCATCATCATCGTCACCACGCCGTCGTGCTGACGGAACTCATCCCCGAAGCTTTGCTGGATCAGAGCCCGGGGATCGTCATCGAGCTGAACATGTGCTGAACTCGGAGGTGGCGTACGTTCGGTACTTGGATCGGTCGGATCGTGAAGACGAACGACTACATCAACCGCGTTGTCATAACGCTTCCGCTTACGGTCTACCAGGGTACGTGAACAATACTCTCCCCTCTCGTTGCTATGCCATCACCATGATCTTGCGTGTGCGTAGGAAATTTTTTTGAAATTACTATGTTCCCCAACAAAAGTGATTTCCATGGTTTTCGAACCACAAGGTGCGCTTACGTTTCGGTCATCAAAAATCGAATTTTGGGCCGATTCTGGACCGTTTCCTGGACTATTACTCAGTTTTGGGGTCGCTAAGTGATTTCCACGATTGACGAACCCCAGCGTGCATTTACGTGTCGATCATCAACACTCACAATTTTGGTCGATTCTGGCTCGTTTCATGAACTATTACTCACTACCTTGGTGTCCCGGAGTGATTTCCACGATTAACAAACCCCGGGGTGCGTTTACATGTCGGTCATCAACACTCGCAATTTTGGCCGATTTTGGCCCGTTTCTTGGACTATTACTCACTGGTTTGGGGTCCCGGAGTGATTTCCACGATTGACGAACCCTGAGGTGCATTTATGTGTCGATCATCAACACTCACAGTTTTGGCCGATTCTGGCCCGTTTCATGGACTATTACTCATTGTTTAGTGGTCCCAAAGCGATTTCCAAGGTTGTCGAACCCCAAGGTGCGCATACGTGTCGGTAATCAACAATCGTAGTTTGGGCCGATTCTGACCCGTTTCTTGGACTGTTATTTAGTTTTGGGGTCCCTAAGTGATTTCCACGATTGACGAACCCCGGCGTGTGTTTACGTGTTGATCATCAGCAGTCACAATTTTGGCTGATTCTGGTCCGATTCATGCACTATTACTCACCTTTTTGGGGTCCTAGAGCGATTTCCATGATTGACGATCCTTGGGGTGCGTTTACATGGTCGTCATCAACACTCATAGTTTTGGACAATTCTGACCCGTTTCATGGACTATTACTCACCAGTTTGGGGTTCCAAAGCGATTTCCATAGTTCTTGAACACCAAGGTACACTTACGTGTCGGTCATCAACACTCACAGATTCGGCCGATTCTGGCCCGTTTCGTGGACTATTTCTCACTATTGTGGGGTCCCGGAATGATTTCCACGATTAATGAACCCCGCGGTGCATTGAGATGTTGGTCATCAACACTGGCCCGTTTCGTGCACTATTACTCACTGCTTTGTGGTCCCTGCGTTTATGTGTCGGTCATCAACTCACGTGGTTTTTTGATTCTGAGCCGCTTCATGGACAATTACTCCTCTTTTTGGGGTCCCAAAGTGATTTCCATGGTTGTCGAACCACAAGGTGCGCTTACATTTCGGTCATCAACAATCGAAGTTTGGGCCGATTCTGGCCCGTTTCTTGGACTATTACTCAGTTTTGGGGTCGCTAAGTGATTTCCACGATTGACGAACCGCGGCGTGCGTTTACGTGTCGATCATCTACACTCACAATTTTGGCCGATTCTGGCCCGTTTCATGGACTATTACTCACTATCTTGGCATCTCGGAGTGATTTCCATGATTAACAAACCCCGGGGTGCGTTTATGTGTCGGTCATCAACACTCGTAGTTTTGGCCGATTTTGGCACGTTTCGTGGACTGTTACTCACTGTTTTGGGGTCCCGAAGTGATTTCCACGATTGACGAACCCTGGGGTGCATTTATGTGTCGGTCATCAACACTCGCGGTTTTCGTCAATTGTGAGCCGTTTCATGGACTATTACTCACTATTGTGGGGTCCCGGAATGATTTCCACGATTAATGAACCCCGCGGTGCATTGAGATGTTGGTCATCAACACTCGCAGATTTGGCCAATTCTGGCCCGTTTCGTGCACTAGTACTCACTGCTTTGTGGTCCCTGCGTTTTTGTGTCGGTCATCAACTCACGTGGGTTTTTTCGATTCTGAGCAGTTTCATGGACAATTACTCCTTGTTTGTGGGTCCCAAAGTGATTTCCATGGTTTTCGAACCACAAGGTGCGCTTACGTTTCGGTCATCAACAATCGAAGTTTGGGCCGATTCTGGCCCGTTTCTTGGACTATTACTCAGTTTTGGGGTCGCTAAGTGATTTCCACGATTGACGAACCCCAGCGTGCATTTACGTGTCGATCATCAACACTCACAATTTTGGCCGATTCTGGCTCGTTTCGTGGACTATTACTCACTATCTTGGTGTCCCGGAGTGATTTCCACGATTAACAAACCCCGGGGTGCGTTTACATGTCGGTCATCAACACTCGCAGTTTTGGCCGATTTTGGCCCGTTTCTTGGACTATTACTCACTGGTTGGGGTCCCGGAGTGATTTCCACGATTGACGAACCCTGAGGTGCATTTATGTGTCGATCATTAACACTCCCAATTTTGGCCGATTCTGGCCCGTTTCATGGACTATTACTCACTGTTTTATGGTCCCAAAGCGATTTCCATGGTTGTCGAACCCCAAGGTGCGCATACGTGTTGGTCATCAACAATCGTAGTTTGGGCCGATTCTGACCCGTTTCTTGGACTGTTATTTAGTTTTGGGGTCCCTAAGTAATTTCCACGATTGACGAACCCCGGCGTGCGTTTACGTGTTGATCATCAACACTCACAATTTTGGCCGATTCTGGCCCGTTTCATGTACTATTACTCACTATCTTGGTGTCCCGGAGTGATTTCCACAAATAAAAAACCCCGGGGTGCGTTTACATGTCGGTCATCAACACTTGCAGTTTTGGCCGATTTTGGCCCGTTTGGTGAACTATTACTCACTGTTTTGGGGTCCCGGAGTGATTTCCATGGTTGACGAACCCTGGGGTGCATTTACGTGTCGGTCATCAACACTCGCGGTTTTCGTCAATTCTGAGATGTTTCATGGACTATTACTCGCCGTTTTGGAGTCCCAAAGTGATTTCCATGGTTGTCGAACCCCAAGGTGTGTATATGTGTCGGTAATCAACAATCGCAGTTTGGGCCGATTCTGGCCCGTTTCGTGCACTATTACTCACTGCTTTGTGGTCCCTGCGTTTATGTGTCGGTCATCAACTCACGTGGTTTTTTGATTCTGAGCCGTTTCATGGACAATTACTCCTCTTTCTAGGGTCCCAAAGTGATTTCCATGGTTGTCGAACCACAAGGTGCGCTTACGTTTCGGTCATCAACAATCGAAGTTTGGGCCGATTCTGGCCCGTTTCTTGGAGTATTACTCAGTTTTGCGGTCGCTAAGTGATTTCCACGATTGACGAACCGCGGCGTGCGTTTACGTGTCGATTATCAACACTCACAATTTTGGCCGATTCTGGCCCGTTTCGTGGACTATTACTCACTTCTTGGCATCTCGGAGTGATTTCCACGATTAACAAACCCCGGGGTGCGTTTACGTGTCGGTCATCAACACTCGTAGTTTTGGCCGATTTTGGCACGTTTCGTGGACTATTACTCACTGTTTTGGGGTCCCGAAGTGATTTCCACGATTGACGAACCCTGGGGTGCATTTATATGTCGGTCATCAACACTCGCGGTTTTCGTCAATTGTGAGCCGTTTCATTGACTATTACTCACCGTTTTAGGGTCCCAAAGCGATTTCCATGGTTGTCGAACCCTAAGGTGTGCATACGTGTCGGTCATCAACAATCGTAGTTTCGGCCGATTCTGACCCATTTCTTGGACTGTTATTCAGTTTTGGGGTCCCTAAGTGATTTTCACGATTGACGCACCCCGGCGTGCGTTTACGTGTTGATCATCAACACTCACAATTTTGGCCGATTCTGGTCCGATTCATGCACTATTACTCACCGTTTTGGGGTCCTAGAGCGATTGCCAAGATTGACTATCCCTGGGGTGCGTTTACATGTTCGCCGTCAACACTCATAGTTTGGCCAATTCTGACCCGTTTCATGGACTATTACTCACCATTTTGGGGTTCCGAAGTGATTTCCATAGTTCTTGAACCCCAAGGTACGCTTACGTGTCGGTCATCAACACTCACAATTTTTCCCGATTTTGACCCATTTCGTGGACTATTTCTCACTTTTGGGGGGTCCCGGAATGATTTCCACGATTAATGAACCCCGGGGTGCATTCAGATGTTGGTTATCAACACACGCAGTTTTGGCCAATTCTGGCCCGTTTCGTGGACTATTACTCACTATCTTGGTGTCCTGGAGTGATTTCCACGATTAACAAACCCCAGGGTGCGTTTACATGTCGGTCATCAACACACAGTTTTGGCCGATTTTGGCCCGTTTCGTGGACTATTACTCACTGTTTTGGGGTCCTAGAGTGATTTCCACGATTGACGAACCCTGGGGTGCATTTATTTATTGGTCATCAACGCTCACGGTTTTCGTCAATTCTCAGTCGTTTCATGGACTATTACTCACCGTTTTGGGGTCCCAAAGCGATTTCCATGGTTGTCGAACCCCAAGGTGCGTATATGTATCGGTCGTCAACAATCGCAGTTCGGGCCGATTCTGGCCGTTTCTTGGATTGTTATTTAGTTTTGGGTTGCCTAAGTGATTTCCACGATTGACGAACCCCGGCGTGTGTTTACGTGTCGATCATTAACACTCATAAATTTTGCCGACTCTGGTCCGATTCATGCACTATTACTCACCGTTTTGGGGTCCTAGGGCGATTTCCAAGATTGACGATCCCTGGGGTGCGTTTACATGTTCGTCATCAACACTCGTAGTTTTGGCCAATTCTGACCCGTTTCATGGACTACTACTCACCATTTTGGGATTACGAAGCGATTTTCATAGTTCTTGAACCCCAAGGTACACTTACGTGTCGGTCATCAACATTCACAGATTTGGCCGATTCTGGCCCGTTTCGTGGACTATTTCTCACTATTTTGGGGTCCCGGACTGATTTCCACGATTGACGAACCCCAGCGTGCATGTACGTGCTGAGTATCAACACTCACAATTTTTCCCGATTTTGACCCATTTCGTGGACTATTTCTCACTATTTTGGGGTCCCGGACTGATTTCCACGATTGACGAACCCCAGCGTGCATGTACGTGCTGAGTATCAACACTCACAATTTTTCCCGATTTTGACCCATTTCGTGGACTATTTCTCACTATTTTGGGGTCCCGGACTGATTTCCACGATTGACGAACCCCAGCGTGCATGTACGTGCTGAGTATCAACACTCACAATTTTTCCCGATTTTGACCCATTTCGTGGACTATTTCTCACTATTTTGGGGTCCCGGACTGATTTCCACGATTGACGAACCCCAGCGTGCATGTACGTGCTGAGTATCAACACTCACAATTTTTCCCGATTTTGACCCATTTCGTGGACTATTTCTCACTATTTTGGGGTCCCGGACTGATTTCCACGATTGACGAACCCCAGCGTGCATGTACGTGCTGAGTATCAACACTCACAATTTTTCCCGATTTTGACCCATTTCGTGGACTATTTCTCACTTTTGGGGGGTCCCGGAATGATTTCCACGATTAATGAACCCCGGGGTGCATTTATTTATTGGTCATCAACGCTCACGGTTTTCGTCAATTCTCAGTCGTTTCATGGACAAGTGCTCCCCGTTTTGGGGTCCCAAAGCGATTTCCATGGTTGTCGAACCCCAAGGTGCGTATACGTCTCGGTCATCAACAATCGCAGTTCGGGCCGATTCTGGCCGTTTCTTGGATTGTTATTTAGTTTTGGGTTGCCTAAGTGATTTCCACGATTGACGAACCCCGGCGTGTGTTTACGTGTCGATCATTAACACTCATAAATTTTGCCGACTCTGGTCCGATTCATGCACTATTACTCACCGTTTTGGGGTCCTAGGGCGATTTCCAAGATTGACGATCCCTGGGGTGCGTTTACATGTTCGTCATCAACACTCGTAGTTTTGGCCAATTCTGACCCGTTTCATGGACTACTACTCACCATTTTGGGATTACGAAGCGATTTTCATAGTTCTTGAACCCCAAGGTACACTTACGTGTCGGTCATCAACATTCACAGATTTGGCCGATTCTGGCCCGTTTCGTGGACTATTTCTCACTGCTTTGTGGTCCCGGAGTGATTTCCATGATTAACGAACCACGGGGTGCGTTTATGTGTCGGTCATCATCTCGCGATTTTTTTTTCGATTCTGAGCAATTTCATGGACAATTACTCCTCGTTTTGGGGTCCCAAAGTGATTTTCATGGTTTTCGAACCACAAGGTGCGCTTACGTTTCGGTCATCAACAATCGAAGTTTGGGCCGATTCTGGCCCGTTTCTTGGACTATTACTCAGTTTTGGGGTCGCTAAGTGATTTCCATGATTGACGAACCCCAGCGTGCATTTACGTGTCGATTATCAACACTCACAATTTTGGCCGATTCTGGCTCGTTTCGTGGACTATTACTCACTATCTTGGTGTCCTGGAGTGATTTCCAGGATTAACAAACCCCGGGGTGCGTTTACATGTCGGTAATCAACACTCGCAGTTTTGGCCGATTTTGGCCAGTTTCGTGGACTATTACTCACTATTTTGGGGTCACGGCGTGATTTCCACGATTGACGAACCCTGGGATGCATTTATGTGTTGGTCATCAACACTCACAGTTTTGGCCGATTCTGGCCCGTTTCGTGGACTATTTCTCACTATTTTGGGGTCCCGGAATGATTTCCACGATTAATGAAACCCCCACCCCCCCCCCTCCCGGTTTTAAGGGTTTGTTAAATTGGACGAATGAATAGACACATCTGGTGATACCCCTCGCGTGCGCTCCCCAGGGTGTACGCCAGGTGTCTCAAACCCTAGTGCCTCCAGCCTACATCTGCTTCTCCCGTGTTGCGCCGAAGGTGTTTGGGCTTGTGGTTTGTGGCAGTGGCTCTTGCATGCGGCCGGGCGGTGCCCCTGGAGATGCACGCGTACGGCGGTTGGGGCGGCATCCCTGGCCAGGCGGCGGAGACCATCTTCTCCGTGGACGACGACAACGTGGGGGAGCGATCTCCGGCAGCCGTTCTAGATATGGTCGGTGATTGTGAGCCGTGGATATTATCCACGCCCAGATCCGTCGCCAGTGTGGTTAGTCGGATGGTGGCGCGTAGAGGGCCGATGAGGGGCTGCTGCAGGGCCTCTGCTGGTGTTTTGGTGACTGTGTGCGCCTCCATGGCGCAGCTCCGCTTAGACTCAGTCAGTTTTGAAATAGATGTGGTGGGACTGGCCGTGAAAACCGAGCCCACTACGGTCATTGCGGATGATGACAACGTGTATGTGGCGCTACCTTGTGGAAGGCATCGTCCTTGCAGCTCTCGCCTCTTCGCTTGGACTACCCGAGGGGAGACTCTAGATTTGGGTCTACAGGATCGAACGATGACGACGTTATGCGCCGTTCTCCCTCCTGAGGGCATCATTTTGGAGCAGGGCTGGCTGGGAGGGCAAGGAACTGGCGTGGCGTGACATCGACCGCGTCGACGACGACGGGTCTTGGCGGCACGGAGCAACAGTGTCTCGGCGTTGGACGCGTGATGATGGACGTGCGCAGATTGGTTGCGCATAGGTGCATGAGGTCAGGCATGTGGCTCTGATTAGTCCACCCCCTTCATAAGGCTTGTAGGTGTAGCGAGNGCCCGTTTCGTGGACTATTTCTCACTATTTTGGGGTCCCGGAATGATTTCCACGATTAATGAAACCCCCACCCCCCCCCTCCCGGTTTTAAGGGTTTGTTAAATTGGACGAATGAATAGACACATCTGGTGATACCCCTCGCGTGCGCTCCCCAGGGTGTACGCCAGGTGTCTCAAACCCTAGTGCCTCCAGCCTACATCTGCTTCTCCCGTGTTGCGCCGAAGGTGTTTGGGCTTGTGGTTTGTGGCGGTGGCTCTTGCATGCGGCCTGGCGGTGCCCCTGGAGATGCACGCGTACGGCAGTTGGGGCGGCATCCCTGGCCAGGCGGCGGAGACCATCTTCTCCCTGGACGACGACAACGCGGGGGATCGATCTCCGGCAGCCGTTCTGGATATGGTCGGTGATTGTGAGCCGTGGATATTATCCACGCCCAGATCCGTCGCCAGTGTGGTTAGTCGGATGGTGGCGCGTAGAGGGCCGATGAGGGGCTGCTGCAGGGCCTCTGCTGGTGTTTTGGTGGCTGTGTGCGCCTCCATGGCGCAGCTCCGCTCAGACTCAGTCGGTTTTGAAATAGATGTGGTGGGACTGGCCGTGAAAACCGAGCCCACTACGGTCATTGCGGATGATGACAACGTGTATGTGGCGCTACCTTGTGGAAGGCATCGTCCTTGCAGCTCTCGCCTCTTCGCTTGGACTACCCGAGGGGAGACTCTAGATTTGGGTCTACAGGATCGAACGATGACGACGTTATGCGCCGTTCTCCCTCCTGAGGGCATCATTTTGGAGCAGGGCTGGCTGGGAGGGCAAGGAACTGGCGTGGCGTGACATCGACCGCGTCGACGACGACGGGTCTTGGCGGCACGGAGCAACAGTGTCTCGGCGTTGGACGCGTGATGATGGACGTGCGCAGATTGGTTGCGCATAGGTGCATGAGGTCAGGCATGTGGCTCTGATTAGTCCACCCCCTTCATAAGGCTTGTAGGTGTAGCGAGTTATCGCCTAGACGGTGGCTTCCGGTCGATCGATGTATCTCTTTGTAAGGCATTGGTGGTTTTCTTTATTATAATTAAAAAAACTGCATGCGTGCATCATTTTGATGCAGAGGCTGGAGGTTCATTCTCCATTTCGAATTGAAACCGAAACCAGCCACAAAACCAACAAAACCACGCCGATGCAAACGCGATAGCCGAACACGCCGAACAGTAGCACACGCAGGAGGACGCACCATGTTCAGAAAAACAAGAAAACAAGCAAACGAGTATGAACAAAACGCGAAAAAAAGCAGTACATCGGAACGACGGAGAAAACCTCACAGGACCAACAAGAATAACAGAAAGTGAGGCCCAACGAGAACCAGGTATGCAAAAATAATAAAAGAACGACAACCAGATAACACACACTCACGTAAAGTGCGAAGACGGATACACGTGCCACACGTCGGGATGTGTCAACGGATAAACCGTGTAAACGGTCATGCAAACGAACACACGCACACACAAGAAGCACGAAAACCCATGACGCTTGAAAACTAGCAGCTTGCACGACACGACACCAACAAGATAACGTCACGCGAAAAGGGGATGACGACACATAGCCCATGGATCACCTCGCTAGATCATCTGCCGACCCACACCCGACCCGACTTGGTGCTCGCGGATCCAAAACCGACCCGACAAGAGATTCAAAGTAGGCCTGTGCGGATCCGATAGAGCACCCCGAAAGGACACGTGCCGGCTTTACAAAAATCGGCGGAGGCAAAAAAGAAAAGAAAAAAGCGGATCCCACAACTATAGAGGTATTGAATATAAAAATCTTAACTGTAAGAAGAAAATGATGCGGGCACAGTGTCTTCTCTATTTTCATCACCGAGAAACAACTCTCCACATATACATTGGCGATGGGAGAAAACTGATACTACCTGGGAAACTAACAATAGGTAATTAGTATCTTAAAAATACAAATGAATATAGGAGATAAATTACAATACATATCCAATTTGTCATCTTACTTGACAATTGACATTTTGATAGGGTGGGGACGAACGAATAATTGGCTATAGTGGCTCATACGGATGTCAACTGCAGAAATGATTGACTCCCTCCAATCCGTTTTAAATTTCGATGGAAATGAATAACTCATACTCCCTCCGTTCCCAAATAATTGTCTTTCTAGCCATCTCAAATGGACTACAACATACGGATGTATGTAGACATGGTTTAGAGTGTAGATTCGCTCATTTTGCTCCGCATGTAGTCACTTGTTAAAATCTCTATAAAGACAATTATTTAGGAACGGAGGGAGTACTATAGTCGGAGTGGAGTAGAATTTTCTGGCGAGCGGAGTAGTAGAGCAGACGCGTACGGCGCCGGGTAAGGCAGACCCATCGGAAAAAAGGGACAAGCCAGCAGGCATATAGTTGGAGTGCTCGAGCGGTTCACGCATATAGTTGAGTAGTTCACACTTGTATAAACCAAGTGGCCTCTTCTGACACAGTTTAGCAGCCCAACTTGCGCCCACATGGAGGTTCTCCCACCCACTTAAACATCTCCTACTTAAGCGAGACCGACCAGACTAGCAAGAAGACCACATCAAAAAGAAACTGCTGTGGTAGCGAAAATGGCGAACCCGGCTTCTCCTCGTCCCCCCATCCGGTCGGCGAACCTCGGAAACTGGCTCGTCACCGAGGGCTGGATTCTGCCCTCCCTCTTCGACGGCCTCCCCAACAAAGATCTCCTGGTAATGAATTCGATCACCTAGCTGTTTCGCTCGTTTGTGTGGAATGCCATCCTCATTATCTTGATTTATTCCGGTCCATCGATAGAGCAGGATGGCACGCAGCTGCAGTTCAAGTCCGTGACGCAGAACGCGTTTGTGGCTGCCGAGAATGGCGGTGGGGCGGCGCTGGTCGCCAACCGTCCCTCGGCCTCAGGATGGGAGACCTTCAAGCTCTATCGGATCAACCAGAACACCTTCAACTTCAAGGTGTTTAGCAACCAGTTCGTCACTGTCGCCGGCGTTAATGTCGTGGCCACGGCCTCCACACCAGTTCAGTCGTTCCAGCTGGTGCGCAACGATGCTGACCAGAATAGGATGAGGATCAGAGCACCCAATGGGTCCCTCTTACAGGTAAATTAACTTAATACTCCACCCAGTAGTACTAGTTGACCTCTTCATTCATTGCAGCATGGATAAGTGGCAAAGTTGTCTACTCTTTCATTGACAATAACTGTTACAACTGCAAGTTGCATTGAAGGTTATCTTTCATGAAAAAAAAAACCTTCCAAGAGTCATCAATGTTACATATATTCACTGCTGGCACGATAGGCAAACAAAGATGGTTCGGTGACGGCCGACTTCCGTGAGAGGGCGACGACATGGGGCGATGACGACCCCTCCGTGTTTGTGGTGACCATCTTCAAGGAGCTGCCCTCCCTCTTCGACAACATACCCAACAAAGACCTCCTGGTAAGAAAATAATTCACCAAGATGTTTCCTTCGTCTGGTAGTCATGTCATGTTCATCAACTCTTGCTTAATTTATGTTGGTCTGGATCAATGGAGCAGGATGGCACATAACTGCAGTTCAGGTCCGTGACACAGAACGCGTTCATGGCCGCCGAGAATGGCGGTGGGGCGACACTTGTTGCCAACCGGGCCTCGGCCTCCAGCTGGGAGACCTTCAAGCTCTGGAGGATCAACAAGAACACGTTCAACTTCAAGGTGTTCAGCAACCAGTTCATGACCGTTGCCGGCGTTAATGTGGGGGCCACAGCCTCCACACCGGGGGAGTCGGAGACGTTCCAGCTGGTGCGCAACGACGCTGACAAGGATAGAATGAGGATCAGAGCACCCAATGGGTCGTTCTTGCAGGTAACGTAACTTAATACTCCACTTAGTACTAGTAGTTGACCTCTTCATTGATGGCTCGACGGGTCAATGGCAAAGTTACCAACTCCCTCATTAACAATGACAATTACAACCAAAAGTTGCATAGAAGGCTATCTTTCATGAAAGAAAAACCCTATTAAGATTCATCAAAATTACATATCTTCCATTGCTGGCACGGCAGGCAAACAAAGATGGTACGGTAACGGCGGACTTCGGCGAGAGCACGACATGGGGCGATGACGACTCCTCCGTGTTTGTGGTGACCATCATCACCGATGGCTGGATTCTGCGGTCCCTCTTCGGCGGCATCCCAAACAACAACCTCATGGTAACGATTAACCCTACTTGTTTCCCTTGTCTGCTGCGTGCAACGCCACACAAATTTCCTCTTGCCTAATTTATGCGGGTCGATCGATGAAGCAGGATGACACGCAGCTGCAACTCAAGTCCGTGACGCAAAACGCGTTCGTAGTCGCCGAGGATGGCGGCGGGGCGGCGCTATTTGCCAACCGCTCCTCGGCCTCAGGCTGGGAGACTTTTAAGCTCCATCCGATCAACCAAAACAACTTCAACCTCAAGGTGTTTAGCAACCAGTTCGTGACCCTCGCCGGCGTTAATGTCGTGGCCACGGCCTCCACGCCGGGTCAGTCGGAGACGTTCCAGCTGGTGCGCAACAACGTTGACAAGAATAGGATGAGGATCAGAGCACCCAATGGGTCCCTCTTGCAGGTAAATTAACTTAATACTCCACTCATTAGTACTAGTTGACCTCTTCATTCATTGCACGACCGAACTGTGGCAAAGTTTCCTACTCATTCAATGACTATGACAATTACAACCGCAAGTTGCATTGAAGGTTATCTTCCATGAGAAAAACCTACTAAGAGTCATCAATGTTACACATCTTCATTGCTGGCACGACAGGCAAACAAAGATGGATCGATGACGGCCGACTTCAGCGAGAGCACGACGACATGGGGTGACGACGATCCCTCCGTGTTTGTGGTGACCATCGTCAACGATCTACTCTCCCTCTTCGACGACATCCCCAACAATGACCTCCTGGTAAGAAAAGAATTCACAAAGATGTTTCCTTCGTCTGGTTGTCATTTCAGGTTCATCAACTCTTGCTTGATTTATGTCGGTCTGGATCGATGAAGCAGGATGGCACGCAGCTGCAACTCAGGTCCGTGACGCAGAACGCGTTCGTGGCCGCCGAGAATGGCGGCGGGGTGGCACTGGTCGCCAACCGGACCTCGGCCTCCGGCTGGGAGACCTTCAAGCTGTGGCGGATCGACCAGAACACCTTCAACCTCAAAGTGTTCAGCAACCAGTCTGTGACCGTCGTTGGCGTTAATGTGGTGGCCACGGCCTCCATGCCGGGTCCATCGGAGACGTTTAAGCTGGTGCGAAACAAGAATATGATGAGGATCAAAGCACCTAATGGGTCCTTCGTGCAGGTAACTTAACTTAATTCTCCACTCAGTAGTACTAGTTGTCCTCATTCCGAGGACATACTAATAATGGCACGAGGGATCCATGGGCCATGCAGTAGCTAGCAAGCTAAGTGAGTATCTTTTATTCATTGGCTATGACTATTCCAACCACAAGTTGCATATAAAGTTACTTATCTTTTCACGATGTAAGGCCATCTCTAGATGATGACTTATAATCATTTAGTGGAGTAAAAATTCCGTCTTACTAATTTAAACTCCACCTAGCCGATTCCTCAAAACGTTTAGGTTTGTTAAATTTTTTCTCCAACACCTCCCCCGCTCTTAAATATACTCAGCCACTGTAGAGAGGGAGGAAAAATTCAGGGGCTCTGTTCGCGTGAACTCCCGTCATGTCGACCTGGCAAGTCAGCGACCTCGGGCAACCTTGCCGTGCACCACGACTTCGCCGGTGACTTCTCCTCTCCAATACTCGCCGACATCCCCTCTCAAATCCCCATGCCCTGCTCGACTACTACTCTCGCTAGCAGACCCCCGCTCCGCTCTGACCGCATGTGGAGCTCCACGCCACTACCCCTTCTTGGTGCTAAGCCCGCTATGTAGGGCCTCGTTAGCCGATGGCGTCCCGTCCATCGTAAGGGCGCCATGAGCAGCAACATGATTCTTGTAGGAGCACCACTATTTAAAAGATTGACGAGATCTGTATTTCAATTATGCCTCGTCTTGTCTCAGAACATTGTGCAGATGCAATTAAATTGCCACTCACATGTCATAGAAGTGTTTGATGAAATGTGTAAGTTGAATAAATTGTTTGATCCGCAAAATATACGTGACCGGTTGGAAACCACATTATTTTTAGAGAAGCAAATATACTCCTCTAAAGTATAAGGACGCATATAAGGTGGCTAAATTTTGAGGGATCGGCTAGACATAACCTAACTAGTACGAGTCATCAATCTGTTCCATTGCTGGCAGCACAGGCAAACAAGGATGGTTCATTGACGGCCAACTTCAGCGAGAGCACAACATGGGGCGACGATGACCCCTCTGTGTTTGCGGTGACTATCGTCAAGGGGCTGCCCTCCCTCTTTGATGGCATCCCCAACAAAGACCTCCTGGTAAGTAATTCACCTAGTTGTTTCCTTCGTCTGGTTGTAATGTCATGTTTATCCCATCTTGCTTAATTTCTTTCGGTTTGGATCGATGGATCAGGATAGCACGTGTGTGCAGTTCAAGTCCATGGCACATAAGGGGTTTCTGGCTGCCGAGAATGGGGGCGGCGGGGCACTTGTCGCCAATCGGCCCTCGGCCTCCGACTGGGAGACCTTCAAGCTCTGGCGTATCGACGAGAACACCTTCAACTTTAAGGTGTTCAGCAACCAATTCGTGACCGTGGCCGGCGTTAATGTGGTGGCCATGGCCTCCATGCCGGGGCAGTCGGAGACGTTCCAGCTGGTGCGCAATGACACTGACAACAATAAGATGAGGATCAGAGCACCCAATGGGTCCTTCTTACAGGTAAGTTAACTTAATACTCCACTCATTAGTAGTAGTTGATTGCACGACAGATCAGTGGCAAAGTTACCTACACTTCCATTGACAATGACTATTACAACCACGAGTTGCATCCAAGGTTATCTTTCATGAAAGAAAAAACACCCTACTAAGATTCATCAGATTTACATATCTTCCATTTCTGGCACGGTAGGCAAACAAAGATGGTTCGGTGACGGCCGACTTCGTCAAGAGCACGAAATGGGGCGACGACGACCCCTCCGTGTTTGCGGTGACCATCGTCGGGCAGGCGCTGCAAGGGGAGTACCAGATCTGCAATGGCTATGGCAAAGATACGGCTACACAGGTCATGAATGTACGTATGCTGAAAGACCTCTTTTATTTTCTCCATAATTTTCCTAGATACAGCGTATAGCTATATATTAGTGGCAGAAAGTTCAAGTGATCTTGATGTAGAATTTTCTTAAACTCACATGATAAGTATCAATCATTCTTGTACTTCAAGTTCGTTGATTCCATATATGGTTGACAGGACCACCGGAGCACATATATCGTGGAACGCGACTTCGCTTTCATGGCGGCAAACGGCCTTAATGCAGTGAGGATCCCAGTCGGGTGGTGGATCGCCAGCGACCCCAACCCTCCAGCACCATTCGTAGGAGGCTCTCTGCAAGCCTTGGACAACGCGTTCACATGGGCAGAGTACGTAAATAGATACATATGTAGTCTTCAAAAAACTTGAATGTTTTTATTGGACTTCTGTTTGGGAAATTACATGTTTTTGTTGAAAATGTATGAGCAGGAGGCACAATATTGGCGTGATCATAGACTTACATGCAGCACCTGGGGCGCAGAACCCCTGGGAGCACGGCGGTAGTAGGGATGGCTCACAGACCTGGGGAGACTCCAACATTGCGGAAACAGTGCAAGTCATTGATTTCCTCGCAGCAAGGTCTCTGTATAACAATCCGTTATTATTATTTTACTTATGAAAATATGGTTTTTATGTTTTCAGATCATGCAAAGTAGCCGGGTAATTCGATCTCCTTGCTAACCTTCTTAGCATTTGATGTACATACAGGTATGCCAGGAGATCAGGCCTCCTGGCGGTGGAGTTGATGAATGAGCCGTTCGCAGACGGTGTGTCCCTAGATAGCCTGAAAAGATACTACCAACAGGGCTACAACGCTGTTAGGAAGCACTCGCCTACGGCCTATGTGATCATGTGCAACCGAATTGCAGGGCATTGGGACGAGCTCGTCGATTTTGCCACACCGTTCAGCAGAACCGTCCTTGACGGGCATCCCTACCTGGTCTTCGAACCCAAGTTGGA
>LR880966.1:153979-170168 GCA_904067115.1 Aegilops sharonensis
GTACAAGACAGTAACACTCACTGGAAGTTCCAAGGTAAAAGTATTTCTGGTTTGTACTTTAGGGCCTTCAAAAACCTTAGAAGCATTTTCTCAGTGTCTTTAGGGTTCCTTCTCAACACTTGTTCATTAACGGTATTTGGGTCAATGAACCCAATGCCATAGACTCCAGCTCTTTTCAATTCAAAAATCTTCATTCTGCATAATACCACACAAAGAATATAGTGAGTATAATAACAGGCAATGAACAAGCTGAGCTAGAGACTTAAATTATAGGAAGTAATCACTTACAGACAATAGCAACTGTCGAGTACTTTTTGATTGAATAACTGAAAAAATTCTTCATTTTCAATCCACAAATCTTTTTCATGGATGTAATGCTCTTTCTCGACTTTCATCATGAGGCTCTCTCACCCATCCTTTACTTGTCTCTGGAATATTGTACACAAGACTCTATTTTCAGTATCATGAGCCAATACAGATTTACAGTCGGTAAATGTTACTAGGATTCTTTTGATTTCCTCCAATATTCCAGATGATTTGAAGTTAGATAAAGATATAGAAAAATCAGTATTCATATCCCCATACATCTCTTGTTGTGAAAACAAAGTGCACTGCAGATTCATGTGATATGTGTGAGCAAGCCATCCAAGAAACACTTATCACATCATTTGTACCACGTGAGTACACTACAGAATCATGTGACCAATTGA
The DNA here is from genome assembly GCA_904067115.1 of Aegilops sharonensis. Taxonomy (NCBI): domain Eukaryota; kingdom Viridiplantae; phylum Streptophyta; class Magnoliopsida; order Poales; family Poaceae; genus Aegilops; species Aegilops sharonensis. The sequence goes on from LR880966.1 coordinate 154,690, forward strand.
CTCGCGTGTTTGGTTTTCGATCTCTTTCCTAGGAAGTAGTAGCTATATATGAACATGGTGAATAGAAACATTGTGTTTGATTGTAGGAGAACGTGGAAAATGTGTACACATCATATATATCTCAGGATTAAGATTAGCCTAAATTGTAAAAGAGGATCATCGGTTGAGGCTAAAATTGTTAATGGTACATCAGATTTGCCGAAATTGAATGGCCTGAAGGGAAACTGATGTAATGTATCTAGTCTGGTGATTAACTAAGCAATCAACTTTAAACCAAATCTCCTTCTATGCTCTACATATACTTCTGACCATGGCCGAATCATGTGCATTACTTGAATCAACACAAAATCAGTTCTATCTACAGATCTCAAACAACAATATTCCATTGCTAAAACAGCCAAGCGAAACTACATTGATCTGCATCTTCATCTTCTTCCTCACCTCGTTACCAAACCTTCCTCATCCAGCGAAGCCAAAAAGGCTTCCCTTTTGTCTGCGGCTATACATTTTGCAAATCAAAAGTGAACATCACTGACGCCAGAGTTGTGCATGTCCCAGAGCCAATAATGACTTTGTTATTAGGTATAGATGCAAATCCAACAGCCGAACAACATCGACCTGAAAATAAAGCAAAAAATGAATACCCAAGACCACATGCCTCATGACAGTAAATCCACCAGATAGCCACTAGCCCTATGATAGAAGATGAAATCAAAATAAAAAGTACAACACTCCTAGACTCCGCCTTCAAGAAGGAATCATTGCAAGTGCGTCGATGATGACGAGCCCAATACGATATTATACTCTGGATTCTCATCCTGAAGGACAAGTTTTAGTCCATCACCATCAGCAAGGACATCTATACGATACCTGATCTGATGACCACATCCATAACTCCTGATGGAACACTAGGGGACGCCATCCAGAACAGCTGCTCTGTTGTGGTCCATTTGAAACACAGTAGTTGATATTTGGTAGTAGGTAGAGAATCACTCGTACACTTGTAAGTTAGTGAGGGGTCCTTTCTACACTCGTAAAGGTCAAGCAATTGGGCCATGAGTGTGCAATTGCGGAATAGTCTTCTTGGGGTTAAAATGGAAGGGAGGTAGATGGAATTTTAATCCAAGTCAAATTACAATAAATTTTAAAAATTAATCAAAAGTAATATTCTTAATTACACTTACCACAAATATTCCTACAAAAAGAGATCGATACAAATACTTTTTACATCAATATATGTTACGGTTAAGTGCAGTCGATACGATACACAAACCAAGTACGACGTCGTTTCACAGTCCTCTCAAAAATAATTTGGCTATTAGGCAACGTAGTTCTGCTTGTTTTGGTGGTGTACTCTTCTTCCTCGTAGTATTCTCCTTTGGAGACTCCATCCATCCTCAAGATGCTCCTTTTGCCTCTCCTCATGACAACACAGGCTCGGATTTGTCGGATCGGTTATGTAGAAGCATTGGGCCAATTTTCCTTCATGTCCATCATGATCTTCTTCATATTTGGGCGTCTCTTCATCATTCCCTCCTTCCGGCTCATCATCAAAAGGGTTTGTCGCTTCTTCATCTGTTACCCGTTTGATTTCGAAAACAACATCCTCCTCGTTCTCACTGTGTCTTGTCCACCGTATATAAGCAGGCTTGAAATCACCTCCATGGTAGTGTTCTTGTACATAACACACACTAGAGAGAGCGAGTGAAGTAAATGGGCTAGCCCCAAACCACCTCCATGGACATGTTTTTTAATGTTTCTAGAAGCTATCGGTCAGGGTTTTTTTTTTCTGGTTTAATGTTTCTGATTTTGATTTTATCTTTATTTTACATTTTCCATCATTTATATAAAATCATGAACATTTTTAAAACTTTTTCCAATTCATGCAACATTTTAGAACTTGTGAAAATTTTTAAATATTTTGAACATTTTTCAAATCAGTAATTTTTTTAGATCCATAAACATTTGCAAAATATGCCAACAATTTTTCAAGTTCATGAGCATTTTTAGAATCTACAAATATTTTTCAAATTGTGAACAAATTCATATTCTTTTTAACATTCGTAAATTCTTTTGAATGTAACAAAACTTAATCTAGCATGTTAAAAAAATCAATAAAAAGTCAGAAGTCATTTTCTTCACGAACCTGTAGCTACTGGTTCTTTTTACTGGCCAACGAGCAAGTGATAGAATGGCGAACGAGCTAGCGAGAGCGGGACCTCTTTTTTTTTGGCAAGAGATCGGGACCTCCTAATCCCCGCTCTAAGCACCGGCTAGCGCTCGCACGCGACGGGTAGCGGGCCGGCCCAATAAACCGGTGCAATAAAAAAAACGCGAAGGAAAAAAATTGACGTTAATTTGTGAAAAGTGGGAATCGATCTCTGTTGCCCAAGTCGAGAGCTTCCCGCCGTCCCACTCGACAAAGCTCAGTTTGTTACCCATGATCAGGAAATAATCCTATGTGACTCCTCTTTTAGTACAAACATTAACATATAGTCAACTTTGTTCACGTTGATTAATATAAAAAACGAAGAAATCTCAAAACATGAAAAACTATACGAATTAAAAATGTTCATAGATTTTCAACAAATGTTCATGATTTTTTTAAAGTTCATCGAATGTGAAAAAGAAATCATGAAATCTAAAAAAAGTTCATCAATTTTGAAAAAAGTTTCATCGATTTTTTGAAAAGAAATTTATTAAATTGGAAAAAAATAGCTGATAAATCTGAAATAAATTCATTGATTTGAAAACATATCATGAAATTTAAAAAAAACAATGTTTTCAATCAAAGTTTTCAAACAATTCACCAAACCAGGGAGAAGAAAAAACAAAAAACAAAAAACAAAAAAGGAAAGGGGAAAAAGGAAAGCGAAAAGCGAAAAGAAAGAATAACAGATAGAAAATGTTCAATCTTGCCGGTTCCCGCGTGGTGGTTAGACCAATGGTAATATGTGAAGGAGGACGCTGGTTCAAATCACGGTAATATGTGGTGGCCGTGGCCCGCTTGTGCCTAGTTTTTGAAAATTTGTTATTTCAAAAAGTTTTGTCTCTTAAACCGTGCGTCCAAATTCTGAAACGTTTTCACCCTTAGATTTCTAACGTCGAGATCCTTGAAACTAGATCACATGTTACTAGGTTTCAACAATATTTTTAACATGAAAAAACCGGGAAAATCGAACAAAAAACCCAAAGATGGAAGCATGGTTTTTTTTTCACTTTCGAAGATTGCATAGCGTTGTGCTTCTCATGAAAGCAAATATATGCCTCCACGGGAAAAAAAATCCGTGCTTTTTATAGAAGCAAAAAAAAAGTTTTTTTTCCTTTCCGAGAGCCGCAGCCGTGCTTCTCGCTGAAAAAGAAATCATGAAATCTAAAAAAAGTTCATTAATTTAGAAAAAAGTTTCATCGATTTTTTGAAAAAACAATTCAAATTTGAAAAAAGGAGCTGATAAATCTGAAAAAAAAAATCATTGATTTGAAAAAATATCATGAAATTTCAAAAAAAATCAAAAAATTTAAAAAAAGTTCACATATTTTCAAACAATTCATCAAACCAGGGAGAAGAAAAAACAAAACAAAAACAAAAATGGAAAAAAGGAAAACAAAAAAAGGGAAAATAAAGAATTACCGATAGAAAAAATTCAATCTTGCCAGATCCCGCATGGCGGCTTGGTGGTTATAGCAATGATAATATGTGAAAGAGGACGCTGGTTCAAATCATGATAATATGTGGTGGCCGTGGCCCACATGTGCCTTCCGTGCAAGCGATGTAGATCTTCGCAACACCCTCGCTGTCATGGCCACATATTATTTTTGTGAGCTGAGTATTCGCTTTGATTGACAGAATAAAATTGAAATCACTAGTTAAGGGGTACCCCTTGCAAAGGGCACTCTCACTTTTTGAGGTGCTTGACAAGTGGCACACTGCACGTTCGCCACTTATCGTAATTTGTGAGTTTTTTAAAATTTGTTATTTCAAAAAGTTGTGTCTCTTAAACCGTGCATCCAAAAAGATTTCTAACGTCGAGATCTTTGAAACTAGATCACATGTTAATAGGTTTCAACAATCTTTTTGTCATGAAAAAACCGGGAAATCGGACAAGAAACCTGAAGATGGAAGCATGTTTTTTTTTTCACTTTCCAAGATTGCATAGTTGTGCTTCTCGTGAAAGAAAATCTATGCCTCCGCGGGAAAAAAAAATCCGTGCTTTTTGTAGAAGCAAAAAAAAAAAGTTTACTTTTCCTATGAAAGAAGCAGAATAGGAAAGAAGATGCTTTTTGGTTCATATTATATGATTTTTTTCACCAATACTAGGTTAATGTTTACTTTTCCTATGAAATGAGAATGATAGGAAGAATTCCTTAATAGAAATATCATTCTATTCCTACAAACCAAAGAGCTATAAAGAATTATTATCTTCTATAGGAATCCTATCGTATGGAATTCCGTCAAACCAAAGGAGGCCTCTTTCCTGGTTTTAAGCATTTTATAGAAGGTTCTCATTTTATGCCTTTCCTACTGTTTTTTCTCTCTCTCAATTTTTACTGGCCTTTTTTGTTTATTTTTTCCTTTCCTTGTTTCCGTTTTTATTTTCCATTACTAAAGGTGTGAATGGTTTATAAAACATGTTACCGAAAAATATTCACAAAATTAAAAAAAAGCTTTCATGTTAAAAAAATGTTCATGCTTTTAAAAAAAATTAAAAAAGTTGGAAATCCTTCAAAAAGTTAATGTTTTTGCAACGATTGTTTTATTTTTTAAATATATAAATGTTGTTTTTTTGGAAAAGCAAAAACTGACTAAAAACTAATAAAACGGAAAGAGAACCCAGGAAACGCAGAAGGAAATGCACAATGTATTTCTCCGGAAGAGGGGAGAGGGAAAACGCTGATGCCGCCGCCGCCGGCAAGAAGGCCACCGACACCGAGGCTGCCGGCAGCACCTCCGCCCCGGAGACGGCAAGCACTGGTGAGTGAGGACGTGGAGATTGAAGTGGCTGACGACATCCTGCCGCTCCAGCAATCGGGTTCCTAATTAGGCTCTCGAGCCGCGAAGCGAAACAGATGCTCCCCACGAAGCGTCTCGCCGCCGGAAACCACCGGAGAACCGGCGAGCAACCGTCCTCCTCCTCCTGGTAAGAAAGCCCCAGCCTTGCTCACATACGACCTTCCGCCGGGAAGAACCGAGCCGGATCGAATCCGGTCCGGCCAGCCAGCCCGGATCTCCCCCGTCCGAGCTCGGCCTCGCCCCCCGCCCCCCGCCGGCAGCGCGCCTAGGCACTAGGCAGGCAGGGCCGCCATGGCGCTCCATCGGGCTGCGCCCATGTGTTGCGCTTCCGCCACGGAATTCTAGGGATTTGGGGATCGATTAGGGGACCAAATTGGGGGATGGATTACCGGAGCCTCAAGGTCTAGCTGTATGAAATAGGCCCCGATTGGGCTGCAGGTGCTGTTCCTAATCGCTCCATCATGCTACATACATACAGGGCGCGACTAGCATAGAAAAGCAGCCACGGGTAGAAAAATAGAAAAAAACTATCTGAGCCATCAGTTCCAGGATGGGTGGTCCAGATTGTAGTGGATGGAAGTGACAGCACACGTGCTAGCTTCTTTGCACAAAACCCCCCCACTTGTACTCGTTTTCCTTTCAGAATCTGCTTCTTCCTTCGTCCGATAGCAGCAACACAGCCCAAAATTCCCCAATCTAGCTTGACTGCCAGCCGCCTCCTGGTCAATCCTCTCGCTCATCGTCCTCCAGCTTGCCGTCCGTGGCGGAGTTCCAGATCCGGTGCCTACCTGGGCGAGTACGTCCAGTAGAGGTGCCGTTCCAGCTCCTGGTCGTCTCGTCGCCGTCGGTGCTGCTCCGATGGATCTCGCCCTGTTCCAAGCCGCAACCTTGTGCGAACAAGCACTTGAGGGTACTCTGCTCCGGTGTTCAGAGGTCGACCTCGCCCCGTACTTTTTCCTACCCCAACCCTCCATTCTCCACGCGTTGCCCCTACTCCTGTGCGGCTAGCTCGGCCACCCATCGACGCCAGAGAAGAGAACTCGGGTCTTAAGGTATGGTATCTGCTGAAGCTGCTACCAATTTCAGATTTAATTCTAGAGCATTTTACTTAGAAAGTACTCCTTCGTTCAGATTTGACTACGACTGTACATATCATGTCCATAATATTTTCGTTCATAGTTAGTTACTTGAGTTCTTCCAGTCAAAAAAGCAGCCTCACTTTAAATTTGTGCTAGGAGCATCTGTTGGATTGTTGTTGAACACTGTATAATTTTGTTTGTTTTCACCAAGGTATCCTCCAGTAGGAGATTTAGAAACATTTAGAAAATCTGGATCTTTGGAAATGACATGAATGGCTGCATTTAAAATTTTAAACATATGGACGTATAGTGTAGATGATATAATTTGATTGTGAGTAGCAGTAGCTTGCAAGCTTAAAACGGTTTTTGAGCAAAGGCTATATTCAGCTTGATATGCTTGAAAAGTACAGTAGCTAACCTGCTAGCGGCACAGTATGTTATACATAGAGAGAGCTAAAGGAAATCGCCCAGGAGAGAAAATCCATTAATGCAACAGAATAGCTATATTGCTAGCATATATGCTTACAACTTTTCGATAAAGCTAAAAATAAATCTCAGTTTAGTATGTACTCACACTCTTTTGAGCCAATTTCAGTTAGTTGGGAGAGACCTTTCTTCAGTGTTCATTTTCCATAACAAGAAACAGAAATTCTGTCAACTTACCGGATACTGTGCATGAGAACAAACTAATCTCACATACTGCCTATTAAAGTATCTGAATGTGAAGTGCTTGTTGGAACAAGACTGGAATGTATTACACACTTGCAAATATGTGGCACTTCATTGATTTCTGGGAGTTCACTATCTATTTGGATTTTGACGTAGAACACAATTTCTGCTGTTGGTGTGATGGATAGATCGGAGCTCGTCGAGTAGTGCTAAGCTCAGCCCCCATTGTTCTGCTGTTGCATCTAGATCTGAAATGCAGGCAAGTAGTGGAACGTCGCCTTTAGGGCAGCCTACAGTTCCAATAATCACAAACTATGTACCAACATTATCAGGTGAGAACACACAATCCAAAAAGGCGTCATGAACTAATATTCTGTTAATCCCTTCTTTGATGTGTGCCGAAATTTTATTTGCAGCCGTGGAATCGGTCAACAGTGTTCAAAATCAAGATTTCAGCGATGCCACCTCATTTCCAGAGATTAATTCCCCAATGCTTCTCATTAATGATTCTAGTACACCGAAGAAGAAACAATCCTTCTCTCAAGAGGTACCCACACTGGGCACAACTTGTAATACTCGTTAAATGGTGTTGAGTAAGGCCAATAGTAGCTGAATTTTGTCTGTTTCGAATATTATTTGTTGTGATAGAAAATGAGATCTCATAAGTGAATAGCATGTAGTCTTTACAAGTAAATATGATATCACATTTTTAATGCAAGGTCAATGGTACTAAACTTGCAATTGATGTTGCAGGGTTCTTTGTACAAACCCCAGTGTGGCGAGGAATTGAAGCCCAAAGTAGGGATGATATTTGATGACATTGGCCCGGTGTTAGAATTTTACAGGACATATGCTCACAATGTCGGATTCGGTGTACGTCTTGGACAACAAAGAGTCGTCGATAATGTGCTACAGTGGAAGCGCTTCTTGTGTGCGAAAGAAGGCTTTCGTCCTGAGAAAGGTATGGTTGTTGTTGACCCTTTAAAGAAAAGGAGAAAGGTGAAATTGACAAGATGTGGGTGTGAAGCCTATATATATGTCACTCGGGAAAATGATGGGAAATACAGGATAGCTTCACTCACTGAATATCACAATCATCCTTTCATGCCCCCTAGCCAGCAACACTTGATTAGATCTAATCGTCAAGTTAGTGAGAGGGTGAAGACAGCACTTCATGATTGTCAGAAAGCTAGCATTGGCACTGCCTTGGCATATAGGTTGCTTCATATTAACGCAGGGGGTTTTCAGCATGTTGGGTGCACTCAGAAGGACCTACAGAATCACTACGGTGGATTGAAAAATAAAATAAGAAATTGTGATGCTCAAATGCTAGTGGACCAATTTGGTAGATTGAAGGCTCTCAATCCTGCTTTTTTCTTTGAGTATGAAGTTGACGAGGTTGGTACATTGACTCGTTTATTCTGGACAGATGCATCAAGTAGGAAAAACTATGGCCATTTCAATGATGTCGTATCTTTTGATTCGACATACATCACTAACCAATATGAGTACACGTTTGCGCCCTTCACTGGAGTAAATCAGCAAGAGTCACTAAAATAGGAAGGCAAGATCATAGATCTTTTCTGTCATCCATCAATCCTTAATACTTGGTTTTCCTGGAAACGTACTAAAAATGATCTATGTATGCCTCTTGTGTTGTGTTCTCATGTACTCGGATACTCAAATCTCAAATGCTTGTTGAGATATAATGTACCATCAGTCCTTAATTCGCGGTCTACCTGGGAATGTACTAAAAAAGATCTACGTATGCCTTTTGTGTCGTGTTTTCATGTACTCGAATACTCTGCTGAGCGGGCACTTCAGTCCTTTTGTTCGCATGCACTCANTATGTATGCCTCTTGTGTTGTGTTCTCATGTACTCGGATACTCAAATCTCAAATGCTTGTTGAGATATAATGTACCATCAGTCCTTAATTCGCGGTCTACCTGGGAATGTACTAAAAAAGATCTACGTATGCCTTTTGTGTCGTGTTTTCATGTACTCGAATACTCTGCTGAGCGGGCACTTCAGTCCTTTTGTTCGCATGCACTCAGGTTGACATGTGCGATTCATGTAGTTCTGCTTGAAATGGGATAGTTTAATTTTCTCATCCACTCAAATCTTTTTTATATATGTTTTTTTGTGACCAACATGTTCAACTCTCTTGAAAAATTAGGACTTAAATGTTCATTGATCTCATGCAGCAAATATTTGCAAAGATTTTATATCCAACTAAGAGGAGAGGGTAATCACCACCGTGCATATCTGAAAATAAACTAATTTTACAAAGACCTGAGACTGTACTGCAAAAGAGCAGACATCAACGCTGCCAGCTTTGAAGAATAGTTACCAAGGACTAAACGATTGGATATGAGGAAGTCGAGGTGGTTATGGCAAAAGTCATGTTTTTATATCTAACGAGTATCAGGGGGGTTTTTGTGAAATGNTATGTTTTTTTGTGACCAACATGTTCAACTCTCTTGAAAAATTAGGACTTAAATGTTCATTGATCTCATGCAGCAAATATTTGCAAAGATTTTATATCCAACTAAGAGGAGAGGGTAATCACCACCGTGCATATCTGAAAATAAACTAATTTTACAAAGACCTGAGACTGTACTGCAAAAGAGCAGACATCAACGCTGCCAGCTTTGAAGAATAGTTACCAAGGACTAAACGATTGGATATGAGGAAGTCGAGGTGGTTATGGCAAAAGTCATGTTTTTATATCTAACGAGTATCAGGGGGGTTTTTGTGAAATGTACATTAAGTGGCCTGAGGTGCCTCCACTAGAATCTGAGCCATACATGCCTGATCTGATGGCCCAGATTCATTTTTTCTATTTTTGTACTACATGCCCAGATTCTATCCTAGTTGCTCCCATACATACATGGCGCCTTATCTCCCAGCTTGGACTTGTCATCAGTTTATTTATTTATGCACCTTATCTTTTATACACGTGCTGTCGCGAGATAGCTTAAATTTGCTATGTTCAGATGCGTGCTTGCCTTGCCTGCTTCTGTATACCCATGTGCTAGACTCTAATACAATAGCAGAGTCCAGATTGTCCATCCGATTGTAGTAGATAGGACTTGATGTTTCTTTATCTGTAATAAACTCTGTAGAGGTGCAAGGACAAATAATTTGTTCACCCTTATACACATGATTAGTCACCAAATTATCCACCTGGTTAAATTGGCTATGTGATGTTTGTTCATCTGTAAAAATCTGTGTAGAGTTCCGTGGATAAATAATGTGTCTAAATAGTGTTGAGAACTGTTGTGCAAACAAGTCGCACCTGGGAAGGAATTGTAGGAAGATTTGTTAGTCTGTTTGGTTAACAAAGTTACTCCATATGTTGAGAGATTATTAAGAAAATACCAAACTAAAATATGAGGATTTGCATCTCCCCAACAGTTTGTCCCATGGCTGGCTGGTTAATCCTTAGATAGAGAACCCTTCCACGCAATTACAGGGGCATGAACAGCAAAGCCAACAATGGAAAGAGAGAGAACGATATGTTCTGGACATATTCTTCACTGTTGGCCAAATCTGGTATCCTTTCTCCTCAGGCATGAATGTCATCTAGCTGCAATTAAAATTCCTGTGTGCGGGGTACCTTAACGGGATACATTGCTATGGAAACTCATCCAGATCCTTCTTCACCTCCAATCCATTTATACATTGCTATGGAAACTGCTTCCATACTAATATTCTGTTTGCTGCCTTTCCCTTCCACGGTGTACTATACTAATTACTAAGAGAAGCCAGTTCCTACCCCTGAATCAGTATGGGCTAGTATTTGCTTCTGTAATAGCAGCCAGTAGAACAGCTGTTTCTTTAATGTTGCAGAACATCCAGCTTCTATTTCTAACTTTGTACATGTTCGCTTATGTCTTTATGATATAGAAGGTTGAAAAATAAAATGGTGATCCTGCTAATAGATCCCTGACCTTTTAACTGAAAAGTACTCTGCAACTGTGGATGCCCTCATGTTGTCAATGTAGAATTCAGTTTAGAGCCCAGATATTTGTTTTGTTATGTTGTTTAACATGCTTTCATGAGGTCTTCAATATTTGAACTGGTTGTGCGATTATGTTGTTAAGGAATTTTACGAAGTTGTGCTTGTCTGTTTGATTAAAGAAAGAATGTTACCCCCATAATTTGAGTGGGATTATTTACAAAATACTTGAATAAAATATGAATTAATCAGATGCACCTCAACAGTTTGTGATCTGGCCGGCTAGGTAGGTTGAACCCTTAGCCAAAATTACCAGAGGGGGTGGCCAGGAAAATTTCTTTTGAAACTCTCCCGCATATTTCTTCATCTCCAATCCATTCATCCATCCAGTTTGTTACTGATGGAACTGTTTGCCGCCTTTTCCTTCCATGGCGGAGTACTAAGTAGTAAAAGCACTCAGTCAGTATATTTTCCAATTAAAAATCCATCCACCCCTCAATAAGTATGGGCTAATATTTGCTTTCTGTTAGAGCAGCCAGGAGCTCTGCTGTTAATGTAGAATTCAGTGTAGAGCCCAGATATTCATTCTGTTATTTAACAGGCATCCATGATGCCTTCAGTTTCTGAACTGGAAGAAAGCTTGCGTGTTCAGGATTTGCGCGATTATGTTGTTAATGCACACCATTCATGCAGTGTAGGGCCCAGCAATTCATTCTGTTTAACATGCTTGAGACCTTTGTTTGCTTGAATTAACCTCCTTAAATCTTGCTGTTAATCCGTCACTTTTCCTCGTGATGCTGTTTCAGGATTCTTGTCTGCCATGGGTGACTACACAATCCGGATAAGCACCAGCCTGATCGAGCAGCTCGCGCGCGATGACGAGAAGCAGGTGAAAAGGAGGACCAGGAAACCCAAGCCGAAGAAGGTCGTGGAGCAACCAGAGGAGTCTCAGGACAATGGCAGGGAACTTCCAACTGAGCCCAAGAGCAGCCCTGCTCCTGTTTTGCCTTTTCCGCCACCAATGTACCTGCCAGTGACCCCCGCTCCTCCACCACCCCCGCCCGTGATCCAGGAGGTGGAAGCCATACACGCGGTGGTGGCGGAGAGCGAGAAGGTGCTGGAGAAGCTGCAGAAGAAGGAGGCGACGATGCGCGAGGAGCTCACCAAGAGGGCCAAGGAGCTGCACGACAAGGAGTTCAAGCTGCCCTACCAGAACCCCTCTCCGTGCACTGACGAGAGGGCCGGCTGCGCCGAGTGCTACAGGAGCAACGTGCAGGACCCGCTCAAGTGCGCCGAGGCGGTCAAGAGGTTCGAGGCGTGCGTTCGCATGGCGAGGCGGAGCGGTGGCGCCATGGGAGCTGCTCAGTAGGCAGTAGCGCTGGGGGAGGGGTTGCGGGTCGGAGCGAGTGAGCGAGGTGTCGTCGTACACACGATTTTTGCTTCTGTCGGGCTGATTGATTGAATAACCTGCCTGGATTTTTGGTGAGACCTGAAACATCGTCAGTTGTAGATTAATTCTGGTAACGGATTGCTACTGGTGTTGGCAAGAAGAGGCCATGAGTGTCCTTGAATTTGGGGCGTGGCTCCATGTTTTAATTGCATACTACAAAATGGAACATGAGTTCGCAGCGTTCAAAATTAATGTTTACTATATACATTGTGCTGCAAAATTTGCAAGGTTCCTTAGATTTTAGCTTGTTTGTTTTGGGATGAGTTTGAATAACCATCGTATGTCGATTCTTCCGTGTCACATAAGTACATTGCGCTGCAAAATGGAACATGAATCGATGGTGCGAATTAATGTGATTTAGCTTCTGCTGCGGCATGTTTTTTGCTTTTTGCGGGATTAATAAAAATCTCCTGATGCTGCTGTTCTGCTGGTTATTGGTGAAATCCATGTCTGAGTGGTTGATAAAAAATTATGGAACCTTGTATATGTTGTTAGGCATAAATCCACTGCCCAGTCTTTTGGTGGACAAAAGATTGTATGGTGCAAGAAGCTATTCAGATACAACAACAAGGGCCAGCAGGCAGCAGCGAACCAGATCAAAATGAGATGGTCTCAGCCTAGGATGTTGATTCAGAGATGCTCGACTCGACGCCAAGCAGTAGTCGCCCCGACAGTTGTCGACCAAGAGCGACTGCGGCACAGTTCAGTTGTAGAAGCAATCAGGCATAGCATAGCAGAGCAGAGCAAGAAAATCGACAGTTGAAAAACTTTACTGAACAAGTTTGAAGGCTAGTGTCTTGTCAGTTAACTAAGCAAAGCAAAAAACAGATAGATACATAGATAACTCACAGACACACTTGTCTGAACTAGGTAGATAGATGCCAATCACGACTTGTACATTTGTTCAGAGCAATCAAAATCCATGCCCTTTCTGCCCTGTTTACTCCTGCATGGGCTGCCGGAGTTTCTTGGCTTCTCGAACTAGCCTTGCCATCTCCTTCCATGTCTTCCTGTTTACTCCTGCATGGCGGATTGCTGGCGCTCCCTGGCTTTTCGAGCAGCCTGCCTCCTGCGTTCACGGACCAGCCTTGGTATCTCCTTCCATGTCTTCGGTTTAAGTGCCATCACTGCACATATCGCAAATGGCGTCAGAACAAACACGTACATACTAATGTAACATAAAAACTTATACCGTACGAAAGTAAAATAATGGAGAACAAACTTGTACAAACATGCTGGGGTGGTAGATTTTATGGAATGGATGACTGCATCTGTTTGTTAAATGTGGCAAACATACAAGGACGTGCTGCAAGCATACCTTCATAACGGGCATCTAGATATTTGTTGTTGATGCTGCCCAGTTGCTGCTGCAGGCATCTAGGGAGCTTCTTTATAGCAGGGCAGCCTCTAATTTCAAGATACCCGAGAGAACTGTATACTTGCGGCTCATTCGGCAGGGATGCTAGGGTACTGCAGTTTTCAAAATCAAGGTATTCCAGCGATGGGGGGTGCTCTCCCGACAGACTCTCCAACGATGTCAGCCCACAGTTGCCCATAATGCGCAGTCTCTTGAGGGGTGCAGGCAGACGGAGAGTCCCACCCAACATGCCAGCACAGAACCATATTGATAGATATTCGAGATGGGGAGGAAGTAAATGCTCTCTTGCAGTTGTTGCTGTTGCTGCTGGTGGCTCTGGCATTATAGGACTTCTGCTTATGGCGGTAGTGACTTGTGGTTTCTGGAGCCCATCCAGCTGACATGATAGGACTTGAATACTAGTGCAGCCATTAATATATATGGTCTTTAAGGATGGAGGTAGATTTAGAACTGCTGGTAAGCTTCCACATCCAACTAAATATAGATATTCTAGGCATGGACAAACGTGATTCATGGGTGAGGATGACAACTCTAATACAGCTGCAGGCATGATTGCCTCACTGCTAGAAGATCCTTGGACTAACTCAGCCATGCCCTGCTGCTTGCCGAATATGGACTCAAGCTTAATGCACCCTTCAATATTCATGCCCTTGAGAGATGCCGGGACGTTGAACATCTCTACTAAACTTGGGCAGTTTTCTAAGCAAAGAGACTCCAGACCTCTCAGGTGCTGACTCCTTTCGGACGCCAATGGCTCAAGAGGAGCTTGTGCATATCCAGTCAGATTTTCGCAGTTTGTAATCGCTAATCTCCTCAAGGATACCAAGCTTTGGAACACTTTCTCTGGCCAGTGGACGAGCACATCGCATCTATTAATTTTCAAATTTCCAAGGTGTACAAAATAGTCCCACGGCTCTAGTGCACCTGGTCCAAAGAATGAGTTGCAGCATCCTAACTCCACAACTGTAAGAGGGGATTTCTGGTTCCATTTCTCTTTGCTGTCCACAGGTACAATTGAAGTGCATTCAGCCTCTGATGATGTTTCTCTGTATTCTAGATTCAATATCAGTTTGGTCAGTGAAGACAAGTATCTGTCTACAAAATGGAACATCTCTTGCTTGCCATCTTCAATTTCTAATGCACCGAGATTTGGTGCTTCAGGCAATGCTACCAGTTTTGGGCATTTCTGGACTGACAATTTCTCAAGCTGAGGAAACAATGTACCTTCGACTGCATCCCATCTCTGAAAGCTCCCCAAGCATTTCATTTTAAGCACCTTTAAGGCAGGAAACGCTGAGCGTACCAATCTATAACCACCTCCACTACATGGTTCTTGAAGCATTGGTGCTTCAGGTAAATTTATCAGCTTTGGGCATTTCTCAATTGACAGTTCCTCTAGACAAGGAAACAATATCTGTTCTCCTTGAGTCTCTTCGACTGCATCCCATCTCTGAAAGCTCTCCAAATCTTCCATTTTGAGTACCTTTAGGGTAGGAAACGCTGAGCGTACCAATGTATAGCCACCTTCACCACACGGCCCTTGCAGCAATGGTGCTTCAGGTAATGCTACCAACTTTCCACAATTACTAATAAACAGCTTCTCAAGCACAGGAAATATTGCCTGTTCTTCTTGCCTCTCATCTATTTCCCACCATCTCTCAAAACCCAACAAATGTTCTAGCATAAGCACCTTCAGTTTTGGAAAAGTGAAGATTGCACTGCATCTGAACAAAATTTGCAATCCTTCACAATGAAAAAGATGGATCTCAACCATGTTTTGCAGCATACCCATGCACTCTCCTCCATAGGAATATATCTTCAGAACCTGCAGCCCGCCATGAGGTTCGAACTTGTCGAGCACCTTGCTGTCGCCAACCTCAGTCCATCTTAATGTCAGTTCACTGAGATCCTTCTTGTTTCCAAGGTTTGC
>LR880966.1:170733-181208 GCA_904067115.1 Aegilops sharonensis
CTGTTCTTCTTGCCTCTCATCTATTTCCCACCATCTCTCAAAACCCAACAAATGTTCTAGCATAAGCACCTTCAGTTTTGGAAAAGTGAAGATTGCACTGCATCTGAACAAAATTTGCAATCCTTCACAATGAAAAAGATGGATCTCAACCATGTTTTGCAGCATACCCATGCACTCTCCTCCATAGGAATATATCTTCAGAACCTGCAGCCCGCCATGAGGTTCGAACTTGTCGAGCACCTTGCTGTCGCCAACCTCAGTCCATCTTAATGTCAGTTCACTGAGATCCTTCTTGTTTCCAAGGTTTGCCACTTCTGCTTCTGCTTTTTCAACATTCTCTACCTGGCGTAGCTCTAGCTGACCACCAATGTTTAAACCATGCAGCTCTCCAACATCAGCGCAATCAGGGCCAGGAACTCCTGCTACAAAAACTGTGAGTGTCTGCAGCTTAGTGAGATTTTCAAGTCCTGGAGGCATGCTCTTCAACTCCGGACATCCATGAGTGTAGAGGTGACGGAGGGAAGTCATATACTTCATTTGCCTTGGAAGTCGTTCAAGATAACGGCAGTTGGATAGATCCAACACTAGCAGGTTATACAGAATACTTATATCCTCGGGAAGTGCTTTCATACGACTTTCTGAGAGATCAAGGTACCTCAGGTGATGAAGATACTTTGCTTTGAGTAGAAATGATTCTGTTCTCAGGCGGAGCTTCAAGGCATGCAAATTGTTGTATTTTGATAGATGCTGCAATGAGTTTTGAATAGGACTATCGCATATCAGTGTTTGAATGGCAGGGGATTTTTTCTCCAAAGCATCATTCAAAATACCTTCTGTTTCTTTACATGACAAGAACAAGTGCCGAGCAGTATCTGAAAGCCACTCAATTTGACTTGGTTCCTTAATTGCAACGACACATTCCTTTCCCATAACAGACATTGCAATATCATGCATAAGATCATGAATTTTGCATGTAGTTCTGAAACAATACTGCTGATTTTGCATGTCACCCTTAAATTCCTCTATGTCCAGAAAGAATGACCTTGATGCTAGCTCACTGAAAATATTTTTTCCAATGGTTTCAAGACTATCTTCCTCATGCTCTGGGATAAATCCATTTGCTATCCATAGTTGGATAAGCTTCTCCACATTAATCTTGTAATCCTTGGGAAATATGGCACAGAAAGCAAAGCACTGCTTCATGTGTGCTGGCAAATCGTTGTAGCTAAGCTTGAGTATTGGCAAAATTCCAGTTTCCTCAGTGCAAATACTGCTTCTAGATGATACAGCCTTCCATTCTTCCACGCTGGTCTTGGTACGAAGTACAGATCCCAGTGCAGTTGCAGCTAGAGGAGAGCCACGGCATCTCTCCACAATCTCATCAACCATCTTGAGTAGCTTGGGAGGCTTTTTATTCTCTGAACTAAATCCTCTGTCTAAAATAATTTCCTTTATGAAGTTATTCTTCAAAACATCGAGATTGTAGGTTCTATCTGTACCCATAATTCCAGCAACTTGTTTATCACGGGTCGTTGTCAACACTGCACTACCTATGCCACCATGCTGAAGACAGACCTTCAGCCTTTCCCACTTATGGACCTCTCTGTTCCAGACATCATCCAATACAAGGAGATACCTCTGCCCGCTGACCAGTTTTTGAAGTCTATCCAATGCTGGTTTGTCTGTATCATCATTTTTCTTGGGGGATGCTTCAACTATACTCTTAGCCACCGAATTCACATCGAAGGTATCAGAGACGCAGACCCAGAGCTTCAACGGAAAATGCTTCTGAATTTCAGGATCATTGTATATGAGTTGCGCTAATGTGGTCTTGCCAAGGCCCCCCATTCCAACAATGGGAACCACTGTGAGATCTGCATTGCTAGCTTCACCAAGTAGTATGTCAACAATATTATTCTTATCTTCATGTCTGGATCTGCTGGCAATTTCTTGCGGGTCGATGATGACATAATCTGTCTGTCTCCACTCCTTGGACACTGGTGTCTGCCTCAACTGATTGGACACCAACAATGTTTGCCTCAACCCAAAGTCATGCATCTCTGCAATGAGAACATTGATATCCTCCAAAATCCTGCAAAGCTTGCTACCCATTCTGTGACGGAACACAACACGGTTGTGAGTAGGGAAGAGTTTTATCACATCAAATCCAAGCTTTTTGTAGTGTCCATTCTTCCTGGCTTCACGGCGAAGTGCTTCGTATTTGAATTCATCGAAGACTTCATTTGCCTCATAGGCTACTCTCTTGAGCTCCTGGAGCCAGGCTTTCGCCCCTTCTCTGTTGGCCGTCGCCTGCTCCTCAGCGTCAGTGATGACGTCCAGGATGATAGGAAGTCTGCGTTTCAGAATCATGTGCTGCTTCTCCATTCCCTCCATCACATTGTACTGGTCGAGGAGATAGCTGGACGCCTTGTCCCTGAGCATGGCAACCAGTGGCCGGAGCGCCATGGTGACCACCAGCTCCGCCATTGGAGCTCTCGGAAAAAACTCCTCCAACACAAGTGCACTACAAAATTTAATGAAGAAGAAAATGATGTGAGGAAGATGTTCGTAGGTAGAGTTTGACATCTATTGTTAAACCAATTACAAGTCAAAATCCAATCTAAAGGCGTAGTTACCTTGACGAGCTTGCCCCTTACAGGTAGCACCCAGGACGAGCAGCTCAGCAACGGCGAGGAAGATGTAGTCGTCACAGGCACGTCGACGCCGGCTCCAGCATTGTATCGGCGACAGCAGCAGCAGATTCAGAGCCTGGTTGGCACCGGCGATGAGGCACTGAAGCGGGCGATTTCGGTGACGTTATGGCAGCAGGCGCCACATGGATGTGTGGGCGGGGCTGGATGCTCTAGTCCGACGAACGGGAGTTGGGAGATTTCTGTGAGATCTTGAAGCTTTTGGATTGGTGGGGGTAGGATTCGCGGGAGCAGGAGCCAGCTTGATGGGGAATTTCGGAGGAGACGTGAGCAAGAAATGTGTGCTTGTGAATTGTGAGAAAATGGAAGCCAGCGTGGTGGCCAGCTGTGCCTATGACACTTTGGCAGGCCGGCAGATCACCATTATTTGACTGGCCTCATGCTGTGAGGAACCAGCATACCATATTGACTGCTGGGGGCATCTTCATTTCTTTTTTTTTTTTGAACTGCCGTCTTCATTTCTTAATAGGCTGTTTGTGTCGGTACATCCAATGCAGTTTTTCGAAAGTGATTTTCCATTGGCTGTGACCTTGGCAAATGATATGAATTTTATTTCCAAATACTACAAAAAGGTTGCAGGAATGCAAATTAAACAATTACCTCCAATGGCTAGACCAGTGACAGCACACCTACTGCACATACAACAAAAAGTTGCAGGAATACAAATTAAGCAATTATCTCCAGCACCTGCCGCCCAGGGAGACCAGAACAATGGCTGAGACTGATGCAAGTTGTGGTTAGATACTCCTCAGTTTCATGGATAAATCAGAGTTTTAATCTGCTGACATATCAAACAAACGTAGAAACAGTTTGCAATAGCCCCAAGGAGATTATATGCACCATCAATTTAATTGGAAAGCAAAAGCCCTCATGAGATCAGCCAGCCATACACGGTGCCAAAATAAACAAGCTGGTTGGTATTGATGATGCAGGTTTTAAATTAATCAAATGGCTAAACCGAGGCACTGACAGCCATATGGGACAATGGGCGCTTCAATTACAAAATGTCCACTTGCAGGTAGGAAAACAGTATATGTCAGTACATGCAGAATATTGCAAGTGGAGCATTATGTTGTGTATTTATGTCAGTAAATCCAATGTAGTTTTCAAAAGTGATGTTCCATTGGCTGTGGCCTTACCAAATGGTACGAAATTTCTTCCAATTACAAAAGGTCCCAGAAATAGAAATTTAACAATTACCTCCACATACTAGATGTGTAATAGCACACCTACCGGGCAACAGCAACATATACTTATGAGCAAGCTCAAGTTAACTAATTAAAATCATAACAGGCCTAACTTTCTAACTGTACAGTGAAGCAAAAAATTAAAGACAGAGGGAGAAGCATGCTAACCTTACGCTGAGACCAATGCAAGTTGTAAATTGTAATTACTAGCGACGCTCCTCAGCTCTTAGCGCTGAATAACCATAGAATTTTAACCTGTTGACACATCAAGAAAATATAGGACAGTTGCAGTAAGCTCTAATGAGTGAGGTTATATGCAGCATCTTTTTAACTGAAACAGCACAGAGGAGGCCTACTAATACAGTAGTATATTAACAGGAGAGTTGCATACCTAGACCGCCAATTAATTCATCATACAGATGTGGATTGCGAATTTACAAGATGAACTATGTGGCCTCTTTCGGACTCATTCCACCGGTAGTTGGTATGAATTTTTCTTTCCAGACACTACAAGAAGTTACCTCCACTGACTAGACGTGTGACAGACTGACAGCACACCTACTACGCAACTACAACATATATTTATCTCAAGTGCGTGCCGCCCAGGGAGACCAGAACAATTGTATTCTTGGATGCATCACATACTTATCTCCAAAGCAAGTGGTCATTTTCTTGTCCTTTACTTATGATTGAGTACAAGATTGATCCAAGAAGGATCATAGTCTGCTGGCAGAGGATTACCTTTTGTTCACATAGGCGGATGCAATTTGTGGTTAGTACAGTCCTCAGTTTTTAGGATCAAACATAGAATTTTAATCTGTTGGCAGACCAAACAAGCACAGAAGCGGTTAGCAACAGCCCCGATGAGATTATATGCAGCATCAATCAGAAAGCAAAAGCCCTCATGAGATCAGCCATCCATACACAGTGCAAAAATAAACAAGGTGGTTGGTATTGGCGATGCAGGTTTTAAATTAATCAAATGGCTACACCGAGACACCTTTCTACTGCGATATATGATACAATGTTCGCTTCAATTACAATGCGTCCACTTGCAGGTAGGAAAACAGTATACATCAGTACGTCCAGAATATCACAAGTGGAGCACTATATCATATCAGTACATCCAATGCAGTTTCTCAGAAGTGACGTTCCATTGGCGTGACCTTACCAAATGGTACGAATTTTTCGTCCCAAGTACAAATTAAACAATTACCACTGACTAGACGTGGGATAGCATACCTACCGGGCAACAGCAACACATACTTATCTCGAGTACTTGCTGCCAACGGAGTGATGGTTTTTGTGGATTCACTGAATCTGAATTGCATCACCCCGGCTGAAGGAGAGAAGACCCAGAAGCAAGTGGTTATTTTCTTGTCCTTTTTAATGACACATGTAATTACCGATCGCAGAAATGATCATGATGGTAATGTCTTGTTCATATGCTGATATTATAAATGGTAATTTGAAAATCTGCCATTATTTGATGATGACTGATAGGTGTCCAATTTGATAAGTTCAATATGTTCCGTGGCTAAGAGAGAGTGAAATCCCACATAAGGGGCCATACGCAAAATTTAATGTCAGCTAAACGAGCTCAAGTTAACTAATTGATTTCCAAATGTACAGTGAAGCAAACATAAAAGACAGAGAGGGAAAAGCATGCTGAGACTGATGCATGTTGTATTTACAAGTTATACACTCATTGGTTCTTAGTGCCACTGAAACTTTATAATGTATTAACGCATCAAACAAACGTAGACTGATACTAATAAGCCCCGCTGGGATTATAAGTAGTACGCAGCATCTTTTTAACCAAAAGAGCACAGAAGATGCCTACAAATAATATATTAACAGCAGAGTTGCAATACCTAGATCGGCTATTATTTCTTCATACACATGGATTGTGGATTTACAAGAGGAACTACCTAGTGTCTTTCCGAATCGTTCCACATGCAGACGTAGTTGGCCCCTCCAATCGCTCTATCTCACCTCGCCCCTTTTTCTTTAGGAATTATTAGGAGATTTTTCATGACTAGCACATATGCCCGTGCATTGCAACGGGAGAGATTTTTCATGGTATAGTGCTCCTTTCCTTTATGAATTATTAAGAGATTTTTCATGATATAATAATGTACTAAAAATGTGCAAGGGAAAAAGGGGGGCAGAAGAGACTGGAGATTTGGGGGCAGGAAGTCGAACGAATGAGTACCTTGAGGCGCAGAAGGTGAAGGGGAGGCTGATG
This sequence comes from Aegilops sharonensis, assembly GCA_904067115.1. NCBI lineage: Eukaryota > Viridiplantae > Streptophyta > Magnoliopsida > Poales > Poaceae > Aegilops > Aegilops sharonensis. The sequence goes on from LR880966.1 coordinate 176,880, forward strand.
TCGCAGGACTCGTCGCTCTGCTGATGCCGGTGGTCGTCGGCGCCATAGACGGACGGACAGACGGACGGCGAGCGGTGGCGGTGGGATTCGTTAGAGTCGCTGGGCCGGCGCCAGCAGACGCAGCACCTAGGGTTCCGGCCTGCCTTGGAGGTGGGGTGGGGGTGGCGGTGGTGATCCGGCCGGCCGGCCGGGCTCCACTCGGCGGCGAAGAGGAAATGGGAGGCGAGAGAGATGCACAATCGGCAGACTGTACGTGGGCTGGGCTGCTGATTCAGGGGCCTCACGAAACAGAGCCCAGTTCGAATCTGCAAAACGTTTGCCGCCGGTTTCATCTTCCTTCCTGACACGGCGATGCACAACCTCCGGCGGGGCCGGCTGCCTCTGCATCGAATGTGGCCCACGCGAACGCCACCAAAGAAGATCAGGGTCGACGACGGGACCCGAGGTCGGTTTCCTCACCAAGCGGCGCGCCCCTCCAGGTAGCACCTCCCAGTGACAGCCCGGCGGAGCCCAGTCCCGGACATGGGTCCTCTGAAGCAGGACGTCGTCGCGAACGGGTCGACGGCGAGGATGCGGGCCGGGCATATCGTCGAGAACAAATACTATATGCCCGAAAAAGTAACATTTTTTTAATGATTTGATTGTGATAACTAAAATTCTATATATATGCAAATTCTAACAATTTGACATTAATCTAATTCATCTAACTAAAACTAGTTATAAAATTTAACAAATACTATAGGCCCGCAAAAACTATTTATATAACTAAAAAACAAAAAAATGCTAACATTTCTATAAATATTTCTATAACTAAAAAACAGAAAACATTTATAACATTTCTATATAACTAACAATTCTAATATTTATATAACTAAAAAACAGAAGAAATTGCTAACATTTCTATAAATATTTCTATAACTGAAAAACAGAAAACATTTATAACATTTCTATATAACTAACAATTCTAATATTTATATTACTAAAAAACAGAAAAATTGCTAACATTTCTATAAATATTTCTACAACTAAAAACAGGAAACATTTATAACATTTCTATATAACTAACAATTCTAATATTTATATAACTAAAAAACAAAAAAATGCTAACATTTCTATAAATATTTCTACAACTAAAAACAGGAAACATTTATAACATTTCTATATAACTAACAATTCTAATATTTATATAACTAAAAAACAAAAAAATGCTAACATTTCTATAAATATTTCTATAACTAAAAAACAGAAAACATTTATAACATTTCTATATAACTAACAATTCTAATATTTATATAACTAAAAAACAGAAGAAATTGCTAACATTTCTATAAATATTTCTATAACTGAAAAACAGAAAACATTTATAACATTTCTATATAACTAACAATTCTAATATTTATATTACTAAAAAACAGAAAAATTGCTAACATTTCTATAAATATTTCTACAACTAAAAACAGGAAACATTTATAACATTTCTATATAACTAATAATTCTAATATTTATATTACTAAAAAACAGAAAAATTGCTAACATTTCTATAAAAAATGGCGTGTGTGTAGTGTGTGTGTGTGTGTAGTGTGTGTGTGTAGTGTGTGTGTGTGGACAACTAGACATGGCGGCCGGGCGAGCTCACCGGCGAGGCGACGACGGGGCGGCGACGACGGGGGCGGGGTGGCGACAACGGGGCGACGGGACGGGGCGGCGACGATCGGGCGACGGGACGGGGCGGCGACGAAGGGGCGGGGCGGCAACGACGGGGCGGCCGGGGCGCGGCGACGGGGACGGCGGGGACGACGGGGACGGGGACGGCCAGGGCGGCGACGTCGACGGGGGCGGCGACGAGGGGCGGGGGCGGCGACGTCGACCGGGACGGCGTCGATCGGGGCAGGGCGGCGCGACGGAGGGAGGAAACAGAGGGAAACTGAAATTTTTTCAAGTGTTGTATATATAGGTTGGACCTTTAGTACCGGTTGGTGGCACCAACCGGTACTAAAGGTTTGTTTTGGCCAGCCGAAGTGGCGGGAAGCACCCACCCTTTAGTACCGGGTGGTGGCACCAACCGGTACTAAAGACCCACCCTTTAGTACCGGTTGGTGCCACGACCCGGTACTAAAGGGGGTGCGCTAGCGCAGTGCGGTGCGGCAAGTTTAGTCCCACCTCGCTAGCCGAGGGGCTACCGCACTGGTTTATAAGCCCCAGTGCGGTAGCTCTCTCGAGCTCCTCTCCTAAGCAGGCCTACTGGGCCTACCTGTTCTCTTCTGCCTAGTGGGCCTACTGGGCCTTTGCGGGCCTGCATCCTGGCCCAACAAAAGGCTGGGTTCCTAGTCGTATGCAGGCCGCTTTGTTTCAGTAGGCGGGCTTTTTTATTTTCTTAATTTTTTTCGCTTTATTTATTTTTGTTTTATTTATTTTTGAGTTGTTTTTTGCTGTATTTAGAGTTTATTTGTGAATATTTTTGCTTTAGGTACAAAAAATTACAAACTTTCTGTTAGTGCCGGTAGTTTTCAAATTTGAATAGTTTAAATTTTGAATTATTTGAAATTTGTGTGAATCACTAGTTTGTGAATAACTTAACTTTGAAAAAAGATTTTTCAGTGATTCTTTTTTTTATATTTAATATTAGTGTGTTTTATCATTATGTTCAATTTGGTAATGCTTAGGTTATTTAAAAAATGAAATGTCTTTGTAACAGTTGAATTTTCGTCGGAAACCCTGATACTTCGAAAGAGATTGTCCATTTTGTACACGAAGTGCATCCAGTTTTTGCCGTAACCCTCTCTACTTTTGTTTCCACATAAAATTTCTTCGCGTTTCAAATGCCAAAACACATAACTACCCTAACTATTACAGAGATTCCCTCCTGGGTGTGAAACAAAGAAGAAAGTGATGATAGTGAAGCCGATCACATCCCAGATCTTTGGGTGTGAAACTTTTTCTTCGCGTGTGTCCCTTTGCGCCGTAGCCATGGAAAATCTTGATCATTTAACTGGATGCTCGGGTCAAAATTCACTGTGAATGGAGGAATTTCATCAAACTTTTCATAATCTTCTGACATGTCTGTCTTGTCATCCACTCCCACGATGTTTCTTTTTCCTGAAAGAACTATGTGGCGCTTTGGCTCTTCATATGATCCATTCGCTTCCTTATCTTTTCTTTTTCTCGGCCTGGTAGACATGTCTTTCACATAAGAAACCTGCGCCACATCATTGGCTAGGACTAATGGTTCGTCTGCATACGCAAGATTGTTGAGATCCACTGTTGTCATTCTGTACTGGGGGTCTTCCGTTACCCCGCCTCGTGTCATATTGACCCATTTGCACAGAAACAAAGGGACCTTCAAATCACCTCCATAGTTAAGTTCCTATATGTCCATTATGTAACCATAATATGTTTCCTTTCCCGTGTTGGTTGTTGCATCAAAGTGGACACCACTGTTTTGGTTGGTGCTCTTCTTATCTTGGGCGATCGTGTAAAATGTATTCCCATTTATCTGGTACCCTTTGAAAGTCATTATATTCGAAGATGGTAACTGGGACAGCGAGTACAGGTCATTTCGAATATCGCCATCATTCAGGGCACGTTTCTGCAACCAACCGGCGAAAGTCCTCGTTTGTTCGCGTGTAATCCAGTCGTCAGACTTCTCTGGGTGTTTGGAGTGTAGAAAATTCTTGTGTTCCTCCATATACGGAGCCACCAAGGCGGAATTCTGTAGAACTGTGTAGTGTGCTTCAGTGAGAGAATGCCCGTCCATACATATTATTGATGCCCTCCTAGCGTGCCTTTTCCTTCCAGTCTGCCCTTATGCCGTGATTCAGGAACACCAATCGGCCTAAGGTCAGGAATAAAGTCAATACAAAACTCAATGACCTCCTTATTTTCATAGCCCTTCGAGATGCTTCCTTCTGGCCTAGCACGGTTATGAACATATTTCTTCAAGACTCCCATGAACCTCTAAAAGGGGAACATATTGTGTAGAAATACAGGACCCAAAACGTTAATCTCTTCGCAAAGGTGAACTAGGACGTGCGTCATGATGTTGAAGAAGGATGGTGGAAACACCAACTCGAAACTGACAAGACATTGCACCAAATCATTCTGTAACCTTGGTATGATTTCTGGATCGATTACCTTCTGAGAGATTGCATTGAGGAATGCACATAGCATCACAATGGCTAATCGAACGTTTTCCGGTAGAAGCACCCTCAATGCAACCGGAAGGAGTTGCGTCATAATCACGTGGCAGTCATGAGACTTTAGGTTCTGGAACTTTTTCTCTGCCATATTTATTATTCCCTTTATATTCGACGAGAAGCCAGACGGTACCTT
>LR880966.1:184157-194553 GCA_904067115.1 Aegilops sharonensis
CGCAATTCGGGTACAACAATTTCTTGTGATCCTCTAACATGCGCTGCAACTTCGTCCTCTCCAGATCACTTGCGCAGTTTCTCTTTGCATCGGCAATGGCCCGACCTAGATCATCAGCGGGCTCATCTGATGCCTCTTCTTCAGCTTCTTCCCGCATTGCCGGCTCAGCTTCTTCCCCCATTGTTGTATCATCGTATTCAGGGAACCCATGGCCAGGATAGCCGTCGTCATCCTCTTCTTCTTCATTGTCTTCCATCATAACCCCTCTTTCCCCGTGCTTGGTCCAAACATTATAGTGGGGCATGAAACCGGACTCAAATAGGTGGACGTGAATGGTTCTTGACGTAGAGTAATTGTGACCATTCTTACAGCCAGCACATGGACAAGGCATAAAACCATCCGCCCGCTTGTTTGCCTCAGCGGCAAGCAGAAAAGTATGCATGCCATTAATGAACTCGGGAGAGCATCGGTCATCATACATCCATTGTCGGCTCATCTTCATTACACAACACCGAATAGACCAAATTAATACAAGTTCATACATAAAGTTCAAAGTTCATACATAAAGTTCATATACAACACTTAATTAAATGCAACATACAAATAACTTCTAGCTAAAGAATTTAAATGCAACAACAAATGCGATCAAGATCGCAACTAAGGTAACAATTGATCCAACATCATAATGATACCAAGCCACACTATCAATGGCATATTTTCTAATCTTTCTAATCTTCAACCTCATTTTCTCCATCTTGATCTTGTGATCATCCACGACATCGGCAACATGCAACTCCAATTCCATCTTCTCCCCCTGAATTCTTTTCAACTTTTCTTTCAAATACTCGTTTTCTCTTTCAACTAAATTTAACCTCTCGACAATAGGGTCGGTTGGAATTTCTGGTTCACATACCTCCTAGATAAAAATATCTATGTCAACTTGATGGGCATAATTTGTAATAAACACGAAATGCAACAACTAGTTTTAAAAGAAATATACCACAACCGAATCATAACAAGGACGAGGGCCGACGGGGACGGATATCAAAACCATGGCACTATGTATAACAAACAACGTACGAGTAAGATAATTATACGAGTAACTATATATCCAAATCACGCAAACATCAATTTGGTAATGTAAAACATTCATGAACAAGAGCCTCACCACAAGGTGGTGCCGGCGACGGGACGGTGCGGGCGATCGACGGTGGTTATGACGGAGATTTAGAAGGCACTAAGTAAACCACACATACATATGCAAACTAAGTGTTATTTTTGACCTCAAATTGCATATAGATCAAATACTAGCACATATAATTCCTTCCAAATTACTAAACTCACAAATTAATCACTATATAAAGCATTGCAAGAGCTAATCTAGCAATGAGAGATGAAAGGACAAAGTTGCTAACCTTTGTGATCATTTGAATGGATGGGGGCCTTCAAATCTTGACAAATTTTGGGCAAAATGTGTGATGAGCTCGAGGAAGAGAAGGGAAGAACAGAGGAGGAGAGGGGAAAGGGGAAGAACAGATCGAGCTCGGGTGGACGAAGGGTTTATGTACGTCGACCTTTAGTATCGGTTCATGCCACGAATCGGCACTAAAGGTGTTGGACGGGCCCCAGACTGACAACATCCTGCCACCACTCTCTTTAGTACCGGTTCGTGGCACGAACCGGTGCTAAAGGTTCGCCACGAGCCGGTACTAATGAGAGCGGCCGGCTAGCCGTTGGAACCGGCACTAATGGACACATTAGTGCCGGCTTAAAATCAAACCGACACTAATGTGTCTCAGATTAGCCCCTTTTTCTACTAGTGTGTGCTGAGATTTGATCTAGGTCATTCTTGTATTACCCTCCTCTTGGTATAGGTTTTAGTAAGTATTATGGATTATTCATATGAACTACTATAAGTATCAATGCAGATAAACTTAAATCTCTCTCAATCGATTTAAGCTATTACATTATAATGCTTACCAATGCCCTACAATACACATGTAATTCTCAGTTCTAATTGGCTTCTTGCGCCATGGGCGCAACGGGTCATCTAGTAAGAGCATCTACAGCCGAGTACCTCAAACCCCCCTCAAACATCTGGACGGACGGCCCGGTCACTGACCGGTAAAAAAAAGCGACCCAGATGGGCGCCTCAAACAGATCTCAAACGCTCGGGCTAATCGGCATCCCTCATATCCAGCCCAAATCTAGGGCGGATATGGGGAGGCTTTGACGCGACCGAACGCGTCCGTTACGTCGGATCCGGCCCACGCTGGCTCATCTGACCCCATATATATTTGTCCCCATCTGCTTGCCGAACCAAACCCTAGTCACTCCACTCCGCCCCCAAACTCACATCCAGCGATCTCTGGGCTTCTCCAGCATGGCGGGAAGCGGATCTGACTTCGGCCTCTCTGTATCCGTTGGGTGTCGACCCATGCAGGTTGGAGGAGTCTATGGTCGTCTGCATTGCCTTCCGCTGCTCCAGGAGGACTGCGCCTGACCGACGGCGAGATCTGTCCGACGCGACTCCATTGTGTCGGCACAACGGGTGGTCGGATCCGCCAGGGGTGGATAACTGTGGTCCGTTAGCCTCCCCATGTCTGGTCCGTCCGAATATGAGTGCTATCGGGACCGGTGTGCCCGATGTGGGAAGGAGAGGATGAGGGTAGCCGAGGCCCGCAACACTGCTGGCATGTTAGCGGTGGAATCGGCGGGGTGCACTGTCGCAGAGGAAGAGGCGATCCGTGCTCGCATGCTACAAAAGTAGCAGCGGAGGAACACGCACGCCCTCACCCGAGAGCACAATTGGGCGGTCTGTGCCATGGCTGGACTGCCCCCCCCCCCCCCCTAGACGAGAAGGAGGACAACCACGGATCATATAGCTCCGATGAAGAGTAGATCCGACTTGATCCATTTTGCGTTTTCAACTGCTACTTCGCGAGAAAGACAGGGTGCCGGGAAGAGAAAGGGCAGCCATGGATGATCTTCTCCATAGATAGTATGTAGGTAGAACATGCAATTTTTTGGTAGTCCGATGGCATCCGCCCTTTCGAGGCCTTTCTTTACTGAATTTATCCTCCTGATGTAGTAGCCAGACGATTTGTGTTGCATCGTTTGTGTTATGTTGCATGTGTTTGTATGGATTTGAGGTTTGCTAATTGAGGTGTCTGGTTGTGCAAAGGAAAATTTGACATGCGACCGGTCACTACGCGTGGGCGCACCTGGGCGCGTGCACGGCGTTTGAGGGCTCGGATTTGGTGGCTGTGCTTGTTGGGTTTAGGCCCACATTGGCTGTGCGAGGAGGCAGAACACGATTTTTAAGGGCGGGCGTGTCCCCTTCTAACAGGCTAGTCTTTTGGGGAAAGAGGGTCCAAGACCTCTCATAAGTCAGTGTTGCTCTCTGGTTGGGCATCGTGATGCAAGTGCGTTAAAACGCTGGTGTTAGCGGACCCGAGATTGCTATTGTTGATGTTAAACCCGACGTGGGTTTCTCCCGGTTCCGTGCAATCTAGCTACTCCCTCCTTCCATCTATATAGGGCCTGATGTATTTTTCAAGACTAACTTTGATCAAGTGTTAGAGCAATAATATATGTCATGCAAGTTACACAAAGCATGCCGTTAAATTCGTACGTGAAAGAACTTTCAATGATATAATTTTCACATTATACATCTCATGTATTACTAATCTTATTAATAGTCAAAGGCTGTCTTGAAAAACGCATTAGGCCCTTATAGATGGAAAGAGGGGGTAGTCTAGGTTCTATATATACATGCAAAATAAAAGTATTGATGGGAGTGACACCACTCCCGTGGCAATCAATATTGTTTGGGCGTGTGCGTTCGAGAGCTACTTAGGAAGTCGATCGAAGCTGATCGTTCTAGCTAAGCTAGCTTTTGCCAACGGCCAACTAGTACTAGTACTTCTCTGGCAAAGGAATCGACCAGGGAGTGTGGTGCTAGCTTTGTACGTGCACATCTAGCCGCTTGGGGCAGGAACCAAGTTCAAACCAGCATTGCTTTGTCGTCCGCGTTCATCACCGTCGTCGAAAAGTACTAGACAGTGGTTGTAGATGCTCCAAGGATGAAGGGTCGATAACAGAGATGACCATGGTAACCAGGACGATAACATATGTCATGAATCCTCCCTCCAACAAACGACAGACACATGGGAGCTTTGGCGAAATAGAGATGTCAGCGCTCAATTGGTCCATCATGCAGTACGGGGGCCTACGGTAGGGGGGGCCTCCTACTCACCGAAGTCGACCTCCTTCTCAAGCACATCCTGGGAGTGCACGGCAACAGCTTTGATCTTCTTGGCCGAGATGCGGCCAGCCTGGAGGTCGTCTGCCNGCATGTTAGCGGTGGAATCGGCGGGGTGCACTGTCGCAGAGGAAGAGGCGATCCGTGCTCGCATGCTACAAAAGTAGCAGCGGAGGAACACGCACGCCCTCACCCGAGAGCACAATTGGGCGGTCTGTGCCATGGCTGGACTGCCCCCCCCCCCCCCTAGACGAGAAGGAGGACAACCACGGATCATATAGCTCCGATGAAGAGTAGATCCGACTTGATCCATTTTGCGTTTTCAACTGCTACTTCGCGAGAAAGACAGGGTGCCGGGAAGAGAAAGGGCAGCCATGGATGATCTTCTCCATAGATAGTATGTAGGTAGAACATGCAATTTTTTGGTAGTCCGATGGCATCCGCCCTTTCGAGGCCTTTCTTTACTGAATTTATCCTCCTGATGTAGTAGCCAGACGATTTGTGTTGCATCGTTTGTGTTATGTTGCATGTGTTTGTATGGATTTGAGGTTTGCTAATTGAGGTGTCTGGTTGTGCAAAGGAAAATTTGACATGCGACCGGTCACTACGCGTGGGCGCACCTGGGCGCGTGCGCGGCGTTTGAGGGCTCGGATTTGGTGGCTGTGCTTGTTCGGTTTAGGCCCACATTGGCTGTGCGAGGAGGCAGAACACGATTTTTAAGGGCGGGCGTGTCCCCTTCTAACAGGCTAGTCTTTTGGGGAAAGAGGGTCCAAGACCTCTCATAAGTCACTGTTGCTCTCTGGTTGGGCATCGTGATGCAAGTGCGTTAAAACGCTGGTGTTAGCGGACCCGAGATTGCTATTGTTGATGTTAAACCCGACGTGGGTTTCTCCCGGTTCCGTGCAATCTAGCTACTCCCTCCTTCTATCTATATAGGGCCTGATGTATTTTTCAAGACTAACTTTGATCAAGTGTTAGAGCAATAATATATGTCATGCAAGTTACACAAAGCATGCCGTTAAATTCGTACGTGAAAGAACTTTCAATGATATAATTTTCACATTATACATCTCATGTATTACTAATCTTATTAATAGTCAAAGGCTGTCTTGAAAAACGCATTAGGCCCTTATAGATGGAAAGAGGGGGTAGTCTAGGTTCTATATATACATGCAAAATAAAAGTATTGATGGGAGTGACACCACTCCCGTGGCAATCAATATTGTTTGGGCGTGTGCGTTCGAGAGCTATTTAGGAAGTCGATCGAAGCTGATCGTTCTAGCTAAGCTAGCTTTTGCCAACGGCCAACTAGTACTAGTACTTCTCTGGCAAAGGAATCGACCAGGGAGTGTGGTGCTAGCTTTGTACGTGCACATCTAGCCGCTTGGGGCAGGAACCAAGTTCAAACCAGCATTGCTTTGTCGTCCGCGTTCATCACCGTCGTCGAAAAGTACTAGACAGTGGTTGTAGATGCTCCAAGGATGAAGGGTCGATAACAGAGATGACCATGGTAACCAGGACGATAACATATGTCATGAATCCTCCCTCCAACAAACGACAGACACATGGGAGCTTTGGCGAAATAGAGATGTCAGCGCTCAATTGGTCCATCATGCAGTACGGGGGCCTACGGTAGGTGGTGCAGGGGGGGCCTCCTACTCGCCGAAGTCGAGCTCCTTCTCAACCACATCGTGGGAGTGCACGGCAACAGCTTTGGCCTTCTTGGCCGAGATGCGGCCAGCCTGTAGGTCGTCTGCCAGTGCAGTCATCAAGGAGACGAGAGCCTACGGGTCGTCCGCGTGGAAGAGTATGCACTTCGCCTGGCCAACCGCCTCAAGGCGTGGAGCCAACGCCCGCTCCATTGCTTGGTGAAGCTCCTCGATACTGTGCTTCTGCAGGTTGAAAGTAAGGGGTGATGGACTGAGAAGAGAGGAGCACGAGAAGAAGCAGAACCAAGATCTTAGTAGCCATGGTCGCTTTGCATATGTGTGGTAGTTCCTCCAATAACTCAATGTACAAGTCTCATAGACATAACAAAGTTAAGTAGCAGAAACATGATTCAGAATTCGATCATCTAGAGGAAAACTCTTACAACATAACTATGCTCTCCACCCTTTATGAAGCCTTAAATAGGGCCCTTCAGCAAGTCCTTGTCATCACATCACACAAGAAACTTGTTGCTCTAACCGTTACCCATCAATATTGTATGAAGTCATTTCCAAATTCCCGGCACTTGAAACAAAAAAATCATTTCCAAGTTCCAAAACTAACAGCTAACTGTTCCCTCTTGTTTGCATTCATATCAAAACAGCTAGTTAATTGAACTTACAATTACACTACTATGTCTATTTGTACATATCTACTAGTTGATCACCACTACTTCTATTTATTTTAACATGCACGCATGTCACCTCGCCACACATACCACATCACGAAAGGCCAAGCTCAACATGCATGAAAAACCATTTTTCATTATTAGTTGATCCCTACTACTCTATTTATCTCAACATGTACACATCTTATCTCACCATAATATCTTCTTGTCAAGGGACCACCACAACATGCATGGGAAAAGTTTTTCCTAATATTATGCTTCTCATATTATTCATAAATATTTTTCAAATATAGAATGATCAAATATTTATGTTTTATAAACCAAATTATATCGAAATATACTGCGAGTGACTCCGCAGCAACGCGCAGTGTATCATATAGTTTAATTAGATACCAAGGCAGGAAAACTAAAAAAATATTTTTATTTGTTTCATAATTTACACATGCTTCAATGTATTCCTCATTTGTTCTCTGTTGATAAAAATAATAATTATTCATACTTAAGGGTTGCTTGTCTATTTTCTCGTAACATCACGACATCATGTTGCGCATTTGGCAAACTACTATCTAGATGTACTTTTGACTGTTGAGAAAGATTACTACTACAAATAACGTTACGATTGAAGCATCAACACTGACTTGTTAGTGAATATTTGTCAGTGGTGACAGTCGCACTGACGAGACCACAACGACATATAAGTAATGAAACATCGATGGCTATGTAGGTTAGTCAACACTGATGGACCACTAGATGACTTGTCACTGATTGTAGTTCACCTTTTGCTCAGGTGGCCATATCACTGATACATCGTGATCTGTGATCGGTTGCCAAGTTCGGCCCATGAGCAGTGACACCATTGACCGGCCACCTTGCTAAATTTTTAGTGGTGACCTCAAGGGGCTTTATAACTGCTCGACCCGTTGTCCGCCCATCCCCTAACTCAAACACTCCCCTCCCTCCCCCCTCCCTTTGTATCAGTATTGAGCGCTTCTCAACCAAATCTTCGCCACCACTCGCGCGCCTAGCCGCCGTTCCTCTCCCTCCCATCCTCTTCCCTCCCGACATCGAGAGTCCCTCTACGTCACCCGGATCTACCCTGCTGCTTCCCTTGTCTCCTCGGTCACCATGACACGCTTCATCGTGGGTCTTCTCCTTGATGTGAAGTCATCGTCGGATGCTGCTGAGCCCCACATCATCTGGATCAAGCCCGCACAGCCCTCCTCACCTCCGTTGCCAAGGCGTTGACATAGCCAACCGCCCTAGCCCATCATTACCCTGGCATCGTCTACGCGTGCATTCTTCCCCCATAGTTGTTCTTCTGGCTCTGTGCCGCTATGTGTCCTACACCGTCGTGCATGGCTATAGACCTGACAGCCACTATTTTAGATTTACTGCAACAACTTGTCGTTGTTCTGATAGACTGATTTGCCTGTGCTGGCTCTGCCCTGCCGCTGGGTCTCTCGTGTCACCTTGTGCGATTGTAGGCCTGACAATGCTACCGAGTTGCATTACTAAAAAATGGTTACCAGTTGCATGCCCAAAAGAAATGATCAGTGGCATGTAGGGGTCACATCAGTAGTAACTCCATAATGTGTGTATGGAGCACGCTCACAAAATCACCGTAATGTGTGTTCCATATTTTTTTTAATGTTTTCTTGTTTCTAGTCTATATTCCGTTTAGAAGAAACAATTGAATAATTCAGAAAATATTGTTAAAAAACATTAATCCAAGTACAAGAAATAATCCAAATTAACAAATAATCAAAATACAACTAAAAATCGAATGAAACAAAATTTCCAATTAAAAATAAATGAATGTGAAAGAAACACAAACACAATATCTCCTTGCTAGCTGTCAATGATGCTCAATGAGATGCTCACATGGCTGATCATGGGACGCCAAGTCTTCAATTTTCTTGTACACCTCAAGAAATGCTTGAATGCGGTTTGTGTGCCTGCTAGGCAAGATAGTTGAGCCAACATTTTCATGGTCCATGGGGGCTTGGAATATCCCCTCATCCTCGATGATTATATGATGATGTGTAGGATCACTGAAAATATCATGATATTTGCCAAGACATCCTTGTTGTTCTAGAAACGAGAAGGACCCCGACCAATTTCAGACCTAGCGTGCAGCATGCTCAAAATGTCTTTCCTGGTCGCTTCTCGCGCCTTTGTGAAATGCTTAAATTTCTTGGTCTGGGGATTAGAAACCGTCTTCATATATGTTGAACGAGATGGATAGATGACATCATCTTCAATAGTAGGCTTGGTCATAGTGATTGCCGTTCACATGGGTTGCATGCTGGAGCAGTACTACCTGCTAGCCGAGTATCTACAACACCTACTGGGCTACAGCAAACAGGGGAAGACTAAACTGCTGCTGACCCCTGTTATACACACCAACCCAAAGGAAAGAATCAGCAGAAAATCAAATCCAGAGCACAACATCTTGGCCGGCTGGGTGTGATTCATGACGAAACGAGAGAGCGTCAGGAACAAACGTGACCCTGTTTCGAAGGAGAAAAGAAGAACAAAATTGACAGGAGGCGTAACAAGATAGGGTAGCTGAGATTAGGCCATGATGTGAGTTCAGTACTTGAATTGCAGAGTTGGAATCTGGACACGCGCGGGGCTGGACAAACACGAAGAAGGAACACACATAACAAAGTACTCACGTTAAAGACGCCACGATCCACACATTGTGTGTGACGTCCTACATACTATAAATTGAGATGTTTGACTTTGGAACTCATCAGCAACCTGAACCAACATGTTACAACTCGACACTACTGAACGTCTCGGTAAGGTTGGGACTGAACAATACTGACCTCACAGGTTAATTTAATGAAGCCACTTAAAGAACACTGAAACGGAGTGAAGTAGACTTTTTTCACACCATCGCGCAAGTCGAGGCCGTGGTGAGGATGGTCAACGTTTCGTACATGCCTACTGGATGAACAGTTAGCGTCACGGAGCTTGGGCAACCCGACCAAAGCAGACCGCCTTGGCATTGCTAGCCTCCGTCATCATATCAACAATGCTCTATGCATATGCTTCCAGGGATGCTACACACAACCTAGCGGGAAAATATCCTGTGGAGCATAGGCTTAGGTGCACCCCTTATCTAGCCATTCATCTCTGCATCGCGATTCGCGCAAGAACTTTTCTCTTTTTTGTTTCTTCCAAATAAAACAACATATGAACTTAAAACTTTTGCAAGATAGCAAAACATTCTTACTACAATGAGAGAAAAAACTTTCAGATTTTTTCGTCCATCATAAGTATTAAAAATAACATTTTTAATAAAGAAAATCTCATTTTGTATATTAATATCCGTCAAAAAATCTATAAGTTTTTTCTCTCATTGTAGTAAGAATGATTTGCTATTTTGCAAAGTTTGAAGTTCATATGTTGTTTTATTTGAAAGAAACAAAAAAGAGAAATTTTTACGCACTAAGTTAGTTGTCTAGCACGGATCTCAAAGCTATATTGGAGGGTATGGATAGAGGGTGTCCATGAGCCTATGCTCTAAAAATCCGCGTCCCAACCTAGCGTTTGCATGGCCTGTCTTTGTGCTCCCTTCGTCGACACCCGAGACCATCGGCGGAGGTTCAGCAAGGCTGAAAGGGCCATGACCCGCCCTGGGTTAAGGCAAAAAAAGTTATACCACTAGTAGAAAAAGGACCTATAGTCCCGGTTCGTGAGGGCCATTTGTCCCGGTTTTTGAACCGGGACTAAAGTGTCGGTACTAATGCCCTAAACCATTAGTCCCGGTTCTTGCATAAACCGGGACA
>LR880966.1:218538-242892 GCA_904067115.1 Aegilops sharonensis
ATGGCATATTTTCTAATCTTTCTCATCTTCAAGCGCATTGCATCCATCTTGATCTTGTGATCATCGACGACATCCGCAACATGCAACTCCAATATCATCTTCTCCTCCTCAAGTTTTTTTATTTTTTCCTTCAAGAAATTGTTTTCTTCTTCAACTAAATTTAACCTCTCGACAATAGGTTCGGTTGGAATTTCCGGTTCAACAACCTCCTAGATAAATAAAATCTATGTCACGTTGGTCGGCTTAATTTTCATAAACAATAAATGAACCAATAGTTATGAAAAGATAATATATACCACATCCGAATCATAGACAGGACGAGGGCCGACGGGGGCGGATACCAAAACCATCGCACTATATAAGATGCTATAATAAAAGTAAGAAAATAATACAAGTAAGAATATTTTTCCTTTCAGAAAGAAGATAAGAACAAGAGGCTCACCACGGTGGTGCTGGCGATGAGATCGCCGCGGGTGATCGACGGCGGTGAAGACGGGGACGGGGCGTGACGGACCGCTAAACCTAGGCAAATATTGAGGAAAATGGAGGTTAGAGGTCGAGCTTGGAGAGGAGAAAGCTTAAGTAGTGTGGCTCGGGCATTCCATCGAACACCTTGTGTGCATAGGAGGTGAGCTAGAGCACCACCAAGCCCCCTCCCCCTCGGCCAGAAAAAACAGAGCAGCGTGCTCTGCTCTTGCGCGAGGGGCTATATATAGGCAGCACCATTAGCCTCGGTTGGTTGCATGAACCGGGACTAAAGGGAAACCTTTGGTCCCGGTTCATGCCACCAACCGGGACCAATAGTGGTGGGCCAGGAGCCAGGACCATTGGTCCCGGTTCGTCCCACCAACCGGGACCAAAAGGTCCGGACGAACCGGGACCAATGGCCCACGTGGCCCGGCCGGCCCCCTGGGCTCACGAACCGGGATAAATGCTCGCATTAGTCCCGGTTCTGGATTGAACCGGGACTAATGGGCAAAACAGGCCTCAACGATAGCCCCTTTTTCTACTAGTGAGAGAGCCTCCTATGCTTTCACTTTCATATACTAGTGGGAATTTTCACTATAGAACTTGGCTTGTATATTCCGATGATGGGCTTCCTCAAACGCCCGAGGTCTTCATGAGCAAGCAAGTTGGATGCACAGCCACTTAGTTTCCAGTTTGAGCTTTCATACACTTATAGCTGTTAGTGCATCCGTTGCATGGCAATTCCTACTCATTCACATTGATATCTATTGATGGGCATCTCCATAGCCCGTTGATACGCCTAGTTGATGTGAGACTATCTTCTCCCTCTTCTTGTTCTCACAAACACCACCATATACCACCATAGTGTTATGTCCATGGCTTGCTCTCATGTATTGCGTAAGAGTTGAAAAAGCTGAAGCGCGTTAAAAAGTATGAACCAATTGCTCGGCTCGTCATCGGGGTTGTGCATGATGGGAGTATTTTGTGTGACGAAGATGGAGCATAGCCAGACTATACGATTTTGTAGGGATGAGCTTTCTTTGGCTATGTTATTTCGATAAGACATAATTGCTTGGTTGGTATGCTTGAAGTATTATTGTTTTTGTGTCAAATGATAGACTATTGCTTTGAATCACTTGTGTCTTAATATTCATGCCATGATTAGACATATGATCAAGACACTACTAGGAAAAGGCATGCTAGTGGCGCACCAGTTTTGCCTTCTAATGGCGCACTACTGGTGCGCCACTAGCATCACGCCATTAGAATTTTTTTTCTAATGGCGCACCACCTGTGCGCCATTAGAATCTGGTGTTCTAATGGCGCACCACGTAGTGTGCCATTAGTATTGCCCACAGTGCGCCACTATTATCTGCTATACTAATAGCGCACCACATGGTAGTGCTCCATTAGTAACATTTTTTTTATTTTTTTCGTTTTTTCTTAATCTCAGGTCACTATTTCACATATGAGATATCCAACACATATATATACAACAAGCATCCATATAACAATCATATCCAACACACAATTTTCATCATATATACATACATAGCCAACACATAGTTCCATCGTTACATATTACAAAAGTTTCACATTGTTCATCCAACACCGCTATCCATCAATTCGCAAAAGTTTCACATTGATACAAAATAAAAACACAAATGGAAAAGAAGCACTCCATCCATGCAAGCTTCCATGAATTAAATCAAATCTACAAAATGATAAACAAGAAGTTAGAAGAAGAAGAAGAAGAAGAAGAGAAGAAGAAGAAGAAGACTAGAAGAATACTAGAAGAAGAATAAGAAGAAGAATAAGAAAAATAAGAAGAAGACTATAAGCTTATTATGTAAACTTGATCATTTTGTGCTATCATAAGTAATTTTGGAGCTAACCTATAGGAACCTAAGCATATAAGCTCTAAGTTAGCATATTAGAGCCAACTTAGGTAAAATGAAGCTAACCTATGTCATTTTGGAAAAGAAGAATTATAAGAAGAAGACTATAAGCTTATTATGTAAACTTGATCATTTTGTGCTAACATAAGTAATTTTGGAGCTAACCTATAGGAAACTAAGCATATAAGCTCTAAGTTAGTATATTAGAGCCAACTTAGGTAAAATGAAGCTAATCTATGTCATTTTGGAAAAGAAGAAGAATAAGAAAAAGACTATAAGCTTATTATGTAAACTTGATCATTTTGTGCTAACATAAGTAATTTTGGAGCTAACCTATAGGAAACTAAGCATATAAGCTCTAAGTTAGCATATTAGAGCCAACTTAGGTAAAATGAAGCTAACCTATGTCATTTTGGAAAAGAAGAAGAAGAATAAGAAGACTATAAGCTTATTATGTAAACTTGATCATTTTGTGCTAACATAAGTTATTTTGGAGCTAACCTATAGGAAACTAAGCATATAAGCTCTAAGTTAGCCTATTAGATCTAACTTAGGTAAAATGAAGATAACCTATGTCATTTTAGAAAAGAAGAAGAAGAATAAGAAAAAGACTATAAGCTTATTATGTAAACTTGCTCATTTTGTGCTAACATAAGTTATTTTGGAGCTAACCTATAGGAACCTAAGCATATAAGCTCTAAGTTAGCCTATTAGATCTAACTTAGGTAAAATGAAGATAACCTATGTCATTTTAGAAAAGAAGAAGAAGAATAAGAAAAAGACTATAAGCTTATTATGTAAACTTGCTCATTTTGTGCTAACATAAGTTATTTTGGAGCTAACCTATAGGAACCTAAGCATATAAGCTCTAAGTTAGCCTATTAGATCTAACTTAGGTAAAATGAAGATAACCTATGTCATTTTAGAAAAGAAGAAGAAGAATAAGAAAAAGACTATAAGCTTATTATGTAAACTTGCTCATTTTGTGCTAACATAAGTTATTTTGGAGCTAACCTATAGGAACCTAAGCATATAAGCTCTAAGTTAGCCTATTAGATCTAACTTAGGTAAAATGAAGATAACCTATGTCATTTTAGAAAAGAAGAAGAAGAATAAGAAAAAGACTATAAGCTTATTATGTAAACTTGCTCATTTTGTGCTAACATAAGTTATTTTGGAGCTAACCTATAGGAACCTAAGCATATAAGCTCTAAGTTAGCCTATTAGATCTAACTTAGGTAAAATGAAGATAACCTATGTCATTTTAGAAAAGAAGAAGAAGAATAAGAAAAAGACTATAAGCTTATTATGTAAACTTGCTCATTTTGTGCTAACATAAGTTATTTTGGAGCTAACCTATAGGAACCTAAGCATATAAGCTCTAAGTTAGCCTATTAGATCTAACTTAGGTAAAATGAAGATAACCTATGTCATTTTAGAAAAGAAGAAGAAGAATAAGAAAAAGACTATAAGCTTATTATGTAAACTTGCTCATTTTGTGCTAACATAAGTTATTTTGGAGCTAACCTATAGGAACCTAAGCATATAAGCTCTAAGTTAGCCTATTAGATCTAACTTAGGTAAAATGAAGATAACCTATGTCATTTTAGAAAAGAAGAAGAAGAATAAGAAAAAGACTATAAGCTTATTATGTAAACTTGCTCATTTTGTGCTAACATAAGTTATTTTGGAGCTAACCTATAGGAACCTAAGCATATAAGCTCTAAGTTAGCATATTAGAGCCAACTTAGGTAAAATGAAGCTAACCTATGTCATTTTGGAAAAGAAGAAGAATAAGAAGAAGACTATAAGCTTATTATGTAAACTTGATCATTTTGTGCTAACATAAGTAATTTTGGAGCTAACCTATAGGAAACTAAGCATATAAGCTCTAAGTTAGCATATTAGAGCCAACTTAGGTAAAATGAAGCTAACCTATGTCATTTTGGAAAAGAAGAAGAATAAGAAGAAGACTATAAGCTTATTATGTAAACTTGATCATTTTGTGCTAACGTAAGTTATTTTGGAGCTAACTTATAGGAAACTAAGCATATAAGCTCTAAGTTAGCATATTAGATCCAACTTAGGTAAAATGAAGCTAACCTATAGGAAACTAAGTATATTAGAGATAACATAGGTAACTAAGTATATATATATATATATATATATATATATATATATATATATATATATATATATCATTTTTGAGATCTGACATACCTGACATAGTGCAGTTCTCATTGTTCTTCTCCTTCTCCTTCCTCAGCCTGATGCGCCAAGAGCGGCGAGGCGGTGGAGGCAGTGGAGGCAGTGGGATGTAGTCTTCTACCACAATTGGCGTGGTCATGTCGCCCAGCTGTGGGATCGCAAGCGCCACCACCGGTGCGTGGTCATTGTCAGGCACCACCACCATCGTGAGGCCACCTTCAGGCAGGACGGGCACGACCATCGCTAGGTCATCCTCAGCCACCTCCATCTCTTGCCCATGGTCAGCCACCACCATCTCTTGCCCATTGTCAGCCACCACCATCTCTTGCCCTTGGTCAGCCACCACCAGCGCTAGGTCATCCTCAGCCTGATGCCCATCGTCATCCTGCAGCTCCTCATCCCCACTCTGCTCCTCTTCTCCCGTACTCCAGTTCGGATCATCCTTCTTGTTGTCTTTGCTGCTGCCAGAATCGCTGCTGCTGTCGCTAAAGCCAGAATCGCTGTTGCTTTTGCTACAGCCATAGTCGCTGCTGCTTTGGCTGTAGCCAGTGTCGCTGCTGCTGCTCCCATTGCCTGTCCAAATGCAACAATGACCGTTAACAATCGATGTGAGACAAAGCAAAATGTAGAGGAATAAGAAGAGGCAGAACATACTGGCATCATCATCATCAGCGTAGCGCATGCGACACATAGTCGTATTGAACACCTTCACGATGAGCATGGTGGCGTTGTCGTCGTACCTGAAGAGAAGGAAGTACCCCAGCCGCAGGTCGTAGGCACGGAAGAAATTCTCCCACCCACGATACAAGTACATGTGGCCCTCCTTGATCACCAACTCCACATCCCACAGCCTATGTAACCCGCTGCCGGCCTGTCGTAGCTTCACATTATTTGGCGGATCTTCACCCAGCATGTTCATAAAACTGTCAGGAAGCCTCTGCAGTTTGGGACAATGAGTGATGTAGCAAACAACAGATATCATAATGAGATGGGTGAAGGGGAGATCTCTCGTTTTATATACCTGCGTCATGGATGATACTGAAGTCCCAAGTATGATACTGAAGAACTCAGAAGCATCCAACTCGTACTGCGGTGTGGCAGAGCGGCGGTGGATGCTTCCCCCCATCTCTGATAAGCAGCAGAAGAGACCAATTAGTACCCTTACAACAGATCCTAAAACATGCATGATAACAGGCTGTACTGAAAGTCCAATTGTACTGGACTATAAATTAGGGTAACAATGACACAGAAGATGGGAGCACCTAGTACACATTAGCAAAACAAAAAGGTACCACACTTAAAAGGAAAGACCACTTGGCTCTATTGCCACCTATGGTTTAATGCAGCAAGAATAAAGGGGCAGTTGATCCTACTTAACTAAGTACTAAGATACCCCGACCCATGCATTAGTCTCAAGTACCCCATATGTCCTATTTTTAGCAAAGTCATGCTAAAATTCACGGAAAATTTCAGCATGACCTTTGCTGAAAATAGGACATATGGAGTACCCGAATTTGCCGGAACAGAAGTTAATCGACATTCCGGCAAACTCAAGGGCCTCTCGGGGTACCTGCAAATTCATTATACAATGAAGGAATTGCTCCGCACACTGCTGCCTCACACTGCTGCCAAAATCATTATCGACATGCTGGTACTGTGTTTCTCAAAAAACATCAATATCCAACTACATTCTCAAAGACCACAAGCCCAAGCTAGGGGCACCAGTCCTACAGAACTGAACCACAAGCCCAAGCCAGGGGCATCAGCCCTACATCAATATCCAACTACATTCTCAAAGACTATAAACATCAAGCAAGGACTAGGACAATGACAGCATTGAACCACAAAAACAAAAACAAAATCCCTAAACTGAATCTTGCCTTGTACCAGAATGAAACTTATATAAAAAAATGTCTAAATTAACTGCCAGTCTGTGCCCACAATTACATCTGGCAAATATTTCAAAATGCATTTATGTCAAGAACACAACTATTCCAAAGATTGAAACTAAACATTCAGAGAACTTTAAGTGGAACATGCACTTGGTTTAGGGTTTAACCCAGTTCAACAACATGGTTCAAATGAAAGGAGAAAGGGGGCTTTATAGCCATTACATTCAGGTAGCAGGTAAAAACAGAAGAAAGAAGAAAACAGTGAACTAAAGAGCAGTATGTTTTGTTAGTTCCTTACACGAGTCCCAACATGACTATTATTATCATGAGCTTTAGAAGAATGTACTTTAGTAACTCTAGGAGGCATCTCTCTGTAAAATTGGAACTTAGGACAAAAAAAGTGTCACAACAAGCTTGTACAAGGACATGTTGTAAAATTGTTCAGCACATATTGCATTAATTTATTCGGTTCAGCAAACATCCATAGCAGGAGATAGTTGTAGGTCTAGGCCATATAGGCATATTTCTGCATATGTTTGGGATGTCAGTAAGTGATGATACATGAACCGTTAGGAGCCTATAAAACCATCAGCCCGCGTGTTGTCGAAAAGAAGAAAAGCCAGTTACCATTATCTTAATATTTTGCAATACTCCTAAGTCTTTTGTACTGGACAGTTGTGTCAAACATTAAACTGAATTTGTGTCAAACATTAAACTAGGAGTATATGTTGGTGCTTAACATTGCTTGAGGGAAAATATTGAAGGCAATTTATTTTATGAATTGCGTATAAAACAGACCAAGGATGTTGAATTCTCTTCTAAGTTTCCCCTACACTGAATGAATTAAGGCGATTTACTTATGAGTCAGAACACTTAAAAGATTGGATGAGTGGTCCATACTCTGTTTTTTGTTTCTACTGTTCAAAGCATAATTTTAATTAAAAGGTCTGCTAATTTTTGGCGTTGACGGTTAAGTATAGTTCTTTGTTGTGTGTTGGGCAATCAAGCTTTCTAACTTAAATTTGGGACTAACCATGCGGATTTTATTGACTGAAGATCAATAAAAATTTCTGGTGACATGCAACCAATGGTTACCTTTGTTTTTACAATAGTGTTCTCTTATAAGCAATATCAACAATGAGCCATACATCTTTTATAATGAAATGAACTACTCCTATATGTGTATAATAATAAGAAATCCATGATACGTACTATCTTTCGTTCTTTTGTCTTACCTGGCGATTTTTTTGTGTGATACATAATCTATAATAATAAGAAATCCATGGTGGAAGTGATGGTCTCCATGGATACGTCCAATCTATTGATCTTGTTGTCCAGGACATGGAGAGAGAGGGAGAAGGGGCAGGGGAGCTCACCTTGGATGGCGCGGAGAGGAAGCAGGGGAGCTCGGGGTTGGCGGCGAGGGTCACGGCACCGTCCTTGGCTCGCCGGCTGCTGCGGAGGTGACCGGTGGCGGAGGACGGCAGGGGCAGGTGGGGTGGGCGTGTCGGGGCCGCGCTCGCCGGCTGCTGCAGGGGCCGGAGGAGGCCCTCGCTCGTCGGAGGGAGCAGGAGAGGAGAGGAGCGGGCGGCGGGGTGAGGAACCCTAGCGCGCGCGCTCAGCCGATCCCGTTCGGGGGGCGCGGGGCGGCGGGGGTGGAGTCCGGCGGGGGTCGGGGCGGCGGCGTCGGGGCAGCGCAAGACCACAGCCAGGAGAGGCGGCGGCGTCGCCGACGGCGTGCAGGCGCGGCGGACGGAGGGGGCGGAGCAAGGGAGCGGCGGCGTACGGTTGGGGTCGAGTGGGGGATCTGGCGAGGGAGGGAGGGAGGCCAGTGCGAGGGGAATAGGTGGAGTGGGGGGAGGGTTCTAATGGCGCACCTCCCCCTAGTGCGCCATAAGTACGACTGGTCAGGTTATATTCCACCTAACCCTATCTCCATCAGAACACGCCCACTAGCCTGACTGGTCAGCACGCAGCACACACACTAGGAGGTCCTGGGTTCGATTCTCAGGCTCCCCAATTTTTGTTTTTATGCATTTAAAATGTTGTTTGATATTTATTTGTGTTTAAATTTGTTCAAACTTGTTTAAATCATAACAGTAATATTTTTTTTATAAAAACAGTAATAACTTTTTAAAAAATATTATCAAATTTGTTATTTGAAAATATTTATGAATATGAAAAAATATCATCAAATTTATTATTTGAAAATATCATCAAATTTGTTATTTGAAAATATAATCAATTTTTTTTTTTTGCAATTTTAGTTGCATTCATTTGTGACGGTGGAGCGGGCCGAGGAGGGTGCGGGGGAGAAGGTGCGGGGGGACCTCAGCGGCGGTGGAGTGGGGGAGGGTGCGGGCCGGGGGTCGGCGGCGGCGGCCGGTGGAGTGGGGGAGATGGTGCGGGGGGTGCTCAGCGGCGAGGGGGACCGGATCTGGCGAGGTGGGATAGCGATCGAGATGGAGGAGGATCGAGATCGAGTGTCAATGAAATTTAAAAACATTCGTGAGTTCAAAAAGTGCCCATGAAATACAATCGAGAAATGAAGGCTACAATTTAAATACAATCGATCTTAGCTAGCTATCTGTTCACAATCTTATTGCCCTTCTTTTTTGCAAATGGAGTTCTTCTGTGGAACGGACGTCCTTTAGGTAGGGTGGTCCTGCTTCTTCTTGTGGTGTATGCTGCTACTTCATCGTCGTCGTCATGTTCGATCTTCGGGTCGCCGTACTTGTCAAAGTCTTGCTCATTGGCTACTCCATCCATTGCGATGATCTTCCTTTTGCCTCTCCTCATGACAACACGACTGGGCTTTGATGGGTCGGTAATGAAGAAGCATTGGTCCACTTGGGAAGCCAGTACCCATGGCTCATTTTTCGCGGTGATGTTTGCGCCCGCGGTCTTGGATTTGGCTTCGGGTATAACCATGGTGGTGAAATAATGGTCTTCTTTTAGGACGCTCTTGGCCCATCTGACACGGAACATCGGGACCTTCTCTCCAGCGTAGCTCAGCTCCCAGATCTCCTCGATCCTTCCGTAGTATCTGTCCTTGTCGTTACCGGTGTAGGATTCCATCGTTACCCCGCAGTTCTGATAACCATCGCTCTTCATGTCCTTGTCCTCGGTGAGGAATGTGTAGCCGTTGATATCGTACGCCTCATAGGTCATCAGGTTGTGCTCGGCGCCCTGTGACAAGGCGAATATGAGTTGTTCTTCCGCGGAAGAATCCTCATGTAAAGGGTACGATAGAAGCTTCTGCTTGAACCAACGCGTGAAACAAGAGTTGTGCTCTTTGATTATATCTCCGTCCGTCCTCTGTTGGCCTCGGTCATTGTACGTCTTCTCAATAAAGGTTTTGTGCTCTACCACCCAAGGATCGACCACGTCTATGTGTTGTAGCGCGACTAGGTTTGCTCTTTCAAAGTCGGCGAGTCGACCCTCAAAGTCGACATGCATTTCGCGGCGACCCTCACGGTGACCCCATCCGGCGAGCCTGCCGAGGTGCCTGTTGACGGGCAGACCAACGGGGTCCTCGATGCCTAGATAATTCGTGTAGTAGGAGATGCACTCTTCGGTCAGAAAGCCCCTGGCTATGCTTCCCTCTGGACGTGACATGTTGCGAATGTATCCTTTGATGACACCATTCATCCTTTCAAACGGCATCATGTTGTGCAGGAACGTCGGCCCGAGTTGGATGATATCCTCCACGATATGGACCAGCAGATGCACCATAACGTCGAAGAATGCGGGCGGGAACTACATCTTCCTGTAGCCTTCTGAGTTGCCTCACGCCAACCGACTTCCGAGAGATGACGTCGAAAAAGTTGCATAGGCCAAATAGCATTTCACGGACGTGCACGTCCATGATCCCACAGATTGCAACTGGAATTATCTGCGTCATCAGCACGTGACAGTCGTGAGACTTCATCCCGCTGAACTTCTGCTTCGCTGGGTCTAGGTATCTGCTTATCTTCCCCGTGTAACTGTAAGGAAGTTTTACTCCTATGAGGCAGGTGAAAAACTGCGCGATCTCCTCCTGACTTAGAGTGAAGCACGCAGGAGGGTAGTCATTTCCGGTCTTCTTGGCCTTTTTGCCTTTGCGACGACTTTCCGTGTGCTGCTTCGCCTCATCATCATCATCATCATTATCATGATCATTAGCGTGAAGCTCCTCCTTGATGCCCATTGATTTCAAGTCTGCCCTTGCTTTCGGCCCATCTTTGGTCCTCTCCCGTATGTTAAACAGGGTACCAAGCAGACTCTCGCACACGTTCTTCGTGATATGCATGACATCAAGGCCGTGAGTCACACAGTGGATCTTCCAGTACGGCAAGTCCCAGAAAACAGACCTCGTTTTCCATACCTTCAGCAGCGGCTCTGGCGCCTTTCGCTTCTTTCCCGGCTCTGGCGCCTTTTGCTTCTTTCCTGATAGTGGGCAATCTTTCCAATTTTTCAACAGCTGGTCTATTTCCTCGCCGCTCCTCGTACGCGGGTGTCTTCGGGGTTCGGTTTCACCATCGAACAGATCTTTGCGTTTCCTCCACGGGTCATCGTCGCGAAGCCACCTTCGATGTCCCATGAACACGGTTTTCGAAGACCCGGGATCTCTATCTAGGCTGGTGATACGTTGTGTCATCCATGCACCTGACGCATCCAGAAAATCCGTGGACCACCTGCCCCGCGAGATATCCGTAACCGAGATAGTCGTATACCGTCATGAGCAGTGCGGCTAGGGCTGGAAAAAAAGCTCGAAGCTCGTGAGCTAAACGAGTAACTCGTGACTCGGCTCGAATCGAATCGAACTCGAATAATAACGAGTTGAGCCGAGCTTTAGTTTAAGATCGTTTATAGACCAAGTTGAACGAGCCAATCTCACGAGTACTCGTGTAACTCGTTAGGCTCGTTACAAGAGATCAGCTAAGCACCCTACGTCCTAGGCACACAACACAAGGCCCAGCTGCGCTACGAATATCAAAAAAATGATTACTTGTGAATGTAAAATGTACATATTAAAATGTACATTATTCACAAAGAATGTTCATTTTTATCTTATTCGTAAGGTTTTATGTTCATATCCCTAACGAGCTTAACAAGCTAAACGAGCCAGCTCGTGAGTTATACGAGTCGAGCCAATCTTGAATTTGAACTCGTTATAGTAACGAGTCGATTCGAGCTAGCTCGTTAATGAAATGAGTTTTAGCGAGTCGAGCCGAGCTGGCTCGACTCGGCTCAAATTCCAGCCCTAAGTGCGGCTCTCATAGGGAAATATTCTTTCTTTGCGGCATCCCACGTATTGGCTGGCGTTTTCCACAACGTGTCTAGCTCCTCTTTCAGCAGCCCCAAATACAGATTGATGTTGTTCCCTGGTTGTTTCGGCCCTTCAATTAGCATACTCATGTGAATGTACTTCCTCTTCATGCACAACCAGGGGGAAAGGTTGTACATCCACACAAACACAGGCCAGTTGCTATGTGTGCTTCTCTGATTGCCAAACGGATTGACTCCATCGGTGCTCGCGCCCAGCACGATGTTCCTTGGATCCTTCACAAATTCTGCGTGTTCGAAGTTCAATGCTTGCCACTGGCTCGCATCCTTTGGGTGACTCAGCATCTTGTCTTTTTTATTTATCTCCAGATCATTTGCGTCATCTTCTCGCTTCTTCTCCTCCATATCCGTGTGCCAACGCAGGAGCTTTGCTACCTTAGGGTCCGCGAAATACCGCCGCGGACGGGGAGTGATCGGAAAGTACCACACCACTTTTCGAGGAGCTTTCTTCCTCTTCTTGTATCGAGTGACGCCGCACACAGGACATATGGTAGACTCCGCTTGCTCGTCCCGGTAAATGATGCAATTGTTCATGCACACATGGTATTTCACGTGCGGTAAATCCAGAGGACACACGATTTTCTTCGCCTCCTCGAAACTGGTCGGGCACTTGTTCCCCTTGGGAAGACGTTCGTGCCAGAATGACATGTTCTCGTCGAAGCATGCGTCGGTCATTTTGTGTTTTACCTTCACCTCCAGAGCCATGAGCGTTACTTTCACGCGGGTATCCTCGGGCCTGCATCCTTCATACAATGGAGTAACCGCGTCTATCTCCAGTTGATCCAGCTTGGCTTTCTCTCGGGCGGCAGCTCTTGCGTTATCCGTCTGCTTGAGAAGCAGCTCTTGAACATGAGGGTCCTGCACCCAGCCCATCGATGGTCCATCGTCGTCTGCTCCGCCGGCATCTTCATCTTCATGATCATGCCCTTCGTTTGCTCCGGCATCTCCTCATCATCATGTCCTGCATCTTCTACATGATGACTGTGTACAGCATCACCATCGTGATCATGTCCTGGAGATTCTTCGTCTTCTCGCCTGCCCGAATCTTGCTCATTTCTTGCCGACTGGCCCCCATGGACGACTTCATAGTCATCTTCATCACCTTGCCACCGATAGCCATCCATGAAACCACGCAAGAGCAGGTGGTCCCGCACCTGCCCGGAATCCGGGTCCGCAGTAAGGGTCTTCAGCTTGCATCTTCGACACAGACATCTTATCTCCGTCTCGTTCTTTTGAAGCATCTCGGCCTTCGCGGAGCTCAAAGACCTATTCACGATGCCTTCGGTCATCGTGCGGACCATGGTCGCCTGTGGGGTAGAGCAAAAGGCTATTTTATAACCAAGAAAAAATTTGACATGACTTTCCCTAAAAATAGGACCAAAAAGAATGCATAGTGCCAAAATTCTCGCTGAAACGGAAATGAATCAACATTCCGGCAAAATATTGGCAACTATCGCATTTCAAATACCAGTACCTGCAAACACAAACATATATGCAACACCACAAACATATGCAACACCACGAACATACATAGATCTAGCTAGGCCACAAAAAGTGCATGTGCACGTTGTTGGAGAGGGAGAACAACATAAAGATAGCTTCCCCCTTACTTACCTATCAAAAAAAGGTAATTTAACAACTTAATTTGGATGAATCTATGGTGCAAATGAGGTGAGGAGGAGGAGGCAGCCGAGACAAGCTTGGAGGAGGAGGTGGAGAGAATGAAGTGGGGAAAGTGAGTGGGTAGGTGGGCTGTCCAAAATATCTTGTTGGTCCCAAGTTACTAATGGCGCACCATATGCAAATGCGCCATTAGTAACCCTGGTTACTAATGGTGCACCTGCTTCTGGTGCGCCACTAGAAGTTTTGAAAAAAATAAAAAAGTATATATTCTAATGGCGCACCATGGCACAGTGCGCCATTACTAGTTTAAACTAGTAATGGCGCACTATGCCACAGTGCGCCATTAGAATGTTTGGAAAAATTAAAAAAATTGTTACTAGTGGCGCACCGTGTGCCTGGTGCGCCATTAGAGTCTTCCACACTAATGGCGCACCAGTACATGGTGCGCCATTAGTATATACTAATGGCGCACCACCTGACAGGTGCGCCATTAGTGTCCATCCCATCTATAGCCCTTTTCCTAGTAGTGAGATTATGCTAGGTAGCATTCCACATCAAAAATTATCTTTTTTATCATTTACCAACTCAAGGACGAGCAGGAATTAAGCTTCGGGATGCTGATACGTCTCCGTCGTATCTATAATTTTTGATTTTTCCATGCCAATATTCTTCAACTTTCATATACTTTTGGCAATTTTTTATACTATTTTTGGGACTAACATATTGATCCAGTGCCCAGTGCCAGTTCCTGTTTGTTGCATGTTTTATGTTTCGCAGAAAACCAATATCAAACGGAATCCAAACGGGATAAAAACGGATAGAAAATTATTTTGGAATATTTGGGATTTTCCGGAGGAAGAATCAACGCGAAACGGTGTCCGGGGTGGCCACGAGATAGGGGGGCGCGCCCCCTACCCCTGGGCGTGCCCTGGGCTCTCGTGGGCCACCCGTAAGGCGGTTGTTGCCCTTCTTTTGCCGCAAGAAAGCTAATTTTATGAGAAAAATCTGGGCGAAAGATTCACCCCAATCGGAGTTAAGGATGTCCAGATATAAAGGAAACGGTGAAGGGGTAGAATCAGAGAACGCAGAAATAGAGAGATAGATCCAATCTCGGAGGGGCTCTCACCCCTCCCAAGCCATGGGAGCCAAGGACCAGAGGGGAAACCCTTCTCCTATCTAGGTAGGAGGTCAAGGAAGAAGAAGAAGAAGGGGGCCTCTCCCCCCATTGCTTCCGGTGGCGCCGGAGCGCTGCCGGGGGGCCATAATCATCACCGCGATCTTCACCAACACCGCCGTCATCTTCACCAACATATCCATCACCTTCCCCCTTCTATATCTAGCGGTCCACTCTCCCGCAACCCGCTGTACCCTCTACTTGAACATGGTGCTTTATGCTTCATATTATTATCCAATGATGTGTTGCCATCATATGATATCCGAGTAGATTTTCGTTGTCCTATTGGTGGTTGATGAATTGCTATGATTGATTTAATTTTCTTGTGGTTATGTTGCTGTCCTATTGTGCCCTCCGTGTCGCGCAAGCGTGAGGGATTCCCGCTATACGGTTTACAATATGTTTATGATTTGCTTATGGTGGGTTGCGTGAGTGACTGAAACACAAACCCAAGTAAGGGGATTGTTGCATATGGGATAAAAGGGGACTTGATGCTTTAATGCTATGGTTGGGTTTTACCTTAATGAATCTTTAGTAGTTGCGGATGCTTTCTAGAGTTCCAATCATAAGTGCATATGATCCAAGTAGAGAAAGTATGTTATCTTATGCCTCTCCCACATAAAACATGCTATTGGTCTAGTAACGTAGTCAATTGCTTAGGGATAATTTCACAACTCCTACTACCACTTTTCCACACTCGTTATATTTAATTTCTTGCATCTTTATTTAAACAGCCCCTACTTTTTATTTACGTGTTCTTTACTTTCTTGCAAACCTATCCAACAACACCTACAAAGTACATCTAGTTTCATACTTGTTCTAGGTAAAGCGAACGTCAAGCGTGCGTAGAGTTGTATCGGTGGTCGATAGAACTTGAGGGAATATTTATTCTACCTTTAGCTTCTCGTTGGGTTCGACACTCTTACTTATCGAAAACTATTGCGATCCCCTACACTTGTGGGTTATCAAGACCTTTTTCTGGCGCCGTTGCCGGGGAATCATAGCGTGGGGTGAATATTCTCGTGTGTGCTTGTTTGTTTTATCACTAAGTAATTTTTATTTGTTGTTCTTAGTTATTTTCTATCTTTAGTTATGGGTAGGAAACGCAAAATACCAAAAAAATATTTGTACCTACTGCACCAATGGTTGAAGAACCACTCAAAATCTATCACACTATTGAAGCTTTTTACTTGGATCATCTTCGATCCCTTTGTGCTCGTGCTGAAACCCCAACTAGCTTAATTGAGGGCAAATCTTTAGATGAGCATGCTTGTTATGTGCGACACCGTATATCGGAAAAAGGGAAACTATTATGGGATCAAATTTGGTTGGCCTCGTGAGAGTTTGTCGGGTAGGGGCGCGGCGGGAGGGGGTAGGAGACCAACAACGTTTTTTCTCTAGGGTTTGGGTGTCCTAGAGAGTTTTGGTCGTGCGAGAGGGCCGAGGGGGGGTGCTCCCGTGGTATAAGTTATCAGGTCAAGAGTGGGTATATATATCGACCGCCCCTCATGTCAAATTTATCCGGGAGGGGGTTATATCGACAACGACGCGACATACATATACATGGGACTAAAGGGTGGGCATTGGTACCGGTTGGTGCCATGAACCGGTACCAATTCCCCCCCCCCCCCTTTAGTCCCGGTTGGTGGCACCAACCGGGACCAAAGGTCGTGTGCTGGCGCGGTGTGGCACGAAAGTTTAGTACCACCTCGCTGGCTGAGAGGGGTGCGCAGTGGTTTATAAGCCCCACTGCCGCACCCCTCTCGAGCTCCTCTCCACTGCAGGCTTATGGACCTACTTGCTACTGCTTTGCCTGATGGGCCTTCTGGGCCTACTGCGGGCCTGAATCCTGGCCCATGGATGGGTTTCTAGTCGTATTCAGTCCGTGGTGGCCTAGTTGGTGGCAATTTTTTTTATTTTTTCCCAGGTTTTTTGTTTTCTTTTTTGCTTTATTTATTTTGTTTTGTTTCTACTTACAACAAAATACTTATTTATTTTATTTTATTTTGTTTATAATTACTTATTAATTTTATTTTATGATAATTCTTATTGCTATTAAAGTTTCTAAGAGAAAAAGTTCTTTATCAAAATTCTTTTTACTTTTAATGATTTTGAACAGAAAATACTTTGATAATTTTAGTTGCATGAATTTTATATAATTTTAGTTTCAATAATACTAGAAGTTTCTTATAATGTTTTGAACAGAAAATACTTTGATAATTTTAGTTTCATAAATTTTATTTATGTTATTAAAGTTTTTTTGTTTCTACCTATCTATTTTATTAAAGTTTATATTATTTTGTTTCAAATTACTTATTTATTTTATTTTATTTTGTTTCTGACTTCATTTTGTTTCCGACCATGAAATTGAAAAGCATTTGAAATGAACTCTGAAAAGGTTCCAAGTTGGCACGGTATCATCATTTCACCCACATAGCATGTGCAAGAAAGTAGAGAGGCTTACGGCAAAAACTTGATGCACTTCATGTATAAAACAGACAATCTCCTTCGAAGTATATGGGTTTCATACGGAAACTCGTCTGTTACAAAGGGATTTCATTTTTTTGAACTTATTTGAACCCCCTTGTTTTTCTGTGTTCAAAATGCACCATTCAAAGCCACATCATCAATTTACAACCCTTTCCGACTTCATTTGTTATTTTTCATGCATTTACTGATTATTTTGAGCTATAAGACCATGAAATTGAAAAGCATTTGAAATGAACTCTGAAAAGGTTCCAACTTGGCATGGTATCATCATTTCACCCACATAGCATGTGCAAGAAAGTAGAGAGGCTTACGGCAAAAACTGGATGCACTTCGTGTACAAAACAGACAATCTCCTTCGAAGTATCAGGATTTAAAACGGAAACTCGTCTGTTACAAAGGGATTGAAATTTTTTTAAACTTATTTGAACCCCCTTGTTTTTCTGTGTTCAAAATGCACCATTCAAAGCCACATCATCAATTTACAACCCTTTCTGACTTCATTTGTTACTTTTCATGCAGTTACTGATTATTTTGAGCTATAAGACCATGAAATTGAAAAGCATTTGAAATGAACTCTGAAAAGGTTCCAAGTTGGCATGGTATCATCATTTCACCCACATAGCATGTGCAAGAAAGTAGAGAGGCTTACGGCAAAAACTGGATGCACTTCGTGTACAAAATAGACAATCTCCTTTGAAGTATCAGGGTTTCATACGGAAACTCGTCTGTTACAAAGGGATTGCAATTTTTTTGAACTTATTTGAACCCCCATATTTTTCTGTGTTCAAAATGCACCATTCAAAGCCACATCATCAATTTACAACCCTTTCTGACTTCATTTGTTATTTTTCATGCAGTTACTGATTATTTTGAGCTATAAGACGATTGAAAAGGTTCCAAGTTGGCATGGTATCATCATTTCACTCACATAGCATGTGCAAGAAAGTAGAGAGGCTTACGGCAAAAACTGGATGCACTTCGTGTACAAAATAGACAATCTCCTTCGAAGTATCAGGGTTTCATACGGAAACTCGTCTGTTACAAAGGGATTGCAATTTTTTTGAACTTATTTGAACCCCCATATTTTTCTGTGTTCAAAATGCACCATTCAAAGCCACATCATCAATTTACAACCCTTTCTGACTTCATTTGTTATTTTTCATGCAGTTACTGATTATTTTGAGCTATAAGACGATTGAAAAGGTTCCAAGTTGGCATGGTATCATCATTTCACTCACATAGCATGTGCAAGAAAGTAGAGAGGCTTACGGCAAAAACTGGATGCACTTCGTGTACAAAACAGACAATCTCCTTCGAAGTATCAGGGTTTCATACGGAAACTTGTCTGTTACAAAGGGATTGCAAATTTTTTGAACTTATTTGAACCCCCTTGTTTTTCTGTGTTCAAAATGCACCATTCAAAGCCACATCATCAATTTACAACCCTTTCTGACTTCATTTGTTATTTTTCATGCAGTTACTGATTATTTTGAGCTATAAGACCATGAAATTGAAAAGTATTTGAAATGAACTCTGAAAAGGTTCCAAGTTGGCATGGTATCATCATTTCACCCACATAGCATGTGCAAGAAAGTAGAGAGGCTTACGGCAAAAACTGGATGCACTTCGTGTACAAAACAGACAATCTCTTTCGAAGTATCAGGGTTTCATACAGAAACTCGTCTATTACAAAGGGATTTCAATGTTTTTGAACTTATTTGAACTCCCCTGTTTTTCTGTGTTCAAAATGCACCATTCAAAGCTGTAAGACCATGAAGTTGAAAAGCATTTGAAATGAACTCCGAAACCAAAGTACATACATAGTTCTCCATAGCATTAAAACCAAAGTACATACATAGCTCTCATTGAACAACATATAGCTCTCCAGAGCATCTAATTAAACCATACATTGAAATTATGTAAAACATTTCAATGCAAAAACAAATGCGATCATGACCGCAACCAAGGTAACAACTGATCCAACTGCATAATGATACCAAGCCTCGGTATGAATGGCATACTTTCTAATCTTTTTAATCTTCAACCGCATTGCATCCATCTTGATCTTGTGGTCATCGACGACATCTGCAACATGCAACTCCAATATCATCTTCTCCTCCTCAATTTTTCTTATTTTTTCTTTCAAGTAATTGTTTTCTTCTTCAACTAAATTTAACCTCTCGACAATAGGATCGGTTGGAATTTCCGATCCAACAACCTCCTAGATAAATAAAATCTATGTCACATTGGTCGGCATAATTGTCATAAACAATAAATGAACCAAATAGTTATGAAAAGACAATATATACCACATCTGAATCATAGACAGGACGAGGGCCGACGGGGGCGTATACCAAAACCATCGCACTATATAATAACATGGAATAATAAAAGTAATAAAATTAGACAAGTATATATCTGAAGTCAGAATTTTTTTCTTTCAGAAAGAAGATAACACCAAGAGGCTCACCACGGTGGTGCCGGCGACGAGATCGGCGCGGGCGATCGATGGCGGTGAAGACGAGGCGGGGACGGGGCGTGACGGACCGCTAAATCTAGACAAATCTCGTTGAAAATGGAGCTCGGAGGTCGAGTTTAGAGAGGATAAAGCTTAACTAGTGTGGCTCGGGCATTTCATCGAACACCTCATGTGCATAGGAGGTGAAATAGAGCACCCAAATGCCCTCCCCTCGCCGGCTTGACAAAAACCGAGCATTGTGGAGTGCTCTGCCGCGGCGGTGGGTATATGTAGGCAAGTTATTTGTCCCGGTTCGTGGCATGAACCGGGACTAAAGCCAACCCTTCTGTCCCGGTTTAAGCCACGAACCGGGACCAATTATTGTGGGCCAGCAGCGAGGACTATTGGTTTCGGTTCGTGGCTCGAACCGGGACAAATGGTTCCACACGAACCGGGATCAATGCCCACGAGGCGCCGGCCGGCCCCCTGGCTCACGAACCGGGTCTAATACCCCCCATTGGTCCCGGTTCTTGAAGAACCAGGACTAATAGGCTGGCCAGGACCGAACGATAGCCATGTTTTCTACTAGTATACATAAAGTCTAGCCCACAATAATGCATTGATTTTTAATTTGGTAGCACTGTTTGTACTATTCGGCCCGCCCAACATTTTTTTGGTAGCTCCGCCACTGCCCGAGACATGGATGGTCATGACTGCGACCTTGGATTCCAGTGCCATTGCACGGTCGTATGGTGGCGTAGACGTGAGCTCTAGCTCGACAAAGGCAGTGGCGGAGCCAATGGACTCATACTACTGAGGAAATACATTGGGAGATGGATTAGGCGGGAGAGGACACATGTATATTTGTTTCCCTCCAACATTTTAGATAGACTAAAGCTGGATAAAGAGAGAAGCAAATCTAGAAACATACCACGTTCACTTTGACATCCTAAGAAAGTGGAGTATATATAGGATTTCTATGCATGTCTTTTCTTCGTTAGCTCTTTCTAAGAAATAGATAAATAAATTGTGAGCAGGAGATATGTCTTGAGCAAGCCACTCAATCATGTCTTTTCGTGATCTTAAATCAGTTCCCAAGAACCTCCCACCCGACCCACCCTCCCCCTCCCGCGTCGCCCCCGCGCGGCGGCGGGGAGGGCTTCCGGCGCGGCGCCCCCAAGTCCCCTCCCCCTTCCTCCTCTCCCGCCGCCGCCAGAGGGCCTGGCCGGGCAAAGCTCGCCTGGGCCGGCAACGGCGGGTCCTTCTGGTTCCCCCCTGGCAGAGGAGCGGCACGGGTCTTCCTCTCCAGCTGGGGCGCGGCGCGGGCACCGAGCGCCGCGACGCGACGTCGAGCTGGCGCGCTGGTCGGCGCTGGGTGGTGGTCGCGTGGCGGGCGGCGCAGATGGTGGTGGGTCGTGCGGGGCCAAGCCGTGGCGGCACAGATCTGGCGCGTGGGGGCTACTGCGGCGAGGGCTGCGGGCGGCGCGGCCGGGCGCTCCTGGGCGTCGGGCGGCGGCTACTGACGGCGTGGTGACCAGCGCAGCAGCGTCTTGGTGGTGGTGGTGGTGGTGCGTGCCGGCTGGATCTGGCGGTTTCCGGCGGGTGGTGCGGGTTGGGGCATCGGCCCGGCATGGCTGTTGCTCCGACTTTGGGCGACGGCGGCGAGGCGGCATGGCCATCTGGTGTGGCAGCTTCCATTCATCGAGCCAGCATCACGGCAGCTCGGCAGGTCGGCTACAGCGGCAGCTGGTTTTTTTGGCGTCGGCTCGTTTGTAGGCGGCTCGGTTCGACCTTCGATCCATCTCATCGGCTCCCGGCTGCTATGTTCGTGGAAGGATTGACCGTCCCCCAGCTGCAGTCCATCGCTCGTCTCGCGCCCGATGCATAGGTTCGAGCTCGTCTCGTGCACAGTGCCGCAGGACTAAGCTCGTCTCGCGCACGGTGCAGCGGGACTGACCTCGTCTCACGCACGGTGTTGTGGGATCGAGCTCGCCTCGTGCCCGATGCTGCAGGACGGGTCGATGGAGGTCAGGTGGCCGGCCTATGGGGTCTCGGCGCTGGGGGTCGGCCGGTGGTGCGAAAGGTGGGATCTTTCCGCTTGTCTCTTTGGTTGGGATAGCGGCAGGTCTTGGGTGAGGTGGTGTCAAGGTCTTGGATGCCGGGGCGGCGGCGCTGGTGGTGGTTGTGCGGTCTCTCGGCCGGAGGCCGTGGCTTGGTGCTGCCCGGTGGCCATGGCCGTGTGGGCGGCATGGTTGACGGGGTGTGGCGTTCGGCGGCGGTGAGTTTTGGCCGGGGTGAAAACCTGTTCTATCTTCGGACGGACCGGCGGCGGCGAAGCTCGTTCCCTTCTTGAAGGCGTCGTCGCGGCTCTCATTGCCCGTCGGGCGGCTCCGAGGGAAACTCTGATCCTCGGATTGGGCGGTGGCGGTGCTCCGGTGTCGTATCCTTCCTGAAGGCGCCGCCTTGAAGCCCACGGTTCATCATATGTGGCTTCATCTCTCCGCGGTGGTAGTGCTAGGGTTGGTGTTGCCGCGCTCAGCGCCTATATATCTTGCCTTGGGTGTGTGCGTGTGTTGTGGTGGCGTGTGTTTGTACTAGATTTCTGTGATCGTGCTTTATATATAAAGCGGGGCGAGAGCCTTTTTCGGTAATCATGTCTTTTCGTTCATGTGACATTCTAATTGCATGTCTCGTGTATGATTCCTTGCTGAAAACGAAATGATGGGAAATACTATGTTTTATTAAAGCTAACTCACATGAACAGAATGTCAACAAGTTTGCATGAGTCTGCTGTTGAAGGGAATTGCATTTGAAAATAAATTTGTCCTAATTATTCACAGTAACCAACTTACAAGAGTAGAATAACTTGATATGCATGTTTGTCATTTCTTTATCATGTGAAGACCAAT
This sequence comes from Aegilops sharonensis, assembly GCA_904067115.1. Lineage (NCBI taxonomy): Eukaryota > Viridiplantae > Streptophyta > Magnoliopsida > Poales > Poaceae > Aegilops > Aegilops sharonensis. Next base: position 240,987 of record LR880966.1, read on the forward strand.
AATTCGATACAAGCGAAAACATCCTTTTTAGTCAAGTGACTAGACTTTAGAATCATATTGTGTGACAATTCTACTTACATGTTTAGTTTTGAGGTAAAACAAACAGTGAGCATGGGGTATGTGTTGATAAAGCAATTCAAGAACTGTTTATCACGTGTTTTAATAGTGTGACTGGACTACGGAATCATCCGTTACTATCCTACTTGTGTTCTTAGTTAATGATCCCTCACCGGAAATAAAGGGAAGGCAAATACTATGCTTGCTTGAAGGGAACTTGGTGGATTAAAAGAATGGTGAGAAGTTTCTTAATGACTGAGTAGTCGAACGGCTATCACATATGGAAATGGGCTAGTCTTGTATAATCCACCATAACCAATTCCATGCAGTAGATGAATTTACATGCACGTTATGCTAGTTTTATTCGTAATTAAGTACCATCACTTGACTAGGAAGTAATAACAGAGAGTGCTCCAAGTACATTCGCATCATGAACACCAAGTTTTTCAATTGCTTTGTCAACTGTACATTTCACCCTAGAGACTGTACTGCAGACTCCAAACGGTTGTCAATCGAGAGTTCAGTTCAGTTCAGCTATACAAACCATTGTGAGAAATTACCCTGCACTAGTAGAAAAAGCCCTATTCATCCCAGTTCGTGAGGGCCTTTAGTCCTGGTTCTGGAACCGGGACTAAAGGGTCGTTACTAAAGCCCAACACTGTACTAATGGTTCTGGAACCGGAACTAAAGGGTCGGTACTAAAGGGCCTTTAGCCCCCCCCCCACCCCCTTTAGTCCCGGTTCTTATACTAACCGGGACTAAAGCCCCTCCACGTGGCCGCTGTATAGAGCTCCACGCGAGCCTTGAATTTTTTGTTTGATTTTTTTTAATCTTCTTTCGATTTTTAAATTTCTGAATTATTATACAATTTAATCTCTAATCACCACTCATCACTGCTCAATTTAACCTCTAATCTCAAATCACCACTCATCACTGCTCAATTTAACCTCTAATCTCTAATCACCCCTCATCATTCCAAATCATCTAACTTTCCGGACGGTCACCCATCTTCTCACTACTCCAGCCTGAGCACGCTTAACTTCCGGGTTCTATTCTCCCTCGTTTCCAAGTCCGCACTTGTTGTTTTCCTGACAATAGTAAGATTTGAGGTTAAATTGAGCAGCGATGAGGGGTGATTAGAGATTTGAGGTTAACTTCTGGGTGATTAGAGATTAAATTGAGCAGCGATGAGGGGTGATTAGAGATTTGAGGTTAAAGTAATTCAGAAATATGAAAATTAGCAAAAAAAATCGAAATGTTTTTTTGAAAAAATTCAAAAAAAACCCGCGCTGGTAGTAGTAGCGCGGGTTTTTACCCACGCTACTACTAAAGGACATAGTAGTAGCGCGGGTGGCACCCGCGCTATTGCTGTACGTTAGCTGTAGCGCCTTATTAGTAGCGCCGGCCCCCGCGCTACTAATAGGCCCAAAACCCGCGCTGCTGCTAGGCTTTTCCCTAGTAGTGTGCCCCCATTGGTCCTAGTTCATGACTGAACCGAGACTACTGGGCTTATCTGGCCCGAATAAAAGCCATGTTTCTACTAGTGTTGGCAGTCTAGCAGAGCAGAGCAGCCCGTTGGAACTCACCCACAAAATAGAACACATCAAATCACGACGAACACGTGCACAAAAAACTGATAGCCAAGGGCCCTTGTCATGCTCATTGTTTTTCCTCTTCATTGTTGTTGTTGTTGTTGTTGTTGTTGTTGTTGTTGTTGTTGTTTTTGTTGTTGTTGTTGTTGTTGTTGTTGTTGTTGTTGTTGTTGTTGTTGTTGTTGTTGTTGTTGTTGTTGTTGTTGTTGTTGTTGTTGTTGTTGTTGTTGTTGTTGTTCCCCTGATTCTGATTCTGG
>LR880966.1:266456-278166 GCA_904067115.1 Aegilops sharonensis
CGCTTTTTCGTTGAACGCTTCAACTGGGTGTAGGACAACACACTCGACACAACATAGGAGAACACACAAGATGGTGTAGTGCAGAATGGAGTCCATGTTGGAGAAGCGAATGATGCAGGAGTCGGCGAATATGATCACCCCCTTCATGAGCGGGCAGTGTTCCTGGGCCATTCGGATGGCCGAGCAGACGCAGAATAGGAGGAGGCATTACTATCACCACATCACAATGCGAGGGCATATATGGCGTTTGGAACTGTACTTGATCTTCCCGCTACAAAAAGGCTGGGAGAGGAGGAAGTAAAATCTGGGAGGGAGGAAGCTAGATATTGTATATTTGCTCGGTAGGCCTTGTTCAACGTATAGTTGCTGCTGGTGTAGTTGCAGACATATTCCCAGTGTGGCAACTAAGTGGCTGCGAGGGGATGCGGAGTATGAAGAGTAGGAGGCCAATGGCGAGATTGTTGAGTGTACTTGTTTTAGAAGCATTGGACAATGCCTTCATAAAGCTATCCATGTCTAATTTGATGTAGCTTCCCTTGTGTTTCATCATCGATATGGCCATCTTACAGATAACCTTCATGACTCTAAAACAATGAGCCATTAGAAAAATTATTTCTTCTACCATCTCCTTCAGCTTCTTTGGAATGCTAACTGCTTCAAACTTACATGGCAAATCTTAATCAACACTGCTAAAAGTGTTGCCGGGATAATAAGGGTGCGGAAAATTCATCATCCTCCACTTTCATGGACTCATTGTCCTCCACTTCTAGATCCTCTTTGTCCTCCTTCTATTCTGGATGAGTGGAATAAGTCCTAGGCATGGTTATGTGGATCACCATATTGGTTTCGTGATTTGTAGAACATAATGGTACACTATTATGGGGTGGACAGGGGGCATGTGCCCCCCGGCCGCTTCTTGACTTGTGAGGAAGAGAAGGGTTGAGGTCTATGACATTTTTACAGGCCACAATTATTTGACTGGGCTGTGTATAGAAGGAGTTAAATGCATCACCGAACTATCTACTGGCGCTTGAGAGTTGAAGTCATTGGGTACTAGCTCGTGTGAAAATGAAAGACTTTGGTCTAGTCTTGCGGCACCACTTGTGCTACAACCACAATTGCGATTCAGCATACTGTTGTGGAATCCAAACACTACTTCCATTATGCACTACTAGGAAAAGGCATGCTAGTGGCGCACCAGTTTTGCCTATTAATGGCGCACCACTGGTGCGCCACTAGCATCATGCCATTAGAATTAAATTCTAATGGCGCACCACCGGTGCGCCATTAGTATCTGGTTTTCTAATGGCGCACCAGGTAGTGCGCCATTAGTATGGCCCACAGTGCGCCATTAGAATGCCTCTCAGGGGGCCATATGTACCCATGTGCTTTGGCATACTAATGGCGCACTAGTGTGTGATGCGCCATCAGTGTGATTATCACAGTGCGCCATTAGTGTCTTGTGTGGTGCGCCACTAGTATGAATATTAGAGATTTTTTTTCTTTTCTGATATTTTCACAGGTTACAAAATATATTATTGGACAGAATTTTGACAACATCACACAGCAACAGCAGATTCATCGAATACAATAGAAGATTAGTCTCCGAATACAATTCATCATATTAGTTTCCGAATTCAAAAGACCGAACAAAGATAGAACATTATAAGTCTCGAGACTGCGAGTAGCGAGTTTGTCTTCACATTATAAGTCGATATCGATCATCTAAACTACCATCACATAGAAGAGAGCTGCGGTCATCACGATGAGCATCATCGCGATGAAACTGGTCTTCATCCGGTTCCTCCAACGCTCCCTCCTCTCTCCCGATAGATAGCGGGCGTATCTAGATTCCTCCTCCGCCCTAGTGGTGTACCCTTTGTAACTGTTACCGTTGAAACGGTGAACCTGTCTCCGACACTCCTCCCGACGGCATCTCTATGCACAAGCCAAACAACAGACAATACATAAGCAATATATAAGTATGCAACAAAAGGATCGGAAGAGAAAAGCAAGACATTAATAGCATCGATTACATCTAAGTTGAACGACTGTCCAACCCATAGAGACATACAAGTTCATTAAAGTTTAATTACAACATGAGCCAATCAATGTTTTAGAACTACACATAGCATCACTACTGTCGACTCGACTCATGGGACCGGAGCGTGGATGAAGCATGATGGTCATGAAATCGCGGGCGTTATCAGCCTGCATTTGTAGTGTTATGTCTATCTCACCGTTGGACGGTTGATGTCTGAGGTAGAACTGCCCCGAGGTACGAAGGACATCTTGATGGATAATTTCCGCAAACTCTGACTGGATGCGAAAGAATTCTTGTCTCATGTCCGCGTCCTGGATTGCCAACAAGCTCGCGGCCCAATCTTTGAGATTATCTGGTAGCAGAAGGTGATGATGGTCCCGTACGATCGCCCGCATGTGATGGAGGGCGTAGTAGGCATCCTTCTGACCGCCAGGCAACTGCTTGACGCAGGAGAACTTTGTATTGTGGGAAAACACGTGCGCGTCGTACCGCCTACGAGCTGGCTTGGCGAAGGTGCCTCCAGATTTGGCGTAGCCGGGGAGAACATCATCAAGAACTTTCTTGATATTTGCGTAGTCTATCCTGGAGTCACGGTTCGGGTCGAAATACGTGGCCATGGAATATTTCATGCTTAAGAGGATGAGTGTGCAATGTGTGTCACTGCACAGAACACGGAATGTTAGAAAAAAAAGAACGATCGAAATCTAAGAAATCATATGTTACGGGGCGGTGAGGGGATGACTTACTCGGGAAAGTAAGGCACGAGAAAGTTATCCTTATCTGGGTTCGCCAGAATGACGCCTTCGAGGTAAGTCGCGACTTGCCGGTCCCCAGCGCTGCCCAAGACCTTTGCACGCATGTAGAAGGGGTTGACTATCACGATGTCCGGGGTCTTGTCTCTAATGATCCGCATCTCCATACTCAGCGAAAACAGCCGAACAAAGGTGTAGTGCAGCGGATGAAGGTTAAATATAGCAAAGATGTCATCAAACCGCAGGACGATCGTACCCCCGACGGCGCCAACCACAAAGCCATTGCCCTCTGGCACCTTGGCCACGAAAACCGGGTATGCCACATCATTCTCTCTGAGACGCCGCTTCTCCAAAGAAAGAACACTATCATGCAGACTCCGCATAGCACCGGTTGCAGCATTGAGCATATTTGTCGGTAGCATCGCCCTACCCGCCACATGCACCCTCCTCAAGATATCCTTAGGTGAAGGTGGCCTGTCCTGAGCATGGATCGTACTCGGTGCCAGCTGGCTCGCACCCTTGTTACTCTTTCTTTTCCGTACCTTCTTGATATTCTGTTGTAATGGGACCGAGTTCTGCTCACAGACCGCCTTCTTGAGTGTGTTGGGGCTGATAATATTTGGCACCTCGGCTATCTGAGGCTCGGTGAAGTCGGCAGCTGGAGGCATCTCCTGAGAACTGAACGCCAGACGACGCTTGTTGCAACTGGGTTTCTCCGCCGTACCAGCTTTACCGCGGTCATCTTGGTTGGGTTCTTGAGAAAGAGGCCAGCAGAATTCGTCATCGTACCCATGTTCGGCAAAGTACTTATCGACGTTGCTAAATGTATGGCCGTCGTCGTTGTCGTCGTCGTCCAGATCCTATGCCATATGCATGTTCGGATCCTGTGCCATAGGGATGTCCGGTAGCGTTGCGGCGGTCTTGCCATGGCTTGGCGCCGGCACGACTGGCGGTGTTGTATTTGGGATGGTGTCCCCCGCCCCCAAACGAATCTGGCTCTTCGGCCAAAGTAGGGGCCAGCTTAGGCAGGCGCTGAGGGTCATCAGATCATCTTCGTCGGCCCCGGCGGGTCGAATCGGAGGTAACAACTCGTCACAGCCTGGCAGCACCCGAACCAGTTGAACCCTATACACGGTGGGTGGCATAGGTTTACCGTGGAACACGGGGTTGCCCGGTTGAATGATTTTGCCCTTGGCGACATCAACCAACTCGTCGTTCACGAAGTGCAGGAGAGTGCACGGAACGTCGGCAGCGCCCTGCGAAAACATGTAGGGCGTCAGGGATGCCCAGTCAAAGGCAAAAGGAGATGATGTCCTCGGCCGAGAGGCTTAATTAGTTACCTGATGATGGCGCTGAGCTCGGCTAATGTTGAGGCACCGCCAACGGCGGGCGTGCAACTGACGGAGGGGCCGCTTGCTGGCGAGGTGCCGGCCGGCGTACACCCGGGTGCATTAAGCTCCAATGCCGGCTGTGCCGGCGTCGGAGACACCAATACCGCCGCTGCCGGAGACACCAATGGCGCCGCCGGAGACACCAATGGCGCCACCGGAGACACCAATGGTGCCATCAGAGACACCAATGGCGCCGCCTGCGCATTGTGCGAGTTGCTGGCCGTGAAGCTGGGAATCGGGGGCGGTCCCTGTTGGCCACCCGCAATCCACGCCGTCAGCCCATGAATCAAGGTAGGCATAATGCCGGTGAGCGTCGATCCCAGTTGTTCGTGCACTTGCTCTTGGACAATCTCCGGAATCTGCGCCACTTGTGCCTTGAGTTCTTGAACCTCGCGCGACTGGCTTTCCAAGCTGGTCTTTTTCTCCTTTCGCCCACCAGCGGTATAGCATGACGACCATTTTGTGGACAAGCCTTTGCCGGCCACACGACCAGCTGACGACGGCTTACTGAGCTTATCCTTGTTTTTCATTACGTTCAACGCCCTATTTAGAGTGCTGTCCCAAGCATGGGTGCTCTGAGACGACCCCGCGCTACTGCTTTCCGTCTCCTTCCTCAAAACAAGCTCAAGCGCCCTGGTCTTCAGATCCGTGGTAAGCTCCTTTGTTATCGGGTCCTCCTTGTTCCGGGCCCTGACATAGTTCCTGGTCTGCTTGTCACTGATGTATTTCTTGAAGCGGGGCGGTAGGCCTTGCTCGGCACGGTCCGCGTCCTCCTTGTCCCATATAGGCTCCGCCACTCTGTAACCGTCGGGACCGAGTTTGTGTTCCCCTAAGTTCATCTCCCGCATTTCTTTCCCCCACTGACTTGATTCGGAGGTTGCACTGCTCTCGCACTTGATCTTGAACTCCTTGTAGTCCTCTTTGCTGATCGAAGGATTTTTCGCCTTGATCTTCTCATAACTATCACCTTTCTCAATCATTCTCTTCACCGCGCTTCTCCAAGTAGACAGGGCCGTGCTCATCCTCGTGAGGGCGGCACTGTTCACTTTATTCCCTGAGAGGCGTGTGTTTTCAAAATCAGCGGGGAACTTGTATCGTTCCTGCAGCTTCGTGAAGAGGAGGTTGCGCAAATTCCCTTGGTCCTTATGCCTAGGGTTCTCGGTGTTGATCGAGACGGTGCTCCGGAGAATGCACCCGAGCTGAACCGAGTACCCGTTGACTATATGTTTGGGCTCCGTTGGATTCCCGTCGGAGTCCACTTGAGTAAATTCCTCCTTGACGGTGCGTAGCGCGTTCAGGCGCCGGTCCTTCCCTTGCTTCTTCGGTTGGCTGCCAACTGTGTGTGCGCCGCCATCATCAGTGGTGGCATCCTCGGCGGCACCATCAGTGGTGGCATCGTCGGCGGCACCATCAGTGGTGTCATCCCCAACGCCACTAGGGGTTGTGTAGTCAGGATCGGTGTCTTCCATGGCATCCTCATAGCGGTGAGGTTGTTCCTCCATCTCCTGGAACAGCTCCCAGAATTGCTTGCCATCCGAACCGCCGGCCTCATTGTTGTGGGCCATGTTTCACTCTAAACAGGAAAAAAGTTTGGTCAAAAAGCTGGTTGTTGTCAAGGAACAAGATCATGGTCTCATCATTTAGGGTTTGTCGACACCGAGGCATCCTAAAAGCTAAGATTTTATCATTTAGGTTTTGTCGACGCCGAGGCATCCTAAAAGCTAAATGCTAAGTTAAGTTTTCATCATTTAGGGTTTATCGATGCCGAGGCACCCTAGGTTGGGCCTAATCACTTGGCACTAATCACTTGGCTCTATTGCCACCTTTGGTTTAATGCAGCAAGAATAAAGGGGCAATTGATCCTACTGAACTAAGTACTAAGATACCCCGGCCCATGCATTAGTAGCAAGTACCCCATATGTCCGATTTTTCGAAAAGTCATGCTAAAATTTACGGAACATTTCAGCATGACCTTTGCTGAAAATAGGACATATGGAGTACCCGAATTTGCCGGAACGGAAGTTAATCGACATTCCGGCAAACTCAAGGGCCTCTCGGGGTACCTGCAAATTCATCACGACACAATGGTCGAAGACAAAACCCAGCAAACTAGCAAAGTTACTGACGTGTTTACAGAAATTGTTTTCTGTAAAAGATGATCATCATCTTTGCAAGTCTTTCTCAATGTGATCACAAGTAATTCAGAGGCATCACAATAAAGCAACACCCTGCACTAGCCTAAAAACAAGTGAAGTTTCACCCATATAATTAAGAACAACTTTATAAAATCAGAGAAGTTGCTAAATTTTTTGTATCCTTCATACACACTGGAGTACAATGCTTTATAATGTTTCATCATCATTACAGAAATCCAAGACCATGTGTTCCATCATCATCATCATTACAGAAATCCAAGAAACATCATGCTTTTTAACAATTTTCAGTTTGGACAGAATACTGAAAACTACAGTTTTGACAAAATTCCTAACACTTTGGTCTTCTAGTTACAAAACAAAACTGACATAATTCTAGATGCCATAACTGAATTTTTTTACAGTAGCTCAAGTTTTTGACAGTAGCTCCTAACAGTAGTATCCTAACTGAATTTTCTGCTTAAAGGGAAGGCTGACTTAAGTGGCAAGATGATACAATTTGCGGAACATAACAATATATGCATCTTAATATAACACCATCTCCTAACAGAAATAGTATCCCCAGTTTCCATCTTAATGACACAAAGAATACCATAAAAAAATCCAGGATCATTTTTTCTAGAGAAAAGCATCATTATAAGGGGAGTTTCTTACTCTACCAGGTCTACTAGGGGGCAAAGTAGACCTGATATTCTTTTGCTGAGTTCTAGTACAAGGTATAGAAGAAGAGGTAAATACAGTAGACATGTAATTGAAGTGTATTAACAGTATAATTTCAATAGATTTATAGTGCAAATTTATAGTAGAATTACAACTACAGTGTGAGCCAGAACCATACTCCAAATGTAGTAGAAGATACCTTCTGCCCAGCTATCAATCTAGAGGGCTGCAACTTGGGCTTTGAAATGAACATAAGTGGCCAGTTAACACACTGTCAAAAAAATTCTGTTAACACACTGTCAAAATAATTCAGTGAGTGGATGGCAATACATCATACACTCACGTTGCTACATTATTCATCAACTTGTATCATTAAGAAATACTACTCCAGTATAGTTTTGGTGTAACTAGGTTTTGCCTCACTGTTGTATTCTTATTTTTGTTAGCTATCTCAAAAGACTGGAATGAACCGTTAGCTATCTCAGAAGACAAAAACAAAAATTCAGTGTGTTAACCATATGGCCAAAATATTGTCCCTAGACATCTCCTCGTCCTACCCAAGATAAACCCTAGTTACAAAAATGCAGTGCAAAAATTCAGTTAACACACTGCCAATACATTTAGTTTGAATTATTTCTCATGGTGATCCTCAACAAATTCTTATGACAGAACTACCAACTTTGCTGAACTAATCTGACCACTATAACCTGTTCATCATTCAGCCATAGTTTGTTGTTGCTGCTACAATTTCAGCAAGCAACATGGCTAAATCTAGTGCTTGTTTGACTTTACTGAATTACCAACACATGACACACAAACATTTATATTTTTTCAGGTCACACAACACATGCCTGAGGAGGAAGATTGAATTTTCTACAGAAGCATCATCAGGTACACTTCAACATGTGCTAGCAGCAACAATGGTCAATATTCATTCTTATTTATGGTCAATATTTATAACCTATCAACAAATGGCAAGAATATTGAGTAATCTACTGCAGATAATCTATTGCAATTTGAATCGTGAACCCTAACTTTTGGAGCATGTGATTTTTGTCTTGAAATTCCTTTTGGAGCATCGGTTGGAAGGAATGGGGAATGGTGGAGAGAGGGAGGAAGGAGGAAGGAGGAGAGGTACCTGGTAGCCGGAGGGGTCGGGGTCGGGGTCGGGGTCCGGGCTCGTCCGGGTCCTCGCTCGCCGCGGTCGAAGGAGAGCAGGGGCCGGTGGCGGAGGACGGCAGGGGCAGGTGGGGTGGGCGCGTCAGGGCCGCGCTCACCGGCTGCTGCAGGGGCCGGAAGAGGCCCTCGCTCGTCGGAGGGAGGAGGAGAGGAGAGGAGCAGGCAGCGCGCGCTCGGCCGATCCCGTTCGAGGGGCGCGGGGGCGGCGGGGGTGGAGTCCCGCGGGGGTCTGGGCGGCGGCGTCGGGGCAGCGCAAGACCACAGCGGCGGTGGCATCGCCGACGGCGTGCAGGCGCGGCGGACGGAGGGGGCGGAGCAAGGGGGCGGCGGCGTACGGTTGGGTCGAGTGGATCTGGCGAGGGAGGGAGGGAGGCAAAAGTGCGAGGGGAACAGTTGAACTAGGGGGAGGGATCTAATGGCGCACCACACCCCTAGTGCGCCATAAGTACAACCATTCTAATGGCGCACCGCGCCCCGGTGCGCCATTAGAATTTACTAGCCCGACTGGTCAGGTTATATTCCACATAACCCCCACTCCATCAGAACAAGCCCACTAGCCCGACTGGTCAGCACGCAGCACACACACCAGGAGGTCTTTGGTTTGATTCCCAGGCTTCCCATTTTTTGTATTTATGCATTTAAAATGTTGTTTGATATTTATTTGTGTTTAAATATGTTCAAACTTGTTTAAATCATAACAGTAATATTTTTTTATAAAAATAGTAATAATTTTTTTAAAAATATCATCAAATTTGTTATTTGAAAATTTTTATGAATATGAAAAAATATCATCAAATTTATTATTTGAAAATATCATCAAATTTGTTATTTGAAAATATAATCAAATTTGTTTTTTTAGCAATTTTAGTTGCATTCATTTGTGACGGTGGAGCGGGCCGGGGAGGGTGCGGGGGAGAGGGTGCGGGTGGTCGTCGGCGGCGGTGGAGTGGGGGAGGGTGCGGGCCGGGGGTCGGCGGCGGCGGGGGGGGGGGGGGCGGTCGGGGGGCGCGGGGGGGGGGGGGGGTGTCAACGGGGGGGGGGGAGGGGGGGGCCGGGGGGTCGGCGGCGGGGGCGGGGGGGGGGGCGGGGCGGGCCGGCGGCGGGGGGGGGGCGGGGGGGAGGGGGCGGGGCGGGGGTCGTCGGCGGCGGCCGGTGGCGCGGGAGAGGGTGCGGGGGGTCGGGAGCGGCGGTGGAGTAGGGGAGGGTGCAGGCCGGGGGTCGGCGGCGACGGCCGGTGGAGCGGGGGAGGGGGGGGGGGCGGACGGCGGGGGGGGTGGGGGGGGCCACCGCCGGCGGGGGGGGGGGGGGCGGTCGGGGGGCGCGGGGGGGGGGGGGGGTGTCAACGGGGGGGGGGGAGGGGGGGGCCGGGGGGTCGGCGGCGGGGGCGGGGGGGGGGGCGGGGCGGGCCGGCGGCGGGGGGGGGGCGGGGGGGAGGGGGCGGGGCGGGGGTCGTCGGCGGCGGCCGGTGGCGCGGGAGAGGGTGCGGGGGGTCGGGAGCGGCGGTGGAGTAGGGGAGGGTGCAGGCCGGGGGTCGGCGGCGACGGCCGGTGGAGCGGGGGAGGGGGGGGGGGCGGACGGCGGGGGGGGTGGGGGGGGCCACCGCCGGCGGGGGGGGGGGGGGCGGTCGGGGGGCGCGGGGGGGGGGGGGGGTGTCAACGGGGGGGGGGGAGGGGGGGGCCGGGGGGTCGGCGGCGGGGGCGGGGGGGGGGGCGGGGCGGGCCGGCGGCGGGGGGGGGGCGGGGGGGAGGGGGCGGGGCGGGGGTCGTCGGCGGCGGCCGGTGGCGCGGGAGAGGGTGCGGGGGGTCGGGAGCGGCGGTGGAGTAGGGGAGGGTGCAGGCCGGGGGTCGGCGGCGACGGCCGGTGGAGCGGGGGAGGGGGGGGGGGCGGACGGCGGGGGGGGTGGGGGGGGCCACCGCCGGCGGGGGGGGGGGGGGCGGTCGGGGGGCGCGGGGGGGGGGGGGGGTGTCAACGGGGGGGGGGGAGGGGGGGGCCGGGGGGTCGGCGGCGGGGGCGGGGGGGGGGGCGGGGCGGGCCGGCGGCGGGGGGGGGGCGGGGGGGAGGGGGCGGGGCGGGGGTCGTCGGCGGCGGCCGGTGGCGCGGGAGAGGGTGCGGGGGGTCGGGAGCGGCGGTGGAGTAGGGGAGGGTGCAGGCCGGGGGTCGGCGGCGACGGCCGGTGGAGCGGGGGAGGGTGCGGTGGGTCGTCGACGGCGGTGGAGTGGGGGAGGGTGCGGGGGGGTCGACCCTGGTTACTAATGGCGCACCAGCTTCTGGTGCGCCACTAGAAGTTTTGCAAAAAAAATAAAAAAAAGTCTATATTCTAATGGCGCACGGTGTGGCCAGTGCGCCATTATTAGTTAGCATTAGTAATGGCGCACTTTGCTACGGTGCGCCATAAGAATGTTTGGAAAAATTAAAAAAATTGTTTCTAGTGGCGCACCATTGTTCCTGATGCGCCATTATTGTCTTCCACACTAATGACGTTCCAAACATGGTGCGTCATTAGTATATACTAATGGCGCACCACCTGACAGGTGCGCCATTAGTGTCCATCCCATCTATAGCCCTTTTCCTAGTTGTGATGCAATGCAATTAATCTTGCAACCCCACCCACATTTTACTCCAACAATAGGAAAGTTTCTTTAATAGAAAGAAAATAGTGTAGCATTCACATGCATAATGTTCCATTTTATCTGGTTTGATAGAAATAGCATTTTCAGAAAATGGCAAGTTAGCTATGACTGAAAATACTTGGTAAAATAGATGTCATGTCCGATATCGATACATTCCAAAAGAAGAAGCTTTACCAATTCAATGATTTCCTCATCTTTTTGACTCGGGTGTCTCATCATGGCCTTTGAAAAAACAAAACAGGAAGATGATCCACTTCACAAGTGCAATTGATGTTCTCAACTGTAGATTATCTCTCTCTTTCTCCTTGTTGTTGTGCACCTCTATAATGTTTACTATTTGGTTTGGTTCATCCAAGATGACATGATAATCCCACACTGCATTGTTGTGGTGAGAGCAAGGACTAGATCCAACATGACCAAGAACGCACACCTTTTTCCATTATTAACATTTCAAATGGTTGAATCCATAAGCAGTGAATACATCAAAACCACTTCATTTCTTGATGTTTTTGCTATCGGGGAAGCAATAAAAACAATATGCATGATGGATGGTGAGAAATCCATGAACCAACTAAATTGGAAACGGCGTTAATGTCCAGGTTTTCCATAAGGTTTATACTTCTTCAATTTTGGCTGCATAGGACCTAGCTGCATGTTTGCTCTTTGCACTTCATCTCTCACATTAGGTGGATATTGCCAAATATGTAGTCACAATGCAGGATCTCTCTGCAAAGGATTCGATGCCTCAAAATACAATAGGCTCATTCATTCGTTGGTCTTCATTTTCTCTCAACTGGTCTTCTTCTTCATTTTTGGTGTTATGTTGTTCTTCATTCTCACTTAGATACTCTTGATCATGCAATGCGAATGGCATAGGTTAAATAGGCAAAAGACCTTCAAC
>LR880966.1:301552-319522 GCA_904067115.1 Aegilops sharonensis
AAGAGCACAACTCATGTTTCACGCGTTGGTTCAAGCAGAAGCTTCTGTCGTACCCTTTACATGAGGATTCTTCCGCGGAAGAACAACTCATATTCGCCTTGTCACAGGGCGCCGAGCACAACCTGATGACCTATGAGGCGTACGATATCAACAGCTACACATTCTACACCGAGGCCAAGGACATGAAGAGCGATGGTTATCAGAACTCCGGGGTAACGATGGAATCCTACACCGGTAACGACAAGGACAGATACTACGGAAGGATCGAGGAGATCTGGGAGCTGAGCTACGCTGGAGAGAAGGTCCCGATGTTCCGTGTCAGATGGGCCAAGAACGTCATAAAAGAAGACCGATATTTCACCACCATGGTTATACGCGAAGCCAAATCCAAGACCGCGGGCGCAAACGTTACCGCGAAAAATGAGCCATGGGTACTGGCTTCCCAAGTGGACCAATGCTTCTTCATTACCGACCCGCCAAAGCCAATTCGTGTTGTCGTGAGGAGAGGCAAAAGGAAGATCATCGGAATGGATGGAGTAGCCAACGAGCAAGACTTCGACAAGTACGACGACCCGAGGATCGAACATGACGACGATGATGAAGTAGCAGCATACACCACAAGAAGAAGCAGGACCACCCTACCTAAAGGACGTCCGTTCCATAGAAGAACTCCATTTGCGAAAAAGAAGGGCAAGAAGATTGTGAAGAGATAGCTAGCTAAGATCGATTGTATTTAAATCGTAGACTTCATTTCTCGATTGTATTTCATGGGCACTTTTTGAACTATCATGAATATTTTTTAATTTCATGGACACTCGATCTCGATCCCCCTCCATCTCAATCGCTATCCCACCTCGCCAGATCCGGCCCCCCTCGCCGCCGAGCACCCCCCAGTCCACCGGCCGCCGCCGGCGACCCCCCGCACCCTCGATTCCCCTACTCAACCGCCGCCACCGACCCCCCGCACCCCGCGCACCCTCCCCCGCTCCACCGGCATTACTGTTTGATGATATTTTTTAAAAAATTATTACTGTCTTATAAAAAAATATTACTGTTATGATTTAAACAAGTTTGAACATATTTAAACACAAATAAGTATCAAACAAGTTTTTAAATGCTAAAAAAAAATTTGTGGAGCCTGGGAGTCAAACCTAAGACCTCCTGGTGTGAGAACAGCTGCTGACCAGTCGAGCTAGTAGAGGGGACTTGATGTGGATCAGTTCTGGTGGTAGATAACCTGTTGGCTCGAGCAGAAATCAAAAAAAAAAAATACTAATGGCGCACCACGGTGAGGTGCGCCATTAGTATGGATGTACTTATGGCGCACCGAGGGGTGGTGCGCCATTAGTATTGTGCCCGATACCCCCTTCCCTCTCCCCCTTCGCCCGATCCCCCCTTCCCTCTCCCCCTCGCCAGTTCCCTCTCCCTCCCTCCACCGCGCCGCCGCCACCGCTGCCCTAACCCACTGCGCCGCAGCCGCCCACGCGCCCCCGCCGCCTCCCTCTCCCCTTCCTCCCCCTCGAGCCCGCGCCGTCCGCCCAAACCTAACCCGACGTCGTCCGCCCGCGCCCGCTCCACCGCCGCCGCCCTGCCTCTCCGCCCTCTCCTCGCCCTCACCCTCTCCCTCCCTCGCCCTCTCCTCGCCTTCCCTCTCCCTCGCCCTCTCCCCGCCTTCCCTTGCCCTCGCCCTCTTCCTCCCTCGCCCTCTCCTCTCCCCCAGAGCCCAGAAAGCCTCGCCGCCGTCACACCGTCCCGAACAACCACCTCTGCACATCGGTCGCCGGCCGCGGGGAGACACCAGCGCTTCTTCTCGCTCGGGACGCCGCTGCTCGTCAAGGTAATCCTCGGTTTGCTCTTCTCTTCCCTTCCCTTCCCTTCCATTCCCTTCCCTTTGATTTTCTCATGCGCTTTGGCTTCCTTTGCTCACGCAGGTGCACGCGTCAGACGCCATCAACCTTTGATTTGCTGGCCGTGGCACAAGCAGCTCTGCCTGTACAAGGTTCAACCTGGTCCAAATTTACAAGGTTTGGTTTTTGAACAGAAACTAACATGCAATGTATTCTGAAATGTTAGGAATATAGTATAATGCAAAAGCACTGCCAAGCAGCAATCAAATTAAACTGCGACAACCATTGGTGATTTTATCTGCTTGGCGTCCTCGTTGGCGCTAGGACCCTAGCATAGCAGCGTGCGTACGTGTCTGTGCTGTGCACGGAACTGACCGATGTCAGGGTAGGTTTCACTACGTTTCAATTGTTCTGGTAGGCCGAGCCACCTGCAATTTTTGTGCATTCCATCCCTAAACACCACCACGCAATCAACTGTTGGAGTATGTCTGTTTCCCAGTGCTGTTTGGAGCAGCAGCAGGATCCTTCTTGTACTCCTAACATAGCAGGTTGCTTGTACTTCATGTTTGACAGTTTGAGTACTTCTTGTTGAAGGTTGCTGGTACTTCATGTTTGAGCAGTGAACATGACAGGTTAATTTCAGATATGACACTGTTTGGGCATTAATGTGAGTAGATGAACATTTTGTGGTTCTGCTAGGACTTGCTCCAGATTTTTTAACCCTAGGATTTCTTTTCTTTTAGTTATTTTCTTACAGAAAATTTACTGAAAATTCAGAAACTTGGTGTAACCTGTGGACTGTACTTTTGTGATCTCCTACTCCTGAATTTTCATGTCACTTGTGCTATTGCCAAGCATGACATGGCCATTTTTTATTCTATTTTTGATGGAGCTTGGTGTGTCTTGTTTCGTACTACTAAGCAACCTATTTTGAAGTGAGTAATCAGCATGAGCAAAAATATATTGCAACTGTTTGTTGTTGAATTAGTCTATTGTTAGTCTCAGTGGAAGTCAAAATTTTGAAATTCAGATATTGTTGAATTAGTCTGTTTGTTGTTTGAAATTCAGATGGAAAACTACTAATGAAGCTTATTTTTCTGTTACTCTGTCAATTGTCATGTGTGGATATATGACTGTTATTGTAAAGCAACAAATTGGGCCGTTCTAGCTGCGTGGAGTGACATCAGAGAAAACGAAAGGGAACAAACACAAGAACGGGGATCAGATCGATCTTCAGCTAAACCTAGCTAGCTTTTTTAATCTTGCAGCTTATTTAGGTGCGACAAAGAGTAATCATCCGTCCGCGTATGTAGTACCAGGCCCTGCCTTTTCACAGACTATTAGATGCTCACAACACATGTGGCATGCCTGGCTACTTAGGTAATTAGATTTCTATGTGATGGGAGTGATGGTGTCCTTGTCGAAAACATTGTACAGAATGGATGTATGGACTGTGGTTGATAGGGCTAACTAATTTAATTAGGTGCTTGATTTGCTGTGAGCTTGTGTTGCTTTTATTCTCCCCCTGCTAGCTATTGATTTATTAATTTGCCCGTTGTGCCTGCTTTTATTCTCCCCCTCCATTCACTAGCAGCAGCCAGCACTTCTGAATCTAATCTTTCTTGGGCAAGCTCGGCTACTTGTTGTTAGTCATTCACTAAAAGATCCTCAACAGACTGCATGCATCTAGTATTAAATTTCTTGGACGGATCATCTCTTTTAGCAAAGGACTGTAATAATTAACTAACTGAAAATTTGACATTCTGGACTATTCTTGGCTCTGGTTTTGTGAAATCTCATCTCTTTTCTAGTGCCATGACTAGTCATGAATTTTATTTTACTTTCCCCACTTTATAACATTTAGAAATTGTTTACTAGCTCAAGCTTCTCCTTTGCACTTTATCACTTCAATCTGCTGCTACCTCAAGCTTCTCGTTTACACTTGTGCCAAGTAGCATTTTTTCCTTGTATAATTATATGGTGGTTGACTGAGCTGCTACTTTTTCCTTGTAGAAGATCGCAGTTTGAGTGGGAGGGATCCAGTTGCGACGACACCGAATCACTAGCAAGGCAGCTGCCTAGAATAATAGGTTGACTCACCTATATATACTACTATCTTGCATCTCTCTCTTGTTTCTTCTTCTACTACAATACAAAGAGAGTCATTTCAGTTACTTGTCTTAGTGTGTGGTGTG
This sequence comes from Aegilops sharonensis, assembly GCA_904067115.1. Classification (NCBI taxonomy): domain Eukaryota; kingdom Viridiplantae; phylum Streptophyta; class Magnoliopsida; order Poales; family Poaceae; genus Aegilops; species Aegilops sharonensis. Next base: position 305,595 of record LR880966.1, read on the forward strand.
GCTGTTTATTGTTCAACACTAGCAGCTAGCTATATTTAGGTCTAGTAGAAACGACATGGCTCTCCAATTTTTAAGTAATCTTGCATATGTTAGAAACTACATATATGGTCTCCGGTTTTCTTACATCTACTCTAAAACACCAACGCATCAACAAAAGAAGATGGTATTTTTGTTACGCTTTCAGTTCGTGTCAGCAGGGAGATATAATGTTTTACAATCTTTCTGGTTATATTGGAGTTAGGTTTTTTGAATATGAGTAGCAGTGACTTGGATATACCTTATGGAGTTGTAACAGTTCCTCTTGATGCTTAGGTGCATTTTCTTTGTGTAACTTGGTTTAAAAATGTGATTTGGTCTTTTGTGGCATTTGGATGCCTAAATCCCATTTTCTTAATCATATTGCTTGGAAACTTTTGGTTATCTCCTCTCAGTGATGAAATAATTTATATGTACTGCACTTTTTTCATAATTAGGTAATAACGTTGGTTACAGTTTTGGTAGTTCAAACGGAATGTATCTCATTTTGTAGACAGATTATTTTCTGTAATATCATATATTCAAATTTGTAATGAATGATGGCTTCTACCTGAATTGGTAGACTCTGTGGTGTTAGTTTGTTCTAAATATAGTAAGATAATTTTAACAACTGTAGAACATGTTGAGATTAGCAACTTTTTTGTGACATCAACCAACAGTCTTGTCACTGGGTTATCCTATTTCATATTTTTAATTACTAACTTAAGTTTGAGTAAACAGTGGCAGTGAAGTCCTCATGATAATCAGGCGGATGTTAACTTTCTGATGTCCCCAGAAGTTAACTAAGATTGTGGTGCTAGTAGAGGCACATTGTGGCCTTTTCATCCATATGAAAGTAGAGGCACATTGTGGTGCTAGTTTGCTGGGTTTTGTCTCCGACCATCGTGTCGTGATGATATTGCAGGTACCCCGAGAGGCCCTTGAGTTTGCCGGAATGTCGATTAACTTCCGTTCCGGCAAATTCGGGTACTCCATATGTCCTATTTTCAGCAAAGGTCATGCTGAAATTTTCCGTGAATTTTAGCATGACTTTGCTAAAAATAGGACATATGGGGTACTTGTGACTAATGCATTGGCCGGGGTATCTTAGTAATTAATTAAGTAGGATCAAGTGCCCTGGCGTACTTGTGACTAATGCATGGCTTTTAGGGTGCCTCGGTGTCGATAAAAACCGAAATGATGAAAGGTTAGGCTTTTAGGGTGCCTCGGCGTCGAAAAACCCTCAATGATAAAAGCTTAGATTTTAGGATGCCTCGGTGTCGACAAACCCTAAATGATGAGACCATGATCTTGTTCCTTGACAATAACCAACTTTTTGACCAAACTTTGTTTCTATTTAGAGAGAAACATGGCCCACAACGATGAGGCCGGGGGTTCGGGCGGCAAGGCATTCTGGGAGCTGTCCCAGGAGATGGAGGAACAACCTCACTTGTATGAGTACGCCGCCTTCCCCACCGATCCTGAGACCACTGATGGTACCGCCGAGGATGACCCCACTGATGCCACCACTGATGGTGCCGCCGAGGATGCCACCACTGATGATGGCGGCGCACGCACAGATGGCAGCCAACAGAAGAGGCAACGAAAGGACCGGCGCCCGACCGTGCTCCGCACCCTCAAGGAGGAAGTTACTGAAGTGGACTCCGACGGGAATCCAACGGCGCCCGAACGAATAGTCAAGGCGTACTCGCTTCAGCTCGGGTGCATTCTCCGGAGCACCGTCTCGATCAACACCGAGAACCTGAGGCATCCTGACCGAGGGAATTTGCGCAACCTCCTCTTCACGAAGCTGCACGAACGATACAAGTTCCCCGCTGCTTTTGAAAACACAAGCCTCAAAGGGAATAAAGTGAACAATGCTGCCCTCACGAAGATGAGCAAGGCCCTATCTACTTGGAAAAGCAATGTGAAGATAATGATCGAGAAAGGTGAGAGTTATGAGAAGATCAAGGAGAAAAATCCTTCGATCACCGAAGATGACTACAACGACTTCAAGATCAATTGCTCGAGCACCGCAAACTCCCAATCAAGTCAGTGGGGGAAAGAAATGCGGGAGCTGAACTTAGGGGAACACACACTCGGTCCCGGCGGTTACAGAGTGGCGGAGCCTATATGGGACAAGGAGGACGCGGAGCGTGCCGAGCAAGGCCTACCGCCCCTCTTCGATACATACGGTGACAAGCAGACCAGGAACTTTGTCAGGGCCCGGTACAAGAAGGACCCGAAAACAAAGGAGCTTACCACGGATCCGAAGACCAGGGCGCTAGAGGTTGTTCTGGTAAGGAATACCACCCCTGGGGTAATTAGCTCCATATGGTTGCATTCTAATTAATGAAGCCAAATTTCTAAATGGTTCACATTCCTTCCGCAGGCGACTGAAAGCAGTAGCGCGGGGTCGACTAAGAGCAACCCTTGGGACACCACTCTAAATAGGGCGTTGAATGTAATGAAGAACAAGGATAAGCTCAGTAAGCCGACGTCAGCTGGTCGTGTGGCCGGCAAAGGCTTGTCCACAAAATGGGGGTCATACTATACCGTTGGTGTGCGGAAGGAGAAAAAGACCAGCTCGGAAAGCCAGGCGCGCGAGGTTCAAGAACTCAAGGCACAGGTGGCGCGGATTCCGGAGATTGTCCAAGAGAAAGTGCAAGAACAACTCGGAGCGACGATCACCGCCATTGTGCCTACCTTGATCCAGGGGTTGAGTGCGTGGATTGCGGGCGGCCAACAGGGGCCGCCCCCGATTCCTAGCTTCACGGCCAGCAACTCGCAGAATGCGATGGCGGGGCCATTGGTGTCTCCGGCGGAGGCGACATTGGTGTCTCCGACGCCGGCACGGGAGCTTAATGCACCCGGGTGTACGCCGGCCGACACCTCTGCAGCAAGCGGCCCCTCCGTCAACTGCACGCCCACCGTTGGCGGTGCCTCGACATTAGCCGAGCTCGACGCTATCATAACGGTAACTAATTAAGCCTCTCTCGGTCGAGGACTTCATCTCCTTGCCTTTGACTGGGCATCCCTGACGCCCTACATGTTTTCGCAGGGCGCCGCCGACGTTCCGTGCACTCTCCTGCACTTCGTGAACAATGAGTTGGTCGATGTTGCCAAGGGCAAAATCGTTCAACCGGGCAACCCCTTGTTCCACGGTACCCAGATGCCACCCAACTTGTTTAGGGTTGAACTAGTTCGGGTGCTGCCAGGCTGCGACGAGGTGTTACCTCCGATTCGACCCGTCGGGGCCGACGATGATGACGTGATGACCCTCAGCGCCTGCCTGAGCTGGCCCCTGCTTTGGCCGAACAGCCAGATTCGTTTGGGGGCGGGGGACACCACCCCAAAGACAACACCGCCAGTCGTGCCGTCGCCAAGTCGGCCCCATGGCAAGACCGCCGCAACGGTGCCGGACATCCCTATGCAACTGGATCCAAACATGCATATGGCACAGGATCAGAACGACGACGACGACGATACATTTGCCAACGTCGATCAGTACTTTGCCGATCATGGGTACGGTGGCGACTTCATGGGGCCTCCTTCTCAAGAACCCAACCCAACAAAAGACGTGCGCGATCTAGCTGGTACCGCGGAGAAGCCAAGTTGCAACAGGCGTCGTCTGCCGTTCAGCTCTCAGGAGATGCCTCCAGCTGCCGACTTCACCAAGCCTCAGATAGGCGAGGTGCGAAATATTATCAGCCCCAACACACTCAAGAAGGCGGTCAGTGAGCAGAACTCGGTCCCATTACAGGAGAAGAAGAAGGCACGCAAAAGAAAGACTAACAAGGGTGCGGGCCAGCCGGCACCGAGTACGATCCGTGCTCAGGACGGGCCACCTTCACCCGAGGATATCTCCAGGAGGGTGCATGTGGCGGGTAGGGCGATGCTACCGACAAATATGCTCAATGCTGCAACCGGTGCTATGCGGAGTCTGCATGACAGTGTTCTTTCTTTGGAGAAGCGGCGTCTCAGAGAGAAGGATGTGGCATACCCGGTTTTCGTGGCCAAGGTGCCAGAGGGCAAGGGCTTTGTGGATAACTCCATCGGGCGTACGATCGTCCTGCGGTTTGATGACATCCACGCTATGTTGAACCTTCATCCGCTGCACTACACCTTCGTCGGCTATTTTCGCTGAGTATGGAGATGCGGATCATTCGCGACAAGACCCCGGACATCGTGATAGTCGACCCCTTCTACATGCGTGCCAAGATCTTGGGCAGCGCTGGGGACCGGCAAGTCGCGAGTTCTTACCTCGAAGGCGTCATTCTGGCAAACCAAGATAAGGATAACTTCCTCGTGCCTTACTTTCCCGAGTAAGTCCTCCCCTCAACCGGCCCGTAACATATGAATTCTTAGATTTCGATCGTTTTTCTTTTAACATTCCGTGTTTTCTGCAGTGACACACATTGCACGCTCATCCTCCTAAGCCCCAAATATTCCATGGCCACGTATTTCGACCCTGACCATCAGTCGAAGGTAGACTACACAAATGTCAAGAAGGTTCTTGATGATGTTCTCCCCGGCTACGCCCAATCTGGAGGCACCTTCACCAGGCCTATTCGTAAGTACGGCAAGCACGTGTTCTCCCACAATACGACGTTCTGCTGCGTCAAGCAGCCGCCTGGCGGTCAGAAGGGTGCCTACTATGCCATCCATCACATGCGGGCGATCGTACGGGACCATCATCAACTTCTGCTACCGAGTAAACTCAAAGATTGGGCCGCGAGCGTGTCGGCAATCCAGGACGCAGACATCAGACAAGAATTCTTTCGCATCCAGTCGGAGTTTGCGGAAATCATCCATCAAGATGTCCTTCGTACCTCGGGGCAGTTCTACCTCAGAAATCAACCGTCCAACAGTGACATCGACACAATGCTACAAATGCAGGCTGACAACGCCCGTTCTTTCATGACTCCCACGATAGACGGTGGCTTCATCCACGCTCCGGTCCCTTGAGTCGAGTCGAAAGCAGTGATGCTGTGTCTAGTTCTGAAACATCGATTGGCTCATGTTGTAATTAAACTTTAATGAACTTGTGGTATGTCTCTTTGGTTTCGAGAGTCGTTCAACTTAAATGTAATCGATGCTATTAATGTCTTGCTTTTCTCTTCCGATCGTTCTGTTGCATACTTATATATTGCTTATGTATTGTCTGTGAATTGGTACTAACGTTTCGTTTGGCTAGTGCATAGCGATGCCGACGTATGTCGTGTACAAGGGTAAGGTTCCCGGAGTCTACGATGACTGGGAGGAGTGTCGGAGACAGGTTCACCGATTCAGCGGTAACAGTTACAAAGGGTACACCACTAGGGCCGAGGCCGAATCTAGATACGTCCGCTATCAAGCGGGAGAGGGGAGGGAGCGTTGGAGGAACCGGATGAAGACGAGTTTCATCGTGATGATGCTCATCGTGATGACCGCAGCTCTCTTCTATGTGATGGTAGTTTAGATGATCGATATCGACTTGTAATGTGAAGACAAACTCGCTACTCGCGGTCTCGAGACTTGTAATATAATGTTCTATCTTTGTTCGGTCTTTTCAATTCGGAGACTAATATGATGAATTGTATTCGGAGACTAATATGATGAATTGTATTCAAAGACTAATCTTCCATTGTATTCGATGAATCTGTTGTTGATGTATGCTATCTATATTTTGTCAAATTATACATTTTGTAACCTGTGCAAAAACAGAAAATAAAAAAATAAAAAAAAACCTAATATTCATACTAATGGCGCATCACATGACAGTGCGCCATTAGTATGGCAAAGCATACTAATGGCGCATCACTGGTCAATGCGCCATTAGTATGCCATGGTTACTAATGACGCATCACTGGTCAGTGCGCCATTAGTATGTCATGGTTACTAATGGCGCATCACTAGTCAGTGCGCCATTAGTATGCCATGGTTACTAATGGCGCATCTCGTGGTCGTGCGTCATTAGTATGCCAAAGCACCTGGGTATACATGGCCCCTGGGAGGCATACTAATGGCGCACCGTAGCCTATACTAATGGCGCACCAGTGGTGCGCCATTAGTATACCAGATACTAATGGCGCACCACTGGTGCGCCATTAGTAAAAGTTACTAATGGCGTGCTAGTAATGGCGCACCAGTGATGCGCCATTAATGGCCAAATTAGGTGCGCCATTAGTAGCGGTTTTTCTAGTAGTGTGTGGTGGATCACCTTGTGCTGTCCTTGTCTGCGAGTTTTCCCATCAAAGACTTGGGCAGGCTGGAGTACTTTCTTGGATTGGAAGCGTCCTTTCATTCAGGGGGCATGAATTGACACAGAAGAAGTATGCACTTGATTTTCTTCATCGCGTCAACATGGAGAACTGCAAGTCCACTTCCACTCCACTTGCTACATCCGAGAGCCTCTCGCATCACAGTGGAGCATTGCTGAGTATCGATGACTCTTTCAGGTACCGCAGTGTAGTTGGAGCACTGCAGTATCTGACACTCACTCGTCCAGATATCTCCTTTTCCGTGAACAAAGTGTGCCAGTTCCTGTCTCAGCCTACCGAGGTTCATTGGGAAGCAGTTAAGCGTATTTTGAGGTATATCAAAGGTACGCTAGACACGGGACTACGGATTCGTAAGTCCAGATTTACTGGAGTCAGTATATTCACCGATGCAGACTGGGCAGGTTGTGTTGATGACCGACGTTCTACTAGTGGCTTTGCTGTATTTGTTGGACCCAATCTTATATCTTGGAGTTCCAAGAAGCAACCTACGGTCTCGAGGTCTAACACCGAGGCAGAGTATAAGGCATTGGCAAATGGCGCGGCTGAAGCCATTTGGATAGACACAGTTCTCACAGAACTTGGAGTCACACGGCAGCGCACACCCCTATTGTGGTGTGATAACTTAGGGGCAACTTACCTGACGGCGAATCCAGTGTTTCATGCTCGTACCAAACACATTGAGATTGATTTCCATTTTGTGAGGGAACGAGTAGTTGTTGGTAAACTGGAAGTTAGGTTTATATCAACTGATGACCAGTTAGCGGATGTATTTACTAAACCCGCTACTCGACAGATGCTAGACCGTTTTAGAACTAATCTGAATCTTGTATGTAGTTCAGATTGAAGGGGCATGTGAAATAAGGTCTATCATATTTGTACATATACACGTATTTGTATATGTATGTAACTGTATTCTGATCATCTATATATTGAGACGTGAGGCTGGATGTTAGCCACCCATGCAAAACCCTAAACCCTGTGTTTCAACTCATAGCAGGTCGTCTTGGCTGGCCCCAACAACACTCGATCGAGAGCGAGTGCAGTACAGTATAGTTGCAGAAGCATAGCCCGAGCAGAGCACCAACCATCGGCGAGGCCTACTATTGAAAAAAATTCACAACCGCAGGGCTCCAAACTGCAGAGTACAGCAAAGTTCCTCAACAAGTTGAAGCTGTATTAATTCCTCCTGTGAAAGGCTGATTCGGCGTGCCTCAACCCTCTGCCCAGAAACCAGCATTGCCACCCAACCATCAGTATGATTGTATGAACCAGGATTGAGTGTGAGAAGGGACCTTTGATTCTTGGCGTGCGATGAATTGGCGTCAAACAAGTGCGTATGACAAGTCGTCTTCCAAAACATATGCACGTGGGCTCGGTGACCGTGACTTCAAGTTTTCTGAATACAGCGGCGGATTTGACTGTACGAGACAGCGACAATGATCGTTGATGTATTGTAATCCATTTTTTCAGGTCAGCAAGATCGCCTGTCCATGGACAAAACGAGAGAGAGCCAGAACAGATGTGACCCTCTTTCCAAAGAGAAAAGAAGAACAAAAGTGACACGAGGTGTAACACGACAGGGAAGCTGAGATTGGGCCATTATGTGAGTTCAGGCCTTAGATCCCAGCGCTGGAATCTTGACACACGCAGGTCTGGACGCACACGAAGAAGGAACACACGTAACAAAGTACTCTCTATTTTTTTCGTGAATAACAAAATACTCTCCTAAACACGCCACGGCCCACACATTGTGTGTGCCATCTCACATAATATAAATCGAAGAGTTAGACTTCAAAACTCACTTGCAACCTGAATCCGTATGTTACAACTCGGCACTACTGAGCGACTCGGTACTTAAGGTTCAGACTGTACAATACTGAGCTCACAGGTTAATTTAACAAAGCCAGTAAAATGAACACTGAATCAGAGCGAAAGAGACTTTCCACACACCATCTGGCACGTCGAGACAGCAATGAGGATGGTCGTCATCTCGCACCCGCCGACTGTTAGCACAGGCCCGACCTCGACGCGGCTGTAGCCGAGTACTTTCCAGGAATACCCGCGTACGAGACTAGCTCGAGTACTTTCCGAGCTAACCGGTTCGAGACGTGTACGTAGACGTAGAATGGTGGCCCAGGTGCACGTATACACCAAGCAACCAAGCAGCCTAGCTGCTGGATCGATCGCTGTCGAGCTAGCTTACACACGTAGTAGACCAGGACTCGCTGACTTGATTACTCGATCTAACCAGCGAAACAACTCGGCCAGAACACACGAGGACGCACACGATTGATGGCTAAACAGGGCCTTGTCGGTCCTATTGATCTTATTACTTCCAATCTGATCTGGGTTACAAAGCACACGGGGTACATAGGTATTTATATCAGCTAACCTAGCTAACACCAAATCCTAGTCGGTGACTGTTCCTAGTCCAACCCGGACAGGACTACTCCATCGTGGTTAATTCCAACACCGACTGCTTGAACAGTTAGCATGACAGAGCATGGGCAACCCCTTGGAGGGATCAAAGCAGACAGCCTTGGGGCATATTGACAAAGCGCGACGCTTTCACTAACGCTACCCCCAAACATGGCGTTCGCATGGCTTGTCTTTGTTCTCCCCTCGTCAACAGACGAGCCGCGGATGATCATGACCATGATCTTGGACCCCAGCATCATTGCAAGGTCATATGGTGGCATAGACATGAGCTCTGGCTCGACAAATGCAGTAATGGGGTTGATGGACTCGTACCACTGAACACAAACATTGGGAGATGGATTTGGCTGCAGAGGGTACATGTATATTTATTTTCCTCCAATATTTTAGATAGACTGAAGCTGGATAAGCAGAGAAGCAAATCTGGAAACATATCGCATTCACTTTGGCATCTAAGACAGTGGAGTATATATAGGATTTCTTTACAAATCTGATCTTGCTTAGCTCTTTTTAGGAAATAAATAAATAAACTCTGAGCATGGGATATGTCTTGAGCAAGCCACTCAAGAACTGTTTATCATGTCTTTTGAGTCATGTGACCATCCTAATTGCATGTTTGGTTTATATTTGATTCCTTTCCAAACACAAATTATGAGAAATACTATGTTTTGTTGAAGTCAACTCACATGGAAAGAATGGCAACAAGTTCGAATGAGTCTGCCATTGAAGGGAAATTGCATTTGCAAACAGATTTATCTTGAATTATCCACAGTTACCAATTTAAAAGAGTAGAAGAACTTGATATGCATGCTATTCTTGTTCTGCTCATACGTACGATCACTCCAAGTCCATTGCATCATGAAAGATGTGTGAAATGTGGGAACCGACTCATTTTAGCTATGTTTGCAGCTCCCTTTTGAGAACAACATGTTGTACGCGTGATAGGTATTAAGAAAGGTATGCAAAAGTTGTTTATCATTTCTTTATCATGTGAGGACCGGTAACTTGATACAAGCAAAAGCATTCTTTTTAGTCATGTTACTAGACCACAAAATCATATTATATGACCATTCTACTTGTATGTTTAGTTTTGGGGGAAAGCAAACAGTGAGCATGGGGTATGTGTTAATAAAGCAAACAAGAACTGTTGATTATGTCTCTTAATCATGTGACTGGACTACAGAAGCATGTGTTAGTATCCTACTTGTGTGCTTAGCTTAATTATGATCCCTTGCCTTGACAGAAACAAAGTGAAGGCAAATATTTTGTTTGGTTGAAGGAAATTTGATCGATTAAAAGAATGGCGAGAAGTTTCTGAAATGAGTGAGTAGTCGAATGGCCATCGGATATGGAAATGGGCTAGTCTTGTATAATCCACCATAACCAATTCCATGCAGTAGATAAATTTACATGCATGTTATGCTAGTTTTATTCGTAATTAAGTACCATCACTTGACTAGGAATTAATAACAGAGAATACTCCCAAGTACATTTGCATCATGACCAGCAAGTTCATGAATTGCTTTATTAACCCATGTGCTAATTAAGGTAGCAAAGGCACAAGCATGGGCATGCTGAAATGGCACTACTAGGCATACATGGCCCGCTGCAAAATAGGAGCAGCTCCTTCCAGTGTGAGCCCCAAGGAGGAACGGCCCCCGCGTCGTCCGCGTGGGCGACTCGGGCGGCGTCTAGATCCGATAATCCCGGCAGCCTCGATCCGCGCACCCTCCCCTCGCCGCCGCCGGCCAGTACCGCTGGGCTTGCCCGCGCGGCCAACGGCGGCGGCGGGGCTCCATCCCTCTTGCTGATCAGGTGCCTGTGGCGTTGTGATGGCAACGACTTGCGACAATGGATGTAGTTGAAGCAGCGGCGCGGCAGCCTCCGAGCACCGAGAGCACGACTCCCTCTCTTCTGATCGCGTCGGTATCGCCATGCTGCGGCCGCATCAAGCGGAGGAGGGAAAGGACCAATATCCGCCATGACCTCGCGTGGTGAGCCTGTTCAAGAGCTCACGTGGTGAGCCATGAGCCTGCTCAAGCCAGGTGCCAACAAAGCCCAAGCGGTGGTGGTCATTCGGTAGATGCGGCAGGAAGTCACCCTTGTCACCGGCAGGAAGGGTGCTTGTGTGGGAAGGCAACGTGCAATCCTAGCTATACATCTGTGTTCTGCTGGGTCGCGGGCGCCTGCGGCGAGCTCTCTTTGGTAGCCATGTGCTTCCCCATGTCTCATGGCGATCATCCACTCTTGGGCGTGCGGGTGACGTTGTGGATCTAGTCAACATCATGCTAGGCGGTGTCGATCCGGACTGTCTATGGCGCTGCTTCCGTGATTGTGACATCGTTATGATCTGCTGCCATATGTGAAGATGATGGAGCTAGTGGCCGCACATAGTGGTGTCGTCTGATACAGATCACCCGTCGGCTGCCACTTGTGAGGATGGTGCGGCACTGCCAGAGCATCTTGAACCTGAGATTTTGGCATGTGAAATTCCTCCTTCATCAAAGATTTCATAGCGTGTGCGAGGGTGGGCTGCTGGTGCTGGTGCTGGGGTAGAGACAAGTGGAGGAGACAACATATATTGACGATGACTTGGTAGTGTTTCTTGAGTACCCGATCTCGAGCTCTGGGATGAAAATCCTAGGTCTGGTCTTACTTGGTTATACCTTGCAATGGCGGTTATTTTACGTCGTTACCATGTTGATGGCATTGTTCGGAGTTTGCTCTGACATGAATTTCAGGGTGAAAACCCAGGACCTGACTTTCGAAGGTTGGATCCGGCGATGGCGGCGCCTGTGTGTCGTTCCCTTCTTGGAGGCGTTGCTTTGAAGAATCTTTTCATAGTCGCTATGTTGTCAAGTGATAGTTGGTGTCCATGATCGTTGTTGTCTATCGTCTATCGTTGTTTGATCGCTTCAGGGTTTTTTTCTTCTTTTTTCTGCCAAGGCATAGCTTCGGTCTTTTATGACTTTGCTATTTGCCGACGTGAGTTTTTGGTTTTTGGTATTGGCTGTGTGCATCCTAGCTGTGCAGAGGCCGGGTATTCACTCATTCTGATTGTATCCGCTTGATGCTTCATTACGAGTCTATAAAAATGCCCTTTATCGAACTAGGCATACATGGCACAACATGTAACAAGATTTAGAATAAATAGTATGGGTCAAGCAAAAATTAAATATTTAACAAACTGTACTCAAGCATGCGAGTGCAGAGACAAATCATATAGCCTGTACACATGGGCATATGGCTGGTAGCCTACTGTAAGAGTAAGAGGATACGTATAAAATTGGCACACGCATCAGGCAGCATGGTTAAAGAGCTAATCAGGTTAGCAAGGAAACACTACCAAATACTGTTGGCTATAAACTGTATCGACATGCATGTAATTTAATCTACTTTAAAAAAAAGTTGTTATTTCCGCAGAGTAGATAACTGGATAGTACGCTGCCAACAGAGCAGGAGGGTTTCAGGTCAATTAACTGAACGAACATGTTATAGTATGACGTTAATTAGTTGTTAGTACAGGCATAGCAGAGAAAAAGGGCTCTCCTCTCAGGTGGCGATATGCAGTGGTCTTCTCCGGCGACAGCTTCCACCGGTGAAGGCAACTTTGTGCCTGGCGGTGCTTGGGAGCTAACAGGGCCTGACTTTGCATTACTAATTAGTAGGCAGCTCATTTCAATTTCATTAAAGTGCTGTCGTTGTCGACGGAGTTGGGAAAAAGTACCCATCTCAGTTTTTGGTGATGGATTAAGCAATCAACTTGAAATTGAAATCTCTTTTTATGCTTTTCAATACTCCCTTTGTGCATTCTTCTGTAGTCATGACTCATTACAAAACAATTGGTCGTTTCTTCTTGATCAATGCAAGTGAAAACTACACTAGAGGCCTGCTCTTGGAATATAAACAGTTGTGTACTCTGACCACCATGGCCACAGCTGCATAACAATGTCAGGATCTCAACATTATAGACTGTAAATGCAAGTCTCTTCAAGTGCAAGTGCTAATGTAAAAGTAAGTCTGGAAAAAGGAGCTGCTTGAAGACCATTGCAGACTTGATTTAATTGCACTACATTCAGAGCATCTCATCCCATGCTTCATTACCCAAACAATGCCTCTGAGTGGCCAGCCCTGCAAAATATTGTGCAAGCTTTAAATATGATGGGAGAACATCAAACTGTAAGTGGGAAGTGGGAACGGACAGCCGTTAACCTGAAGCCACATTCTGCTCTCACAATCAGACAAATTTAGAGATAATCGATGAGATCTGAAATTTAGAATGGCTTTTTAATATGAGTATACAGAGCAGTTGGAAGCACGGATCTCTCTCTATTTTCAATATGACAAGTCAATATAAATTTGCCTAAGTAAATATACCATGGTATTTTTGTTTTCGTCCAATATTTTAGATGATTTGAAGCTGGATAAGGAGATATAAATTAGTATTCATATCACTCTAACTTAATTCGGTATCATCATAGGGAATAAGCTATTTATAAGAGTTCCATACATCTCTGGTCTATCTTAGCTCTTCTTATGGAAACAAAAAGTGTGAGCAAGGGATATGTGTGAGCAAGCAATTCAAGATATATTACTCATATCATTTTTACCACGTGAGTGTACTAGAGAATCGCATGACCATTTGACTTGTATGTTATGCTTAGATCTCTTGCCGAGGCACAAAGAGAGCAGCAATATTGTGCTTGCTTGGAACAGGACTAGGATTAAAAGAATTACAAAATTTCAACAATGAGTGAGTAGTTGAACGACAATTGCATTGGGAAATAGGTGGGGTTGAAAACACAAGAGCACGACTAAGCCCCATGCTGCTCCCGTGAGCAGCCCGGGCGCCTGTCACGCCCAATATGCGACCCTATCCAAAAGGAACTCGAAGGTCCCACCAAGGATAGACCCGCATATTGGATACGCTTTTGCAAGGTGGATATCATTACATCAACATTACATAATAGTGGGGATACATACATAAGGCACGAATGCCACAAGAATACATCATCATCATACAAGAACAACATCCGACTACGGATGAAACATAAACAGAAACTCGAACAATATCCACCCTGCTAGCCCAGGCTGCCGACCTGGAACCTATCCCCTGATCGAAGAAGAAGCAGAAGGAGAACTCCAAAACAAGCAAACATCGCTCTCGCGTCATGATCATCGCGAAACCTGTACCTGCAACTATTGGTGTAGTAA
>LR880966.1:341995-355203 GCA_904067115.1 Aegilops sharonensis
TGCAAGTTTTATGAAAACAATGCCGATGCAATGCATGGCATGAACAAAATGCAAATGATGCAATGATGAATGCAACGAACAAAACAAAAAGCAAAACAACCAAAAAAAAAAACATAAACCCAACCACGGAGGAAATAATAAATCACATCTCCGGAAAAGGCAAGAGTCGGAGTTACGAATATGGAAAGTTGTATCCGGGGTGTTACAGCGCCCAACTTCCGCCACCGCCAGCAACACTCCCCTACCCTTCCCCTGCCTCACCAAGCTGGGCAAAGCCCGCGTGGCATCAGCGGCGGCGGGGCCTCCCCTCCCTCTCGCGTGGCTTTGGTGGCACGGAGTGCCGGATCTCGTGACGGCGCGGCGCTGGCAGCGCGGATCCTGTCTTTCGCGGTGGCGCGGCGGGGGTTGGCCGTCGTGACGGCAGCTGGTCGTGGAGGAGGCGCGGCTGGGTGGCGTCGGCTCCACCCCGCGTCGATCTCAGGTCTCCTCCTCCTTCCATGCTCTCTTGGTGCACCGCCGGCTGTGGGGTTTGGTGCTCCTCTGCGCTCGAGCCGGTGCGGCGGCTCCTTCGTCCTAGGCTGGGGGTGGGCTGGTTGGGTCCTGGCAGATCTTGCTGCTGTCAATCTGAGGGCTCGGGTCCATGGTTGTAGGCTGTGGTCGACGGAAGGAGCGTGAGCAGCGTCGGGTCATACAGAGGCATAAAGGTGGTCCCTTTCATCTCATTTCTTCGGTGGGCAGTAACCGATGGCTCCGCAGGGCTTGGAGGCGGCGAGATCTGGGATGCTGGGGCGGCGGCCCTGGAAGGTGGACTGCGCGGTCGGGTCTTCGGCGAGCGACGTTCTGGTGGTGGTGGCGTTTCTCCTTGGTTGTGCGGACAATGAGGAGAGAGGCGGCGGGGATCTTGGTGATGGCTTTGCTTCGGCAGTGGCATCGTGCTGTGGAGGCCTGATTTGGTGGCGGCGGACTTGGATCGTGGTACTTCGTTGTGGCGCGATAGTTTCTTCGGGCAAAAGCTCGGCATTTGGCGCCAACGACAGCGATGCCTGTGGGTGTCGTGTCCCTCCTGGGGGCGTCATTGCGGTAACTCTCCACGCGTCACATCTCCGGGTGAAAACCCTTGACCTTGTCTTCGGTATCGACGACAGTAGCTTGTTGCATCGTCGCCCTCTTGGGGGCGTCGTCGTGGAGTGTAGGTGCCCTCCGATTGCATTTCATTGCCATCATGGAATCTTGGAGAAAGGGAGGCAATTTAAGATGCTTTTATATAGGAACAAACGTTTCGATATCTCTCAAAGTTTCATCATGGAATGACGTTCATGGGCGACGTGTGGCAGAAAAACGATGCTTCAAAAAATTATTTTCAAAAGTATTTTGGAGCGCTAAATTTTCTTTTCACAAGTTTCATGGATGTCATTTCATGGTGAAACTTTGCAGTCATTCAAAATATTTGGAAATGTTTGCCTAAAAAAATTCGGAACGTTTTTAAAAAAATCCTATTTTTTTGGGATTTCACTGTTCATACCAAGCTCATATGAGCTGGAGCTGAGGACAGTTAGGTTTATAACTAATAACTTTTTTCTTTTGCGTCGTACTCCCTCCTTCCCATATTGTTAGGCGTTTTAACTTAGGACTCAAGTCTAGATGACGGATAGCTAATAACTTAGGACTCAAGTCTAGATGACGGATAGCTAATAACTTAGGACTCAAGTCTAGATGACGGATAGCTAATAACTTAGGACTCAAGTCCAGATACAAATCAAATCCTATTGTATACGACGCACGTCCCTGCCTTGAGCCTTCTACTATACCCTTGTAAGCAGATTTATCAAAGAGGAAAGAAGGAGCCGTAGGCCGTACTATGAATTGATTTGACAGTATGTTCCCTTGTCCGCCTAAGTGTGGCCGCCTTATTAAGATCACAAGTTATTACTATAGGTCGGGAGAAATAGATTCCGAAACTAACACAAATTCTAGTTGGAGCCGACTCGTATCAGCGCCTACGTGTGCCTATATAAAAATACAAGACCAAGATGCACGTCCATAGGAAAACCACCGAGCTCAACAGACAGCCGTGTCATCGTGATGGAGAGCTCAGCAACACCGTCGGCCATGGGCATGGAGGAGAGGCAGAGCATCGAGACGTCGTTGGAGAAATCCTTGCCTGACATCAAGACCTCGATGGAGAGCACAGCAACACCGTCGGCCATGGGCATCGACACGTCGTTGGAGAAAGAAAAATCCTTGGCCGACAACAAGACGTCCACGGCAAAATTATCGCCCTGCATCGCGTACTTGTGCGTGCTCGACAAGGTCGACGCCTGGACTGCTGCGTGCTTCTGCTTGGGGGCGTCGTAGCCGGTGGACGCCGTGGCGTGCATCAGCGCCGAGGCGGCGCTGCACAAGTGCATAACCGATCTTTCCGCCCGTGACTCGGAGGAACCGCTGCACAAGTGCATAAACCATCTTTCCGCGCGCAACCGCATGATAACTCCAGCTGATTCATCTATTCACGCCAGCTGGCCTTTTTATTAGCTAATTAATTAATTAGCCTGCTATGCCTGGCCAGTTTCATTATGGATACTATCTTAGGTAAAAGTAGTTTCGAGTTTTTATGATGGACTACGTAATAACTAATTTCAGATTGGTGTTATTTGTTTCGATACAGCCGTCTTGCACTCTCGTAAGCAGTGTTGCAGTTACTAAACCATACAATAATATATTAGTAGGGATTTGCATGTCTAAACGATCCATCTACATGGAGTTTCTTCATGTGTATACACCAATAGACATGGTTCGCATGTCTCAATCTTTTCAAAAACGAGTGAGTCCAAAGATCTATCAACATGGAGCTTCTTCATGCGTTTTATACCAATATGACTTACATGGCAGTGCCACAAGTAGGTGGTACTATCAGTACTATATCTTATATCTTTTGGTATGATCATGTGTATCACTACGATCGAGATTCAATAAACCATTCATTTTAGGTGCAAGACCATTGAAGGTATTATTCAAATAAACAGAGTAACCATTATTCTCCTTAAATAAATAACCGTATTGCAATAGACATAATCCAATCATGTCTATGCTCAACGCAAACACCAAATAACAATTATTTAGGTTTAACACCGATCCCGATGGTAGAGGGAGCGTGCGATGTTTGATCACATCAACCTTGGAAATACTTCCAACACATATCGTCACCTCGTCTTTAGCTAGTCTCCGTTTATTCTGTAGTCTTTTATTTCGCGTTACCAACACTTAGCAACCGAACCGGTATCTATTACCATTGTGCTACTAGGAGTACTAGTAGAGTACACATTAATATAATGTATATCCAATATACTTCTGTCGACCTTGCCTGCCTTCTTATCTACCAAGTATCTAGGGTAATTCTGCTCCAGTGACTGTTCCCCTTATTACAGAAGCACTTAGTCTCGGGTTTGGGTTCAACCTTGGGTTTCTTCACTAGAGCAGCAGCTGATTTGCCGTTTCATGAAGTATCCCTTCTTGCCCTTGCCCTTCTTGAAACTAGTGGTTTCACTAACCATCAACAATTGACGCTCCTTCTTGATTTCCACTTTCGCGGTGTCAAACATCGCGAATATTTCAAGGATCATCATATCTATCCCTGATATGTTATAGTTCATCACGAAGCTCTAGCAGCTTGGTGGGAATGACTTTGGAGAAAACATCACTATCTCATCTGGAAGATCAAATCCCTCTCGATTCAAGTGATTGTTGTACTCAGACAATCTGAGCACAAGCTCAATGATTGAGCTTTTCTCCCTTAGTTTGCAGGTTAAGAAAATCGTCGGAGGTCTTATACCTCTTGACGTGGGCACGAGCCTGAAATCCCAATTTCAGCCCTCGAAACATCTCATATGTTCCGCGACGTTTCGAAATCGTCTTCGGTGCCTCAATTCTAAACCGTTTAACATTACTGAACTATCACATAGTTATCAAAACGTGTAGGTCAAATGTTCGCAACATCCACAGACGACGTTCGAGGTTCAGCACACCGAGCAGTGCATTAAGTATATAAGCCTTCTGCGCAACAATGAGGACAATCCTCAGTTTTCGGACCCAGCCCGCATAATTGCTACTATCAACTTTCAACTATATTTTCTCTAGGAACATATCTAAACAGTAGAACTAAAGCGCAAGTGTCGATGTCAAAACCGGCGGATCTCGGGTAGGGGGTCCCGAACTGTGCGTCTAGGAGGATAGTAACAGGAGACAAGGGACACAATGTTTTTACCCAGGTTCGGGCCCTCTCGATGGAGGTAAAACCCTACTCCTGCTTGATTAATATTGATGATATGGGTAGTACAAGAGTAGATCTACCACGAGATCAGAGAGGCTAAACCCTAGAAGCTAGCCTATGGTATGATTGTTGTTCGTCCTACGGACTAAAACCCTCCGGTTTATATAGGCACCGAAGAGGGTTAGGGTTACACAGAGTCGGTTACAATGGTAGGAGATCTACATATCCGTATCGCCAACCTTGCCTTCCACGCAAAGGAACGTCCCATCCGGACATGGGACGAAGTCTTCAATCTTGTATCTTCATAGTCTAGGAGTCCGGCCAATGGTTATAGTCCGGCTATCCGGACACCCCGTAATCCGGGACTCCCTCAGTAGCCCCCGAACCAGGCATCAATGGCGATGAGTCCGGCGCGTAGATTGTCTTCGGCATTGCAAGGCGGGTTCTTCTCCAAATCCTGTGTACCTGTTGAATAGCGTCCGGCTCCTTGTAAATATTGCGCTCCTCGGCTTCCACGCCCAATAATGACCATCTTCCACATGTTGAACGAATGCGAAAAGCCAGGGTATTTTTACATTTATCCCCCTAGCTGCGCAAATGAGCTGCCTATAAAAGAGACGAGGATCTAGATCCGAATCACACCATCCTCCCTTCGCGAGCATTCATCAGAGCGCATCTGACAGAAATCCATTCCATCATGGACAGTCGACGCGACTCCTCCTCTCGCCCTCCCAGCCCTCAGCCTGGAGATTGGGAGAGATGCTCCGTCCCGCACAGTGAGCTAGTGGTGCTCCAAACCAAGGGATTTCTTCCCCCAGCCTTCATGGTTCCGGTTCGAGCCGGACTCGCCACCTATAAGGGAGGAAAGCAAGCGTAAAGCGTCCCCAGCCCCTCCAAAGGAGAGCGGGTATGCCTTATCTCTTATTTGATAAGAGGGCTCGGATTTCCAATTCATCTGTTTCTCCGGGGGCTCCTGGAGTTCTACGGCCTCCAGTTGCACAACCTTACGCCTGCCTCCATTTTACATATTGCGGGCTTCGTGACCCTTTGCGAGCTGTTTTTGGGCATCGAGGCTCATTTTGCGCTGTGGAACAAGTTGTTCTGCCTTGTGCCCCGTTCTCAAGAGGGGTCAATATATCAAGTGGGCGGAGCCGAACTATGGCGCATCGCCAAGACTGGATATCTATCCGGAACCCCGAAGAAGGCGTCTGAAGACTGGCCTTCGGCATGGTTTTATATAGAATATGTCCCCCTGCCGGACCCTGTTCGGGTCGGCCTCCCTGAGTTTAATAACGCTCCTTTGAAGAAACGCCTAAGCTGGCGTCCACGGAGCCCTCAGAAGGAAAACGACAGGGACGTCCTTTACCTGATGAGCCGGATAAGGTTGTTAGCTCATTCCGGACTGACCATGATCGGGGTCATGGCCACATGCATTATGTGGGGGTGCAGCCGCTCCAGTATAGAGGCCACCCCATGTGGGATTTCAACGGGGAGGATGATGCCACCCGCTGCGGCCGTAAGGGGCCGGGATCGGTCGCCGATCTGATGAAGATCTTGTCCGCATTGTACAAGGGAGAAGAGGAGGAATTTCTCCGCGTAAATCCACAGCGCGAGTTTTCTATGCACAATCCTCCAAGCTGGGTAAGCGGACATTTCTTTTTGCCTATCCGATCCATATTCCCATAGTCAAGTATCTCATTTTGTGATTTCGGCGCAGGAACTGCGCCAGGCCGTAAAGGACATAAACAGCCCGCCTCCACAACCCGAGGATCCGGAACGGTTCCTCGATCCGGAGCTGATTGATGGGGTATTTCACCAACTAAGCATCGATAATGCCTTGGTCGCCATTACGGCCGATTACCCCGGAATACTTCCAGCCTCACAGGTAATTGAGACCAAAGTCCCAATACTTTGAAAATGACCCATCCGTTCTTATTTTTGATCACCGTATACCGATGGCGTTTCGAAGGGGGCGCCCTTGAGGCGGAAGGCCGAGCCCGCGATGGCTAGCCAACAAGGGGCAGCACGGCCCAACAGGCTAAAAAGAAGTGCTGTCCGGATCGAAACTCCGGCCCAACGGTATGGCGTGCCACCTTACTCCCAGGCTTTATTCCTGGGAGACATACTAACGCTCGTGCTTTTTCAGGAAGAAGAGCGCTCGCCAGACTGTATCCGGAGAGGTTGCCAATCAATCCTCCGCTCGCCAGGCTCCAAAGCCAGGTCCAGAAGCGGAGGCGAACACGAGGCGTGCGTCGGATGCTCCTCCGACAGAGGATGCCGACAGGTTATCTGCCACCAATTCCGAGGTGGAGAGTGCCATGAATCACAGGCGTCGCCGGACAGTTCTTCGCGACGCATGTTTCTCCCAGAGGCATTGGATGCCTTTAATTCGGGAGATGCGCACCTCCCTGCCGCTCAAAGTGGTCTAGCCAGAGCCACGGAGCAGTATGTAAAAGACATACGGGTGAGAAATTTTGACGGTTATATATGCCAGTAGCCCACGAGACTTGAAATAGTTAGAATAACTGATTTAAGGATCATTTATTGTGCATGATCTTTCAGAAAAGAATACCCAACTGTCCCAGGAGCTGGAGGAGTGCAAAGCCCAACTTGAGGCCGCACTAGCCGCGGCGGGGGAAGCCAAAGAGACCCCCTCTGGTAATATATGCTTCAAAAGATAAGTAATTTGTGAAGTGCGGCGTGTGTATAAGTCTGACAATAATATTGCAGATGGCGCCGGGATAGATCCGGACAAGCAAGAGCTCATGCGCCGGTTAAAGGCCAGCGAGAATGTGCTTACAAGGGTGATGCAAGAGAAAAATAATCTCCAAGATGCCAACACCCAGCTGGGTGAGAAACTAAAGGATGTTCGTGCCCAGCTTTCTGACTCCGTTAAGGAGAATCGGCTGCTTCGACGCGGCATTTTTAGTAAGTGCTTGAACGAACTTTGAAAAAGAGTTCGGCGAGGAAGTCGACTGACAGAGTTATGTCTGTAGGTATGCTCACAGGCCGTCCTGCAGAGGAAATGCCCGGTTCTACGGGTGACCTTCTTCCCGAGCTCTTGCAACTGCACGAACGAGTTCGGCAGGTGATGAAAGACGTCGCCCAGGCCTTGTGGCCATCTGTCTCCCTGCCCGAAGGCCTTGGAGAGCTTGCAGAGAGGCTTCAGGGAGCGCGGCGGCGCTTCTGATTATGGAAGATATCGGCCTGCCGTCAAGGCGCCAGGGAGGCCTGGGCCATGGTGAAGACGCGGTACACGAAGGCTGACCCAAACCACATGGCCAAGGTCGGACCTGTGGGGCCCGATGGGAAGGAGATCCCTGTGAGCTTGGTGTACGGCCAAGTACAGTTGGCCGCAAAGTATTTCCAGCAGGACTGTAAACTAGACAGCGTATTAGATGGCATTGAAGAGGAATACAATCGGTCGAATTGACTATGTAACTTAAGATGACATGAAAAATGCCTTCTAGCCGAATTGTAGATCGTTTGTCATAGAGGACCTTTTCACTTCAACCTCGGGACCCAATAGTCCGGAGTGTGTCCGAATACCCTCGCGATTATATAAGAACCAGGGCATGCGTGGAGACCAGGCGTAGGGGTCATTAGTGCTTTATCAGACAAGTGCCCAACTAGTTATGTTATATTACATGGTTAGTAAGAAACATCTTCCAGGGAGAATAGTTCCGTTAGGGGTTCCTTTCCCTGGGAGGCATGCCCTGATGTGCATGTTCGGACTGCGATAAAAGCAGAAAAATATCTGGGGGCAGATAAATAGGTATTAAATCGTCTTTTTGTTCACCGACCGAATATTCCCTTAAGAACGCTAGCTTTCAGCTTCACCCAGTCTGAGGTACACATCCGGCTGACCCGGCAGTAACAATCGCAGAGGTGCTCCCTTTACCACCTAGTCGAACAATCGGGAACGTAGGGGTAAGCACAGGAGCCAGGCAACCCAGCTTGGCCAAAACTTAAGTCATATCGATGCATATAATGGTGAATAAAAGGTACATGCGGAAGTGTGACACATGTGTTGGGTATGGAGCCCGTATAAATAAGCTTCTGTTAAAGAAGCCCCCAGGT
Source organism: Aegilops sharonensis (assembly GCA_904067115.1). Lineage (NCBI taxonomy): Eukaryota > Viridiplantae > Streptophyta > Magnoliopsida > Poales > Poaceae > Aegilops > Aegilops sharonensis. The sequence goes on from LR880966.1 coordinate 350,343, forward strand.
ATAATGAGCGCGGATAGCGCTTCAAGTGTGTGCGAACAATGCGCGAACAAGCTTTCAAAGGCTGTAATAAAAAAGGAGGGAGAAGGAGAGAAACAGAAGACAACTAATATGTAAAATATAGACGGAGGAAGGAGACGAACTCAGAATCCGGCGCTAGGCGTAGAATCTTCGGAGACGGGCTGCGTTCCATGGGTTTGGCTCGAGTCGGTTATCCGATGCATCTCGCAGACGGTATGCTCCACCGGTCAGGACTTGGTCGAGGATAAAGGGACCTTCCTATTTGTGCTTTAGTTTGTCCTTTTTCTTGTCCGGCAGACGTAGAACTAACTCGCCAACATTGTAAGTTTTGGCCCGTACTTCTCTGCTTTGATATCTTCGAGCTTGCTGTTGATAGAATGCGGAACGGGCTTTTGCCACGTCACGCTCCTCCTCCAATGCGTCCAAACTGTCCTGCCGATCGAGCTCGGCTTGTCTTTCTTCGTACATGCGCACGCGAGGTGAGTCATGAATTATGTCACAGGGCAGAACTGCCTCTGCACCGTATACCATAAAGAATGGTGTTAATCCGGTGGTGCGATTCGGAGTGGTCCGCAGCCCCCAGAGTACGGAGTCGAGCTCCTCTACCCAGTGTGTGTTAGATTCCTTGAGGGACCACACTAATCTGGGTTTGATGCCGCTCATGATTAGACCATTTGCTCGCTCGACTTGACCGTTAGTTTGAGGGTGATAGACTGAAGCATAGTCGAGCTTGATGCCCATGTTTTTGCACCAGAGTTTGACCTCGTCGGCCGTAAAGTTCATGCCGTTATCAGTGATGATGCTATGGGGGACGCCGTAATGGTGTACGACCCCTGATATGACGTCTATCACCGGTCCGGATTCGGCCGTCTTAACAGGTTTGGCCTCTATCCATTTGGTGAATTTATCCACCATGACCAGTAGGTATTTTTGCTTGTGGGTTCCTCCTTTAAGGGGTCCAACCATGTCAAGCCCCCAGACCGCGAAGGGCCAGGTTATGGGTATAGTTTTGAGGGCGGTGGGTGGCATGTGGCTTTGATTAGCAAAGAGCTGGCAACCGACGCATCTTTGGACTAAGTCCTGAGCATCTGCCCGGGCCGTTGGCCAATAAAATCCTGTACGGAAGGCCTTGCCTACAAGGGCCCGAGCTGCGGCATGGTGCCCGCCGAGTCCGGCATGAATTTCAGCCAGAAGATTCCGCCCTTCCTCTACGGAGATACACCTTTGAAGGACTCCGGTTGTGCTTTTCTTGTAAAGCTCTCCCTCATGGACCTTATAGGCTTTAGATCGCCGCACTATGCAGCGGGCCTCGTTTTGGTCCTCGGGAAGTTCCTGCCTGGTTAGGTATGCTAGGAATGGTTCCGTCCACGGGGCAATAACTGCCTTTATTACGTGGGCTGAAGATGTTACTTCGTTGGCAGAGCGACCAATTGTGTCAGAATGTTCGGTGTCGGGCAGTGCGGTTGGGTCCGGGTTGTTATTTCCGGATTCCCCCTCCCATAGTACGGATGGCTTGAACAGCCTTTCTAGGAAGATGTTGGGAGGGACGGCATCGCGCTTTGCGCCAATGCGCGCCAATACGTCTGCTGCCTGGTTGTTATCCCGGGGTATATGGTGAAATTCGAGCCCTTCAAACCGAGCTGACATTTTTAGGACGGCGTTGCGATAAGCTGCCATTTTCGGATCCTTGGCATCGAAGTCTCCATTTATTTGGGATATCACGAGGTTCGAATCCCCGCGCACCTCTAGGCGTTGAATGCCCATGGAGACTGCCATTCGAAGGCCGTGTAGAAGGGCCTCGTATTCGGCTGCGTTGTTGGAGTCCGTATACATTATCTGGAGTACGTATTGAACCGTATCTCCGGTTGGGGACGTCAAAACGACGCCAGCCCCCAGACCAGCAAACATTTTGGAGCCGTCGAAGTGCATTATCCAGTTGGAATATGCGCCGTACTCTTTAGGGAGTTCGGCTTCAGTCCATTCGGCGACGAAGTCGGCCAAAACTTGCGACTTAATATCTCGTCGTGGCTTATAGGTTATGTCAAGCGGGAGGAGCTCAATGGCCCATTTGGCAATCCGGCCCGTCGCGTAGCGGTTGTTTATAATGTCGTTAAGAGGTACTTCGGAGGCTACTATTATCGAACACTCTTGAAAGTAGTGTCGCAACTTCCGGGATGCCATGAACACCGCGTACGCTATCTTTTGATAATGTGGGTACCGTGACTTGCATGGAGTTAGGACAGTGGACACGTAGTAAACTGGTTTTTGAAGGAGGAACTTGTGTCCGTCCGTTTCTCGTTTGACAACGAGCATTGCGCTCACAACTTGATGAGTTGCCGCGATATATAATAGCATTGGTTCGCCCATGTTGGGCGCGGCCAGGACCGGGTTTGTTGCCAATATGACTTTTATTTCTTCGAGTCCGGCCGTGGCGGCATCCGTTCACTCGAAGTGTTCGGTGCGTCGGAGGAGGCGATAAAGCGGTAATGCCTTTTCTCCTAAACGGGAGATAAAGCGGCTTAGAGCCGCCACGCATCCCGTCAATTTTTGTATTTGTTTGAGGTCCTTTGGGATATCCAATTGTGGCACAGCTCGGATCTTGGCTGGGTTTGCTTCAATTCCTCTACCGGATACAATGAAGCACAAGAGCTTGGCTGGTATGCCGAAAACGCATTTTTCCGGGTTAAGCTTAATGTCATATGTTCGGAGATTATCGAACGTGAGCCTCAAATCGTCTACTAGAGTTTCGACGTGCTTGGTTTTGACGACCACATCGTCTACGTATGCCTCCACTGTTTTACCGATCTGGTTTGCCAGACATGTCTGAATCATGCGCTGATATGTTGCGCCATCGTTTTTTAGCCCAAAGGGCATTGTGTTGAAGCAGAATGGGCCGTATGGGGTGATGAATGCCTTTGCGGCCTGGTCGGGCTCCGCCATCTTAATTTGGTGGTAGCCGGAGTATGCGTCGAGGAAACACAATCAATCGTGTCCTGCGGTGTGACGCCCGAATAATTAGACTACAGTAATCCCCTGCTAATGATGCCACGCCACCTCAATTACTGTCGCTAATCTCGCGTTAGTTCGAAACCGATCCAAATTCAAATTTAAGATCAAGTCAAACAGTTAAAGTTTTCAAAAGTGAAAACTAAAATGTTGTAAATGTTTTAAATAAATCCTGGGTAATAATGGTGGAGAAACCTAAATTTAATAAAATGTTTAAGTGTTCAAAATAATTAAAACTATGGGTTAAATAATAAAACAAATGCCTTTGGAATTTTATAAAATATTAAACTATTTTAATTGGGATGAAAAGTAATGTGGCAGTAGTTTATTTAAAAGTACCAATTTAGGTGTTAGTGATAATTTTTACTAAAACTAAAATAAAATGTAACTAAAATAAAACAGAAAAGGAATCAATAACAAGGGAGGAATAAAAACAGTAAAACAAGGCTAACTAAAATAAAGAGGGAAAGAACCCCCCCGCTTCCCCCACTGGGCCTCGACCCAGCCGGCCCAGTCGGCCACCCCACCAGGTCGGCCCAACCTGGCAAAGGCCAACCGGCCAGCCCACCCCCACTCCCTTATCCACCCCCACTACCCGAAACCCTAACCCACCGGCACCCCACTTCCCCCTCCCCACGTCGCCACTCCTCCTCCCCCTCTCGATCCAATCTGGATCGGGACGAACCTCCCCCACTCCCCTCGCTCCTCGCCCCCTCTGCTCGACCCAGATCGGGGCAACGGCGCCCCGACCCCACCGACGACCGTGCCTCGCCGCCCCGAGTTCTCCCCTCACCGGACCTCTCCGCAGGACCACCGACGCCTCCCCATCTCCTCCTCACGGGTCGCTGCCCCCGACCCCGATGCGCCGACGCCACTAGTCATCTTCGGCGCCACCACGCCATTGCCGTGGTCCTCTCCGTAGCCGGCGCTCCCCGTTCCCGTCGCCGATGCCGCCTCACCGGACTGCCTCCCGCTCCGCCGCTCGTCCCCGCCGTCCCCCCTCAACCTTCCCCGAGCCCGCTGCCCTGTCCCTACGCACCCCGGTGAGGCCTCGTCCGCCCTCGCTCCGTTCCCCTTTGCTCCGGTCGCCGTATGCCGCCCCACCGCCCGTGCTGCGCTGACCCCTCCGTAGCTGCGTCCGTGCCCACGCACCGGCCATCCCGTGCGTTCCCCGGGGGTCCCCAGCCCGTGCTCCCCGCGCGACACACCCCCTGCTCCTGACTGCGCCAACACGCGCAGAAGGGCTCGCCCCCGCGCGCCCCGCCGGCTCGCCCGGTGCCGCTTGGCCCCAGGCCGCTCCCCCCCGGCGCCCCCGTGGTGCCCCACCGTCGGCGCCTGGGTCCGCCCCATCGGGCGGCCGTAACCGCCCGCACACTCACGGGGCTCCGCCCCAGCAACCACGCCCGAACCCGATAGGCCACTCTGGGCCAATGACAAACGGGGCCCACGCCCCTGAGAACGAAAATGGATTAAAAGAAAATGGTTAAAAAAATAATAATAGTAAATAAATAAATAATAAAAATGAATTAATAAAACTAATTATTAATTAATCAGTGAATCAATTAAGTTAATTAATCCTAATTGATTAATCTAATTAACCTGTTAGTTTAATTAAAACAGTAATTAGTTTAACTAAACTCTAATTAACCTAAACAGAGTATGACAGATGGGTCCCACTAGACCCACGCGTCAGTTTGACCTAGTCAACCACTGTTGACTGCTGACATCAGCATGACATCATGCTTGTGTCATAAATCCAATTTCGAATTAAATTAAATAATTAATAAATTCCAGAAATTAATAAAATCTTTAGAAAATCATATCTTTTAATCCGTAA
>LR880966.1:384629-411264 GCA_904067115.1 Aegilops sharonensis
GGATGGGACTTTCCTTGGCGTGGAAGGCAAGCTTGGCGATACGGATATGTAGATCTCCTACCATTGTAACCGACTCTATGTAACCCTAGCCCTCTCCGGTGTCTATATAAACCGGATGGCTTTAGTCCGTAGGACAACAATCACAACAACCCTTACAATCATACCATAGGCTAGCTTCTAGGGTTTAGCCTCCTTGATCTCGTGGTAGATCCACTCTTGTAAACATCCACAATATCAATATCAATCAAGCAGGACGTAGGGTTTTACCTCCATCAAGAGGGCCCGAACCTGGGTAAACATCGTGTCCCTTGTCTCCTGTTACCATCCGCCTAGACGCACAGTTCGGGACCCCCTACCCGAGATCTGCCGGTTTTGACACCGACAACATTCTTTTGGCCATATCACATCATATAGCATACCCTGCAAAAACAAGTTAGACGTCCTCTAATTGTTGTTTGCATGTTTTACGTGGCTGCTATGGGTTTCTAGCAAGAACGTTTCTTACCTACGCAAAAACCACAACGTGTTATATCAATTGCTATTTACCCTTCATAAGTAGCCTTTTCATCGAATCCGATCCGACTAAAGTGGGAGAGACTGGCACCCGCTAGCCACCTTATGCAACAAGTGCATGTCAGTCGGTGGAACCTGTCTCACGTAAGTGTACGTGTAAGGTCGGTCTGGGCCGCTTCATCCCACAATACCGTCGAAACAAGATTGGACTAATAACGGTAAGCATATTGAACAAAATCAACGCCCACAACAACTTGTGTTCTACTCGTGCATAGAAACTACGCATAGACCTAGCTCATGATGCCACTGTTGGGGAACATATCAGAAATTCAAAAAATTTCTACGCATCACCAAGATCAATCTATGGAGTAATCTAGCAACGAGGGAAAGGGGAGTGCATCTACATACCCTTGTAGATCGCTAAGCAGAAGCGTTACAAGAACGCGGATGAAGGAGTCGTACTCGTAGCGATTCAGATCGCGGTTGATTCCGATCTAAGCGCCGAACAACGGCGCCTCCGCGTTCAACACACGTGCAGCCCGGTGACGTCTCCCACGCCTTGATCCAGCAAGGAGAGAGGGAGAGGTTGGGGAAGACTCCGTCCAGCAGCAGCAGAACGACATGGTGGTGATGGAAGAGCGCAGTACTCCAGCAGGGCTTCGCCAAGCACTACGAGAGACGAGGAGGGAGAGAGGTAGGGCTGCGCCAGGGAGAGGAAAACTCATGTACTTGGCAGCCCCAAAACCCCCACTATTTATAGGGGAAGGGGAGAGGGGGCCGGCCCCCTCCAGATCCCATCTAGAGGGGAGGGGCGGCGGCCAGGAGGGGTGCCTTGCCCCCCAAGCAAGGTGGAGGCGCCTCCCTCCCCTAGGGTTTTAAACCCTAGGCGCCTTGGGCCCTGGTGGGGGGGGCGCACCAGCCCACCTGGGGCTGGTCCCTCCCACACTTGGCCCACGCAGCCCTCTGGGGCCGGTGGCCCCACCTGGTGGACCCCCGGGACCCTCCCGGTGGTCCCGGTACGTAACCGATAGCACCCGAAACTTTTCTGGTGACCAAAACAGGACTTCCCATATATAAATCTTTACCTTCGGACCATTCTGGAACTCGTCGTAATGTCCGGGTTCTCATCCGGGACTCCGAACAACATTCGGTAACCACGTATATCTATTCCCTATAACCCTAGCGTCATCGAACCTTAAGTGTGTAGACCCTACGGGTTCGGGAACCATGCAGACATGACCGAGACAACTCTCCGGCCAATAACCAACAGCGGGATCTGGATACCCATGTTGGCTCCCACATGTTCCACGATGATCTCATCGGATCATCGGATGAACCACGATGTCAAGGATTCAATCAATCCCGTATACAATTCCCTTTGTCTATCGGTATGTTACTTGCCCGAGATTCGATCGTCGGTATCCCAATACCTTGTTCAATCTCATTACCGGCAAGTCTCTTTACTCGTTCCGTAACACATCATCCCGTGATCAACTCCTTGATCACATTGTGCACATTATGATGATGTCCTACCGAGTGGGCCCAGAGATACCTCTCCATCACACGGAGTGACAAATCCCAGTCTCGATTCGTGCCAACCCAACAGACACTTTCGGAGATACCCGTAGTGCACCTTTATAGCCACCCAGTTATGTTGTGACGTTTGGTACGCCCAAAGCACTCCTATGGTATCCGGGAGTTACACAATCTCATGGTCTAAGGAAATGATACTTGACATTAGAAAAGCTTTAGCATACGAACTACACGATCTTGTGCTAGGCTTAGGATTGGGTCTTGTCCATCACATCATTCTCCTAATGATGTGATCCCGTTATCAACGACATCTAATGTCCATGGTCAGGAAACCGTAACCATCTATTGATCAACGAGCTAGTCAACTAGAGGCTTACTAGGGACATGGTGTTGTCTATGTATCCACACATGTATCTGAGTTTCCTATCAATACAATTCTAGCATGGATAATAAACAATTATCATAAACAAGGAAATATAATAATAACCATTTTATTATTGCTTCTAGGGCATATTTCCAACAGGTCTTTCGGCCTACAAACCACGCTCCATTTGGCTAGCCTGTATTTTTTATTTTCACGGCCTCCTTGCCAAAATAATATGGATCTAAAATAATAATCCAGTCTTTGTAGGACCCCTTTTGGGAGTTTGAAGAAAGAAAGCATATAAAGAACCATATTTGTGAGGACGGAGTTAATCAAAACCAGCCGTCCTCCAACTGAGAGTAGTTTGCCTTTCCAACTGCTCAACCATTTCTCTAGACGCTTCTCTACATGCTTTCACTCTGCAATGGTGAGGCGCCGATGATGAACCGGTATTCCCAAATATTTAATCTGGAATTGGCCATGTGCGAAACCAAATAGGTCAGCATAATCTGCCACCACCTCAACTGCTTCTCCAAAGCGGAACAATTCGCTTTTATGGAAGTTTATTTTGAGACCCATCATCTGCTTAAACACTGAAAGCAAGAGTTTCAGGTTTTGAGTCTTGTCCAGATCATGTTCCATAAAAAGAATTGTGTCATCAATGTATTGTAAAATAGAGAGGCCACAATCCACAAGGTGTGGCACTACTCTTGGAATCTGGTCTTATTGCTTGGCGCGCTCAATCAGAATCGCCAACATGCCAGCGATAATGTTAAATAATATTGGGGACATGGGGTCACCTTGCCGTAGTCCTTTTTTTGTCTGAAAGTAATGGCCTACATCATCATTGACTTGATGGCCACACTACCTATAGTTACAAAATTGTGGATCCACTGGCGCCATTTATTGGAGAAACCTTTCATCCTAAGGGCCTGTTGAAGGAAAGACCACTTGACCTTGTCATAGGCCTTTTCAAAGTCAATTTTGAATAGCACTCCGCTTCCGGTGCATCTCATGGACGGTCTCATTGAGGATTACTACACCATCTAGCATATTTCGTCCTTGCATGAAGGTCGTTTGAGATGGACGTACAACATGGTCAGCTATCGAGTTTAACCTATTCCTAGCCACTTTGGTGAAAATCTTGAAGCTGACAATAAGGAGGCATATGGGTCTGAACTATTGAATCCGTTTAGCCTCCTTAATCTTTGGCAACAAAACAATCTCGCCAAAATTTAGCCAGAATAGGTCAAGTAGATCGACGTGAAGACAATTTAACAACTCCAAAAGGTCAGCCTTGATGATATCCCAGAAATTCTGATAGAATTCTGCGGGGAAACCATTAGGGCCTGGAGCTTTGTTGTGTTCCATTTGGAACACCACCGCTCTCACCTCCTCTTCTGAGAAAAATGCCGTGAGGATATCGTTCTCTTCTGCCGTGACTTCTGGAATATCATATGTTCGGGTCTCATCAAGGGTGACATTCCCTTCATCTAGCGCTTCTTACTAAGATTTGTAGTACTTGACGATATATTTTTTGAGCTCCCTCTGACCTTCGATCCGCCGCTCATCCTGTTGGAGACTATGAATACATTTCTTCCTATGTCGACCATTGGTGAGCAATTGGAAGTATCTTGTATTACTGTCTCCCATTAGGATGAAGTCAGCTTTGGACATGTGGTAGTATTTGATCTCCTTGTCTCGCAAATGACGGGCAACCTTCTCATTTGATTGATTCTTCAATTCAATCTCATGTCGAGATAAGGTCCGTGTCGCTGCATTTTTGTCGAGGTCATCAATGATAGCCCATAAGCACTGCTTTTCTTTTCTATATCACCCGTTGGTGTGTTTCTCCCATCCAAAGAGGTTGCCTCATGGCCCTTATTTTATAATTCCATCTCTGAGTCGGTGAATGACCAACGGCTGGCCTCTCCCAAACTTTCTTGATTATGTCTATAAAACCTTCCCGGTGCAGCCATGCCAATTCAAATTTGTAAGGGTGGCGAGGAGAATGGCTCGTAGAATTAGAATCAAGAATGATTGGCGCATGATCCGATAATGCCTTGATTCTCTCTAGGGCTCGTATGGTTACCATAGGAAATTTTAGCTCCCATTTGGTATCCATGATTACCCTATCAAGTTTCTCGTACGTTGGCACAAAACGGTTATTAGCCCAAGTGAACTGCCGTCCTGACATATAGCCCTCCCGAAGGTCCAAACTATAAATCATAACATTGAAAAGGAAACGCCAATGAGTGTCGAAGCGGTCATTATTTTTTTCTTCCAGGTACCTAAGGATATTAAAATCCCCTCCAATAAGCATTGGGTACGGGTTATCCTTAGCCAAGTTCACCAATTCACGAAGGAAAGCAGAAATATGCTCATCTTGCGCAGCCCCATAGACTGCGACCAGGCTCCATGTAAAATTATCAGCGATGTTTCGTATGTGAAATTTGATATGAAATTCACCGGTCGAAAAGGCCAACAAGTCCATGGTCGTGGTCATCCCAAGAAGGATTCCTCCAGACTTTCCACGAGATAGTAGACTATGCCATGTGTAGGCGAAACCACCAGATAGGTGATCGAGGACATGCGGGTGGAAGTCACATTTACCAGCCTCGGATATTGCCATAAAATACAATTAGTGTTCTCACACACAATCACCGACGTGTTTATGTTTAGCCATGTCTGAGAGACCTCTGCTATTCTAAAACATGCCTCTCATGTGGAAACTCGGATTTGTGTGGAAATTTTCTTTGGCAGTTTTTGTTTCTTTTTAGAGGATTGTGATTTAGATTTCCGCAAAGATGCTCTGAAGTCAGAAAACATGGAAGACCCAGATCTTGCGTGATCCAAACCAACCTCGGTTAGCTCACCAACCAAGTGGGAGACTAGTAGACCATCATATTTGGCATCTGCTTCATCACCCTTTTCCGTTTCCGGGTTAGGTAGGGTGTTATTGCACTTCAGAGAAACCTTTAAACGGTTAATCTCCATGTGTTTAAGTGCCCCAACCGACAGTTTAATCTCTTTATCATCCTCCTCGGTTTCGGGGTTATGTAGGGTGTTATGTGCATTACTTGAATGAACACAAAGTCAGTTGTATCTATAGATCTCAAAACAATGACATTCAATTGCTAAAACAACTCATGAAAGATGCGACCATCCAATTAAAATCTACAACTGCCAAGCAAAACTACAATGGCCTGGATCTTCAGTTTCTTTCTCACCTCACCTGGCCACCAAACATTTCTTATACAATGACGCCAAAAAGGCTTTTGTTCGGTGTGCGGCCAAACATTTTGAATAATGAAAAGTGAACATCACTAGCTCCAGCATTGCGCATCTCCCACATGACAGTGCAGCAGCAGAGCAAACAGCGCACATTAATCAGTAAGTTCCTTTTATTCCTCGACCATCTACATGCAAATTAACACTTGCTATTGTGAGGGGATCAAGGCCGCAGGAACAAATTAACACACATTACAAGTATCTGAACAACAGCATATAGGTCAAAGTTCAGAAAATTAAAAGTCGACAGATTACAGAATGTGAATATTGGTAAGTATTCCAGGCTTAGAAGTTCAAGTGTGCCCTTAGAATTTCAAGTGCAATGCTAGTGTAAACGCCAATAAGGAAAAAGAAGCATTACAGGCTTTATTTTGTTGCACAACATTGAGAGCATCATGTCCCACGCTTTGTCACCCAAATAATGTTGCAAAGTTTCTAGTCCTGCAAAAAATTGTGCAAGCTTTAGATATGATGGCAAATCATGAAACTGTAAGTAGACAGTGAGAAAGGATGGCCGTTAACCTTTCGAACTAGCCACTCTTGAGATTGAGAACGTAACATCTCCGGCCATGGAATCTGGAATTCAGAAAAGTTTTTCGATGTGAGTATCTAAGAAGACACTAGCTGGAACCACCGACAACACTCTTATCAATATCATGAGCCAATATAGATTTATAGTCAGTAAATGTTACCAAGATATTTTTGTTTTCCTCCAACATTTCAGCTAATTTGAAGCTGGACAAGCAGATAGACAAATTAGTCTGCATATCACACTCACTTAATTCAGTATTCCAGGGCAGGAGGTTTATATAGGACTCCCAAACAGAATCATATGATAGGTGTGAGCAAGCCATCCAGGAAACATTTATCACATCATTTGTATTGTACCACATGAGTACAGTAGAGAATCATGTGACCATTTGACTTGCATGTTAATTCTCGTTCTCTTTCCTAGGAAGGAGTAGCTATGAACAAATTGAATAGAAACGTTGTGTTTCCTTGGAGAACGCAGTCATTGTTCACGAGATATTTACCTATTGCATCCATCATATATATCACGAGACAGCTGGGACACACATGGGCACAAGATTGACATTAGCCTCAATTGTAAAGGAGGATCATCAACTGAGGCTGTAATTGTGAATGATACAACATATTTGCCGGAACATCCACTGCATGCAACTATCTATGGAAGAAGGGGAACTGCTGTAATGTCTCAGGCTGGTTATTGGCAAAGCCATTGTTAGCGAGGTTGAAATTTGCACGCAAATGCTGAATCTGAAACTTCTGCACATCATTGCTCCAAAGTTTAGACAACTGAAGATAAGAATGCATCTCTCTCAGCTGGTTAATTAATTACCTATACACCAATTTTTTTAGATCCACATGTGTCCTTCACATTGTTCACCACAGCATCTGACAGCGACCTGCCCGCAAAGCACCGGCCTACCATGCCACGGTCTTCCTTAGCATCTGTAAACTTTTGCTATACACATAGTGTCCCAACTTATACCAAATTTGGTGGAATGGTAAAGGAGATAACACAGCCACATTATGAAATATCTGAAGACAAAAAAAATCAAGTTTCACGAAAGCCCATAATAATTGTGACACAACCTAGTACATTATTTGAAGCAAACACGTTTTTTCCCCATTTCCATGCAATATTTGTCTTCTTTTCTTATTGTAAAAATAATCTGAACAAGCTAATTTGAAGCAAACACAATTTCTTTTTACTGCATCACAAGGACAAACATTCGACACCCCAAACGGAACAAGTGTATTTCAGAAATCGATGGCATGCTTATAACCATGGTTTTCACTTTCAGTGAGACTTCGCTGAAATTCACTGAATTGTAGTAATTTCAGTAGACACTGAAATATTGCGTTTCAGCCAAAATATTTCAGCAATGTCACTACAATACATGAATTCAAATATTTTTCAAAATATTATTTCATATTTCCAAATTGTTAATTGATTTCAAGTGAATATTTCGGTCATTTGGCTGAAATGGAAACTGAAATCACTGAAATTCACTGAATTTTGGTGATTTCAGTTGGTGTTGAAATTGTTCTGAAACTGAAATTGAAAACCATGCTTATAACTAATAACATGAATAATTTTGAGATTACAGAAGCAATATCCAGTATATCATGCTAGTGGGCTAAACACTGTCCACATGAATGCAATTTGATCTACTCTAAACAAGTTGCTGGTTAACACGGACTACAGAAGTGGTTAAACAGCTACAACAGAGAAACATGGCTCTCGGGTTGCATCTTCCCAGGGTGACCGCAACCAAGATTTACAAACAATACTATAGAAGCAGAGAACTGACTGACAATAGGAGGTTGCAAAGATAAAAAACACTACACAGTATCCTTGAGAAGAAGTTGTTTACCCCTGCTTAATTTCTGTATGCAAACCCATCAACTGAAGCTTGAATTCGCCTGGCCACAAGTGATCAAACTATAAATCTCAGTCACACCGTCAGTATGTTCTACTGTTGCATTCAGAATGAAACAAAAGTCAGTTCTATCTACTGCTATAATATCGGGAGTACTATCTGCAACGGCATCAATATAGATAAAAAAACATTATAATAGCTAGGACAAATGTATTCGAATTAAATAGTATGCACCCCTATTGCCTTGCTGAACAGAGACAGCAAGGCAACATAATAAGCAATGTCACAACAATCAAGCCCAACGATTAATGATGCGAACCAGTCGGAGCGGAATCTTCAGACCCAGTTTAAATCAGTCTGCACACCTGGTTCCTGCCATTTCCCCTTCCTGTATCAGGACACAATTCCATAGATGCAAAAAACGATTAGATATATTCCAGATATTGATTGATGTCAAAATAATTAGAAACATGGTTATCTTCGAAACTGGGAAAGGTATGTTAGATTGTCATCAATGAATGTCTGAAATAAAGATTTAGCTGCAGCATGTTGTTTGTGGGATCGAAAGATAACCTGGAGCCATGGATTTACCGGCTGGCAACGAGCCACGCCACAAGGGAAAGTTGTTGCTTATACCAAGTGCACCACAAAGACAACTTTCCTGGCAGGAGCTCATGAAGCTAGAGGATCATGACACTCCGGAGTAGTGCGAGTACACACAAACTCCCGAGAAACTGTATGAGATCTCAATGATAACCAAATTATTTACTATAGATCCGCTTTTAATGAGATTCAATGATGGAACGCTGACCAGCCGGTGGAGGACATTTTCTTTGTTATGGGGACTACTGCAGGCATACACCCACCTGTACCTTTCATGAATAAATAAAAAGCATTGTGCATGCATTGTTGGAGAGATACATAAGGAGAACACAAAGAAAAGATATTACAATTTTTCTGCAAGATGGAACAACACCAGACTTGGGCAAGATCGACTGATGTTGAGGTTGGTACATATAGCAAAGCTATATGAGGAGGCTCACAACAACACAAACATGTAATATCGCGCTTGGTCACAGACATCATGCCACTAAGTTTCAAACCATGTACATGAAACCCTGACCTTTTTGTTTTCCTCCAATATCTTAGATATGCTGAAGCTAAAGGGGTAAGCAAATCTGAATTCATTTCGCACTCTGACATCCTAGGGTAGTGGTATATATGGGATGTCTATATACCTAGTTGGTGTTATATATAGATAAGAAAAGTTGTTAACATGAGATATGTGTTGAGCAAGTCATCCATTAAGTGTTTATGCTCTGACTAGATAGCAGAATCATGTGGCCCTCCGTTCTACTTGCATGCATGTTCAGTTTCCAATCTGTTACCAAAATATAATAAAAAGTGAGTAGAAATATTGTGTTTTGTTGAAGTGAAGTCATACTAAAAGAATGATGAGAAGTTGCGGAATGAGTGATCGGCAATTCCATTGGCAAATAGGTTACTTTTGAATATGACCCAAGGTGGCCATTTTGAATTAACAGAAGAAGTTGACATGCGCATGATGTTAGTATCTTCCTTAATTAGTACATGCATTTAGCAGAGCAGCATGATTGAAGAACCAATCGGATTAGCATGCAACCAAATGGCTAGCTACTAGCATTAAGAGGCAATCATTGGCGGCTTGGAAGGGATGGACGCAAGGAGGGTGACGATCTAGTAACAGAGGGACAGATAGTTCTAGCTCCAAGAGATGGGAAGGAGACACGAAGAAGACTTAATTAATACATTATTGCTTCTGTCGAAATACATTCACGCTCCTCCCAATTCAATTCAAGTACAATTAATTCACCTGCTGCCTCCTTCTCACCTCGTCGTGACGCAGCACACCAACCTCATCATGCTCTCCAGATCCGTTCGCCTACTGCCCGCTAACACCCAGATCCATTTCCCCTGCTCCTCCCCACCCCATCGCGTTCTCCACTTATGCGACCTCCAGAAATTCCTCATGCAGGTGTGCCATTCCGACCTCGATTTGGTGCTTCATCATGTTAACCATCGGTTGAATCGGCTGCCGGAGTCGGAACCAACGCCGGGAGAACCTGCAGCGGCTTCTACATTTTATAAGTAAATTCCTGTAAGATGTTCACTACCAATGACCCACCGATTGATAATTTGCAGTTGCCACATTGCAATTTTGTTTGTATTTCATTTCCTTCCGAGTACTCATTGGTGTTTATGTTCTCTGTCTGCCTAGTATGATTATGTTCAGGTATTAGGGGTTATGAATCGTCAAAAAAAAATTGTAGTTGGAGTATTTACATCATTCGATGACCACTAGATATGTAAGCAGGAAATTGTGCTTATTCCCTAGTTTTAGATACCTCGAATTAATATGAGAATTGTCGACAAAATAATCTTTCATTGCTTCCTGTATATCGAGCATCCACAAATATGCTCGACAGTTGGCAACAGATTCTCTTTCAAAATTTCATGCTTGCAAGACTAATATGGTTGCCGTCGATACTAGTTTTCGTTTCATTTTTATTTTTCATGCTTCGTATATATCAAACTAGAGATTCTACATTTTGTTTAGTATTGCTTCCTGTCCATGCCTCGTATTTTCCTGTATGCATCATGTTTTTTCTTAACTGGCAACTAAATCATGCTTCCCAAATTTCACATATATTATGGAGAAAATGCATGCAGTAATTATGTTGAGATTGCATGAATTTGATGCATCCACATTTGAACAACTGTATTTAATTTGATAGACCGTGCGGAAATCTTTTATATCCCCATTTAAGAAAATGCTTCCACCATGTAGAAATTATGTTGAGATTGCATGAATATGATGGATCCAATTTTTCATGATTCATTTGTATCATACGTGTGTTTCTTCATTGTGCACAGTTTGCTTTGTATGCAAAATAGTTATCCTTCTTCATTGTTTACGGATTACTTCATGTGCTTCTACATTGTGTTCTGTTTGCTTCATTTCCATGTGTGCGTATTGTTTCATATGTGTCGTGTTTGTATTCAAATCAAACTACTCATGCTTCCTAAATTTCTATAGGGCCAACGAGAGCGAAAGATCATGCTTTGTCAATGCTGAGCATGTCACAGTCATCGATGGTGGGCATGACGTGCGGCATGAAGTCGAGCATCTCAGTGCCCAATGTTTTCTCATCGTTTTGGAAGTAAACTACCAAGACACGCACTCAGTTATACAAGGTCAAGGGTGCTGGCCTAGTTGCTCCTCACTGGACTGAGGGTCCGGGACGGAATGGGATCGTAGTGGCGGTGCGACATAGTAGACAGGAAGTGCACATACTATATACACATGGAATTATACCAGACAAAAAAATAAAGGAAGCACACTACATGACACTGCTTGGAGATGGAAATGGCTATGGATTAGGAAGCATGGTTTGTAGTGTTGGATGCACAATTTTTATACAAGGAAATCAAATTGAGCATATTTTTATTTCTTGGAATCACTTTCCTAATATGCTTCATGTATTATACTCGTAATAATGGTAATTTCTTATCGGAAGGTCTTATTTGGTTACAGCAAGTCTGAACTTTTTTATTAGGCAGAAACCATTTTTTTATAGAAAGTTTAATTCATCATTGTAGAAAATTCATTGATAAACAGAAGAAGTTTTATTTCTACATTATATTCGAGAAAAATGTAAGCAAAGTCACATGAAAATCATGGAAGGAAATTTAAATATTATTGGAAGCACGATCTGCTTCCTAAGGAAGCAAATAGCCTGACATGAAAACAATGAGCAGACACTCGCATGATTTACGGAGCTAGTGACGGCCCTGATTTATGGAAGAAATTGTTCAGAAACAAACCATGAAGCATTCAGACTACTGATTGAAAACCAATGTTTCCGGAGGAACTAGGAAACATCGTTGTGCGTGTGTGGTGAGGGTGTGCGCTTGTATCGGATGCTGGTGATCATTGCTTAATATATAAAGTGGGGCGAAAGCCTTTTTTGGTAAACATCACTTCCTACCTGTGGCACAGGAAGCAATGTTTCCAGAGGAAAGAACGTCTGGAGAGAGAAGCAGGATTGGAGGGCATACGTTGCCGAAGTACTCCCTCCGTTCCTAAATATTTCTCTTTCTAGAGATTTCAATAAATGGCCACATACGAAGCAAAATGAGTGAATCCACACTCTAAAATATGTCTATATACATCCATATGTGGTAGTCCATTTGAAGTCTCTAAAAAGACAAATATTTAGGAACGGAGGGAGTAGTTAGGAAGCAGCAATAAATTAGCGACCGAAGCACCAAATCTCTTGTGCGTTTTAATTACACAAATCTGATGAATGTAAACTAGCAGTAGTCTGATGCCTAGTGACGCCCTCGATCTGCCCAAAAAAGGCCCTGCTTAATGTTACCTGGGGCAGCATGAAAGCAACAGTTTGTGCCTTTGCACGCTTTGCCTCTTGTCCCAGCATACAAACTCTCATCCCGTGTATCATTTCTAAGTAAAAAGATTTGAAAACAGAGATGCGGATCGTTCGACACCTAAAGGACCAGCAGCAAACCGAATCCAGAGCAGATCGTGTCGGCTCGGCCGGCATGGGATGTTAGTTCAGGGACGCTCGACTCGACGCCAATCAGTCGCGGCACACTGCATGACCCAACACTTCTCGATCGAGAAGGACTGCAGTACAGTGCATTTCAGTTGTACAAGCAATTACAAGTCAGTATTCCCCTAGCTAGCCACCAGAGTAAAATTCTCGACATGCTCCAAACTATAGACTGCAGACAGATTCTTGGCCTAGCTAGCCAGGGGAAATCATCTTGAGATGAAATGCGGTGCATGTTATTCAGATATCTACAACACTACTAGACTAACAGGCTACCGCGAACATATCAGTAAAGCGAAGAGTAGACAGCTGACCCCGATGATCATCTCAGCCTGGGATGTAGCTCAACTTGACGCGAAGCAATACGTCGCCCTAGCGACTGTACTGCAGCCCACGGCATTTCAGTTTATCTGTACAAGCAATTGCAAGAAATTCATTCCCCTAGCACTCTAGCAGAGCAGAGCAGCCACCAGGGAGCCCTATTTATGATCCAAGAAATTCACAACCTCATTTTGCAGGCTCCAAACTAAAGATAAATTGCCTGGCGTACCATCACTCCATCAGGAAGTTTCATCACCTCTTGTGAAAAGATAATTTGACTGCTGGCGTACCATCACTCCATCAGGAAGTTTCTTGACCAAGTTGGATGGTCACATGCATGTTTAATTATCGACCTCTTTCCTGTGTTTTGAGTACACTACAGAAGTATAGCTATGAATCAACAGTGGATACGAACATTGTGTTTGGTTAGAGGAGAATGCAGCGAATGTTCACGAGATATATACATGTTGCATCGAGCATATATATCACGAGGTAGCTTTGTACACACATCCACTGCAACTGTCTTTCAAAGAAGGGTAGGTGCTGTAATGGAGTGAATTGCAAAAAACCACCATATTTGGGGCATCAATTGCGGAAAACCACGAGGTCGCTAATCATTTGCAAAAAACACCGCACATTCAGTAAACTTTTTGCAGTTTGCACTGATCGACCGATTTGCTTCGTTTGAGTGTGTTCCCGATAGATGGGGCCGGGTTCCCCCCAACGTGGCATAAGGGACGACAAATGGCGCCGTCTGGTCGAGACGACTTTGTCGGCTCGTGTCGGACGGGCCGACCGCACCGCCCCCACTCCACTTCTCCTCACTCGCTCCTCTGCTCTCCCTCGCGCTCTCAACCTTGCTCTGCTTCCTCTCGTCTCCGCTCGCCGCCGGCCGCCGGCCGCCATGGTTTCTTGGAACGACGGCTCGAGCAGTGAGGACTCCGACGTGCAGATCATTTCTTCCTACGACTCCCCTATTAAGGTTAGTTGGTTCCACAGGGACTGCATTTAGGGTTTTGATTTGGTCATTTTGGATTTAGGGTTTCAGCTCGATTTGAACCAGTACATTTGTGTCGCCCAGATCCCACCAACAATGGATGACCCGTTGTTCACCGGTGCTGCTGACGATTTGAGGGTGATGTGCGAGCATGGCAAGCCAGGGAAGAAATGTGTTGCATTCCAGGGGATAAGCACTGGGAGGAGGTTCATTGCTTGTGCTGTAGAAGTAAGTTAGCAAATTAGTTGCAAAGTGAAACCTCTCCTGTGTAGTACAGTTCATCTGTTCTAGGGTTAACTGTTCATGTTATGTTCATGTTCTAGGGTTTACTGTTCATTGCTCATAGTTCCTGTTCATGGTTCATTGATACTGATTTATGTTCATAGTAACTGTTCATGTTAGGAAACATGCTCACAATAATTGTTTTTTAGTTTTTTGAGTTGAATTGATCTAACTGAATCTGCACCTTAAGTTTAACCTTAACTTAACTGAATATGTAACATGTGACCACATGTTTGAACTACTTTATTTTGTATTGCAGGGAGTTAATAACTATGGATTAGTGCAGTGGGTAGATGAGGAGTGGCCAGATCATCTGCAGAATGCCCTCCACAAACTGTGGCTTATGTATGAGGATAGCATCCAGGCCAATAAGATGGCATGCC
This sequence comes from Aegilops sharonensis, assembly GCA_904067115.1. Classification (NCBI taxonomy): domain Eukaryota; kingdom Viridiplantae; phylum Streptophyta; class Magnoliopsida; order Poales; family Poaceae; genus Aegilops; species Aegilops sharonensis. The sequence continues at coordinate 399,335 of LR880966.1, forward strand.
TTGAGCATTCATTTACTGTGCACAATCTAGCACAACAGAAAAAAGAGTTGCAGTAGACTTATGAGAAGCTTGTTGAAGATATGAACAACCTCTTGGATTCTCAGGATAATCTGCCACATGAAACTGATATGAATGTTGCTGACAGCAGCATGGAAAAGGATGCTGAGATCAAAAAATTCAAGGCAGTTGTTGATCAGTTGAAGTGCATTCATGTTGCTCAAGCCAATGTCATTAGGAATTTGAAGTTCAATCATCTGAAAGAGAAGGAAAAGAAGAGCTCTGATAAGAGGACTTTGGAGTTTAGCTTTGCTGACCTGAAGAAAGAGAAGGAGAAGCTGGACTGTTACATTGCTGAGTTGACTAAAGAGAAGGAGAAGTTGAGCATTGAGAAGAGTACTTTGCAGTGTGCTGTTGCTGATCTGAAGAAAGCTGGTGAAAGTAACAAGAGGAAGCTGAAGGAAATCAAGGGTATTTGTGGTGAAGAATAAATTGTGCTGTCATATGACCATGTGGGTCACTGTCTTTAGTTACTAGCTTCGAACTATGGCTTGTAATGTGTTAAGTTTGAATCGGTTGAACTAATTTACTTTTGAAGCATTGAACTATGGCTTGTAATGTGTGCTAAATTTGAATCAGTTGAACTAAGCTGTGAAGCATGGCATGGCATGTAATGGGTTTAGCTTGGATCATTTAATGAAGATGTTTGTAGTGTTATTTTTATGTTGGTTTGTAAAAAGATCTGTTTGTAGTTTGGATCCTTCACTTAGTGGTTGGTCGACGCCGAGACACCTAAAGTGACAAAAATGGTTCTTTTAATGTTGGTCGACGCCTAGCCACCCTAAGTGACAAATTTGCTTCACTTAGGGGTTGGTCGACGCCGAGCCACCCTAAGTGACAACTTTGCTTCACTTAGGGGTTGGTCGACACCGAGCCACCCTAAGTGACAACAATGCTTCATTTAAGGGTTGGTCGACGCCGAGCCACCCTAAGTGACAAACTGCCTCCACTTAGGGGTTGGTCGACGCATAGCCACCCTAAGTGACAACAATGCTTCATTTAAGGGTTGGTCGACGCCGAGCCACCCTAAGTGACAAACTGCCTTCACTTAGGGGTTCGTCGACGCCGAGCCACCCTAAGTGACAAAAAGCCTTCACTTAGGGGTTGGTCGACGCTGAGCCACCCTAAGTGACAAAAAGCCTTCACTTAGGGGTTGGTCGACGCTGAGCCACCCTAAGTGACAAAAAGCCTTCACTTAGGGGTTGGTCGACGCTGAGCCACCCTAAGTGACAAAAAGCCTTCACTTAGGGGTTGGTCGACGCTGAGCCACCCTAAGTGACAAAAAGCCTTCACTTAGGGGTTGGTCGACGCTGAGCCACCCTAAGTGACAAAAAGCCTTCACTTAGGGGTTGGTCGACGCTGAGCCACCCTAAGTGACAAAAAGCCTTCACTTAGGGGTTGGTCGACGCTGAGCCACCCTAAGTGACAAAAAGCCTTCACTTAGGGGTTGGTCGACGCTGAGCCACCCTAAGTGACAAAAAGCCTTCACTTAGGGGTTGGTCGACACCGAGCCACCCTAAGTGCCAACAATGCTTCATTTAAGGGTTGGTCGACGCCGAGCCACCCTAAGTGACAAACTGCCTTCACTTAGGGGTTGGTCGACGCCGAGCCACCCTAAGTGACAACAATGCTTCATTTAAGGGTTGGTCGACGCCGAGCAACCCTAAGTGACAAACTGCCTTCACTTAGGGGTTGGTCGATGCCGAGCCACCCTAAGTGACAACAATGCTTCATTTAAGGGTTGGTCGATGCCGAGCCACCCTAAGTGACAAACTGCCTTCACTTAGGGGTTGGTCGACGCTGAGCCACCCTAAGTGACAACAACATCATCATCATAACTATAAAATCCTAAACATCTTGATGCAACAAAGTCTAAATGACAGCATCATAGACAACATAATCATTATCATAGTATGCTTGCCATCCTCATGCATAATAGTCTTGATCACAACCATAATTAGGTAACTTACATAGTGCCATCACAAAGTAGCCAAAATAGGCTGAATTAAACTGGTTTGAACATGACAACTCACAGGTGTTTTCAACATCACAAACTTGAAACTGTTTTCAACAACACAAACTTGAATTTTTTTTCAACATCACCATCATGAAATTACTTCTTCCTGCTGCCCTGAGAACAATTGAACCACTCAGACATCTTGTAAGAAGGTTTTCTCAGCCTTCCAGTACCTGAAGCTCTAGGTGGTATGAAGGTTTTATTTGCAGCAGTAGAAGAACTTGGCCTAGAAGCACCAGCAGTAGATGAACTTGGCCTTGTAGCTGCAACACTAGATGAACCTGGCCTAGAAGCAGCAACAGTAGATACAGTTGCTCTCCTAGTTGTAGGAGGAGCTGATGGAGCTGGCCTAGGTGCTGGTGGAGCTGTAGATCTTGCGTTGGGAACTGCTGGAGCTGATGGAGCTAGCCTAGGTGCTGGTGGAGCTGTAGTTCTTGCCCTTGGTATTCATGGAGTTGAAGGAGCTGCCCTTGTGGCTGATGAAGCTGCATCAACTCTTCTGTTTTCCTGCAGTGTAAACATACAAAGATTAGAACATAGTACATGAAATATAATCATAAACTGAATTTTTTGAAGTTTGGACAATTAACCTGATGTTGGTTCCTTCTCATTGCAAGGGCTGGCTTAAGGTTTTTGTGGCAACTAGTGTACCTATGCCCACTCAAATTGTTACTACAAGTGATTGATGCCATCCTAGAAGTATCCTTGGGAGCTGCTTCTCAAACTGATTCTTTCTCCTCTTTGTCTGCTTTTTCCTGGCTTGTCTCTGAAAACAGGTGCCTCTATATCAGGGGTCCCAGTCTTTGGCCATAGATCAGGCCCAGGCACAGGGTAGATAATTGGACTGTAGGCTTGTTGATACATTGGTTTCTTGAAGAAAGCATTAACAAAATCTTCTGGATGTAGTTTAGCCTTGTTAATTACTGAAACACCATGATTGCAAGGAACCCCGGTCATGTCCCATTTTCTACACCCACATGTGTAATCTTTCAGATTTACTGCATATGTGCTTTCTCCATTTGCAACCTGGTATAGATCAGGTCCAGCCTTGATTGACTGACAGAATCTGGAATGATGTTTAGCTTCTTCCAGCTTCTCAGCATATGTTGGGCATATCTGCCACTTAGCTCTCTGTCTTGGTCCTATTGGCATTGAACTTAACTACCAATTTTGTTCTGATCCCATCCACCATGGTTTTAATTGGTTTTCCTCTCACATCAAGTATCATTTTGTTGAATATTTCACTTATGTTGTTCACAACCAAGTTAGTTTTACAATTTGTGTCCATGGCATGTCTAGCCCATGTATGCTTTGGTATCCTACTAAGCCATTTCCAAGCTGCTTGACACTCTTTTTTCATACCATCCATTGCTTGATCATATTCATGCTCAGTATATGAATAACTAGCCTGATCCATGTATTTCTTTAACTTTTCACCGCTAAAGCCAGCTGTTTGGAAGTTCTGATAAATATGTCTAAGGCAAAATCTTTGAGGGCAATTTGGGAATACATTGGTTATTGCTTTAAGTAGACCCTGTGAAAGTAAACTAAAGTTTGAATATGATGCCAGAAGACACTATTTGTAAGTACTAAGCATGTTCTAATTTGCACTATTTGTAAGTACTATGGTGTATGAGTTACCTTATGTCTATCAGATATGATAGTGTAGTACCCATGCTTCCCTGACTCACCACCAAGAGCATACTTCAGTTGTGTTAGAAACCATGACCAGCTGGTAATGTCTTCCTTGTCAACAATTGCAAATGCAATGGGAAAGATGTTGTTATTACCATCTCTACCAGTTACAGCCAGTATTTGCTGCCCTGTGGTCAACTTAATGAAGCAGCCATCAACACCTACATCAGAAAATTTCACATTAGTACTAGGACAACATAAATGATTGTGTTCACACAAATTAATATAGGTACCTATGAAGGGTCTGCAACCATTTAGGAAACCCTCTTTGCAAGCATTCAGGCACATGAATAAGCCATGGAATCTAGGATTTATGCTAGGATGGTCCTTCAATTGCTTTGTTGTAACAATGCATCTACTTCCAGGATTGGTATCCAACACAGCTTGGAGGTAATCCCTTATCCTTGTATATTGTGCCCTCTGATCTCCTTGGACAACACTCTTAGCTGCTTTCCTTGCTCTGTAGGCCATGTGAATGGACACTTCTATTCCATGTTTATTCTTCAAATTGGCTATTTATGGTCTGGACTGTTGTGTTTATGTCTGCCCTCAACTGTTCCTCACACTCATGTGCCAACCATCTTGCAGTCACTTTGGTGCTCTCTCCTACAGCAGCACAATTGTGGTACAAGTTCATCTTCTTTATACAAAAAGTTTTCTCATGTGCTATTTGGGAAGCAGCAATGAAAAAAGGACACTCTTCTGTACCGCAAACTGCAATAACTCTGTCTGAGCAGTTTCTATGAAAAGAGTAGTTCCTGTTTTGTGAGATGTGAAATGTAAGAAGTGCTCTCCTGAATTGCTGGACATCTAGGAAACAAAGTTTCTTCACAAATTGTTCTTGTGGGTTCTCCCTCTTCTCATCATACCAAAGCCTAGGCTTCTGTTTTCTGGCCCTGCTCTTCCTACCATTTGGTTGCCTAAATGTTGGAAGCTGAGCACCATCATTATCATCCTGACTTAAGTCACCTGGGTTGCTCTCCTCATCAGATGAAGGTATCCAATCTTGCTCTATGATTTGGTCAAGACTTCCATGTGATCTGGTTGTTGGCCCCTTCCTCTGGCTTCCTCCTGTGCTGCTGCTTCCTCCCGCACTACTTCCTCCTAGTGCTTCCTCCTCTCCTACCCTCCTCAGCTTGCGCATCCTGTCCTACCTCCTCCTCTCCTGCTTCATCCTCCAACTCCTCCTCATCTGGTTCATAAAGCTCTTCTACATCAGTGTCTCCTTCAAAGTGATTGAGAGGATCAGCTCTATGCCTCTTCATTGCCTCCAGCCTAGCTATTATGTCTTCATCTTCTAAAATCTCATTGTCACTATCACTGTCAGTGAACTCTTCAGCAAGGAGCTCTGGAAGTTTTCTCTTTGCTGCCTTGTACTTCTCTTTTTGTTTCTTATTGGTCCTAAACTTTTCAATCTGTTCATTCCTCTTCTGCTCCATCATCTGCTCAATCTTCTCTTGATCTTGGTATGTCTCCATGAAGTACTCATGCCTCTCATTACCATAGTCCAATGCAAACTCTGGTTCACATGGACCCTTAAGCTTCAAACATGAACTCTCCTGGGTGTTCATGACCTGGACAGGCTGTGGTTGGGGCTTAATTGGACTGAAGAACTCCTGAAGTATCTACCTCATAGACAAGTGGTACACCTAATTCAGACAAAGGGACCTGCTCTTCATAAACATGACCAATGTTCAGGTCAGCTGGTGTGGGTGCATCACTTCTCATAGCTGTAATGTTAACCACATTATTTACTTTACTACATACGTCATCCAACATTTCTTCAACCTTGTCATCATCAGTTAATTCTTCCATTCCTGACACCCCAACTCCTGGATCTCTGACATAATACATATAATCTCTTGAACTAAAGCCTTCCAACTCTATTAGTGCAATAAGATTCCAATATGTTATGCCTGATAAGCAAATGGTTCTTTCCAAATTATCTCTATCAGAGAAATGGAACCTCACTTCCCATTCTTCATCATCCAACCTAGTTCATTTAACATAGTTGTTAACATTCAGATAAAACTTGCGTTGAACAATACAGATAAAATTCAGTAAACCTAGTGTTAAACAATTCAGTTAAAATTCAGCTAAATGTCATTTACAACTGACTAACTGAGCCATTATGTTCAGTGTGCAATTGCAGTTGAAACTACTGAGCAATTATGTTAAACTAGTGTTAAAGTTAAGTTGAAAACAACTTAGTTAGCAAGACTGAGCAGTGCAAATTCAGTTATGTTAAACTAGTGTTACAGTTAAACTAAAAACAACTTAGTTAGCATGACTGATCTGTGCAATTATGTTAAACTACTAACCAGTTCAAATTCAGTTAGCATGACTGAATAAATTACTCTGTAAGTTAAAAACTAGTGTTAAAATTCAGACCGCGTGACTGAATAATTAAGGGCAAGCTAATTTGCAGTTCACCACCATTACTGTAACACAATAATCCTAACCAAATACCTACAACATAATCCCCAAATCTGTACTTGTCGTAGAACCCTAACCCTAGAATCCAGATCGGGGAAACAGGGAAACAGTGAGGAGGGGGAGAGGATGGATGGCTTACACCACACCGCCGAAGGAGGATGCAAAGTGTTTGCTGCCCGTCGGATTTGCCTTCACCGCCTTGGCAAATACCCTAGCCGCCGCGTACTCTGGATCCGGGGAATGGGGAGGAGGCACCGCCTGAGAAGGATTCGAGCTCCCGTAGAGCTCCACTGGATCTCCATCACCACCAGCATCGCCAGCGGAAGCGCCGCCGCCGCCGCCGAGGCCGTCGCCGCCGCCAGATTTGCCTTCCCCATTGAAGCCCAAGGGAGAGCAGAGGACCGAGTGAGGAGAAGTGGAGCGGGGGCGGTGCGGTCGGCCCGTCCGACGCGAGCCGACCAAGTCGTCTCGACCAGACGGCGCCGTTTGCCGTCTGTTATGCCACGTTGGGGGAAACCGGGCCCCATCTATCGAGAACACACTCAAACGAAGAAAATCGGTCGATCAGTGCAAACTGCAAAAAGTTTACTGAATGTGCGGTGTTTTTTGCAAATGATTAGCGACCTCGTGGTTTTCCGCAATCGATGCCCCAAATGTGGTGGTTTTTTGCAATTCACTCTCCTGTAATGTCTTAGTGATTGGCTAAGCAATCAACTTTAAACAAAAAATTATCCTTGTATGCATTACATATACTTCTGACCATGGCCAGATCATGTGCATTACATGAATGAACACAAAATCAGTTCTATCTACAGCCCCAAACAAGAGCATTCCATTGCTAAAACAACACATGAAAGAGACCAACATTTGGTTCAAATCTGTAACAGCAAAGCAAAACTAAATTGATCGCCAAAGCAAGAGTGAACATCACTAGTTGTGCATCTCCCACAGCAAAGCAAAGCTACATTGATCGCCACAGCAATCCATCTCGCAAAAGCAATATAAGGAGCAAGGTTTTCCACCCGTTTGCAGCCCTCGTGCGATTTCAAGAGAAAAATTCAAAGCTGCAAGTTGAATCAACAGAGTAAACAGTATAAGAGCTCAAAATTGTGGATGGTACAAAAGATTGTAGTTAAGCCACTGCAAAGAACTGAGCAGATCTCAGGAGAACGGTGTGGGGTTCAAGATCATTACTAACAGTAACACTACACTATGAAAGCACAGGACTGACTGACTACATGAGGCTGTAAAGAAACATAACACCATAACTTTGCTATAGAAAGGATGAAATGTTTCAGGAATATCAGTATTTTTCCAATTTATACCAACCCTGGAAAGTACCCAAGCAGATAAAAGCCAGAGTGTAAACTATCCTGAGAAGTTTCTTTTCTGTAGGGTAAGTATCTGGAGAAATTAACAACGCTGAAACTAGGTGATTCACTAATGTGGTTATTCCAACTTGTACAAATTTGGGGGATGGGGAAGGAGATAATACACCCACATTACAAAAATAGCTGAACAAGATAAAGTTCAGAATTCACCAAAGCCAATAATAATCATGACACAACCTAGTACATTATTTGAAGCCAACACAATTTTTTTTCGCTTTCCATGTGGTATTAATCCATCCTGCTTTCCTCCTATAAAAATAGTCTGAACAAGATAATTTGAAGCAAACACAATTTCCCTTTCTAGCATCAGAAGGACAAACATTCCACACACACCAAATGGATCAAGTGTATTTCAGACATCGATGACATACTTTTAACTAGTAACATAATTAATTTTGAGATTACCAAAACAATATTAATCCAGGCTATCATGCTAGTTATCTAAACAGTATCCACATGCATGCAATGTGACCTCTGCAGAAGTTGATACATAAACAGACTAGACAAAGTGGTTAAACAGCAGCTGACATTATTGGTGCTTCAGGTCAATTAATTGAACAAACAAGTCACAGCCTGACGTTAAGTAGCTGCTCTCGGGTGTCCATCTCCGGCGGCAGCTTCCCACAGAGACAGCAATGCCTACTTTGTGGATCATTATAAACAAAACGATACTATTAGAGCCGAAATTAATCAAACTATAAATCTCAATCACGAAGAATTTGATGTAAGTTAGCCGCTAGTTCAGGCATAGCAGAGAAACAGGGTTATAGAAGCAGAGCAGCATGGTTAAAGAAACAACCAGATTAGCATGCAACTAGCTACTAGTGTTTGCTAGAAACGATCACCTCATGTCATTCAAAACAGTACACACATGCACGCAAGTTGATCTAGTCTACACAAGTTGTTGGTTAACAGAGTACAGAAGTGGTTAACTAGCTGCTAGTACAAGAATTACAAGGGGACAGGGCTCGAAGGTGGCTGTCTCCGGCGGCAGCTTCCCACGGCGACCACAACATAAATTTACAAACAATACTACAGAAGCAGAGCACTGACTGACTACAGGAGGTTGCAGAGATAACAAACACTAACATAATTCGTTAAGAAGAAGCTGTTTACGCCTGCTTAGTTTTTGTATGCGGACCATCAACTGAAGCCTGAATTCACCTGGCCACAAGTAATCAATCTATAAATCCCAATCACCGTCAGTAAGTTCTACTTCTGCATTACAGCCTCCTGTAGTCAGTCGATGAGTCCTCTGCTAAATTCAGGCCATCAACTTTTTTTTTTGAACCGGGCCTTAACCCCTTTCCATTACATTCATAACAGAAATACACATAGTTCAGAGTTATCGGAGGACACAAAGTCAAAGAAATCGTCAACCACAAAAAACCACATTCAGATCAGATCGTCTCTGCCAGCCTGGCTGTGATCCAGCGATACATCTCAACTCAGGCCATGCAGTCAACCTACACCGCAGGACCCAAAGCTTCTTGATCTAGAGCAACTGCAGCACAGTTGACATGTAGAAGCAATCGCAACCCTAGCACTATGGCAGAGCAGAGAAGCCATCACGGATCAGGCCTATCTATTATCGGTGTGGCTGGCATGTTTCCTGTGTTAGGTTGATCTCTCTCCCGCTGCGTAAATAATTATTAGTGCTCTTTAAAAGAAAATAAAAGTTTAGATAGAATTATGGTTTTAAAAGCATGTTAAAGTAATTATTGAAATGATATGATTATGTTATTTTTTATGACCAACGTTATTAATAACATGATCATGTTTTATTATTGAAATTTAGAGGTGCATTTATTTCTAATATTTTGCCCAACGGTAATATAGATTTAATTGCATAGACAATTGTATGTTTTAATTTGACCAATGCTAGATTATTGCATATGATTGTTTTATTGATGTCACTAAAATTGTGATTTCAGGAGGCTTTCACTTGATGAGTTGCCTAAAAGAAGTTGCGACACTCAGAGGTGACAACCACACTGAGTGGAGGAAGAAAGTTGAACTGGCGTTTGTTTGTGCTGATCTTGACTGGGTTGTGGAGAAACCACAGCCGGTCAGACCCACAGAGCCAGTAAGAGAGGCCACTGATGATGATGATGCATGGGCTAAAATGAAGGGGGACTATGCTCCTTTGGAGCAGTCCTACCTCATAGATAACCAAAAGTGGGTCAATGCAAACAAAAAGTGCATGGTATTTATAAAGAATACAATTGAGAGCGCCATTGTGGGCTCCATTGGAGAGTGCACTTCCGCAAGGGAGTTGCTTACAAAGATAAAGAGCCAGTTCACTGGCTCTTCAAAGATATATGCCACCCAAGTGTTAGAGCAACTGGTGACACAGCGATACACGGGTGGTAGTCATGGAATAAGAGAGCACATCCTGAGGATGAGCAATATGGCAGCAAAGCTAAAGCCCATGGATGAGGATCTGGAGATCAAACCAACGCTCCTAGTCCACCTGGTCATGGCTTCACTGCCAAAGGAGTTTGAAACTTTTGTTGTAAACTATAATATGACCCCTGGAACATGGGACATTGGAAAGACAATAGCAATATGTGTCCAAGAAGAGGAAAGATCAAAGCCGCACATGGTGGTTCACTCAACTATGTGAAGGATTACAAGAAAAAGAACTACAGTCAAAACAACAAAAGTTCTCCTTCAAAGCATGGAAAAGCCCCCCATCAGCATCAGCATCAGCAACAGCCTTTCTCAGTGGACAAAGACACTTGTATCCACTGCAAGCAGAAAGGTCATTACAAGAAAGACTGCGCTGCTTGGCTGAAGTCAGTCATGGCAAAAAGAGGTAACAATATAGTTTCATTTGTAAATGAATCCTTGTATACACAGTTTTCAAAATCCACTTGGTGGATTGATTCAGGAGCAACTGTTCATGTTGCAAATTCTTTACAGGGATTCCATTCGACGCGAACTACGCTAAGAAGCGAAAGACGCATTGAAGTGGCAAACGGAGTTGAAGCAGAAGTTGAAGCTGTCGGTGACATCTCCTTGGAGTTAGCCGGCGGATTCAATCTTCTACTTAGAGATGTTTTATTTGTTCCATCATGTCATAGAAACTTAATTAGTGTTTCTTGTTTGGACAAAGATAATTATGAATGTTATTTTGGACATGGCAAGTGTGCCATTTGGTATAATAATGCTTATGTGGGTGATGCTTTACTACATGATGAGCTTTATTTTTCATCACTTCGTAAAAAAGTTTATTCCGTTTGCAATGTGAAAGAAAATGTTTCCGCGTCGAATAAAGAGCAAAAGAAAAGAAAAAGAACATTCGACTCATCGAAATTATGGCACTGTCGCGTGGGCCATATTTGGAAGGGGAGAATAGAAAGATTAGTCAAAAGTGAAATTCTTCCTCCGTTAGAATTTTCAGACTTAGAACAATGCATAGATTGCGTTAAAGGAAAGTACGTAAAACAAATCAAAAAAGGTGCAATCCATAGCACAGGCACACTAGAAATCATCCACACTGATATTTGTGGACCATTTCCGGTGAAAAGTGTGGATGGATATGACTCGTTCATAACATTCACAGATGATTACTCTCGCTATGGATATATTTATCCAATCAAAGAAAGATCTGAAGCGTTGGATAAATTTAAAATATTCAAAGCTGAAGTTGAAAATCAGCATGATAAAAGAATAAAGGTAGTTAGGTCCGACCGTGGGGGAGAGTACTATGGTCGGCACACTCCATATGGCCAAGTCCCTGGACCTTTTGCAAAGTTCTTGCAGGAGACTGGCATAGTTGCCCAGTATTCAATGCCGGGCGAACCTCAACAAAACGGAGTAGCTGAAAGGCGCAACCGTACACTTATGGATATGGTGCGCAGCATGATGAGTTATTCCAACTTGCCATTGGGATTATGGATGGAAGCGCTTAAAACCGCCATTCACATTCTCAATAGAGTACCAAGCAAGTCGGTGCCCAAAACACCGTACGAGCTATGGACAGGAAGGGTGCCATCCCTACAACACTTCAGGGTGTGGGGGTGCCCTGCTGAGGCCAAAATGTTTAATCCAAACATTGGAAAGTTAGATCCCAAAACAGTGAGTTGCCACTTCATTGGCTATCCAGACAGATCAAAGGGTTTTCGTTTCTACTGCCCAGACAGATATACAAAGTTTGTAGAAACGAGACATGCAGTCTTCTTAGAGGACGAAATGATGAGGGGGAGCTTGGTAGCTCGGAAAATTGATCTTGAGGAGAAGAGGGTGCATGCACCTAATCCGATGATCCAGGAGCCATTTTTCTCACTACCAGTTGCAACTCCACCCATGACAACTATGGGGGCAGACCC
>LR880966.1:411276-435424 GCA_904067115.1 Aegilops sharonensis
TTATGGATGGAGGCGCTTAAAACCGCCATTCACATTCTCAATAGAGTACCAAGCAAGTCGGTGCCCAAAACACCGTACGAGCTATGGACAGGAAGGGTGCCATCCCTACAACACTTCAGGGTGTGGGGGTGCCCTGCTGAGGCCAAAATGTTTAATCCAAACATTGGAAAGTTAGATCCCAAAACAGTGAGTTGCCACTTCATTGGCTATCCAGACAGATCAAAGGGTTTTCGTTTCTACTGCCCAGACAGATATACAAAGTTTGTAGAAACGAGACATGCAGTCTTCTTAGAGGACGAAATGATGAGGGGGAGCTTGGTAGCTCGGAAAATTGATCTTGAGGAGAAGAGGGTGCATGCACCTAATCCGATGATCCAGGAGCCATTTTTCTCACTACCAGTTGCAACTCCACCCATGACAACTATGGGGGCAGACCCGGAACCTGTCCGTCAGGAGCCGACTGAACCTGTTGTTGAGCATGAAAGGGAGATGCAGCAGGAAATTTTAGAAGAAGTGCCAGAAGTTGAGGCACAGAATGTGCGAGAAACTGAGGCCCTTAGAAGGTCTACAAGACCAAGAAAGTCAGCTATTTCTACTGACTTTAAAATTTATAACACAGAAATGGTTCATATGGAAAAAGATCCCACCTCATATGAAGAAGCCATGAGAAGCCCTCATTCATCGATGTGGATGAAGGCAATGGAAGACGAGATGAAATCAATGAGTTCCAAAGATGTTTGGGACTTAGAGGAAATTCCTAAAGGAGCCAAATCAGTAGGCTGCAAATGGGTCTACAAAATTAAGTATGACTCTAAAGGGAATATAGAAAAATATAAAGCACGACTCGTGGCAAAAGGATTTACACAAAGAGAAGGGATAGATTACAAAGAGACATTTTCTCCGGTCTCATGTAAGGATTCCTTCATAATCGTAATGGCATTAGTTGCTCATTTTGATTTAGAGTTACATCAAATGGATGTAAAGACGGCATTTCTCAACAGGGATTTAAAAGAAAATGTCTACATGAAACAGCCCAAGGGTTTTATCATGGAAGGCAAGGAAAATATGGGATGTTGCCTCAAGAAATCCATTTATGGATTAAAGCAAGCCTCTAGGCAGTGGTATTTAAAGTTTAATCAAACGATTAAAAGTTTTGGATTTAAAGAAAATATTGAGGATAACTGCATTTATGCAAAGTTTAAAAATGGGAAATATATTTTCCTAATCTTGTGTGTGGATGACATTCTGCTTGCTAGCAGTGATGTTAGTCTACTACAAGAAACAAAGTAGTTCTTATCCTTGAATTTTGACATAACAGATCTTGGTGAAGCATCATATGTTTTGGGCACATAAATTCACCGAGATAGAAACAATGGAGTCTTAGGACTATCGCAGAAAGCATATTTAGAAAAGGTTCTTAAAAAGTATAATATGCATGTGAGTAAAGCCACACCTGCTCCTATAGTTAAGGGCGATAGTTTTGGGAAATTTCAATGTCCCAAAAACCAGTACGAGATCGATCAAATGAAAGGAGTACCATATGCTTCGGCAGTTGGCAGCTTGCAGTATGCACAAGTGTGCACTCGCCCTGACTTAGCCTTTATCACCGGGGTACTCGGTAGATATCAAGAGAATCCAGGCATAGTGCACTGGAAGATGATAAAGAAAGCATTGCGTTATGCGCAAGGCACGAAGGATTACATGCTAGCATACAGGAGATCTGATTCCCTAGAGATAAAAGGGTATTCAGACGCAGATTTTGCGGGGGACAAAGATGATAGAAAATCCACGTCAGGATACGTATTCACCGTCGCTGGGGGAGCTATTTCGTGGAAAAGCTCCAAACAATTGACAGTTGCATCATCCACGATGTATGCATAATTCATAGCATGCTTCGAAGCCACGGGGCAGGCGATATGGCTAAAGAAATTTGTACCCGACTTGAAAGTGGTAGATTGTATTCACAAACCACTAAAGATGTACTGCGACAATCAGCCTGCGGTATTTTACGCTCACAACAACAAGTCGAGTAATGCTGCCAAAACAATAGAGATAAAGTATTATGTTGTGAAAGATAAAATCCAGGATCAAACTATAAGTCTCGAGCATATAAAGACAAAAGATATGCTTGCGGATCCGCTAACGAAAGGCTTACCACCCAATGTGTTCAAGGAACACTTAGCCGGCATGGGTTTAAGGGAATGCCTTATGATTTCTGGATAGGCCCAAAAGGAACAGAATTTGTTTCTGAACAAAACGTATGTTGTAGCTGAATGATTCTATCGGCAATTGAGCTGTGACGATGAAACATGCTCTATGTACCAATATGTGATGAAACAAATTAACTAGAAAGTATAAAGTTAAAAGTAAAGTTGAGATCAAGGGGGAGAATGTTAGGTTGATCTATCTCCCGTTCGAACCCAACCGGTCGAACGGGCCCCTGACTCGCGCCCTGATTGGGGGCGCCCAACCAAACCATGGTTGGTGGGCCCCTGTGACCCGCGCTATATAAACAGAGGTGGGGGCCGGGGCACGATCCACGAGGTTAATCGCTGCCACAATCCCCACCTACATTCCCTACCGATCTAGGGTAAGCGCGGTGCTTACGGGAAGCACACCACCGCCGCCATCTCAGTCCACATCGCCACCGTCTCCACACCACCATGGCCGGCGCTGGATCGAGTTCATCCGCACCAGGAGAAGGTAGGTTAACGGATCTACTAGCCTACTCCGATCACAAAGCCTATCATCCTGAGGTTTGGCGAGTTGTTGTGGTGGCTTCGAGCGAAAGCTTAAGTCTTCGACAGGGGTCGATGCTGGTAACGATGACACCATGGCCGTTGTTATCCTTATTGAAGGCGTCTTCGAAGATCTTACCCGTTCATCTCCGGTTTGTGGCCAAGATGGTGGTGGAGCTTCGAGTTGGCTAGTGTCGGCGTTGTTGTTTCCTTTTTTTTCTTGTAGTTTTCGGGTTTTTACATGGTTGTCCCATAATCAATTTTAACATATTGTGGTTTTTGGCATAGTTTTCCTTAACTGGACCATTGTGTTACTTTTCCACTCTTAATGAAATCGGCAGAGCTATGCCTTGCAAGTAAAGAAAAGTGAGATTAGAGAGAGTGGTCCAAGTCCATGGCATCACGACTAATGCGTGAAATGGGAATAGACTAAGCTGAGCTTAGTCTTCAGCTCCCTTTTTCAGATCAGCATGTCATAGCAAAGAAGGCCAGACAAGAATAATTGATAAATGGAGACATGTACAGGGAAATTAGTAATAGTGGATGACTTTTTTCTGTAGAAAAATCGAACAAGTTAATGGAATATGATGTGTTACGTGAGAATGACTGTGTTGAAACCGAGCTACAATATCGCTCTTGCACAGGTGGAAGTAAACAGGGGTGTGATGACATCTTATGAAGAACTTTGATTTGCTTGATGCTTTTCCCTTCTACCCCTAGTGTTGCCCTCTGCTTTCTCAGTCCCTGTCCCTCTAGACTTTCTATAATTCTTGCTTCGTGCAACATTGATGCCAACCGCAAGAGAATGTCCGACAGAGACAAGGGGAAAGCAGTGATTGTGGCTACAAAGAGTCGTTGGTCACATAATTTCGCATTGATTTCTTTATCAACAATAAAATTTTGCATCAGGAGAAGACGATGAGTGCCCTTTTGTGCAACTAAGTTTTATTAATTATTGATTTTCATCTCGTGTCTCCACCTTTTTGCCATCCCGTTATACCTAATCCAGCTAATTCTTTTTCAATGAAAGACAATTCCGCACTTGATTTAGTTGCACTACACTGGGAGCATCATATCCCGTGCTTTGTCACCCAAATAATGTCGCTGAGTTGACGGTCCTGCAATACATATTGCAAGTTTTAGATATGATGGCAAAACACGAAACTGCTGTAAGTAGGCAGTGGGAAAGGATAGTTGTTAACCTGTGGAACAATCCGTTGTGGAGATCAAACGGCCAAGTGGGTCGCTGGTGGGGTCTGGAATTCAGAAAAGCTTTACGAAGAGGACAGTAGTTGGAACCATCGAGATCACTCTATTTTCTAGCATAAGTCAATACAGATTTACAACAAGTAAATGTTACCATGGTATTTTTGTTTTTCTCCAATATTTCAGACGATTTGAAGCTGGATATAAAGAGATAAACAAATTAGTATTCATATTCCACTCACTTATTTGATATCCCAAGGCAGAAGGTATATATAGGACTTCCATACATCGCTAGTCTTGGTTAGGTATCCCTGTGAAAACAAAACAGTGTGAGCACAGGATATATAGGTATGAGCAAGCAATTCAGCAGATATTTCTCATATCATTTTGAACACGTGAGTACACTACAGAGTCATGTGACCATTTGAGAGTTGGACGAGAAACAAAAATGAAAACATTGTGCTTGGCTGGAGGAGAACTCACACTAAAAGAACTGTGAGAAGTACGTAAATGCGTGATTAGTTGAATGACAATTTCATTTGCGAACTAGTTATAGCCTTGAATGATCCGGTGTCAAGTCATCAACCTTCAAGAAGTAGAGCTTAACATAAATATTATGTCAGCTACTTGTGGTCACGCATGAGCGTCGCCATTTGATCAGCCAGGAAGAAGAGAGTAGTTCAGGTCCTTTGAATCATGAAAATGTGTGAAATCAAAATTGGTCACATTTATCTATGTTTTAAGCGCCCATCAAAAGACATTTTATTATTTTATTCTTTGCCAGATGCCCATTGTTGAAAGTGCTGAGTCTTAAGCTCCCTTGTTAACAAATATAAGAAGTATGGAGCACTCACACTCGGACTCATATATGTACATTTCCGCGACAGGTGTTGTCAACTATTACCTCCATCCCGAATTACTTCTAGATACATTCATATCTAGACAAATCTAAGGGCCAGTTCTTTTGCTGGCTTATAGAATAAGCTGTCCCCTACCTTTTTTTTTTATAAAGGGTGAATTTTATTGGCTCAAATGAAGCATCAAGAGGATACAATATAATGAGCGCACATCCGGCCTCTGCATAACTAGGATGCACACAGCCAACCCAACACACACATATACACACACGCACGTACGCATAAACACACCAACAACTAGCAAAGTCCTAAGACAAAAAGCTATGCGTAGGCGTAGAAAAAAAAAGAAAGAGAAAAATACACCTAAGCGATCATATCAACGATCGACAAACTACAATTAAGACCATATCCGCACAAACCATTGACACCACACTGATGACGAGGATCTTCAACAACAACGCCTTCAGGAAAGAAGCGAAACTCAAGCGCCGCCATTGCCGGATCCAACCACAGAGGCCGGAATTAAAGTTTTCACCCTGAAGAAACAGTCCGAACATAAACGAGCAATGCCTCCAACAAGGTAACGACATAAAAAACATCGCCAATGCCAGGGATGACCACTCGGGTCTGACCTAGGATTTCACCCCGAAGCTCGAGACCGGGTGCTCGCAGCACCACCTCAAAGTCACGCATGTATTGTCGCCACTACTTTTCCGCAATCTCAGCAGCTACAATTTGATCGCCGCCACTCCACAAACATCCCTCTGCAACAAGTCATCGTCGATAATTTGTAACTCAGCATTGAAAGTCATTCACCGGATCAAGAGATAAAAACTCCCGAAGTCTTTTCGATGAGATCAAGAGATAAAAACTCCCGAAGTCTTTTCGATGAGCTCCGCTGTTGTGGATCCGTACAAAGTCGCTGCAAACAATCTACAGTCACAACCATCTGGCCAATCACATCTAGATCACCACCACCAACCGAGGATCGCAGCGTCGGAGGTCCGCACCGCACACATAGAAGGCCAACTCATTGCCGCAGCCCCACATGTCCGGAGACCGCCATAGCCAGAGCAGTGCCAGCAAAGATACACTGCGAGGCGCCGAAGGGAACGTCCCCGCTCCACGGCAGGGCTGGATCTTGGGAGGATGGAGGAGTACGCCACAGCATAAGGGCCAAACAACGAGGAGGTCCAAGACGGTCGCAGCCAGCACCACGACGGCTGTAGCCGATAGCAAGATCGCCGGAGCAGCACACCGAATCGTAGATTCGCGGGGAGGGCTGAAGCCACTTCAACTAGAGGCGTGACCCAGACCCAGGCGAACGCCAGCCGCTAGGCGCTGGGGCGACCGGATCTGGCTCGCCGCTCGCCAGATCCGCAGGGAGCGGCCGGCGACGGCGGATGGCGACAGAGCCCAGACGAGCGAAGGAGCTTGTCCCCTACCTAGCTTATTCTAGAAGCCCAACCAAATTTATTTGTTTAGAAGGTTCAAAGGCCCAACCAAATTTAATTATTTCAAAGCCTATTAATTAAGACTTGACTAGCAGGCTTCTAGAAAAATATTTTTGTTTGGGCTTCTAGAATAAGGTGGGTAAGAAGCAGCTTATTCAAGAAGCCCAATAAAGGCATAAAAAGAATTGGCCCTTAAGTCAAGTAATTCGGGATGGAGGGAGTACTATACAGAACAGCAGGATGACCATGTATACACCCTTGCTGAATAAGGACACCAAGGTCAGGGAGGCAATAGATCTAGATAACAAATCTATCCACAGTTCAGCTGAATATGAGAGGCACAATTATAAGGTCCAGTCTCAACACACGAGCTGGTAGAGACTAATACTTGATAATTCTCATCAGACCAACTTATTTTGTTAACTGTCAACGGGAATCCTAGGGTTAGGTTCTGCAGCTGCCAAAGGGATACCAACCCACTGCCGTGCTAAATGTTCAGTACAAGTTCCTTTCTGATATATCTCTGTACACTATACCCGCCTGTGAAATAAAAGACTCGTGGTTGTAAACAGCTAAAGGTCAATGGCTCAAAATCAGACTCGTTTGGCAGGAAATCAGACCCTATGGTTACTGATATCAACCCACTGCAATGCTGAGTGTTTAAATTAGCCGTTGCTGGCTACCCGGTGGCTGCCACTTCCCCTTCCCGCATCAATCAGGACAAGATTGATTCCACACATGTCAAAAGGATCAAGTATATTTTCAGACACTTGAGTGGCGACAAACTAATTGATAAGATGATAAATTTCGATGTCAATCAGTAAGCAACATGTGCAGAGCTAGCCAATGCACAGCTGTAACAGTACTACTTGCTAGGCATGTTTGTGTAATGCTAACAACCACTGGTTACTCATCCAACAACCGGACCAAGATCTCTAACAAGTGGATGCTTTAGAAGGAGATAAGGTATTTTGCTTCACTTGACTTGGCCTCACGCAGACATGACTAGTATGTGATTGGGTTGTTGTTGCCGCTCTTACTTGCTCACAGCAACGGGTCATTAGTGAGACATGTGTGGATGTACTGAGCCTGCTGATATCTTACTTGACTCGTCTTTATTTCCGTGGATCTGCAGAGAGCGCTGCGATCGATGCCACTGAAGCGTGACAGGGAGGGCAGGCTCTCTCTTGCGCGCTCGGCCGGCAAGTGAGCTACTCGAGCTAGGTCGTGGTGGAGCAATGAACCTTGTTGGAATAAACACAAAAACCTGGCGGGCAGGTCGGTGGGTGGAACCGTGGAAGTTGACCTTATGGCAGTGCGCGGGTGGTGGACTGTGTTGGCCAGCGACCAGAGCAGCTCGACGGCTGCACATGTCTGAGACTGTATGTGCCCTCCTCCTTGAAACGTTTTGCACACCAACTCTTTGTGCTCCTCGTCGACGGCCAAGGTGCGAAAGGTCATGACCGTGACCTCAACGACGGCTAAGATGCGGACGATGCTGCCCTTGACCAGCAGGTGGAGTGGAGGAATGCGGCGCCATTGACTCGTTGTCCGGTGGCGCATACACAGGCTCCCGCTTCACAAAGAGAGTGGCGCGGCGATTGGACTCCTACCACCAAAGAGCGAGATGGTCGGCGGGGTTAGAGGCTAGAAGATACATGCATTTGTTTTCCTTCAATATTTTAGATGTCTTGAGATGGATAGAGAGGCACCAAATCTGAACGCATATCACACTCATATGGGCATCCCAAGACCGTGGAGTATATATAGAACTCCTATACATCTCTTGTCTTTGATAGCTCTTTTTAGGAAGAAAAATAAATAAATTGTGAGCATGAGATATGCGTTGAGCAAATCATTCAAAAATTGTTTACTTTATCATGTGAGTGGACTACAGAATCATGTGATCATCCTGTTTGCATGTTTAAGTTAGCGTCCAACGACACAATAGAAGAAGTTAGTATACATGGTACTCTCATATGTACCATCGATCACTCCAAGTGTGTCGCAGCACGTAAGTCACGTGAAACATGAGAATACGTAATTCCGATGGTTCAGTTATGAAAGAATACGTATCAGTTTCAGTCGAATTGAGCACCGTGCTCCTAGCGACTAGCGACCAGGAGGGGCTCGCGACCCTATCTAGCGCCGCCGGCATCTCACCCGAACCTACCCCAACTCCCGTGCGGCATCACCGACATCGACATTCGGGACTCATTGATTTTGTTTTAGAAAACATCTCAAAACCTGTTTTTTCCAAAAACGCCGTTTTTGAGGATTAGGAGAACCAAGTTTTAATCATGTGCTCTCAAAAAAAGTTCTAATGATCCGTTAGTTAGTTATAGGCTTGGCAAACAATGTTTTAGTTTAATTTGTTAGACCCTAAAACGAGTTTGTACATAACGAGTTCTCTGAAAAATAGCGATCCAAACAATAACTTTGGACACAAGTCTAGATGCACCAAATCAAATCCTATATCTTGTGCTCCCGAAGGTGTAAAAACGGGTGTAGGCACGTACCGCCGAGTTTGGTGGCCCCCAATCCCAGGGTGGTGTCGAAAATTAGGGGCAAAACAGGCATTTATTTTGGCATGCACCGGTTACGTCTGAATGCATGAGATCATGGCTCCGGTCCCGTGTCACGCAAGCGGAGTCCGTACGAGGGAGACAAGCCTTTTTTTTACAGAAGGCCTTCACGGGCAAATCATGTTCGTCGGATTTCGATCTCCGTGCCGATCCGACCAATCGCAACCCATAAGGGCCGGGGTTTCGTTTCCCGCCCAAAGTTTCATGTCCCGACCGAGGTTTCTTCCCGCGCCCATTGTTCATATATGGATCGCTCTCCTGACCCCACCGTCTCCCTCTCCCTCTCCCCTTCGACGCACCACCATCCATCGCCACCGCCGCTCCCATCCGCACTGTTGACGGCCCCCGCCTCCTCTCCTCGAGGCCCCAGATCGAGCCGGCGGCCATGGTGCTCCCGGACTCGCGGCACATCATCTTCCTCTTGCTAACTTCATCTTCCTCTTGCTAACTTGTTATTATTGTACAGAGGTAAGAAACCATGTCTTTATCATCAGCCTCGCCAAGGAAACAAAAAAAAAAGTGTCCATCTGCCTCGCAAAATCTAATCTGGTTGAGAAGCAAAATCTAATCTGGTTGAGAACGAAGTTGTTAAACAGATGCCACGCGCGCCTTGCAGAATCTAGCCAAAAAAGAGAGAGAATGTTTAGTTAAATGTGTCCTTCATACCACAAATAAAGCTTTTAGTTAGCTGGCACCAGCACGAGCAAAATCCAGCCAGCTAGCCAGTCACGACTCATGAAGGAAGGGATCAATCCAGCCAGCTAGCCAGTCACGACTCACGAAGGAAAGGAATGGAACGGAACGGATTCCAGTGAAAAAGGTTTCTCAAAATCATCGTTATCATCAATCAATCAATCTGTCATTAAAAGCTGCCTAGGGATACACTGGCCGGGCGGCAAGGGTCTGGATCGTGACGCCACATCAGCGATCCGCGGCAGCATCACGGCCTCCTCCTTGTTTCAAGACGAGACCATCTCTTCTCTTCTCTATCTATATATAGTAGAAGTAGTCATTTCTCCGCGTGCGGGGTGCGCGTGCGACGTTATGACTTGTGCGCCGGTTGGGCGAGGAGACAGCCGGCGAGGGCGTCGAGGAAGCCGCGGAGCAAGATGCAGATGAGGCATGGAGACGTGAGTTTGTTTTTCTTCTTCTTTTTGTTGATTGATTGATTCTCTGCGTCCGTATGAATGAATGAAGATAGAAAAAGAGGAAAGAAAGGAAGGAGTAGTAGTTGGTGTCCGCGTCGAACTTGGGCTCCTCTTTGTGCCTGACGGCGACAGCTCGGGAGCGAACAGCATGTGGTTAATAAGAACAGCACTAACAGCACTACAAAAGATGCTTCAGGTTAGCTGCTTGAACAAACGGGTGACACCTACAAAAGCAGAGGACTGAATGACTGACTAGAGGAGGCTGTAAAGGAAAACTTAAGAAGCACTAAACCTTTCTGAAGAAGGGCAATTTCTACTTAATTTGGACATGCAGACCATCAACAAAAGCCGGAACTGTGATTGGTACACAATCCGGATAAGCACCAGCTTGATCGGGCAGCTCGCGCGCGATGATGAGAAGCAGGTGAAAAGGAGGACCAGGAAACCCAGGCCGAAGAAGGTCGTGGAGCAACCAGAGGAGCCTCAGGACAATGGCAGGGAACTTCCAGCTGAACCCAAGAGCAGCCCTGCTCCTGTTTTGCCTTTTGCGCCACCCATGTACCTACCAGTGACCCCCGCTCCTCCACCACCGTCTCCTGCAATCCAGGAGGTGGAAGCCATACGCTCCGTGGTGGCGGAGAGCGAGAAGGTGCTGGAGAAGCTGCAGAAGAAGGAGGCGACGATGCGCGAGGAGCTCACCAAGAGGGCCCAGGAGCTGCACGACAAGGAGTTCAAGCTGCCATACCAGAAACCTGCACCGTGCACCGACGAGAGGGCTGGCTGCGCCGAGTGCTACAGGAGCAACGTGCAGGACCCGCTCAAGTGCGCCGAGGCGGTCAAGAGGTTCGAGGCGTGCGTTCGCATGGCGAGGCGGAGCGGTGGCGCCATGGGAGCTGCTCAGTAGGCTGTAGCAGGGGTTGTGGGTCGGAGCTGAGTGAGCGAGGTGTCGAGCACACGATTTTGCTTTGTCGGGATTGATTGATCGAATAACCTGCCTGGATTTTTGGTGAGACCTGAAACACCGTCAGTTGTAGATTAATTCTGGTAACGGATTGCTACTGGTGTTGGCAAGAAGAGGCCATGAGCATCCTTGAATTTAGGGCGTGGCTCCATGCTACTTGCATACTACAAAATGAAACATGAATTTGCAGGGTTCAAAATTGATGTTTACTACATGCATTGTGCTGCGAAATTTGCAGGGTTCCTTGGATTTTAGCTCGTTTGAGTTTGAATAACCTTTGTATGTCGATTCTTCCGTGTCACGTACAAATTAATGTGATTTAGCTTCAGCGTGTTTTTTTGTGGGATAAAAAAAAATCACCTGTGCTGCTGCTAATTTGCTGGCTACTGATAAAATCCATGTCTGATAGTAGAAGCAATACAAGAAAGTCAGGGATTAGGCCTATCATCGTATCCAAGAAAAGCCACAGTTGAAAAACTTTATTGAACAAGTTAAAGGCTAGTGTCTTCTCAGTTAACTAATAAACAAAGCAAAACAGATAGACACGTAGATAGCACACACACACACATGTGACAATATTATCCTAAACTTGTACTGAACCGAGGAGATTCGTTTGATTTGCATTACAAAAATCTGTCTTGTACATGCCCTTTCTGCCTTGTTTACTCCTGGATGAAGTGCCGGAGTTCCTTGGCTTCTCGACTGGCCTCCCTCCACTCGTGAACCAGCCTTGGTATTTCATTCCATGTCTTCGGTTTAAACGCTCTTACTGCACATATCACAAATGACGTCAGAACAATAAAATAATGGAGAGCAGACGTGCTGGCATCTGTTTCTTAAATGTGGCAAACATACAAGGACGTGCTGCAAGCATACCTTCATAACGGGCATCTAGATATTTGTCATTGTCATCCATGCCGCCCAGTTGCTGCTGCAGGCATCTAGGGAGCTTCTTTATAGCAGGGCAGCCTTTAATTTGAAGAAAGTAGAGAGAAGGGTATACTTGCGGCTCATTCGGCAGGGATGCCAGGGTACTGCATCTTTGAAGATCAAGGATTATCAGCGATGGGGGGTGCTCTCCCGACAGACACTCCAGTAATGTCAACCCACTGTTGCCAATAATGTCCAGTCTCCTGAGGGGTGCAGGCAAACGGAGAGTCCCACCCAACATACCAGCACAGTCCCGTATTACTAGAGATTCGAGATGGGGAGGAAGTAAATGCTCTCTTGCAATTGTTGCTGTTGCTGCTGGTGGCTCTGGCATGATAGGACTTCTGCTTCTGGAGGTAGTGGCTTCTGGTTTCTGGAGCCCACCCAGCTGACATGATAGGACTTGAATGCTATTGCAGCTCCTAATAGATATGGTCTTTAAGGATGGAGGCAGACTTAGAACCGCTTGTAAACTTCCACATCCAACTAAACGTAGAGATTCTAGGCATGGACAAAAGTGATTCATGGGTGAGAACGGCAACTCTGATACAGCTGCAGGCATGATTGCCTCATTGCATGAAGACCCCTGGACTAACTCTGAAATGCCCTGCTGCTTGCCGAATATGGACTCAAGCTTAATGCACGTATCAATAACCATTTCCTTGATAGATGTCGGGACGTTGAACATCTCTACTAAACATGGGCAGTTTTCTAAGCAAAGAGACTCCAGACCTCTTAGGTGCTGACTCCTTTCGGACGCCAATGGCTGAAGAGGAGCTTGTGCATATCCAGTCAGATTTTCGCAGTTTGTAATCGCTAATCCCCTCAAGGATACCAAGCTTTGGAACACTTTCTCTGGCCAGTGGACTAGCACATCACATCTATCAATTTCCAACTTTTCAAGGCGTACAAAATAGTCCCACGGCTCTAGTGCACCTGGTCCAAATAATGAGTTGCAGCATCCTAACTCCACAACTGTAAGAGGGGATTCCTGGTTCCATTTCTCCTTGTTGTCCACAGGTAGAATTGAAGTGCACTCAACCTCTGACGGTGTTTCTGTATTTTTTAGCTTCAGTGTCAGATTGGTCAATGTGGACAAATATTTGTCCACAAAATGGAAGATCTCTTGCTTGCCATCTTCAATTTCTAACACACTGATTTTTGGTACCTCAGGTAAATCTATCAACAATGGGCATTGCTGAACTGATAGTTTCTCAAGCTGTGGAAAAAATATTTGCTCACCTTCAGTAGCACCATCCCATCTCTGAAAACCCCCCAAGCATTTCATTTTGAGCATCTTTAGGGCAGGAAAGGCTGAACGTACCAATCTATAACCACCTTCAATACATCGTTCTTGAAGCAATGGTGCTTCAGGTAACGCTGTCAGCTTTGGGCATTTCTTAATTGACAGTTCCTCTAGACAAGGAAACAATATATGTTCTCCTTGAGTCCCTTTGACTGCATCCCATCTCTGGAAGATCTCCAAGCTTTTCATTTTGAGTACCTTCAGAGCAGGAAATGCTGAGCGTACCAATGTATAACCACCTTCACCACAAGGTCCTTGCAGCAATGGTGCTTCAGGTAGTGCTACCAACTTTCCACAATTGCTAATAGACAACTTCTCAAGCACAGGAAATATTGTGTGTTCTTCTTGCCTCTCATCTATTTCCCACCATCTCTCAAAACCCAACAAATGTTCTAGCATAAGCACCTTCAGTTTTGGAAAAGTGAAGATTGCACTGCATCTGAACAAAATTTGCAATCCTTCACAATGAAAAAGATGGATCTCAACCATGTTTTGCAGCATACCCATGCACTCTCCTCCATAGGAATATATCTTCAGAACCTGCAGCCCACCATGAGGTTCGAACTTGTCGAGCACCTTGTTGTCGCCAACCTTAGTCCATCTTAATGTCAGTTGACAGAGATCCTTCTTGTTTCCAAGGTTTGCCACTTTTGCTTCTGCTTTTTCAACATTCTCTACATGGCGTAGCTCTAGCTGACCACCAATGTTTAAACCATGCAGCTCTCCAACATCAGCGCAATCAGGGCCAGGAACTCCTACTACAAAAACTGTGAGTGTCTGCAGCTTAGTGAGATTTTCAAGTCCTGGAGGCATGCTCTTCAACTCCGGACATCCATGAGTGTAGAGGTGGCAGAGGGAAGTCATATACTTCATTTGCCTTGGAAGTCGTTCAAGATAATCGCAGTTGGAAAGGTCCAACACTTGCAGGTTGTATAGAATACTTATATCCTCGGGAAGTGCTTTCATACGACTTTCTGAGAGATCAAGGTACCTCAGGTGATGCAGATACTTTGGTTTGAGTAGAAATGATTCTGTTCTCAAACAGAGCTTCAAGGCATGCAAATTTTTGTATTTTGATAGATGCTGCAATGAGCTTTGAATAGGACTATCGCATATCAGTGTTTGAATGGCAGGGGATTTTTTCTCCAGAGCATCATTCAAAATACCTTCTGTTTCTTCACATAACAAGAACAAATGCCGAGCAGTATCTGGAAGCCACTCAATTTTACTTGGTTCCATAGTTGCAACAACACACTCCTTTTCCATAACAGACATTGCAATATCATGCATAAGATCATGCATTTTACATGTTCTGGAATAATACCCGCTGGAGTCCTTACTTTCCTCTAGGTCCAGAAAGAATGACCTCGAGACCAGCTCATCGAAAATATGTTTTCCAAAGGTTGCAAGACTATCTTCCTTGTGTTCTGGGATAAAGCCATTTGCAATCCATAGTTGGATAAGCTTCTCCACATTGATCTTGTAATCCTTGGGAAACACAGCGCAGAAAGCAAAGCACTGCTTCATGTGTGCGGGCAAGTCATTGTAGCTAAGCTTGAGTATTGGCAAAATTCCAGTTTCATAAGTGCAAATGCTGCTTCTAGATGATATAGCCTTCCATTCTTCCACACTGGTCTTGGTGCGAAGTACAGAACCCAGTGCAGTTGCAGCTAATGGAGAGCCACAACATCTCTTCACAATCTCACCAACCATCTCGAGTAGCTCGGGAGGCTTTCCATTCTCTGAACTGAATGCTCTATCCACAATAATTTCCTTTATGAAGTGATCCTCCAAAGCATTGAGATTGTAGGCTGCCCTATCTGCACCCATAATTTCAGCAACTCGTTTATCACGAGTTGTTGTCAACACTGCACTGCCCATTCCACCATGCAAGCAGACCTTCAGCCTTTCCCACTTACGTAACTCTTTGTTGTCCCAAACATCATCCAATACAAGGAGATACCGCTGCCCGCTAACCAGTTTTTGAAGTCTATCCAGTGGTGGTTTGTCTGGATCAACATTCTTATTGGGAGATGCTTCAACTATACTCTTGGCCAGGGAGTTCACATCAAAGGTATCAGAGACACACACCCAGAGCAGCAACTGGAAATGCTTCTGAATTTCAGGATCATTGTATATGAGTTGCGCTAATGTGGTCTTGCCAAGGCCCCCCATTGCAACGACAGGAACAACCGTGAGATCTGCATTGCTAGCTTCACCAACTAGTATACCAATAATATTCTTCTTATCTTCGTGTCTGGATCTGCTGGCAATTTCTTGTGGGTCAATGCTAACATAATCTGTATGCCTCCACTCTTTGGACACCGGTGGCTGTGGTTGGTACTTGAACCCAAAGACCTGCATCTCTGCTATGAGGACCTCAACGGCTTGCAGAATCAGAGAAAGCTTGCGACCCATTTTGTAACGGAACGCAACACGGTTGTGAGTGGGGAAGAGTTTTACTACATCAAAGCCGAGCTTTCTGTAGTGTCCATTCTTCTTGGCTTCACGGCGTAGGGCTTCGTACTTGAATTCATCAAAGACTTCATTTGCCCCATAGGCGACTGTCCTGAGCTCCTGAAGCCAGGCTTTGGCACCTTCTCTCTGTGCCATGGCCTGCTCCTCAACGTCGGTGATGACGTCAAGGATGGCCGGAAGCTTGCGTTTGAGAATCTTGTGCTGCTCCTCCATTCCCTCCATGACCTTGTACTGGTCCAGGAGGTAGCTGGACGCCTTGTCCTTCAGCATGGACACCAGTGGCCCGATCGCCATGGTGACCACCAGCTCTGCCATTGGAACACTCGGAAAAAACTCCTCTAACACAGGTCCACTGCAGAAATTAATGAAGAAGAGAATTAATGGTGTGAGCAAGACGTCTATAAGTAGAGCTTGGGACAAATTACAAGTCTAAAATACAATCTTGCAGTCGTATTTACCTTCACGAGCTCGCCCCTGATCAGCACCTAGGACCAGCAACGCAGCAGCAGCGAGGAAGACGTGGTCCTCACAGGCACGTCGGCGCCAGCTCCAGCATTGTATCAGAGGTAGCAGCAGCAGCAGCAGATTCAGAGCCTTGTCGGTGCCGGTGACGCGGCGCAGAAGCAGGAGGCGACACCGGTGAAGTTATGGCGGCCGGCGCCGAACGGTACACACACGGCACAAGACAGTGGAACACAAGGGCAGTGCAGAATGGTGAGAAGAGTGGTGTGAGCACAGGTGCAGGTGCAGAATGGAGAAGAGAATGCAAGTCTGTGAGCCAAGTGGATGAGTTTGCTTGCAACTGCTCAGCACTGGGCATTCTTTTTGGGCATACCACGTTAACAGCTGGGGGTATCTTCATTTCTTAGTAGGGACAGCTGGAGCACCAGACAACCAGAATATTGCAAGTGAGTCATTAGAATTGATATTTATATGCCAGTAGATCCAATGCAGTTTTTCATAATTTGCGTTCCACTGGCTGTGAACTTAATTAGCAAACGATTTACCTTTTCCAAATACAAAAAAGTCGCAGAAATGCAAATCTAAAAATTACCTACGTGAGACAGCATACCTACTTGTGCAAAAGACAATTCATCTCGGAGCTGCCACTGAGGGAAGGCCAAAACTTTGGTTTTCTTAATTGGTTGAATCTTGAATGCCTCACATGCCTCCTGCTGAAGAGAGAAAAAAACCCAGAAACGGCTTTTAGAGCTACGAAGCAACGCCTGTATTTTCTTTTTTAACATTGGCAATAATGGTGGATGGATCTAGCTGGTATTTCAAGTTTCTTTTTCAAGAATACGACGCTCAGGTCGTCACACAGACACAGGTCATTTATTTGCACCAGCTGGTTGGTGCACCGCCCCTTCTCTCGAAATGTGATTTCAAAATTCAAACACCTCATTAAGAGTACATTTTGATATACTAAAGTGCATATCAGCAGGAAAAACACAAATTGTCGCTGGCATGTCCTTAAGAACTCTGAACTTTTTGGGAGACTAAAGGAGCATATTTTCAGAATTAGCACAGATTAGCAGAGTCATCATGCTGAGACCAACATGTCCCAAATTGCCAGTAAAAATACTACACAGATTAGCACAAGAACAATGCAGAACGGAGTAGAGAATGGTGTGAGCAAGACTGTGCTTGGTTTGCATGTGAGGAAAATGGAAGAGCATTGATTTTCTTGGAGCCAAGTGGCTGAGCTTGATTTCTCGGAACCAACCACAACTATCTAATCTTGCAACATCTTGGCACTCTGGGCTGACATATAATAAGGCAACTAGCACTGCATACCACGTTAACAGCTCGGGGTATCTTCATTTCTTAATATTGCAAGTAGATCACTATATTACGTATTGATGTCAGTACATCCAATCCAATGCAGTTTTTCAAAAGTGACAATGCATTGGCTGTGAACGCGGCAAATAGTAAGAATTTCTTTCCAAGTACAAGAAGCTGCAGGAATGCAAATTAAACAATTACCAAGTACAAGAAGCTGCAGGAATAAATTCCAGTGCCTTTTTATTGATCATCACTGCCTATGGCCATATAATTTGCTATTAGATCATCACTATATTATATCTATGTCGATACATAGAATGCAGTTATTCGAAAGTGACAATGCATCCACTGTGACCAAAACAAATGGTGCAAATTTTA
The DNA here is from genome assembly GCA_904067115.1 of Aegilops sharonensis. NCBI lineage: Eukaryota > Viridiplantae > Streptophyta > Magnoliopsida > Poales > Poaceae > Aegilops > Aegilops sharonensis. The sequence continues at coordinate 429,103 of LR880966.1, forward strand.
CTTCAAATTACCGAAGGTCGAGGAGTGCAAATTAAACAATTACCTCCACCGACGGGTGACAGCACACATGCAGTGCACCTACAAAATACAATTCATCTCGAGGACCACAATATTAGTTTTTGTTAGTTCATTGAAACTAGAATGCATCACATGCTTTCTGCTGGCGAGAGAAGACCCGGGGGCAAGTGGTTATTTTCTTGTCTTTTATAATGACACCTCTAATTAACATTGAAGAGACAGGATCGGCTCCTCAAAGATAAGAATAATCAGCTGGCAGATGATTATCTCTTGTGCATATGGACAGATGATACATACTTTTTTACTGATATGATAATCCATGTTATTCGACAATGAATGATATGTATGAGTATGAGATACAATTTTGACGAGCTTAATAGGTTCTGTTATTGTGAGACAGGACCATATGGAGTTCTTATCAGCTTAATGAGATCCGCTCATAACCAACTAAAATCAGATGAAACCCAACTTTTTAACCATACAATGGAGGCAGCAAAAATAAAGATAGAGAGCTTAACGAGGTCCGCTTAATAACTAAAATCAGATGAAACCTAACTTTTAAACCATACAACGGAAGATAAGGGCAGTGCAGAATGGAGAAAAGAATGGTGTGAGCACAAATGCGGTGCAGAATGGAGAAGAGAGTGGTGAGAGCAAGATGTGCTTGCCTGTAAGGAAAATGGAAGCCAACGTGAGTGTTGACTTTCTGTGAGCCAAGTGGATGAGTTTGATTTTCGGTAACTGTCGGTGTCAAAACCGGCGGATCTCGGGTAGGGGTCCCGAACTGTGTATCTAGGCGGATGGTAACAGGAGACAAGGGACACGATGTTTTTACCTAGGTTCGGGCCCTCTCGATCGAGGTAAAACCCTACTCCTGCTTGATTAATATTGATGATATGGGTAGTACAAGAGTTGATCTACCACGAGATCAGAGAGGCTAAACCCTAAAAGCTAGCCTATGGTATGATTGTTGTTCGTCCTACGGACTAAAACTCTCCGGTTTATATAGACACCGGAGAGGGATAGGGTTACATACAGTCGGTTACAATGGGAGGAGATCTTCATATCATATCGCCAAGCTTGCCTTCCACGCCAAGGAAAGTCCTATCCGGACACGGGACGAAGTCTTCAATCTTGTATCTTCGTAGTCTGGGAGTCCGGCCAAAGGTCATAGTCCGGCCATCCGGACACCCCCTAATCCAGGACTCCCTCAGTAGCCCCTGAACCAGGCTTCAATGACGACGAGTCCGGCGCGCAAATTGTCTTCGGCATTGCAAGGCGGGTTCCTCCTCCGAATACTTCATCTTCGTTCCTCCTCCGAATACTTCATAGAAGATGTTGAACACAAGGATAGTGTCCGGCTTTGCAAAATAAGTTCCACATACCACCATAGAGAGAATAATATCTGCACCAATCTAATCTGCTGACGTATTCCGCAGCGTGACATCACGCCACGCCAAGCCTTTATTTGAATCATTTTACTGTTCCACCTCAGCACGTTTAACGAGGCGGTTTCCTTGGCACGTCTTGTCAAAGCAGAGATCGTGTCCCCTTATTCCGGGATTCTCATCAATACGGGCGTGGGTAACCCAACCGTGCCTTTGGTATGACTCCCTAATTGAAAGCGAGTCCCAAACGGTTACGGGGAGGGCTCTTGGTATTCAACTCTTTTATAAAGAGACCAAGGCTCGACTCCTTTCTTTTCAATCCAATCGAATCCGCCCCTCGCTTCGAGTTCCAACACCCAAAGCTCTAGTTTTAGGCGCTTCGGACCTTCGACGATGTCCGGCTCCGACCTTCAAGGACGGTGGATGCCTTCCTCCGTTACGGAAGAAGATGTGCGAAAGCTGAGAGATGCCAGGTATCTAACCGGCGAAATCTCGCATAGGCTGCCTGCTCAAGGGCAGGTCATTCCCACTCCCCAGCCCGGTGAGAGCATGGTGTTCACATCTCACTTCCTTCGGGGGCTAGGCTTCCCGATTGATCCCTTCGTGAGGGGGCTTGTGTTTTATTACGGGCTGGAGTTCCACGACTTAGCTCCGGAGTCCATCCTCCAAATCTCATCATTCATTGTCGTGTGTGAGCCCTTCCTCCATATTACTCCTCACTTCGGATTGTGGCTTAGAACCTTCAAGGTGGAACCGAAGATGATCGAGGGGCAGCACGCTGAGTGCGGAGGAGCTATAATAAGCAAGATGGCCGACGCTCCATGGCCCGATGGCTCTTTCCAAGGGGAGTTCGGCTTATGGCAACGGGACTGGTTTTACATCACAGCCCCCGGGGGCACTACATGGGTGGCGCCACCTGCTTTTCGCTCGGGTCCCCCACCACGGCGAGCGTCATGGGTCAACGAAGGGCTTATCTGGGGGCCGTCCAAAGACGTGCCCCTACTGCAGGACCGCATTCGAGATCTCCTAGAAAGAGATATTAACCTGACCGTAGTGGCGCAAGTTATGCTGATTCGCCACACACTGCCCTGCAAACGTCGCCCTCTCCGCCTCTGGGAATTTAATCCGGAGGGACCGCGAGTCCTCCGACATTTTATGGGCGCGACACCCGTGGAGATGTACAAATTGTTCTTCGGATCACAAGCAAGGTGTCCGGGCTTGTCCGAGGACGCAGGTCTGAGCTGCAATCGCCCGGATGCTCAGGTAAGTAGCCCCGTATTTGGACACGCCATCAATTTTCATCATAAAATTGCCTTTTAACAGAGCTATCTTTTGAACAGGAGTGGATAGAGAAGGCAAAGCTTATGAAAGGATCGATATAGTTGACTAGAGGGGGAGGGGGGGTGAATAGGCAACTAACAATTTTTAAGCTTTTCTTTACCAATTTAAACTTTGCAATAATAAAGGTTGTCTAGATGTGCAACTAGGTGGACAACCTATATGATGCAATCAACACAAGCACAAGAGCAAGCAAGGATAGAAACACAAATAAGCTTGCACAAGTAAAGGGATAAGATAACCAAGAGTGGAGCCGGTGGAGATGAGGATGTGTTACCGAAGTTCCTTCCTTTTGAGGGGAAGTACGTCTCCGTTAGAGCTGTGTGGAGGCACAATGCTCCCCAAGAAGCCACTAGGGCCACCGTAATCTCCTCACGCCCTCGCACAATGCAAGAGCCGTGATTCCACTATTGGTGCCCTTGAAGGCGGCGACCGAACCTTTACAAACAAGGTTGGGGCAATCTCCACAACTTAATTGGAGGCTCCCTACAACACCACGAAGCTTCACCACAATGAAATATGGCTCCACGGTGACCTCAACCGTCTAGGGTGCTCAAACACCCAAGAGTAACAAGATCCGCAAGGGATAAGTGGGGGGAATCAAAAGTCTCTTGGTGGAAGTGTAGATCGGGCCCTTGTCACCCAATCCCGAGCAAATCAACAAGTTTGATTGGCTAGGGAGAGAGATCGGGCCAAAATGGAGCTTGGAGCAACAATGGAGCTTAGAGATGGAAGAGGTGGTCAACTAGAGGTAGGAGACACGCCTTTTATACTCGGAGAAAAGATCCAACCGTTATCCTCTTGTTCAGCCCGCGACACGCGGTACTACCGCTCTGAAAACGCGGTACTACCGCGCGGCCACGCGGTACTACCGTGGAGGGCCACGGTACTACCGCGGCAGCAGCAGAGCCCGGGACTGGCCTGACTGAGCGCAGTACTACCGCTGGCGCGGTACTACCGCGCACCCTTGCGGTACTACCGCAAGGCAGGCAAGCCCCAGCCTACGAAGAGCGCGGATGAAATAAATTACATACGTGCCCACTTCCGCTGAAAAAGAACCAGTGCGAAAACCCGACGCGGTACTACCGCGCCCGAGGCGCGGTACTACCGTGGAGGCGCAGATGTAGAATTACATCCGCTCCTACAACCGCGGCGCAACGGTACGGGGCATGAGGGCCACGGTACTACGGCTCCAAGAGAGCGGTACTACCGTGTCCACTCGCGGGACTACCGCGCAAGATGCGCGGTACTACCGTGTGGGCGCGGATGTAAAAAATTACATCCGCGCCTACTACCGTACCGGAGCAGCACAAGGCCTGGGAGTCGCGGTACTACGGCTCCAGGGGAACAGTACTACCGTGACCCCCAGCGGTACTACCGCTGGTGCTTGCGGTACTACCACTCCCAAGAGCAGTACTACCGCAAGAACAGCAGTAGCCGCCGGTTTTAAGCACAACAATGACAACGGGAAGATGCTCCAAAGTGCAAGGAAAGGAAGGACAAGTGTACGTGTTGATTCCACCCAAACCTTTCCGACGCGGACCCCCTCTTAATAGTACGGCTCTCCTACGACTCAAATCCACCAAAAAGAAATGTAGAACGACGCCGTCTTCAATAGTCTCCGAGGGGCACCGAATCGTCTCGTGCCTAGTGATGAAACATCTGAGAAACTCAAGGCATACGATTAGTCGGCAAAAATATCATCATCAATCACCAAAACACTTACGGGATAAATATGCCCTTACAATCTCCCCCTTTTTGGTGGATTGATGACAATACGGGATTTGCACAAAGATACGATAATATAGAGCAAGGGCAAACCCCTCCTCTCAAAAATATAGACGGGCTCCCCCTAGATGTGTGCACTCGGGATGAATGCTTTGGACTGCATAGCACACATACTAGGATCACCACTCCCCCTATATTTTAGAGACAAAGGCCCGAAGAATAACATCTAAGCAACATATAACACAATATAACACAGGCTCGCTAAGATAGATAGAGTGCATATGTCTTAGACCATATGAAGGAAAAGCAACTAAAACGAGGTTCAAACGAGGTTCAACCGAGAACGCAATAAACACACCAAACACGAACACGACACAAGACTCGCAAATCCCTACACTCTCTCCCCCTTTGGCATCGAAACGCCAAAAAGGCAGAGAGGACACCTACACACAAGCGGTGGCTCAAGCAGCAAGGAACTCATCCCAACCCTCTCCATCAGACTTCTCGGCAGCAGGGATGGACTCCTCGACGTCCTCCTCATAATCAGTCCACTTGTAGCCTTGCTTCTCCATCCACTCGGCCTCTGGAGTGATGCGCTCCTCAGACCCGCCAGACACATCCTCACCATAGAGCTGCAAGATCTTCCTGTCCCGGCGACGACTCTCCTTGGATGCCACGTGAGTCCTGTACTGTTGGGGAACGTAGTAATTTCAAAAAATTTCCTACGCACACGCAAGATCATGGTGATGGCATAGCAACGAGAGGGGAGAGTGTGTCCACGTACCCTCGTAGACCGAAAGCGGAAGCGTTATGACAACGCGGTTGATGTAGTCGTACGTCTTCACGATCCGACCGATCCAAGTACCGAACGTACGGCACCTCCGTGTTCAGCACACGTTCAGCTCGATGACGATCCCCGGACTCCGATCCAGCAGGGTGTCGGGGATGAGTTCCGTCAGCACGACGGCGTGGTGACGATGATGATGCTCTACCGGCGCAGGGCTTCGCCTAAACTCCGCGACGATAGGACCGAGGTGGAATATGGTGGAGGGGGGCACCGCACACGGCTAAGGAACGATCCGTAGATCAACTTGTGTGTCATGGGGTGCCCCCTTGCCCCCGTATATAAAGGAGCAACGGAGGAGGAGGCCGGCCCTAGGAGGAGGCGCGCCGGAGGAGTCCGACTCCCACCGGGAGTAGGACTCCCCCCCTTTTCCTAGTTGGATTAGGACTTGGGGGGAGGGGAAAGAGGAAGGGGGGCGCCGCCCCCCTCTCCTTGTCCTATTCGGACTAGGGGGGAGGGGGCGCGCGGCCTGCCCTGGCCGGCCCTCCTCTTCTCCCTCATGGCCCACTAAGGCCCATTAACCCCCGGGAGGGTTCCGGTAACCCCCCGGTGTTCCGGTAAAATCCCGATTTCACCCGGAACTATTCCGAAGTCCAAACATAGGCTTCCAATATATCAATCTTTATGTCTCGACCATTTCGAGACTCCTCGTCATGTCCGTGATCACATCAGGGACTCTGAACAAACTTCGGTACATCAATACTCATAAAATTGTCATCGTAACGTTAAGCGTGCGGACCCTACGGGTTTGAGAACTATGTAGACATGACCTAGAACTATTCTCGGTCAATAACCAATAGTGGAACCTGGATGTTCATATTGGTTCCTACATTTTCTACGAAGATCTTTATCGGTCAAACCGCATAACAACATACGTTGTTCCCTTTGTCATCGGTATGTTACTTGCCCGAGATTCGATCGTCGGTATCCAATACCTAGTTCAATCTCGTTACCGGCAAGTCTCTTTACTCGTTCTGTAATACATCATTTCATAACTAACTCATTA
>LR880966.1:459804-473650 GCA_904067115.1 Aegilops sharonensis
AAATTGTTATGAGGGATCATCTTATTTACTACCGTCGTTCTAAGTAAACAAGATGCATAAAACATAATAAACATCACATGCAATTATATAAAGTAGTGACATGATATGGCCAATATCATATAGCTCCTTTGATCTTCATCTTCGGGGCTCCATGATCATCTTGTCACCGGCATGACACCATGATCTCCATCATCATGATCTCCATCATCGTGTCTCCATGAAGTTGCTCGCCAACTATTACTTCTACTACTATGGCTAACGCGTTTAGCAATAAAGTAAAGTAATTTACATGGCGTTCTTCAATGACACGCAGGTCATACAAAAAATAAAGACAACTCCTATGGCTCCTGCCGGTTGTCATACTCATTGACATGCAAGTCATGATTCCTATTACAAGAACATGATCTCATACATCACAATATATTATTCATCATTCATCACAACTTCTGGCCATATCACATCTCATGACAATTGCTGCAAAAACAAGTTAGACGTCCTCTAATTGTTGTTGCATCTTTTACGTGGCTGCAATTGGGTTCTAGCAAGAACGTTTTCTTACCTACGAATAACCACAACGTGATTTTGTCAACTTCTATTTACCCTTCATAAGGANTCACTGACAGAACTGTTTTCCTCCATCTTACAACTATAGAACTTGTCGGAGACTTCATATCTCTCGACCCGGGCATGAGCTTGGAAAACCATTTTCAGCTCCTCGAACATCTCATATGCTCCGTGTTGCTCAAAACGCTTTTGGAGCCCCGGTTCTAAGCTGTAAAGCATGCCGCACTGAACGAGGGAGTAATCATCAGCACGAGATTGCCAAGCATTCATAATGTCTTGGTTCTCTGGGATGGGTGCATCACCTAGCGGTGCTTCTAGGACATATTGTTTCTTGGCTGCTATGAGGATGATCCTCAGGTTCCGGACCCAGTCCGAATAGTTGCTGCCATCGTCTTTCAGCTTGGTTTTCTCTAGGAACGCGTTGAAGTTCATGGTGACATGAGCGTTGGCCATTTGATCTACAAGACATATTTTGCAAAGACTTTAGACTAAGTTCATGATAATTAAGTTCATCTAATCAAATTTTTTAATGAACTCCCACTCAGATTTGATATCCCTCTAGTCATCTAAGTGTTACATGATCCGAGTCGACTAGGCCGTGTCCGATCATCACGTGAGACGGACTAGTCATCGTCGGTGAACATCTCCATGTTGATCGTATCTTCCATACGACTCATGTTCGACCTTTCGGTCTCTTGTGTTCCGAGGCCATGTCTGTACATGCTAGGCTCGTCAAGTTAACCTAAGTGTATTGCATGTGTAAAACTGTCTTACACCCGTTGTATGTGAACGTAAGGATCTATCACACCCGATCATCACGTGGTGCTTCGAAACGACGAACTTTAGCAATGGTGCACAGTTAGGGAGAACACTTTCTTGAAATTGTTATGAGGGATCATCTTATTTACTACCGTCGTTCTAAGTAAACAAGATGCATAAAACATAATAAACATCACATGCAATTATATAAAGTAGTGACATGATATGGCCAATATCATATANCCGGTTGTCATACTCATTGACATGCAAGTCATGATTCCTATTACAAGAACATGATCTCATACATCACAATATATTATTCATCATTCATCACAACTTCTGGCCATATCACATCTCATGACAATTGCTGCAAAAACAAGTTAGACGTCCTCTAATTGTTGTTGCATCTTTTACGTGGCTGCAATTGGGTTCTAGCAAGAACGTTTTCTTACCTACGAATAACCACAACGTGATTTTGTCAACTTCTATTTACCCTTCATAAGGACCCTTTTCATCGAATCCGCTCCAACTAAAGTGGGAGAGACAGACACCCGCCAGCCACCTTATGCAACTAGTGCATGTCAGTCGGTGGAACCGGTCTCACGTAAGCGTACGTGTAAGGTTGGTCCAGGCCGCTTCATCCCACAATACCGCTGAAGCAAGATAAGACTAGTAGCGGCAAGCAAGTTGAAAAGATCTACGCCCACAACAAAATTGTGTTCTACTCGCGCAATAGAGAACTACGCATAGACCTAGCTCTGATACCACTGTTGGGGAACGTTGCAGAAAATTAAAATTTTTCCTACGGTGTCACCAAGATCCATCTATGAGTTCATCTAGCAACGAGTCATGGGAGAGTGATTGCATCTACATACCACTTGTAGATCGCGTGCGGAAGCGTTCAATGGAACATGGATGATGGAGTCGTACTCGCCGTGATTCAGATCACCGATGACCTAGTGCCGAACGGACAGCACCTCCGCGTTCAACACACGTACGGAGCGGATGACGTCTCCTCCTTCTTGATCCAGCAAGGGGGAAGGAGAGGTTGATGATGATCCAGCAGCACGACGGCGTGGTGGTGGATGCAGCAGAACTCTGCAGGACTTCGCTAAGCAACTACGGGAGGAGGAGGTGGTGTAGCAGAGAGGGGAGGTGCCAAGGGCTTCAGGGTGCGGCCACCCCTCCCTCCCCTCCCTTTATATAGGTGCAAGAGAGGGGGGGAGGAGGGCACAGCCTTGCCCCTTCCTCCAAGGAAGGGGTGCAGCCAAAGGGGGGGAGGAGTCCATCCTCCCCAAGGCACCTCGGAGGTGCCTTCCCCTTTTAGGACTCTCCCCTCTTTCTTATCTCTAGGCGCATGGGCCTCTTGGGGCTGGTGCCCTTGGCCCATATAGGCCAAGGCGCACCCCCTACAGCCCATGTGGCCCCCCGGGGCAGGTGGACGCCCCCGGTGGACCCCCGGACCCCTTTCCGCACTCCTGGTACAATACCGATAAAGTGCGAAACTTTTCCGGCGACCAAAATAAGACTTCCCATATATAAATCTTTACCTCCGGACCATTCCGGAACTCCTCGTGACGTCCGGGATCTCATCCGGGACTCCGAACAACTTTCGGTTTGCTGCATACTCATATTCATACAACCCTAGCGTCACCGAACCTTAAGTGTGTAGACCCTACGGGTTCGGGAGAGATGCAGACATGACCGAGACGGCTCTCGGGCAATAACCAACAGCGGGATCTGGATACCCATGTTGGCTCCCACATGCTCCTCGATGATCTCATCGGTTGAACCACGATGTCGAGGATTCAAACAACCCCGTATACAATTCCCTTTGTCAATCGGTATTTTACTTGCCCGAGATTCGATCGTCGGTATCCCAATACCTCGTTCAATCTCGTTGCCGGCAAGTCACTTTACTCGTACCGTAATGCATGATCCCGTGACCAAACACTTGGTCACTTTGAGCTCATTATGATGATGCACTACCGAGTGGGCCCAGTGATACCTCTCCGTCATACTGAGTGACAAATCCCAGTCTCGATCCGTGTCAACCCAACAGACACTTTCGGAGATACCTGTAATGCACCTTTATAGTCACCCAGTTACGTTGTGACATTTGGTACACCCAAAGCACTCCTACGGTATCCGGGAGTTACACGATCTCATGGTCTAAGGAAGAGATACTTGACATTGGAAAATCTCTAGCAAAACGAACTACACGATCTTGTGCTATGCTTAGGATTGGGTCTTGTCCATCACATCATTCTCCTAATGATGTGATCCCGTTATCAACGACATCCAATGTCCATAGTCAGGAAACCATGACTGTCAGTTGATCAACGAGCTAGTCAACTAGAGGCTCACTAGGGACATATTGTGGTCTATGTATTCACACGTGTATTATGAGTTCCTGATAATACAATTATAGCATGAATAAAATACAATTATCATGAACAAGGAAATATAATAATAATACTTTTATTATTGCCTCTAGGGCATATTTCCAACAGTAGTACCGCGAGTGGACACGGTAGTCGGCTGGCCGCGGTAGTACCGTAGCCGGCCGCGGTACTACCGCGAGCTCAAGACATCACCGGTTTCAACACAAAAGAGAAGGTCTTTGCACGGAAACTTTTCACACAAAGGAAGCCACAAGCACACGCACAACCCAAAGGCAGAAAGACAACAAGAGAACACCAAGCGACACAACCTCTCAATAGGAGAGGGCGGTGGCCGAAGCCACCTATGTTTGAGTTAGATGGTATGGCACCGCGAAGAATTATCCTTGGGCCCATGACCAAAACTCGTCTTTGAAGCACAAGTACCATAAAAAATGGCTAATGTGAAAGAGTTGATCTATTTATGCATGAAGGGGGGAGGGAGAATTCATTGAGAGAACAACACTCCCCCTTTGTCCATGCCTACACCTAAACTAGACAACAAGTTGAGTGTGGTGGGGGGTGCACGGGTTCAAGTCACATTGCTCAAATCAATGATATTTAGCTCATGCCTTAACTCGCGAAATCTTGCTTCATCCAAGGGCTTCGTGAAAATATCTGCAAGGTTATCATGAGTGTTGACATACTTGAGCTCGATCTCCCCTCGCCTAATGTGATCCCGGATGAAGTGATACCGAATCTCAATGTGCTTCGTCTTGAAGTGTTGCAGCGGGTTGAGAGAAATCTTGATGGCACTTTCATTATCACACCAAAGAGGCACTTTGTCACAAATGACACCGTACTCCTTTAAAGTTTTCCTCATCCATAGGAGTTGAGCACAACAACTACCGGCCGCCACATATTCCGCTTCGGTGGACGAGAGACACACACAACTTTGCTTCTTGGAAGACCAACTTACCAAAGAGCAACCAAGAAATTGGCACCCTCCGGAAGTGGACTTCCTATCCACTTTGTCTCCCACCCAATCGGAATCCGTAAAACCTTCAAGCTTGAAGTTTGCTCCTCTTGGGTACCATAAGCCAAAGTTTGGGGTATGAGCCAAATATCGAAAGATTCGCTCGACCGCCACATAGTGGCTTTCCTTCGGTGCGGCTTGAAACCGTGCACACATTCCCACACTCAACATGATATCCAGCCTAGATGCACAAAGGTAAAGCAAGGAGCCAATCATGGAGCGATATACCTTTTGATCCACCGCTTTACCATTGGGATCAATGTCAAGTTGGCACTTGGTAGGCATTGGTGTAGTAGCCGGCTTGACATCACTTAGCTTGAATCTTTTGAGAATGTCTTGAGTGTATTTGGCTTGGTTGATGAAGGTTCCTTCTCTTCTTTGTTTGATATCGAAACCAAGGAAGAACTTCAACTCTCCCATAGAAGACATCTTGAACTTGGAGGTCATGAGAGCGGCAAATTCCTCATTGAAAGCTTTGTTAGGGGAGCCAAAGATAATATCATCAACATATAGTTGGCATACAAACAACTCCCCGTTGACCTTCTTAGTAAAAAGAGTGGGGTCGATTTGCCCTACTTCAAAACCACGATCTTGTAACAACTCGGTAAGGTGGTCATACCACGCACGTGGGGCTTGTTTAAGGCCATAGAGTGCCTTATCGAGTTGATACACATGATCCGGGAAGTAGGGGTCCTCGAACCCGGGGGGTTGCTTGACATAGACCAACTCATTAATAAGACCATTAAGAAAAGCACTTTTCACATCCATTTGTTGCAACTTAAAGTTGTGATGGGCAGCATAAGCAATCAACAAACGAATGGATTCAAGACGAGCAACTGGAGCAAAGGTTTCACCGTAGTCGATACCCTCGACTTGGGAGTAGCCTTGTGCTACCAATCTTGCCTTGTTGCGAATGATGTTCCCATGAGCATCTTGCTTGTTCTTGAAGATCCACTTGGTTCCAATGACGTTGTGGTTCCCCGATGGCCTTGGCACCAATCTCAACACCTTGTTGTACTCGAAATTGTTGAGCTCTTCATGCATGGCATTGAGCCAATCCGAGTCTTCGAGCGCCTCATAGACCTTTTGGGGTTCAACACAAGAGACAAACGCGTGATGTTCACAATAGTTTGCCAATTGTCTACGAGTGCTTACCCCTTTCATTAGGCTTCCAACAACATTCTCCATGAGATGGCCTTTGGTAGTAAGTTTGGATTCAATCTTGGCGGCACGACGCTCTAATTCTTCCTCGGAGGTGAGATGAGGAGGAGTCACTTGATCATCTTGAGCGCCGTCTTGAACATGTTCTTGATCTTGAGCATGCTCGGGGAAGATAACTTGACCTTGGGCATCATTTGGTGTATCACCATCGTCTTGAGCACGATCTTGCCCTTGGTCTTGTTCATGAGGTTGAGGGCCTTCACTTTGTTCTTCAGAAGCGTGTGGGCCTTGAGTTGGTGATGGCTCCACTTGAGTGGAGCATTGTCCTTCTCCTTCGGCCACAAGGGGTTCCTCAATGGGTAGGATAAAACCAACACCAATTCTTGTTATGGCTTGAGGAGGAATTTCATCACCTACATCACATGTGCCACTTTGCTCCACTTGGGAGCCGTTATTCTCATCAAACTCCACGTTACATGTCTCCTCAATAAGTCCCGTGGATTTATTGAGGACACGGTAAGCATGAGAGTTTGTAGCATAACCAACAAATATGCCCTCATAGGCTCTAGCTTCAAATTTAGACAAACGAACACCTTTCTTGAGAATGAAACACTTACACCCGAACACCCGGAAATACTTGAGATTGGGCTTGTTACCGGTGAGTTTCTCATAAGGAGTCTTGTTCAAGCCTTTGAGGAGATAGAGCCGATTGGATGCATGACATGCGGTGTTGATGACTTCGGCCCAAAAGTTGTATGGAGACTTGAACTCCTCCATCATGGTCCTTGCCGCATCCATCAACGTCCGGTTCTTCCTCTCCGCAACACCATTTTGTTGAGGGGTATATGGTGCCGAATATTGATGCTTGATCCCCTCTTCACTAAGAAACTCATCCAAGGTGTAGTTCTTGAACTCGGTGCCGTTGTCACTTCTTATTGTCAAGATCTTTGCATTATGTTGACGTTGAGCTTAATTTGCAAAGTCGATAACAGTTTGTTGAGTCTCACTCTTCCTCTTGAAGAAGTATACCCAAGTGTATCTTGAATAATCATCCAGAATCACCAAGCAATACTTTCTACCCCCAAGACTATCAAAGGATGGAGGTCCAAAGAGGTCCATGTGCAGGAGCTCCAAGGGTCTCTTCGAGTAGATGATAGTCGTGGGAGGGTGAGCCGTTTCATGAAGCTTTCCTTCGATACAAGCACTGCAAGCACGATCTTTGGCAAAGCTAACATTTGTTAGTCCACGGACATGGTCCCCCTTGAGAATACTTTGCAAAGATCTCATATTGACGTGGGCTAAACGGCGATGCCAAAGCCATCCCACGTCAACTTTAGCCATTAGGCATGTCGCGGTCTTAGTGGGTCGCTCCGAAAAGTCTATCACATAGAGACCGTTCTCGACATGCCCAACAAAGGCTACTTTAAGAGTCTTGCTCCACAACAGGGCCACGGTATCAATGTCAAAGAAGGTGGCAAAGCCCATGAGTGCAAGTTGACGAACAGAAAGCAAATTGTATGCAAGGGACTCAACAAGCATGACTTTCTCGATCGTTAGATCATGAGAAACAACAACCTTGCCAAGACCCAATACCTTAGAATGTGAGGCATCACCCCACTCGACATTGGTGGGCATAGATGGGATCCTTTGCACGTACACCACCATGTCCTTGATCCCGGTCATATGATTTGTTGCTCCACTATCGAGCAACCATGATCCCCCACCGGAAGCAAACCCCTACAAGAGATCAATGCTTGGTTTTAGGTACCCATTTGGTAATGGGTCCTTTGATGTTAGTAACGAGGGTCTTAGGAACCCAAATAGACCATTCAATGTACTCATAAGAAGAACCAACAAATTTAGCATAAACATGCCCATCACTAGCACGACACAACACATATGAGGGGTTAAAGTCGCCGGCTATGTTCAAGGGGATGACGTTGTCCTTCTTGGCATTGCCACCCTTTGCACGGTTCTTATTCTTCTTGGAGGCACCCTCTCCCTCCCTCACAAAAGTTTGCTTGAGAGGAGGAGGTTGCTTGGTCTTGTCATTCTTCTTCTTGCTCTTGGGTTTGGGCGCGAACCCAATCCCCTCCTTGGCCACAACTTCCTTTTGATTACTCAAAAGGTCGTTAAGGTTCTTCTCACCTTGTATGCATGTGACAAGGCCCTTTTCAAGTTGCTCCTTCAACTTAGCATTCTCCTCAACAAGATGCACATGCTCACAACAAGGGTTAGTAGCATTTCTAGTCGTTAACCCGTGCACCTGCACGGGCTAGTAATTTTAAATGGTTTGAAAAATTGTAATTAATATTCAATATGAACATAGCATTATTTTCATGATATGTATGGTATAAATTTTCTCCGGTTATATTTACCCCATATATCTGTGAGGTAACCTATCATGAACTTAAAAAAAAATGATATTTCCGACACTTTTTTTCTTACGCGATACACCAATCGTGTAGGACACGGAAAACTCTTTAATCCCTTATTTTATCTGAACCGTAAAACTCTGAAGTCCTAAGGTTACTTTCAGGTGGTTTCTAGGATTAACGTGGTGTCTAAAAAGATGCCTCCAATCATCACTTAGAGAATTAAATCAACAAAATACAAAATCACCTAGAGAATATATTTTAAAGTATGTATGTGAGTGTGAATATGAATGAAATCAAACAATGTGAGTAGTTTGAAAAATCAATCACCGGTGACCAAAGACACATGTGCCATAGGTGGAGGCAGCCGGCCAGCGTTCTATATATGAATACAGAAGCTCATGGACCTGATTAGAAAGAGATCGTATTGGTTACCACGCAGCGTCAAACTCTTGGATGGTTATCTGGGATGGCACAAATATTAGCCACTTCCTATTACTGTCGAAGAGGCAACTGTGACATGTAAAGGCATGGGGAGCCTGAGACTGCTTCCCCACTGTACCGACGTGACATGAATTAATCTTAGGCACAGCTGCCATGTTGAATTTAGAGTATGCCACATCACATAGGAGGAGATAATTAGGGATGTCTTCCTTGTTAGGAAGGACATGCCTCCGGCTGCTAGGATTAGGCAAGCGCACATCATAGGATGTTTACAAAGTAAAGAGGGACATGGATGTCGAGATGCATGGAATATGTACCTATCGTATAGTTGAAAATTTGAGAAAAAGAGATGATCGATGAAGGGTTACCTTGTCGTTGATGCATGTCACAAATATTTGGATGAGATGGACTTGAGGCATCAAGGAAACTCTCTACAGCCACATATATCCTGATCTGTTGATGGTTTCATTGTAGATTATGCACGCACTCCTTCAGCAGAAGAACCCTTCCCAAGAGTGCATCCTCCATTGCTTCTCTGAACAAAAAATCAGTAACCAATTGGAGTTCTAGGAAAAACTCATACATTTATTTACATCCAAGAGTAGTGATTTGTTCTTGCAGAAAAAGAGCAAGGAACATGTATAACATACTCTTTNATTAAATCAACAAAATACAAAATCACCTAGAGAATATATTTTAAAGTATGTATGTGAGTGTGAATATGAATGAAATCAAACAATGTGAGTAGTTTGAAAAATCAATCACCGGTGACCAAAGACACATGTGCCATAGGTGGAGGCAGCCGGCCAGCGTTCTATATATGAATACAGAAGCTCATGGACCTGATTAGAAAGAGATCGTATTGGTTACCACGCAGCGTCAAACTCTTGGATGGTTATCTGGGATGGCACGAATATTGGCCACTTCCTATTACTGTCGAAGAGGCAACTGTGACGTGTAAAGGCATGGGGAGCCTGAGACTGCTTCCCCACTGTACCGACGTGACATGAATTAATCTTAGGCACATCTGCCATGTTGAATTTAGACTATGCCACATCACATAGGAGGAGATAATTAGGGATGTCTTCCTTGTTAGGAAGGACATGCCTCCGGCTGCTAGGATTAGGCAAGCGCACATCATAGGATGTTTACAAAGTAAAGAGGGACATGGATGTCGAGATGCATGGAATATGTACCTATCGTATAGTTGAAAATTTGAGAAAAAGAGATGATCGATGAAGGGTTACCTTGTCGTTGATGCATGTCACAAATATTTGGATGAGATGGACTTGAGGCATCAAGGAAACTCTCTACAGCCACATATATCCTGATCTGTTGATGGTTTCATTGTAGATTATGCACGCACTCCTTCAGCAGAAGAACCCTTCCCAAGAGTGCATCCTCCACTGCTTCTCTGAACAAAAAATCAGTAACCAATTGGAGTTCTAGGAAAAACTCATACATTTATTTACATCCAAGAGTAGTGATTTGTTCTTGCAGAAAAAGAGCAAGGAACATGTATAACATACTCTTTGTCATGCCATGCATCTCTCACACCTGAAGGTGTCTTCACAGAGATTGCACAACTATGAATCTATCATACATATGGGCTCATGGATATGATGTTTTTCGTGCACAATGTCTCTTTCACGTCCAATATATTTGACCGATACAAAAGGCTTTTTCTCACATGTATCAGAATCTGGTAAACATATCAGAATAAATCTAGGAAACATCATCAATTGGATAGTAGAAAACCATCAATCTTGTCCTTCAATGTACTGACAAAAAACTGAAAGTAGCAGAAAACTTTGGAAATCATCCAATATAGTATTAATGGAAAAAAATAACCATGACAGAAATATACTACTACATTAGGGTAATTTTTTGTTTGCGAGAGAAAACAACCTTAAGGTTTGACTGAGTTTAGGGATCTAGGCACCGATTGAAGAATATAAGGATCAATTTAAACACCATATTAACAATGCACTATATCCGTGGAAGGATGCAGGAAAAACAATGGCGAACTGCATAAGCTTGACCACACCGTCGACAACATGATCAATACTACAGCTTCTCGATCATGGAAGCGCCGGGGACTGGAAGATGATGCTGTAGATCAAGCTGTGTTGTGGAGGCATCATAGATTGAAGGAAGAAGACAGCACGAGCATGAATTCATGGTGGAACGGCCAGATCATGTCTTACGCGGTGGCAGCAAGATTGCTTCCCTGCTACGGATTATAGGAGGAGGAAAAGCTAGGAGATAAGAGGAGGAAACGAAGAGGAGCGTACGATACGGCTGCAAGAGCTAAACCTCGGGCCCTTGGATCCGGCAGCCAGGAGATTCTCGTACCTGGATTCTTTTTAGATCTGACTGTTTCATTTTTTTTGGATTAACATGAAAGCTGCGAGGGAGGCCTTTTTTTGCAGCCCGTGGAAGAGTTTCTTTTTCACAGCCCATGAAGAGTTCCCTAGGGATATCTCAACGTGGGACAGTGGGCGTGGTCTCTTCAGGTGATTCATCCTATGGCTATAGATAGCCGACAACAGATCATACGGTTAATATTCTTAGTATTCTGAGGATTAACGTGGAGCCTCGTTTAGTGCCTCCAATTAGTAAATATACATTATCAATCAATATCATATGAGGAAAGGTGGCTTTCTCCTTGGTTAGCTTCACTTGGAGTTGATCATGAGACTCTTTGAGACTAGCATGAGCACCCTTCAAGACTTTGTGAGCCTTGTCGAGAATGTCAAAGTCCTCGTTGAGTCTAGCAAGATCAACTCCAAGCTTTACCTTCTCAGAGCTAAGCACACGATACACAACAAGAGCATGATCAAGGTCTTTCTTTAATTTAGCATGATCATCGTTGTATGACTCCTCAAGAGCCAAACGAAGACCACGCTCTTCCTCAAGAGCATTGGAAAGATCTGAAATCTCATCGGCATAGTCACGACTATGCCCTTCCATATTAGAGATGGTTTCTTCATGAGCCTCGATCATGACATTGGCTTCACCAAGTTGTTCCAAGAGAGCAACGAAGTGCTTCCTGGATTTGCCCTCGAGTTTACCCATAAAGATCTCAAACTCATTCTCCTCCACATTAGTCCCCTCATGTTCATCAATGCAATCCGTCAAAGAAGAATGATTGATGATGGTAGTTTTGATGTTGGGGGTTACCTTGTTGGTGGCTTTAGCCATGAGGCACTTGGCGGTGATGCTTTCATTGGGTGAATCGAAGAGAGACACCCGAGGAGTCGTTGCAATGGCAACGGAGGCCATGGCAACCGACTCACCATCTTCATCATCATCGTCATCCTCATTGTACTCTTCTTGAACCACCAAAGCTTTGTGAGGAGCCTTCTTGGTGAAGTTGCTCTTGTTGGGGAAAGACTTGGCCTTGTCCTTATGGATGAGCTTGCCACCATTGTCTTCCCTCTTCTCATATGGGCACTCCGCAACAAAGTGACTCACATTGCCACAATTGAAACAAGTCCTCACTCGTTGCTTGCCCTTAGTGCCACTTGAGTTGCTCTTGTTGTAGTTGGGCCTTGAGTTCTTCTTGCTCCAAAATTGCCTTGAAGCAAGGACCATGTGTTCATGATAGTCATACTTTGTATCTTCGAGGTTGCTCTCTTCTTCTTCCTCCTCTCCATCTTCTTCGACACAAATCTTGGCCTTCAAAGCGAGGTTGGGCTTCTTTGCTCTTTGGGAGCGAAGCACCGCATTGTCGGCGGTCTTGTCCAATAAGCTCATAGCCACAAACTCATCCAACACATCACTTGAGGACAGGGTGTGGAAGTCCGGCCGTTGACGGATGACAGAGGACATGGCTTTGTGGTAGGGCATCATTGCCTTGAGGAATTTGCGCTTGATCCAGTTGTCATCCGTGTCCTTACTTCCATGATCCCGGAGGTGGACTGCAAGCTTGGTTACTCTCCGATAGAGCTCACGAGGTTCTTCTTCTTCTTTCATGGCAAACTCATCGGCTTCATCTTGGACCACTTCATAATTGGAACGTTGAATGCTTGCGCTTCCTTGATAAAGGGAAACCACCTTGAGCCAAGCATCTTTTGCAAGGGAGTAGGGCCGGAGATGAGGGAGGTCTTCGGGAAGGATTGCTTCATGGATGATGAAGAGAGCATTCTCATTGAATTGATGGTCCACGACTTCTCTTGGAGAAAAGTTGCTCGGATCATGCAGATAGAAACCTTCTTCAATGATTCCCCAAAGGTTAGTGTTCACATGATTTAAATGACGCAGGTCTTCGGGAAGGATTGCTTCTTGGATGATGAAGAGAGCATTCTTATTGAATTGATGGTCCACGACTTCTCTTGGAGAAAAGTTGCTCGGATCATGCGGATAGAAACCTTCTTCAATGATTCTCCAAAGGTTAGTGTTCACATGATTTAAATGACGCTTAAAACGATAAACCGAAGAATCAAAATCCTCCTTTTTATCAATCTTAGGTGGTGGACCGGCATGATTCAAATGAGTGGAAGGAATCGGTCCACCATAAACGGGAGGAGGTTGCACATGGGCAAAGATGCCGGTGCCATTCTTACCACTAGACGAGGGGGCTTTCTCACTAGTAGCTTCCCCCTTATCGGAGTTAGCATCCGCTCCCGTGTTGGCGGGATCACCCACTTTCACGGGTGCGGTGGAAAGTTTAAGCCCTTCTAGGAATTCCTTAAACATGTCCTTACCTCGGTCGTCATGGAGGTTTTCAATGTGTCCAACGCCACATTGAATTCCTCACGAGAGATCGAGGTACCCCCATCTCCCGTAGATGATATCGGATTCGCACCGGAGTGCTCCCCCACATCATCTATGACGTCAACCATACTCTTCGGACGGTGAAGTCCTTAAAAAGAGACGAGGCTCTGATACCAATTGAAAGGATCGATATAGTTGACTAGAGGGGGGGGGGGGGTGAATAGGCAACTAACAATTTTTAAGCTTTTCTTTACCAATTTAAACTTTGCAATAATAAAGGTTGTCTAGATGTGCAACTAGGTGGACAACCTATATGATGCAATCAACACAAGCACAAGAGCAAGCAAGGATAGAAACACAAATAAGCTTGCACAAGTAAAGGGATAAGATAACCAAGAGTGGAGCCG
>LR880966.1:495951-520879 GCA_904067115.1 Aegilops sharonensis
GCATGGCATGAACAAGCAAACGTAGAAGTAACTCCCAAGGTTTCATAAGTAAAACAGGTAATAGGTACTACCTCAATCTACTTCCCAAACCCACAATTTAATTAGATCCTAATCATGCAAGTGTTTGAGGAATAGATCTAATGCATAAAAACTGGGTATGAGAAGAGTATGATCAAAGTGTTACTTGCCTTGCTGATGATCCGCGAAACCTAGAGATTCGAAGTAACAAGCGGCGCACTCCGGGTGATCTAACGCAGTCAAACAACAAGCATACAATAAGTACTCATCTAATGCACGGGGAAATCTCGAATAAAAGATCTAACCAGAAAGTTCAACTTAAGAACCCTGGTTGCAAAAGCATCGAATCAAAATAAACTCCGAAAGTCGAAACTCGAGAGAGAACGACTCGGTTTTGCAAATCTGAACTAGGTCAAAATTAAATAAAACAAATTTTCCCCGACTCCTAAAAATGAGTCGAAGAAAATGAACTTTAAAAACGGCAAACATGCGTAAATTTTTAAAATGCTCATTTTTGGCCTAAGCAAAACAAATCTTCCAAAACCAAATTTGAGTTATTTATAATATCTTCATTTTTCCTAATTGTTGGGAAAGTCATATTATTCCCTCTCCAAATATTTTTATAGGAAAAACTTTATGAAGATAATTTAAATAAATCCAATTGATCCTATTTTTCAAAATTTGAGAAATCCCAAATATGAAAATAATGAAACTTCCAACTCTCTCCGAGGGTCCTTGAGTTGCGTGAAATTTCTAGGATCGGAAAATGCGAAAAAAATATGATATGCATGATGACCTAATGTATAACATTCCAAATTGAAAATTTGGGATGTTACAAAAGATCACTGCCGAGGCCAAGGATACTCGCTCTTCAATGAGAGCTATGAAGGAGGAGCTACGTCAGGCCGGAGATATCACGGCTGGAAAGCCCTATATGCTGCGGATGAAGTTCGGGGATCCTAAGTATGCTCCGTTAGACCGGCAGTGGAGTGCGGAAAACACTTATCTGGATTTGGCAGCGAGTGCGGCAGACGCGACCGAACACTTCCGGGGTCGAGGTGACGATGAATTGGAAGAACTTTTTTGGTCGCAGTTCCACAATCCAGAACGCCCACTTTCGGTATCCGACCGTTTGGCCGCCTGGGCGGAGCTGAACAGGTTATCCGGAATGCCATCAGATATATTGCGAGTCGTTTGTGGCCTGAAGGGCCAGAGCTGAAGAGTTATTTTAGCTTGGTGCAACAGTTCCTTGGTTCGGTGCCGCATGTTGATGCAGTGAAGAGGTCGGCGTGCATAGAGGGTGCACAAATGGCTCTTGCCCGTGTCAAAACATACTGGGCGGATATGAAGGCCAGTGTTGTTGCATCCCGGGATTCAGACGAAAGCCGAGTACCTGCCAAGCACTACTTTGAGGAGGTCCTTTCGGGTGCTTGTTTAATAGAGGCGCAGTGCTTGGAGGATGTTGTGTTCGAATAACATGTGCTATTGTAAAAGGAATATTTTGATAGAATATAAAAGCTTTTTATACTTGTGCTTGCAAGAATTATAACACCTCATGTGCGGCCGTTAATGGATATGTGTGTATAACCTGAAAGATGGCAGTCGTTGGTTTCAGCCCCCACACATATAATGCGGGGGTGTTCGCAAAAAGGCGCCTTTTCACACTTAATCCAACGTCTTGGTCCTACAAAGGAGGTGATAGCGCAGCGAACTAGGCAACCGGACTATAATGCTTTATCACTTTCACTTAGCCATAAGAGTTTGACAGTGGGGCTACTTAATAGCCCCTAGGGGCACCGCGCTCGCCCGAATTCGGGGCGCGTGTGTGCCTGACCGGGAAGCGGCCCTTCGTTAATGAGGAGGAATCCTAAAGATTCCGAGAGTCACCGAGTGGTTGACCAGTCTCTCGCTATATCATGACAGTCAGTTTTCGGCTTTCTCTACTAAGGTGCTCGCCTGGCCGAACCGGGGCACAATCGCAGTAGTTCTCCTGGTGCCGCCTTAGCCGATATAGCGGAACGTAAGGCAGCAAAACACAGGAGCCGGGCAAAACCAACATTTGACCAAAGACATGATTCGGAGATGATGCATATAAGGCCAAACTCGCAACGCGGAACACTCCCTAAGGTATTCGGTCTTTATGAAGACAGGCCGAACCAAAGCCCTTAGTAAAAAAGCCCCTGGTGTCCAGGTACGCGCAAGATTCTGGCGTGGCCACATGCCAAGACGCCAGCCTCCTCCTCGGTTATAGCGAAAACAGGGGGATGTTTATCAACAAGAGACAGTAAAAAAGGTTTACGCAGGGTCTTAATCTGAAAATAATCCTTAAATTGGGTCCCTACTGCACGTCTGCGCCTGTTTCTTCGTTGTGTCGTATCCTGGACGGGCGTAGCACAGTGTTCGTCTGCGAAAGAGAGGAACTTAGTAAAAAATAATCGTGCGAGAAATCTATATTAAAATAAACAAAATATAGTACAGAGACATGAGCAAAATTGAGCCATATTGTCTCCTGGTGTAAACATGCGGAGCCCCTTGTACAGGGTTATGCGGCTATTAAGCCTTTGTATGTTTACGCCGGACTCGTCGAGCCGTGTCCGGGATAGTAGGGCTGGATTAGTGTGTGGCTGTCCAGGCGGCCGCACCATTACCCGTACTGTTGGGGATCAATTGATATTTCCCTCTAATGAGATGATGCCTCGTGGACCGGGCATTTTGAGTGTAAGGGATGCATAATGCAGTATTGCGTTAAAGCGGGCGAAAGCTTCACGTCCCAGTAGCGCTTGATAGCGACTTATGAATGGGGCGATGTGGAAGGTTAGCTTTTCGCTTCAGAAGTTGTCGGGTGAGCCGAACGTGACTTCTAACGAAAGGGAACCCATACTCTGGGTATCTGGGCCCGGCGTGACTCCTTGAAAGGAAGTGTTGCCATGGCGAATTATTGCTGGGTTGACCCCCAGTTTGCGGTTTGTGTCCTGATATAACAGTTTTAGGTCACTACCGCCGTCCATAAGGACTTGTGTAAATTGGAGTCCGTCAATAATCGGATCCAAGACCAAGACAGTCCAGCCTGCGTTCCGGACCCCTCTGGAGTAATCCTGATGATCGAAAGTGATTAGTTGTAACAACCAGTGGCGATGCTCCTCTGGGGCGGGCCGTATGGCGCGTAGCGCCGTTCTGTTTTCCCTTTTGTCATCTGAAGTGAATTTACTGTTTTGACTTCTTGTGGGAACTTCTTTTGTTCTCCGGTGTTCTGCTTGTGGGGTGCGTCGTCATCCTCGCTTGGTGTGTCGAGCCCCTTGTGTTCGGTGTTGAGTTTGCCGGACTGCTTGAAGACCCAACAATCTCTGTGGGTGTGGTTTGCAGGTCTCCCGGGGGTACTGCGGATTTGACATATTTTGTCCAGGATTTTGTTGAGGTTAGATAGCTCGTCCCTGTCATCTTTGGGGGCGGCTTTTTCTGATTTTGCCGAGAGCTTTTGAATCCGGCGTTGACTGCCGTTCTCATCGGGTTGTTATCCTTGATCCGGCGCTGTTCTTTGTTACGGCGCGGTTTCCCGTTTCCATCTCTGAGTTCGGATGTACTCGGGTCGCTGGTGCTGCTTCTTGCCAACCAGCTATCCTCTCCTGCGCAAAAGCGGGTCATGAGTCTTGTTAATGCGGCCATTGTTCTTGCCTTTTCTTGGCCGAGGTGTCTGGCGAGCCATTCGTCTCGGACGCTATGTTTGAAAGCTGCTAGGGCCTCGGCGTCCGGACAGTCGACTATCTGATTCTTTTTAGTAAGAAATATGTTCCAGAGTTTCCGGGCTGACTCTCCGGGCTGCTGAGTTATATGACTCAGATCATCTGCATCCGGAGGTCGGACATAGGTCCCTTAAAAATTTTCCCGGAAAGCATCCTCGAGCGCTTCCCAACTTCCCATGGTGTTTTCGGGAAGGCTTTTAAGCCAATGCCGGGCTGGCCCTTTGAGCTTAAGGGGTAAGTATTTTATGGCGTGAAGGTCATCTCCTCTCGCCATGTGTATGTGGAGGATATAATCCTCGATCCAGACTACAGGGTCTGTTGTTCCGTCGTATGCTTCTATGTTTACGAGCTTGAATCCCGCTGGAAATTCATGATCCAGTACCTCATCGGTAAAACATAGGGGATGTGCGGCGCCCCTGTATGTAGGTGTGCCGCAATGTTCGAATATTTTTTGTGTTGCACTGCTCATTGGAGCTTGCTTTCTTGGCCCATAGATGGATCTGGTTGGACCAGTTTTTTGATGCGAATCCTTGGGCGGATCGCGTGCCGTATTGAGTGCGGCGCCCTTTGTCGCTTGAGATCGATCGCGGGCTCGTCTATCCGACCTGGTGGCCTCCTTGTTTTTTGACTGTGGGGGCTCTAAGGCCTCTTCATCAAATTCCGGTAGTAATTTCCACTTCGGATAGCTCTTTGTGTGATGACTGTTGCCGTACTTGTGTGCGGTATTGAGTACTTTGCCCCATCTGATTCTGAGTGTATCCCCGCTGTTTTGAGCTTCCGCTTCTGCTTTTTCAGGCTACGTGCAGTGGCAACGAGCCTTTGGTGGAGGTTCTGGTGTTCCAGCAACTTGTCCGGCGTGAGGTCGTCCGGACTATTATCTTTCCTGGGGACGGATTGTTCGGTTTGTCCGCCCTGTTTGGACGGTTGCTCGATGGCATGTTCGTCTTCCGTTGATTCGCCCTGCTCTATGGCTGGGTCTTTGTCGAGGTGGGGCTTGGCGCGGCGCTTACGCTGCCGCTTTGATTGTTTTTCGAGGGAGCGATCCCTGGTTGCGCCCTTTTGATCCTCATCGTTGTTTCTTTTAGGTGTGTCCACCATGTATACATCGTATGATGGGGTGGCTTTCCAGTGCCCTATAGGTGCTGGTTCTTGGTCGTCTCCTTCATCGGCGTCCATACCGTCGATGTCTTCGGAGTCGAAGTCGAGCATATCGGTTAAATCGTCGACAGTGGCTACAAAGTGGGTGGTGGGTGGGTTTCGAATTTCTTCGTCGTCCGCGTACCAACCGTGCTGACCATAGTCCGGCCAGGGCTCTCCTGACAAAGAGAGAGACTTTAGTGAATTCAGGATATCGCCAAAGGGTGAGTGCTGAAAGACGTCCGCGGCGGTGAACTCCATGATCGGGGCCCAATCGGGTTCGATCGGAAGGGGTGCGGAAGATTCGGAGTCCGGCACCTTGGAGTCATGGGCCTTGCAAAGGACTAGGCTGGTATTCGGCTCTATCGCCGTAGAGATTGCGGCTCCTAGGGCGGCGTCCAACCGTCCGTCCCCGACTGGCGCAGTCGGCTCCGAGCTAACGGTCGGAGCGGACACCTGAGCGGCGCTCTGGGCGCTGTCCGGTGGCAGAGCTAGATCATGCCCATCGTGACAGTGCGGCGCGCTCGGCCGTGGCTCGAATCCGTCGAAGATCAAGTCCCCGCGGATGTCGGCCGTGTAGTTTAAGCTTTCAAACCTGACCTGATGGCCAGGGGCGTAGCTTTCGATCTGCTCCAGATGGCCAAGCGAATTGGCCCGCAGTGCGAAGCCGCCGAATACGAATATCTGTCCGGGGAGGAAAGTCTCACCCTGGACCGCGTCGTGGTTGATGATCGAAGAAGCCATCGGGCCTAAAGGTGACAACACAGAGGAACTCTCAATGAAAGCACCAATGTCGGTGTCAAAACCGGCGGATCTCGGGTAGGGGGTCCCGAACTGTGCGTCTAGGCGGATGGTAACAGGAGACAAGGGACACGATGTTTTTACCCAGGTTCGGGCCCTCTTGATAGAGGTAAAACCCTACTCCTGCTTGATTAATATTAATGATATGGGTAGTACAAGAGTTGATCTACCAAGAGATCAGAGAGGCTAAACCCTAGAAGCTAGCCTATGGTATGATTGTTGTTCGTCCTATGGACTAAAACTCTCCGGTTTATATAGACACCGGAGAGGGCTAGGGTTACATAGAGTCGGTTACAATGGGAGGAGATCTTCATATCATATCGCCAAGCTTGCCTTCCACGCTAAGGAAAGTCCTATCCGGACACGGGACGAAGTCTTCAATCTTGTATCTTCGTAGTCCGGGGGTCCGGCCAAAGGTCATAATCCGGCCATCCGGACACCCCCTAATCCAGGACTCACTCAGTAAGCAATTAGAACTATCCACTCTCGCAACAGCTCAGCATTAACAGCTGGGCATTCTTTTTGGGAGCACCATGTTAACAGCTGGGCATATCTTCATTTCTTAGTAAGGCACAACGACAAAGACAACCAGAATATTGCAAGTAGATCATTATATTAGGTATTTATATGCCAGTACATTGCCTGGCTGTGAACTTAGCAAATACGATTTTCTTTTTGCAAATTTACAAAAGGTCACAGGAATGCAAATCTAAAAATTACCTCAACTGACTAGACGTGTGACAGCATACCTACTTGCGCAAAACACAATTCATCTCAGAGTTCCTGCCAAAGGACGGAGGACCAGAACATTGGTTTTCTTAATTGGTTGAATCTTGAATGCATCACATGCTTCGATTACTGGCGAAGAGAGAAGACCCAGAAATGGCTTTTAGAGCCCGGAAGCAACGCCTGTATTATTTCTTTTATATTGGCAATAATGGTGGATGGATCTAGCTCGTATTTCGGGTTTCTTTTTCAAGAATACGCTCAGGTCGTCACACAGGTCATTCGTTTGCACCAGCTGGTTGGTGCACTGTCCCTCTCTCTAAATGTGACTTCAAAATTAAAACATCTAACTAAGTGTACAGTTTGATATACCAAAGTGCATATCAGCAGGAAAAACACAAATCAGGACTGGCATGTCCTTAAGAACTCTGACCTTTTTGGTTTTGCACATAATATAATTGGAGATTAGGGGAGCATATTTTCAGAAATAGCACAGATTAGCACAGTCCTCCTGGCGAGACCAACATATTCCCAAATTGCCAGCAGAAATACTACACTGTTTAGCACAAGCACGGTGCAGCATGGAGAAGAGAATGGTGTGAGCAAGCCGTGTTTAGTTTGCACGTAAGGAAAATGGAAGCCAAGATGAGCATTGACTTACTGGGAGCCAAGTGGATGAGCTTGATTTCTGGGAACCAATCACAAACTATCGGATCTTGCAACAGCTCAGCACTGGGTGGGCTGACATATAATAAGGACAACTAGCATACCACATTAACTGGTACCTTCATTTCTTAATAGGCAAAAGCTAGACCAACCCTCTTATTGCAAGTCAGAATGAAGATTTCTCGTTCTTAATATTGCAAGTAGATCATTATATTATGTATTTACATCAGTACATAGAATGCAGTTCTTCAGAAGTGACAATGGACTGGCTGTGAACTCAGCAAATGGTAAGAATTTTCTTTCGAGATACAAGAAGTCGCAGGATTGCAAATTAAACAATTACCTCCACCGATAGGTGACCGCACACATACAGTACACCTACAAAATACAATTCATCTCGAGGGCCACGATATCGGTTTCCGTGAATTCACTGAAACTTGAATGCATCACATGCTTCCTGCTGAAGAGAGAAGACCCGGAGGCAAGAGGTTATTTTCTTGTCCTTAATGACACCTCTAACTAACATTGAGTACAGGGTCGGATCTCAAAGATAAGCTTAAATAAAGACAGAGCTAAAACAATAGTGATGCAGAAGGTAGAAGATAAATGCCAGTGCCCTTTTATTGATCATCACTGCCTATGGCCGTATAATTTGCTATTAGATCATCATTATATTATATATTTATGTCAGTACATCGAATGCAATTTTTTAAAAGAATGACAAACTGTCAACTCAGCAAAATAGTAAGAATTTTCTTTCTAGATACAATAAGTTGCAGGAATGCAAATTAAGCAATTACCTCCACTGCCGGCTGACAGCACGCATACAGAGCACTTACGAAATACAATTCATCTCAGGTACCTGCTGCACAGGGAGGACCACGATATTGGTTTTCGTGAATTCATCGAATCTTGAATGCATCACATGCTTCCTGCTCAAGAGAGAAGACCCGGTGGCAAGTGGTTATTTTCTTGTCCTTTTTTAATGACACCTCTAATTATGAGTACAAGATCGGATCTCAAACATGAGCATAATCAGCTGGCAGATGATTATCTCTTGTTTGTGCGGGCAAATGATATACTTAATACACTGATATGATAAAACACAACTTGATAATCTCCTGTTATTCCCCGATGAAAGATATGTATGTATGAGTATGCGATTCAGTTTGGTGAGCTTAATGTGTTCCATTATTGTGAGACAGTGGGCTGTATGGAATTCTTTTTATCAGCTTAACGAGATAGCTGATAAGCAGCTAAAATCAGATGAAGCCTAACTTTGTAACCATACAACGAAAGCAACAAAAATAAAAAAAGAGAGCTAAAACAACAGTGATGCTAGAAGATGAATTGGAGTGCCCTTTTATTGCTCGCTGCCTATGGCCATATAAATGAGATCTGGGACTCGTTCCGCTGCAACACACCTACAGAAAGCACATCTCGTCCGATGCACATATGAAATGTGACAGCACAAAACAGATTTGGCACTGAGGCATACGATGATTGGGTGCTGCAACTTACATGGCTATCGCTCCAGTCCACCGGGCGGATGAACTATGTAAGATTTTTCTTTTTCTTAGAGAGATCAGAGAGAAACGGAACCTCCACATCAACTGCTTCTCCTCCACCTGCATAGTTATTCAGCCAGCAAAGCACAGAGTTACTTGAGGTGACGTGCACATAGAGCACAGAGTTATTCAGCAAGCAAAGCACAGACATACATCACTGTAGATGGGTGCCTCATAAGTCGTGTGAATTGGATCACAGAAGAGACGGACGAACAGGATTGATAACTTATGTTGACGGGAAGGCCGGATTAGATGGTTGGTGCACTGCGCGCCCCTCGATCTGAATGTGAGTTGAAACTTGAAAGGCACAGAATCAGCACTTGCATGTCCTTAAGAAGTCTGACATTTTGGTTTTGCACATAATATTATTGGCGATTAGGGGCCCATATTTTCAGAATTAGCAGAAATTAGACGGCACAACAACATATTTGTTCCACAGATTAGCACAGTCCTCATGCTGAGACCACCATGGCCCCAAATTGCCCACAGAAATATTATACATGGATTAGCAGAATCTTCGGGATCAACACGTTCATAAAATTAGCACAATATTTTTGGTATGAAGCAATAAATTCACTGATTAGTCCATTCCCATCCTTTTGATTTGAACAAGGCGTCAATAATAACATCATAAGAACTTAATTAGACTGAATTGAACTTGTTCGTTACAACTAGGTAGGGGCAGAAAACTTGCTGTGAAATGAACTTAATTATATAAGGGCTACAGAACAAAAATCATCAAAAAAAATTCTTATCCTAAAATAGGTTCATCAGGAGATAGATGCTGCACATTATCATTTAGAACTTAGTCTAGGAAAAATGTGGAGCTGGCTGCTCAGCACTCTACAAGACTATAACAGGTTGTCCAGTCCTTTAGAAATTAGTTCAAGAAAAATGTGGAATTGACATACTAATTGCTAGGACCATATTTGCAATCTGAGAACTTGGTACCCTTGCTCCAACTTGCCCGGTGAAAGCATATGCCCTCTGATGCACATATGAAATATGACAGTATAAAAAAAATGCTGATATATAGGGATGAATGGACACTGGAACTAACTTGGATACTGCTCCAGTGACCACCTAGCCTAAGAGCTTTCTTCTCCGACATCGAAAAGGGACAGAACCTCCACGCCAATTGCTTCACCTCCACCTGCATAGCATCAGAAGTGACCTTTCTGTCGAGCGGTGGCGGTGGTGGTGGTGGTGGTGGTGGGGGCGGGCGGATGCGGAGGCTGTGAGGGAGGCTGACGCATCCGCCTCCGCGGACGTACGTGGAGCGACTGCGGGCGGTGGGTGTCCGGGAGAGGCGGCGTCGGCGGGCGGTCCGGCCGGCGAGGAGGAGGAGGAAGGGAGACGAAGACGACACAGATCGACGGAGTGTGGTCTGGGCTTGTGACGTTGGGGTCTTCGAAAAATATAGCCCAGCCCAGTTCGAATTGGTGCCCTAACACACACTTCGCTTACGTTGGGCCTAATCGCTCTCTCCTGGCTCCATCGATCATTTCCCAAAAAAAAAAAAATCCTTCACACATAGATGGAATTGATGATTTTCTCAAAAAAAAAAAGGAGATGGATTTGATGATTTATCTCAAAAGAAAAGAAAAGATGGAACTGATGATGATGATGTGTCTAGAGTTAGGACCGGATATGTGCCAGTAGGAGTAGCTTGTAAGCAATTATCATCCTTTACATGTAAAGGGAATTCGATGAGTCATGTCATGCTCTATAGGCGTCAGTTCATCTTATCATCTTAGAGAACAATACAAAGTTAGTTTTATGAAAAGCAACCGAGTCTAGAAGAACCCTCCACACGCAAGGCTTTAATGATCGAGCATATCTTAACAGCCCACACACGGCTGCAACTTAGTCCTACACAAGTTTTGCCTTTCTTGTTTATGGATGACAACCTATACAAGGTTCCAAAATCGGTTGCAAAAGTGGTACTATCCAGATAAGTGTGTCACATGTAAAGTGAATAAGGTGAGTCATATATAGCAAACGTCGGGGTTTATGTACTTTGTGTGTGATCATATGCACAACTAAAAAGCAACTTTGACGATCAATCCAAAATTATGCGTGTAGCTAGTGCAACCTAACGCATTGTACCAAAAATCCATTTCAGATGCATCCAAACAGAATTATTAAAGCTAATGCAAAGAAGAAAAGAGGTGGTGCCCGGGCTACTATAAATAGGCATGAAGTATCAAGATCATCACAAGCACAAGCATCAAATCCAAGCAACACTGGTTAACACCAATCCACCATGAAGACCTTCCTCATCTTTGCTCTCCTCGCCATTGCGGCGACCAGTGCCATTGCACAAATGGAGAATAGCCACATCCCTGGTTTGGAGAGACCATCGCAGCAACAACCGTTACCACCACAACAAACAGTATCACACCAACAACAACAACAACCCATCCAACAACAACCACAACCATTTCCACAACAGCAACCATGTTCACAGCAACAACAACAACCATTATCGCAGCAACAACAACCACCATTTTCACAACAACAACCACCATTTTCGCAGCAACAACAACCACCATTTTCGCAGCAACAACAACCACCATTTTCACAACAACAACCACCATTTTCGCAGCAACAACAACCAGTTCTACCGCAACAGCCATCATTTTCGCAGCAACAACTACCACCATTTTCACAGCAACAACCACCGTTTTCGCAACAACAACAACCAGTACTACCGCAACAACCACCATTTTCGCAACAACAACAACCAATTCTACCACAACAACCACCATTTTCGCAACAACAACAACCAGTTATACCGCAACAACAAATACCATTTGTTCATCCATCTATCTTGCAGCAGCTAAACCCATGCAAGGTATTCCTCCAGCAGCAATGCAGCCCTGTGGCAATGCCACAAAGTCTTGCTAGGTCACAAATGTTGCAGCAGAGCAGTTGCCATGTGATGCAACAACAATGTTGCCAGCAGTTGCCGCAAATCCCCCAGCAATCCCGCTATGAGGCAATCCGTGCTATCATCTACTCCATCATCCTGCAAGAACAACAACAGGTTCAGGGTTCCATCCAAACTCAGCAGCAGCAACCCCAACAGTTGGGCCAATGCGTTTCCCAACCCCAACAGCAGTCGCAGCAGCAACTCGTGCAACAACCTCAACAACAACTATTGGCACAGGGTACCTTTTTGCAGCCACACCAGATAGCTCAGCTTGAGGTGATGACTTCCATTGCGCTCCGTACCCTGCCAACGATGTGCCGTGTCAATGTGCCGTTGTATAGAACCACCAGTAGTGTGCCATTCGGCGTTGGCACCGGAGTTGGTGCCTACTGATAAGGAAAGGTCTCTAGTAATATATAGCTGGATCACCGTTGTTTAGTCGACGGATATGTCGATGCAGCGGTGACAAATAAAGTGTTACACAACGTCGTGTGTGACCCGCCCAAACTAGTTGTTTAAATTCTGAAATAAAATACAAATAAAGTTATATCAAGACAATGTTCATATTGGCATTGTGTGGATGTTGATTTGATTTCCATGCTTGCAAGTTCATAAGTTTGTCTTTCCTGGTCACAAGCGTGATACATCTCCAACGTATCTATAATTTTTGATTGCTCCATGCTATATTACCTATTGTTTTGGACTATATTGGGCTTTATTTTCCACTTTTATATTACTTTTGGGACTAACCTATTAACAGGAGGCCCAACCCAGAATTGTTGTTTCTTGCCTATTTCAGTATTTCAAAGAAAAGGGATATCAAACGGAGTCAAAACAGAACAAAATCAACTGGAGAAGTTATTTTTGGAAGGAAAGCTACCGGATGGACTTGGACCCCACGTCAAGGAAGGAACAAGGAAGCCACGATGGTGGGGGGCGCGCCCACCCCTCTAGGGTGCGCCCCCTGCCTCGTGGGGCCCTCGTGGCTCCCCTAACGTGCTTCTTCCGCCTATATAACTCGACGTACCCTAAAACTTCCAGAATAGAGATTAGATCGGGAGTTCCTGTAACATCCCAAAATTCTAAATTTTGGAATGTTATAAACAAATAGATAGATTTGATTGTTTGTTTGATTGTTGTGTGATTGATTGACTGAAAGTGAGTGAATTTGAAACTTTTTGAAAGTTAAATGAGAGAGAATAAGATGACTTTCCCAAAATTTCATTTTTGCTTTTATGATCTTCGTGAATTCAAATTCTTTTCACCACAAAACCCTGGAGAGAAGATGACATGACTTCTTTCATTTATTTAAATGACAAGGGGTGCTGAAAATATTTGAATTTCAATTGGAAAATATTTCCAACTCAGAAACTTCAAGCAACTCAATGATTTTCAAGAGCGAAGATAAAATGACTTCTTCAAAACATATGAAATATGAGTTGGGAGTTTTAAAAGAATTAAATTCAAAGTTCTTTTGAATTTATTTTCAATTTGGAGTTATTTGGGTTTTATTCAAATTATTTTTCTCCAAAAATAAAATACATGGAAAATAGGGTAACATGATTCCCTACATCAGAAAATTGGAGAGAAATAAATTTGAATTAATTTTGGTATTTTAAAAATGATTTTTATTGGATTTTATTGGACCAGTAGCACTGTTTGAATTATTAGAATTTTTGTGGATTTTATTTGAAACTTGAATAATGTTCATGTTGTAGGAAATCTTTTTCTGAAAATTTTGATATATAATATGCCTATATTATATTTCTGTTTTACTTCTTTTCTTTTTTTTCTTTGACTGTTTGTTTATAAAAAAAAACTTTTCTCCGCTGACTGGGCCGGCCCTGCCGAAGCCAGGCCAAGGCCCAGCTCCGCGCCGCCTCCCTCCCGTCCCCGACCGGGACTCCTCCCGGAGTCCGGCGCCGCCCCGCCACCGGCCGCCGCCTTCCCTTGCCCCTCTCCCACGCCACCGAGGCCGCCCCCTCCATTAGTAGCCCGCCCCGGACCCCCCCTCTCTCTCCTCTCGCGCTGCCGCCCGCGCCGCAAAACGCCGCCGCCGCCGCCGGATCTCACCTCCGCCGCCGCCGCCGCCCTCGTCGTCGTCGACCACCGCCGACGCCGTCAACCTGCGCGCCACTCCGCGCCGCCCCTCCCTGTCCACTCCGCCCTCGCCGCAGGCCACCAGAGCCGCCGCTCCGGTCGAGCCCGAGCCGCCCGCCGCTGTCTTCTCCGACGCCGACGAACCACGCCGCTGCCGTCGGTTTTTTTTCGAACCGGTAATAACCGACCCCGGTTCGCTGTTTTTTTAGATTTTCTTTGGTTTTTTTTAAAGACCGGTTTTATTTATTAGTTAGGTTAATTAATGGACATTTGCTAGTTTAGGATTTGTAGCGAACGGTTTTAGTCTTATAGGTTCTGCAGCGAACGTTCGCTATTTAGTCTTTTTCTTTTATTTTATTTTTCTGCCAGGGACCCAGTTGTAGTTGTTTTATTTTACAGATTAGTCCCCAATTTTCAAACGACCATAACTTTTTACTCGTTAGTCCAAATCCAACGAAACCAACGCCCACTTCTTCGTTACGGTCTCCTCTATCCAGTAATCCAACTCAAACATGTTTTTGAAAGTTTTAAAATTTGAATTCAAACAGATTTGTATTTGAACTTCGTTCGATCATAACTTGAGTTTCGTAACTCTGAATTAGTTGATTCTTTTTGCAAATCGAAGCTCTTGACCTAAACTTCTGATAAGGCCAAATTCGTATAATTTTGGTACTGTTAGAAATTGTTTTATGTTGCAAGAGTTATTTGCTTGGTTTTGATGTTTTCTGAATCGTTTTCTTCGTTCTTTCCGATATTTTGAGTGATTGCTTATGTGTGGTTACTATTGCTTGATTACGATAGATTGACCGGATTACGATAGGATCAAATTAAATTGTGGGTTTTGGGAAGTAGATTGAGGTAGTACCTATTACCTGTTTTATTATCAAACCCTTGGGAGTTACTACTACGTTTGCTTATTATGCCATGCTATGCTAGTAGACGTGGATTGGGTGAGAATTCCATGACAGATGTGCGATTGTTATTTAATGGTTTATTTAAGGTGGCAACTTAAACACACATCTGGGTGGATTGAGGCACCTGGTTTCTATCAGGACTTGTCTGTATTTCTTCAGACCGCCACCCAGGCTCAAAGGGATCATGAGATTATTCAAGCTAGGAACTTCCATGTGCAGCCACAAGCCATTATGGGCTCTGGCATAGTTGATTAAGTTGTGCGAACTCTTACGGGTAGACTAGCAGATGTAGGGGAAAGTAGGTGTACCGGTCTACCCACATGTAAGGTGCTAGTTCTTCTGAAAGACTATGTCTCGGTCATCCGTTTCTCAAACACCATGTAGTGCGAGAAATCAACCGGAGGCGATTGAGTCTTGTGGGGAAAAGTGCGCAAACCTCTGCAGAGTGTATAAACTAATCATGGTTAGCCGTGTCCCCGGTTATGGACATCTTGAGTATCTAGTACTTGGATATCATGTGAATCTCATCATGTTACTCTAATTAATATTGTTGGGTTGTTAATGAGTACTTTTAATTGGGATTGAGGATGCTGTCAACCATTCTCAATGTTTAACAACCACCATGATAGTTAAATAAACTTATTCCTTTGCAGTAGGGAAAAATTGGCTTTTCGCAAAACTGTAACCATAGAGCTTTCCACCAGCCATATATGCATGTAGTATAGGCTTATTCTTTCATTATTCTCTATGTGTTACTTTGCCAGCATATTCCATGTGCTGACCCGTTTTCGGGCTGCAACTTTTCATGTTGCAGACTTTTCAGACGACGAGTAAGTGATACGTTAGGGTTACGATTTCTACACTCAACTTTGCCGTTGGTGTTGATGGGAATCCACAACCTTGTTGCTTCCGCTATATTTGGATTGAGCTAATAGTATTTACGTTACTCTATACATGTGATTTACCTCTGTTATAAATCCTCGAGTACTGTGTGTGTCAGCATACCGATCCAGGGATGACACTTAAGCACAGAGACTTGATCCATTCGGGTCGGGTCGCTACAAGATGGTATCAGAGCACATGTTGACTATAGGACGTGACCCTAGAAACTGACAAGCCCATAGGAAAGAGTTTTCTCTACAACTTCTTTTTCAAAAAGATCTTTTACCTCTCTTCTCTTCTGAGATTATTCAAATGTTCCCTTTTAGTGAGACCATACCCTTTTCCCTTTTGACCACTCGAAGATTTGACCGATGAGACCACTCGAAGGAGTACAAGATATCGGACAACTAAGACCATTTGGAATGAGGAGGATTTTACCGTGTAAATGGAAACTACAACTGTTGAAGACTCCGAAGACTTGTAAATGGAAACTACAACTGTTGAAGACTCCGAAGACTAAGAGATTTTGAAGGCTCTGAAGAATTCCCAGATTTTTATGACCTAGGAAGGTTACGTTTATGGAATTTGACAAACTATGGAAGTTATCAATACCCGAGATCAAGGTGTATCGGAGAAAGACCGGAGCATGTAGAGTTAAAAACTCAAAGTATTGTTAAGAAAACCCTAAAGCAGGAGATATCAACTATGGAATGATAGCTCATGGAAATGACAAGAGCAGAAGCACGGCTATCCAAGAGGTTATCGCCTGCTTATGCTATTGTCACCGTGCTGAGTTAAGCATGCAAATGCATGGAAGGATTGGATGGTAGAAGGCTGATGGAGCATCTGTCGGCGAAGGAGGAAGTTTTAACCTCAGCTGATGTAACACCGGGACCTGGAGTATTACATCAAGGATTTTAAGATGGACATTTAGGAAGCTATATTTGACAAGGAGCATATCGTGAAGAACTCAGGATCCAGAAGCTGAAAGTAGCCAAGCTGGAGGAGCAAAATCTCGAGATACCGGAGATTTTGTCAGGAACTGAAGGACAGTAGGATCATTGTTCATGTCAAGGTTGATGAAATCCAGAAGTTGGAACGTAACTCCAGAAATGTTGAAGGACGCCCTGATAGACTTTACGACAACAGAGATGATCTGGCAAAAGAACTTGAGAAGGACAAGCATGATCAGAAGAAGCCATCGAAGATCTGAACAAGACTTGAAGAGTTAGGCAACTTTGAAGAGTTATTGACCATTAGAAGACCAAACCCCTATTATATACCTACGTTAGATGCGACGTTTGTGAGCTGTCATTTGTTTGTTGTTTTTCCGACAGCCACAATAAAACCTGTCTTTTCAAAACTATTGTTTGCCTTGTGTGTATCCCTCTCTATCTATCTTATCTCACCCCAAAACCCATGGACCCAATAGAAGATGAATGGAGATGAGCTTGTATTTTATGGACTGTTGAGTCAATTGGAGACAGACCGATGGATTCAGAACATGGAGGATTATATGGAGAATAACACTATAGCTGAAAAGTATATGACCCAGCATGCTCTTGAGTGTTTTGAAAGAGGTGCTGCTACCTGGTAGAAGATGTACCAAACCATCAATGGATGGCAAGGAGTAACCACTTGGAAGGAATTTAAGTGGACTTTGTTAAAGTCTTGGCTTGTGTCCCAGAAGTTGAGGCCTTATGGAAATGATATGAAGAAACCTTGTGCATACAAACTTTGTGGAGAAATAGGACACAACCATAAAGAAAATAAGGACGAATACCCTCATAAGCAGTGGGTTACCAAAGGAGTTAGCCGAGGATCTCAGGGAACTTTGGTTGGAGATTGTTCCCAAAGGTTTTGTTGCAGCAATGGAAGTTCAGTCTACGTTGTTGGGAAAGATCCGTGAAGCTCAGAAGGATGACAAAGAGATTGCTGAGTTAAAAGAAAGGATGAGCAAAGGAAAGGCCAAAGGTTTTCGTAAGGATGAGCACGACACCTTATGGTTTGAGGATAGTGTACATGTACCCAATAATGCAAAGATCAGGAAGTAAATACTTCAGGAGGCTCATGACTCACCATACTCGATTCACCCAGGAAACACCAAGATGTATTTGGATTTGATGGAGCATTTCTGGTGGACTGGTATGAAGAAGGATATTGCGGAGTATGCAGTCGTAGGTGATGTATGCCAGAGAGAGTAAAAGCAGAGCATCAGAAGCCAGCAGGATTACTACAGCCTATGCCGATACCCGAATGGAAGTGGGATAAGCTTGGCATGGATTTCATTACCGGATTTCCAGAACCCGAACGGGACATGATTCTATCTGGGTAGTAGTTGACTCGCTTGACCAAAGTGGCTCACTTTATCCCAGTGAAAACCACCTATACAAGTGGGAAGTTGGCCAAGATATATTTGACCAGGATCGTATGTCTGCATGGAGTTCCGAGGACCATCATATCAGATAGAGGAACACAGTTTACCTCAAAATTTTGGAATCAGCCGCACCAGACTTTGGGTACTAGGCTAGAGTTCAGTACAGCCTTTCATCCGCAGACAAATAAGATAGACCGAGAGAGTCAATCAGATTCTGGAGGACATGTTGATAGCATGTGCGCTAAATTATGGATCTAGTAGGGATGATATTCTACCTTACGCTGAGTTCTCATACAACAACATTTACCAAGCCAGTTTGAAGATGGCCCCTTTGAAGCTTTGTATGGGAGAAGGAGCCAGACACCATTTGATGTGGGATGAAGTTGGAGACAGTCAGTTGTTTGGACCAAATGTGATCAAGGAGTCAGAAGAGAATGTTAAGTTTACTCAAGATAGACTGAAGATAGCTCAGTCCAGGCAGAAGAGTTATGTAGACTCAAAAACGCAAGGAGGTATTCTATGAAATTGGAGACACAACATGTCTTCGTGTGTCCCCTTTGCGAGGAGTTAAATGATTTGAAGTTAAGGGAAAGTTAGCCCCGAGATTTGTAGGACCATACCGAGTTTTGGGAGCGTATGGGAGAAGTGGCCAACAAGTTGGAGTCACCCGAAGGACTGTCAGGAGTTCATGATGTGTTACACGTTTTCCAGTTGAAGAAGTGCCATGCAGAAATGGCCAATATTTTCCCTGTAAGGATGCTTGACCCTGGAAAGGATAATGATGTTCCACGAAGTGGAGTATGGACTTCATAAGTATAAGTTTTTATCATGGTATGTGGGACATCCCACAAGGATGAAGAGATGAAGTACTTTTGGATAAAAAGGAGGTATGATGTTGGAAATATGGATCAATGGAAATTCCATGATGAGTCTGAGTAATCATGTCCTAGTTTGGTGCCAATAGAAGGAAGGAGGACATTACAATTGGATGGATTTAAGAATGCTAGGAAGATGGAAGTTGGATGTTGGATTAGAGATCTGTTGCCCCGATGATGAGTTCAAGGTTTGCAAGTGATGAGATGGGCCATAACCCACAGGCTCCAGGACCTGCCAAGAAGCAAACACACTCTTGCTGAAGGAAAAACCCTAGAAGAAGTTACGATTTTATCGATACACGATCTTATAGGAGTTTACGCAAAACCTACAGAGAGTTGCTTAGGAACGATAGATGTTTGTTTGGCTTGCAGAATCAATGGATTTTCCGAACTTGGTTCGTTGACAAGAGAAATTCTGCAATTCTTGTGAGGATGACCGAGTGTTAGAATGCGAGATTCGCTAAACCATGTACAAGGTAATGATTTGGGTGCGGGATGGATTGATCACCATACCGACTTACTCTTATTATTCGGTTTGCTATATGGGATGGTAAATCTTAGTGACTTACCTATAGTAGAGAGACGACGATCAAAACCTTGTTTAAACCTTAGAATGGTATAGGTAATTTTTTTCCTTGTACACGAGAGTTGTTGCCAACCGTAGGTTATACGGTGAGGTTCAACCCAGACCCATTTCCTGCAGGACAAACCATACATTGATGACCACCATGAGATATCGATAGTTGTTTAGTATTGGCGCCAGACCTATCAGCTATGAAGACCCAATCTCGGAATAACCTTACCAAGAGGAAAGGACAAAAGTATTGAGGAAAAGGTTATGCCACTACCGGAAGATCCCAGAGAAGGAATTATCCTTACGTTCTGAGAAGATCGACACTGTCAACGATAAGGATGGAGTATATGAGTTTTGATGGAACCGTAACCACGCTTCTAAGGGTGGTAGCACCCCAGACCCGGAGACGATCGATGGATTTTTGAGAAGACCCCCTACCCTAACCTATTTCTATCTAGCCTCTCTGAATCTCGAGGACGAGATTCATTTTAAGGGTGGTAGTTTGTAACATCCCAAAATTCTAAATTTTGGAATGTTATAAACAAATAGA
Source organism: Aegilops sharonensis (assembly GCA_904067115.1). Taxonomy (NCBI): domain Eukaryota; kingdom Viridiplantae; phylum Streptophyta; class Magnoliopsida; order Poales; family Poaceae; genus Aegilops; species Aegilops sharonensis. The sequence goes on from LR880966.1 coordinate 515,815, forward strand.
TAGATTTGATTATTTTTTCGATTGTTGTGTGATTGATTGACTGAAAGTGAGTGAATTTGAAACTTTTTGAAAGTTAAATGAGAGGGAATAAAAGGACTTTCCCAAACTTTCATTTTTGCTTTTATGATCTTCATGAATTCAAATTCTTTTCACCACAAAACCCTGGAGAGAAGATGATATGACTTCTTCCATTTATTTAAATGACAAGGGGTGCTGAAAGTATTTGAATTTCATTTGGAAAATATTTCCAACTCAGAAACTTCAAGCAACTCAATGATTTTCACGAGCGAAGATAAAATGACATCTTCAAAACATATGAAATATGAGTTGGGAGATTTAAAAGAATTAAATTCAAAGTTCTTTTGAATTTATTTTCAGTTTGGAGTTATTTGGGTTTTATTCAAACTATTTTTCTCCAAAAATAAAATACATGGAAAATAGGGTAACATGATTCCCTACATCAGAAAATTGGAGAGAAATAAATTTGAATTAATTTTGGTATTTTAAAAATGATTTTTATTGGATTTTATTGGACCAGTAGCACTGTTTGAATTATTAGAATTTTTGTGGATTTTATTTCAAAGTAGAATAATGTTCATGTTGTAGGAAATCTTTTTCTGAAATTTTTTGATATATAATATGCCTATATTATATTTCTGTTTTACTTCTTTTCTTTTTTTTTCTTTGACTGTCTGTTTATAAAAAAAAACTTTTCTCCGTCGACTGGGCCGGCCCAGCCGAAGCCAGGCCAAGGCCCAGCTCCGCGCCGCCTCCCTCCCGTCCCCGACCGGGACTCCTCCCAGAGTCCGGCGCCGCCCCGCCACCGGCCGCCGCCTTCACTTGCCCCTCTCCCACGCCACCGAGGCCGCCCCCTCCATATGTAGCCCGCCCCGGACCCCCTCTCTCTCTCCTCTCGCGCTGCCGCCCGCGCCGCAAAACGCCGCCGCCGCCGCCGCCGGATCTCACCTCCGCCGCCGCAGCCCTCGTCGTCGTTGACCACCGCCGACACCGTCAACCTCCGCGCCACTCCGCGCCGCCCCTCCCCGTCCACTCCGCCCTCGCCGCATGCCACCAGAGCCGCCGCTCCGGTCGAGCCCGAGCCGCCCGCCGTCGTCTTCTTCGACGCCGACGAACCACGCCGCCGCCGCCGATTTTTTTTTCCGAACCGGTAATAACCGACCCCGGTTCGCTGTTTTTTTTAGATTTTCTTTGGTTTTTTTAAGACCGGTTTTATTTATTAGTTAGGTTAATTAGTGGACGTTTGCTAGTTTAGGATTTGTAGCGAACGGTTTTCGTCTTATAGGTTTCTGCAGCGAACGTTCGTTATTTAGTCTTTTTCTTTTATTTTATTTTTCTGCCAGGGACCCAGTTGTAGTTGTTTTATTTTACAGATTAGTCCCCAATTTTCAAACGACCATAACTTTTTACTCGTTAGTCCAAATCCAACGAAACCAACGCCCACTTCTTCGTTACGGTCTCCTCTATCCAGTAATCCAACTCAAACATGTTTTTGAAAGTTTTAAAATTTGAATTCAAACAGATTTGTATTTGAACTTCGTTCGATCATAACTTGAGTTTCGTAACTCCGAATTAGTTGATTCTTTTTGCAAATCGAAGCTCTTGACCTAAACTTCTGATAAGGCCAAATTCGTATAATTTTGGTACTGTTAGAAATTGTTTTATGTTGCAAGAGTTATTTGCTTGGTTTTGATGTTTTCTGAATCGTTCTCTTCGTTCTTTCCGATATTTTGAGTGATTGCTTATGTGTGGTTACTATTGCTTGATTACGATAGATTGACCGGAGTGTGACGTGTAGAGCTATCAAGATTTTGAGTGCGAATCACCTTCATCAACATTGCAGGCTTGATCATACCTCTTCTCATACCCAGTTTTTATGCATTAGATCTATCCTCAAACACTTGCATGATTAGGATCAAATTAAATTGTGGGTTTTGGGAAGTAGATTGAGGTAGTACCTATTACCTGTTTTATTATCAAACCCTTGGGAGTTACTACTACGTTTGCTTATTATGCCATGCTATGCTAGTAGACGTGGATTGGGTGAGTGAATTCCATGACAGATGTGAGATTGTTATTTAATGGTTTATTTAAGGTGGCAACTTAAACACACATCTGGGTGGATTGAGGCACCTGGTTTCTATCAGGACTTGTCTGTATTTCTTCGGACCGCCACCCAGGCTCAAAGGGATCATGAGATTATTAAAGCTAGGAACTTCCATGTGCAGCCACAAGCCATTATGGGCTCTGGCATAGTTGATTAAGTTGTGCGAACTCTTACGGGTAGACTAGCAGATGTAGGGGAAAGTAGGTGTACCGGTCTACCCACATGTAAGGTGCTAGTGCTTCTGAAAGACTATGTCTCGGTCATCCGTTTCTCAAACACCATGTAGTGCGAGAAATCAACCGGAGGCGATCGAGTCTTGTGGGGAAAAGTGCGCAAACCTCTGCAGAGTGTATAAACTAATCATGGTTAGCCGTGTCCCCGGTTATGGACATCTTGAGTATCTAGTACTTGGATATCATGTGAATCTCATCATGTTACTCTAATTAATATTGTTGGGTTGTTAATGAGTACTTTTAATTGGGATTGAGGATGCTGTCAACCATTCTCAATGTTTAACAACCACCACGATAGTTAAATAAACTTATTCCTTTGCAGTAGGGAAAAATTGGCTTTTCGCAAAACAGTAACCATAGAGCTTTCCACCAGCCATATATGCATGTAGTATAGGCTTATTCTTTCATTATTCTCTACGTGTTACTTTGCCAGCATATTCCATGTGCTGACCCGTTTTCGGGCTGCAACTTTTCATGTAGCAGACTTTTCAGACGACGACTAAGTGATACGTTAGGGTTACGATTTCTACACTCAACTTTGCCGTTGGTGTTGATGGGAATCCACAACCTTGTTGCTTCCGCTATATTTGGATTGAGGTAATAGTATTTACGTTACTCTATACATGTGAGTTACCTCTGTTATAAATCCTCGAGTACTGTGTGTGTCAGCATACCGATCCAGGGATGACACTTAAGCACAGAGACTTGATCCATTCGGGTCGGGTCGCTACAGTTCCGCCGCCGCAAAACCTCCAAAGCCACCAAAAACCAATCTAGACCCGTTCCGGCACCCTGCCGGAGGGGGAACCCTCACCGGTGGCCATCTTCATCATCCGGGCGCTCTCCATGACGAGGAGGGAGTAGTTCACCCTCGGGGCTGAGGGTATGTACCAGTAGCTATGTGTTTGATCTCTCTCTCTCTCTCTCTCTCTCTCTCTCTCTCTCTCTCTCTCTCGTGTTCTTGATTTGGCACGATTTTGATGTATCGCGAGCTTTGCTATTATGTTATCGGACTGAGTCTTTAAAGATTTGAGAACACTTGATGTATGTCTTGCCGTGCGTATCTGTGGTGACAATGGGATATCACGTGATTCACTTGATGTATGTTTTGGTGATCAACTTGCGGGTTCCGCCCATGAAACTATGCATAGGGGTTGGCACACGTTTTCGTCGTGATTCTTCGGTAGAAACTTTGGGGCACCTTTGAGGTTATATGTGTTGGTTTGAATAGATGAATTGAGATTGTGTGATGCATATCGTATAATCATGCCCACGGATACTTGAGGTGACATTGGAGTATCTAGGTGACATTAGGGTTTTGGTTGATTTGAGTCTTAAGGTGTTATTCTAGTACAAACTCTAGGGCTGTTTGTGACACTTATATGAATAGCCCAATGGATTGGTTGGAAAGAATAACTTTGAGGTGGTTTCATACCCTACCATAATCTCTTCGTTTGTTCTCCGCTATTAGTGACTTTGGAGTGACTCTTTGTTGCATGTTGAGGGATAGTTATAAGATCCATTTATGTTATTATTGTTGAGAGAACTTGCACTAGTGAAAGTATGAACCCTAGGCCTTGTTTCCTAGCATTGCAATACCGTTTACGCTCACTTTTATCGCCTCCTACCTTGCTGTTTTTTTATTTTCAGTTTACAAAAACCTATATCTACCATCCATATTGCACTTGTATCACCATCTCTTCGCCGAACTAGTGCACCTATACAATTTAGCATTGTATTGGGTGTGTTGGGGACACAAGAGGCTCTTTGTTATTTGGTTGCAGGGTTGCTTAAGAGAGACCATCTTCATCCTACGCCTCCCATGGATTGATAAACGTTAGCACATCCACTTGAGGGAAATTTGCTACTGTCCTACAAACCTCTGCACTTGGAGGCCCAACAACGTCTACAAGAAGAAGGTTGCGTAGTAGACATCAAGCAGTTTCTGGCGCTGTTGCCGGGGAGGTGAGTGCTTGAAGGTATATCTTTAGATCTTGCAATCGAGTCTTTTTTCTTGTTTTATCACTAGTTTAGTTTATAAAAGAAAACTATAAAAAATGGAATTGAGTTTGTCTCATACGCTTCATCTTTTTAATATTTTTCGTGAGTATGATGGGAAGGAAAATTGTGCTCAAGTACTAGAAGAAGAATTACATAGGATGCTTGGCATAAAATATGTAAATGATGAGCATGATTGCAATGTTGTTAGTATGAATTCCTTGAATATCCATGATGCTAATGATATGCAAAGCCACAAGCTTGGGGAAGCTATGTTTGATGAAGATGATATTTTTTGTCCCCCAAGCTTTGATGAGCAAATCTACTATGATGAGAGCATGTCTCCTATCTATGATGATTATTGTGATGACACACATGCTTTAAAGAATAATGATAACCATGAAACTTGTCATCTTGATATTAATTTTCAATCACTTGATAGTTATTTTGTTGAGTTTGCTCCCACTACTATTCCGAATGAGAAGAATTTTGCTTATGTGAGAGTAATAAAATTTCTATGCAAGTAGATCATGAAAAGAATGCTTTAGGTTCTGGTTATATTGTTGAACTAATTCATGATGCTACTGAAAATTATTATGAGGGAGGAATATATGCTTGTAGTAATTGCAATAATATCAAGTTTCCTCTCTATGTGCTTAAAGTTTTGAAGTTATGCTTGTTTTGCCTTCCTATGCTAGTTGATTATTGT
>LR880966.1:520994-540075 GCA_904067115.1 Aegilops sharonensis
TGTCATCTTGATATTAATTTTCAATCACTTGATAGTTATTTTGTTGAGTTTGCTCCCACTACTATTCCGAATGAGAAGAATTTTGCTTATGTGAGAGTAATAAAATTTCTATGCAAGTAGATCATGAAAAGAATGCTTTAGGTTCTGGTTATATTGTTGAACTAATTCATGATGCTACTGAAAATTATTATGAGGGAGGAATATATGCTTGTAGTAATTGCAATAATATCAAGTTTCCTCTCTATGTGCTTAAAGTTTTGAAGTTATGCTTGTTTTGCCTTCCTATGCTAGTTGATTATTGTTACCATAAGTTGTTTTCTCACAAAATCCCTATGCATAGGAAGTGGGTTAGACTTAAATGTTCTAGTCATATTCTTCATGATGCTCTCCTTATGTTTTCAATTCTTATCTTTTATGTGAGCATCATTGAAATCATCATGCCTAGCTAGGGGCGTTAAACGATAGCGCTTGTTGGGAGGCAACCCAATTTTATTTTATTTTCTTGCTTTTTGGTTCTGTTTAGTAATAAATAATCCATCTAGCTTCTGTTTAGATGTGGTTTTATGTTTTAATTAGTGTTTGTGCCAAGTAGAACCTTTGGGAAGACTTGGGTGAAGTCTTTATGATCATGCTGTAAAAAACAGATACTTTAGCGCTCACAAGATTAGCAAGAACTTTTTACTGGAAAGTGCTATTTAGTTGATTCTTTTTGAAGATGATTACTAGACAAATTACTCAGGTCCACCTAATTATTTTAGAATTTTTGGATTCCAGAAGTTTGCGTTAGTTACAGATTACTACAGATTGTTCTGTTTTTGACAGATTCTGTTTTTCGTGTGTTGTTTGCTTATTTTGATGACTCTATGGCTAGTAAAATAGTTTATAAATCATAGAGAAGTTTGAATACAGTAGGTTTAACACCAATATAAATAAAGAATGAGTTCATTACAGTACCTTGAAGTGGTGTTTTGTTTTCTTTCGCTAACGGAGCTCACGAGTTTTCTGTTAAGTTTTGTGTTGTGAAGTTTTCAAGTTTTGGGTAAAGATTCGCTGGACTATGGAATAAGGATTGGCAAGAGCCTAAGCTTGGGGATGCCCAAGGCACCCCAAGGTAATATTCAAGGACAACCAAGAGCCTAAGCTTGGGGGTGCCCCGGGTGGCATCCCCTCTTTCGTCTTCGTTCATCGGTAACTTTACTTGGAGCTATATTTTTATTCACCACAGGATATGTGTTTTGCTTGGAGCGTCATTTTATTTTCTTTAGCTTTGCTTGCTGTTTGAAAAAGTACCAATATATGAAATTATTAAATGGGAGAGTCTTCACATAGTTACATAATTAACCGACTACTCATTGATCTTCACTTATATCTTTCGGAGTAGTTTGTCATTTCCTCTAGTGCTTCACTTATATCTTTTAGAGCACGATGGTAGTTTTATTTTGAAGAAATAGATGAACTCTCATGCTTCACTTAGATTATTTTGAGAGTCTTAAATAGCATGGTAATTTGCTTAAATAATCATAATATGCTAAGCATATAAGATTTGTAAGAATTCTTATGAGTGTGTTGAATACTAAGAAAAGTTTGATACTTGATAATTGTTTTGAGATATGGAGGTGATAATATCAAAGTCATGCTAGTTGAGTAGTTGTGAATTTGAGAAATGCTTGTGTTGAAGTTTGCAAGTCCCGTAGCATGCACGTATGGTAAACATTATGTAACAAATTTGAAACATGAGGTGTTATTTGATTGTCCTCCTTATGAGTGGCGGTCGGAGACGAGCGATGGTCTTTTCCTACCAATCTAGCCCCCTAGGAGCATGCGCATAGTGCTTTGGTTTTTGATGGCTTGTAGATTTTTGCAATAAGTATGTGAGTTCTTTATGACTAATGTTGAGTCCATGGATTATACGCACTCTCACCCTTCCATCATTGCTAGCCTCTTCGGTACCGTGCATTGCCCTTTCTCACATTGAGAGTTGGTGCAAACTTCGCCGGTGCATCCAAACCCCGTGATATGATACGCTCTTTCACACATAAACCTCCTTATATCTTCCTCAAAACAGCCACCATACCTACCTATTATGGCATTTCCATAGCCATTCCGAGATATATTGCCATGCAACTTTCCACCATACCGTTCATCATGACACATTCGTCATTGTCATATTGCTTAGCATGATCATGTAGTTGACATAGTATTTGTGGCAAAGCCACCGTTCATAATTCTTTCATACATGTCACTCTTGGTTCATTGCATATCACGGTATACCGCCGGAGGCATTCATATAGAGTCATACTTTGTTCTAGTATCGAGTTGTAATCATTGAGTTGTAAATAAATAGAAATGTGATGATCATCATTTTCTTGAGCATTGTCCCAAAAAAAAGAGAAAGGACAAAGAAAAAAAAGAAGGCCCAAAAAAAGAAATAAAAAGGGGCAATGTTACTATCTCTTTTTCCACACTTGTGCTTCAATGTAGCACCATGTTCTTCACATAGCGAGTCTCATATAGTGTGCTTCAAAGTAGCACCATGTTATTCATATAGAGAGTTTCATATGTTGTCACTTTCATATACTAGTGGGAATATTTCATTATAGAACTTGGCTTGTATATTCCAACGATGGGCTTCCTCAAATGCCCTAGGTCTTCGTGAGCAAGCAAGTTGGATGCACACCCACTTAGTTTCTTTTGTTGAGCTTTCATACATTTATAGCTCTAGTGCATCCGTTGCATGGCAATCCCTACTCCTTGCATTAACATCAATTGATGGGCATCTCCATAGCCCGTTGATTAGCCTCGTTGATGTGAGACCTTCTCCTTTTTTGTCTTCTCCACATAACCCCCATCATTATATTCTATTCCACCCATATAGCTATGTCCATGGCTCGCGCTAATATATTGCATGAAAGTTTATAGGTTTGAGATTACTAAAGTATGAAACAATTAATTGGCTTGTCATCGGGGTTGTGCATGATGAGAGCATTCTTGTGTGACGAAAATGGAGCATGACTAAACTATATGATTTTGTAGGGATGAACTTTCTTTGGCCATGTTATTTTAAGAAGACATAATTGCTTTGTTAGTATGCTTGAAGTATTATTATTTTTATGTCAATATGAACTTTTGTCTTGAATCTTTCGGATCTGAATATTCATACCACAATTAAGAAATAATTACATTGAAGTTATGCCAAGTAGCACTCCGCATAAAAAGTTCTCTTTTTATCATTTACCTACTCGAGGACGAGCAGGAATTAAGCTTGGGGATGCCTGATACTTCTCCAACGTATCTATAATTTTTGACTGCTCCATGCTATATTATCTATTGTTTTGGACTATATTGGGCTTTATTTTCCACTTTTATATTACTTTTGGGACTAACCTATTAACTGGAGGCCCAGCCAAGAATTGCTGTTTTTGCCTATTTCAGTATTTCGAAGAAAAGGAATATCAAACGGACTCCAAACGGACTCAAAACGAAACGAAATCAACTGGAGAAGTTATTTTTGGAAGGAAAGCTACCGGATGGACTTGGACCCCACGTCAAGGAAGGAACGAGGAAGCCACGAGGGTGGGGGGTGCGCCCACCCCCCTAGGGCGCGCCCCCTGCCTCGTGGGGCCCTCGTGGCTCCCCTGACGTGCTTCTTCCGCCTATATAACTCCATGTACCGTAAGACTTCCAGAACAGAGATTAGATCGGGAGTTCCGCCACCGCAAAACCTCCAGAGCCACCAAAAACCAATCTAGACCCGTTCCAGCACCCTGCCGGAGGGGCGAACCCTCACCGGTGGCCATCTTCATCATCCCGGCGCTCTCCATGACGAGGAGGGAGTAGTTCACCCTCGGGGCTGAGGGTATGTACCATTAGCTATGTGTTTGATCTCTCTCTCTCTCTCATGTTCTTGATTTGGCACGATCTTGATGTATCGCGAGCTTTGCTATTATAGTTGGATCTTATGTTTCTTCTCCCCCTCTTCTCTCTTGTAATGGATTGAGTTTCCCCTTTGAAGTTATGTTATCGGATTGAGTCTTTAAAGATTTGATGTATGTCTTCCCGTGCGTATCTGTGGTGACAATGGGATATAACGTGATTCACTTGATGTATGTTTTGGTGATCAACTTGCGGGTTCCGCCGATGAATCTATGCATAGGGGTTGGCACACGTTTTCGTCGTGATTCTCCGGTAGAAACTTTGGGGCACTCTTTGAGGTTCTATGTGTTGGTTTGAATAGATGAATTGAGATTGTGTGATGCATATCGTATAATCATTCCGACGGATACTTGAGGTGACATTGGAGTATCTAGGTGACATTAGGGTTTTGGTTGATTTGTGTCTTAAGGTGTTATTCTAGTACGAACTCTAGGGCTGTTTGTGACACTTATAGGAATAGCCCAATGGATTGGTTGGAAAGAATAACTTTCAGGTGGTTTCATACCCTACCATAATCTCTTCGTTTGTTCTCCGCTATTAGTGACTTTGGAGTGACTCTTTGTTGCATGTTGAGGGATAGTTATATGATCCATTTATGTTATTATTGTTGAGAGAACTTGCACTAGTGAAAGTATGAACCCTAGGCCTTGTTTCCTAGCATTTCAATACCGTTTACGCTCACTTTTATCGCTTGCTACCTTGCTGTTTTTATATTTTCAGTTTACAAAAACCTATATCTACCATCCATATTGCACTTGTATCACCATCTCTTCGCCGAACTAGTGCACCTATACAATTTAGCATTGTATTGGGTGTGTTGGGGACACAAGAGACTCTTTGTTATTTGGTTGCAGGGTTGCTTGAGAGAGACCATCTTCATCTATGCCTCCCACGGATTAATAAACCTTAGGTCATCCACTTGAGGGAAATTTGCTACTGTCCTACAAACCTCTGCACTTGGAGGCCCAACAACGTCTACAAGAAGAAGGTTGCGTAGTAGACATCAAAGCGCAACTGGTGCCTTAATTAAATATCCATGTGTTGGAATAATCACTATTTAAATATAATAGTGTTATTGTAAAATTTGGGTTGAACTCTTTATTGGTTGGAGATTTGAGATCTTCTTTTTTATTGGTTTGTATCTAGTTCCAACTACTACCATTGTCTATAGTGACAATCACAACCAGTTTTATCGTTAATTATGTTTGCTTTCTTGCAAATACATTCATTGATTCTTTGCATGTTAACTTATTTGTCGAGAAAAAGACCAGCTTTTTCTTGAACTTCACAAACACCACTAGCTAGTTAATTTGAAATAAGCTTCCAATTTATTTCCTTGTATTTATGTCCTTTACATCAAACCAGTACAATTATTGTGCTACCTAGAGAAAAGGAGTTGTTGGCAGCATAGTCATGTCAAGAACTAAATCACTTGATTATATTTAATTTTATTTAAGGGCTACAGAAAAAAATCATCAAAGAATGCCCTAAAAAAATCTTATCGTAAAATAGGTTCATCAGGAGATACAGTCGCAAGAAAAAAAGGTTCACCTCGAGATAGATGCTGCACATTATCATTTAGAAATTAGACAAAGAGAAATGTGGATTTGGCGGCTCATAATTCTACAAGACTACAGCAGGTTGTCCAATAAATTACAAATTAGATCAAGAAAATGTGGAATTAAACATATTAATGGCTAGGATCATATTTGCAATGTGTGATTGGTATGCACGCTCCAAGATGACCACTGAAAGCATTTTTCCTCTGATGCACATATGAAATATGACTGGTAGAAAACAGAAGAAACACAGAGATTATATGTATGATTGGATGTTATAACAAACTTAAACTTATAATCCACCGAGCGGACGAACTTCCTAGGAGCTTTTCTCTCGGACATCGATAAGAAACGAAATGTTCCACGCGAACTTCTTCTTCTCCATCTATATAACGCGTGTAGGAGAATTATTTTGACGATTATTTGAAGTGGCATCCACATAGGGTACAAAGCTATTTAGCTAGAAAAGCCACAAATGTACATCACTGTCAGGCTATATGACTGAATTCTGCTCCATGACTTTCCTGATTCATGGGGCCAATAGCTCCTGTGCGACGTTTTTGAGGTGAATTGGCAAGAGTGCGACGTAGTTCGAGCGAATGGCTGTGGTGCGACACATTTGAGCAGGTAAATAGCCCACACACGACATGGATGTTAAACTCAACTGATGCCCTCGTTACCTGTTGGGGGCTGGACCCACCACTTATCCACGAAAGCGCGGGACCCACCACTTGTCTATTCACGGGACCCACCTCCTCGCAGCTAGAAGAGACGAGCGCCCGTGTCGTCCGCCCGCCGCCGCCCATTCATCCCCTTTCCCAATCTTTCTCTTCTCCGGCGACCTAGCGCAAATGTCTACCTCCTCCGCCGCGCACTCAAAATGGCGACAGTATGGACCAGTGCTGCTCTCAAGGTGCCCTGACTGCCCATGCCCAGACCCTCTTAAACGGTTGGTCACTAAGAGGGATGACAATGGCAATCTTGGGCGGGAATTTGTGAAATGTTTGAGCAAACCAATGGCAGGAAGGGATGGCAAGGTTAGATCTTAGTTCTTAGCCCGTTCTTTCGCTGTCTTTTGCTCTGATTTCTCCATATTTTGTGTTTTCTTCTCGAATTTGGGATTTAGGGTTCATGTTGTTCTTTTCAGATCTTGAAGAAATGTTACCATTTCGAGTGGATTGATGAATATGTTGATAGGATTCAGTTTGAGGGCTACGTTGACTCGAGTGTGGCCGCAACCTGGGAGCTCAATTTGGGCGGGATGCCGCCGATTGCTGTGGAGAATACGGGGAGCTCGGGCGGAGGGGCGTGCAGAGTTGTGCCGATGGCGATGTATGCGCGCAATGCTGAACTGCATGCGGAGTCCGAACTGACCGAGGAACTCAAGAAGATCAAGAAACATCTAATGCAGATGATCGATTTGCAGAAGCAAGCAAATATCATGGCAGGGGGGTTCTATTGTTGTATCATTGCTCTGTTTTTGTTTTATTTGTTGTTCATCCATCATTAAAATGGGCATTTACGCCTGTCAGGGTAGAGGATGTGATCTGTGCGCCATGCCAAGTTATGTATCTGAATTGAAGCAGCAATTTGGAACACAAATTATTCAGTGTCCATGCTCTGTTTCCTCTGTTTTTGTTCTTCAGTTACCAGAGTACACACCCAAATTCAGTTTCTAGTAAAATACAAAATTGGGCTGCTGAATAGATGTTGGGCCGTGACCAGCCCACCCGCGTAGGGGCACCAGCCCGCCCACCTCTCACTTCGGCAAATAAAATGGGGCCCAATAAAATGTTACTTGTTTCTATTTTGGCCTTTTTCTTGCACTAAATTTTGTGATGGATCATTTTTTGATGCACTGAAACTAATGCATGTCTACGGTTCCATGAACTAAATGAGTTGCATGCTTGTATGAAGTGCTCGAAGTAAATTAGTTTGCATTTCCTCCCATGTCCATAGTGGGTTTGCATGGGGCTCCAAGTTGCATGTCCATGGTTTGGCCAATATTTTGAAGATGGTGTGTGTGGTGAGGGCGCCCGTGTGGTGATTGGGGTGTAGAAATCCGGGCCCGTGGCTAGTGGCGATTCTAGTGGGCATGCTTCAACAGGCTCAAGCCTGCCCTCTTAAACTGAAAAACAAAAATTTACTACTAGTTTTTAGCCCATCACAGCCCACTGTCTAGTGTCTAGCCTGTTGTTTACCAGTTCCAACCCTTGTACTGAGAAGTTAAGCCTGCCCTTCGTTTTCATCCAAGATTCGCCACTGCCCGTGGCAACCCATAGCAATACATGAATAATAAGCAAAAACAACCCATAGCAATCCACAAATAATAGCACGAAACACACAATATATATAGTAGCATAACTATTATATAGAAGCACAAAGATTCCAACCCATAGTTCCACGATAGCCTTACAACTCCATGATAGCCTTACAACTTAAAGTACTAATAAAACTTAATAATAGTAGCTTAACGATTACAACTTAAAAAAACTAATACGATAGATCTCGCTAGAGAGATAGGGGGGCACCAAACGCGGGTTCTTCGGGTTCTTCTTCTCCTCCTCGTCCGGGGCCACCTCGCTCCTCCGGGCGCCGCCCTTCACTCCTCCCCCCCATTATTGATGGGGTACGGGAGCGTGTGCATAACGCCGTTGTTGGGGAAGATGCCGTTGAAGTCGGTGTAGATATTGTAGGTTGTGAAAGCTATGAACTCACAACCAACCCAATACGCTCGCCTGAGGAGATGGAAAGCATCGAAAGGATTAGTGATCGTGGCGAGGAGCCCAACCACAATGCCGTTGTGGTTGACCTCCTCATGATGGTACATCCGAGGAGAGCCGCGGGGGAGGTGGCGGAAGCCGGCCCCAAGGAAGAACTCCGTTAACTCCCTTGCGCCCCTCCGCCTCGAGATCGCCCAAACCCTAAGGGTTCTCTCTACATACACTCCGTCCGGGTAGAGCCTTTCCGGCACGGTTGGGGGGAAGCGGTAGGTGAGGCCGGTGTACTGCATGGTGGCGGGGTGGCTCGAGGGCTCGATCGGGTTTGCTGGAGAAGAAGGAAGAAGGAGGGCAGAGGAGGCGGATGGGGTGTGGATGAGGAGGGAGAGGAAGACGATAGTGCCCGGCTTAAATAGCCCAAGTGCGACGTGGTTTCACCCCGTAGAATTAATGGGCGGGCGGCGTTTGGTGGGGGCGTGGCGCCCCATGGAAGTGTGTACACGAGGGGGTGGCGGCGTTTGGTGGGAGCGTGGGAAACGGGTTGCGATCCTTCTGTGCCACTGGTCGCGGGTCAAGGGGGACGGGCTCACGCACGCGTCTGTGCCGTCGTGGGTCAAGGGGACACGCCTGCCCCGGGTTCTTTGCGCGTGCCGCCCGTGCATTCATGCCCTAGCCCATTCTTGCTAGTGCCTGGCTAGAGGGCAACGTTCGGTCGATGGGGGGCCCGTCGATGGGAGTCGTGACAATAATGGACGCCTTCATTTGCCCATCTTGTCACGGGCAGCATGCCGTTTGAACTGCATCGATACCCACATCGATACCCCATGCCAGTATTGCGTCCTCAAAGAGGAGCACGCCATGTACAGCACACCATGCAGCGTTGGCTTTTTGGTTGTCTTCATCGAGCTGCTGCATTGTGGCCGGGTGCATTCTTTGATGCGACGATGCATTGCTTCTAATGGTAGGCATGCGACAGCTTACTGCGTCGATAGGGGTGGCGGAGCAGGGCTACGTCGAGGGAATGCATGCAACGCACGGGCGCAGTTCTGCGGCTGGGCATGCATGCTGCGGGTAGGCTCAGGCATGCATGCAATGATGGAAATGGCACTGCGTAGGCTTGGTCCATGCACCGCGTCAACTCTTGCCGTTGGATTCAAATGAACGGTCCTGATGCCCCAACGAGAGAGGAGGATCCAAACCCCACCGATTCAACCAATCAGCGCGCCTCATGCGGATCGATGCACACTGTAGCTAACCCTAGCGCCTGATCTCAACCATCCACGCACAACCATCGACGGCCCGGTAGTGTGCGGGGTTTTGAGGGGTTTTGGGAGGGGTTTTGAGGGGTTTTGAGGGGTTTTGGCTGATTAGGGTTGAGCATAACTAATTCAAAAAAAATCAAAAATATATAAAACTTGCGCACATAGTCTTATTATGTCGTGTAGTAACAAGAAAAAAATATAAATATGGTTTACATACATTTTTACGAAAATTCCTTCACAAAATTGTCACTCCTCGAACAATGTAGTATGGAGTTCAAGGATGAGAGTAGTGGGCACCCGAGAGAGTAGGTGGGGTTTTGAAAATGAAAAGTGTGAAAACCCCACCAAAACTTCATTTTGGATTGACTAAGAAAGATCTTAACTTACGTTTCTCGTTTTCATGTTTTAAACTTGTTATATATATAATTTTCTATTAAACCTTGTTTTCTCAAAAAAAAAAAAAAATAATAGAAAATTAATTCAATAAATAGTGAGACTTTAGATGTACACTATATAGGTAGAATAGATGTGTACAAAAATTATTTGGCTGGTTTAGACAAGGTGCCAAAAAAACTTGCTTAAATATGAGGCCGTTTACCCTACCTTTGGAGGTCATTTGAGACACACTTTTCATGACTATGAGTTCAACTTACCAAAAGGGCTCGGAATGATCAGCAAGCAAACATAATTTCAGTTGAGGTAGTTTAGATAGCATTAAAACATCAATACCCCATCCCTAATTCAAATTTGAGCCCAAATTTAAATTTAAATTTGAATTTTATATGGCTGGTAGGTACCAACAAACAAGTTCAAATAGAAATACGGGGATACATAGTGACTACCAGTACGCATCAAGTTACAAATATTATTACATGCCCCAAATTTTCAAACTGTTCTCTGTTCTACCTCTTCCTACCACGTCGCGTGCCCTTCTTCGCCTTAGCACTTCTTGTTTTTGGTTCTACTACACACACAAGTTCACTGATCATCTTGGTTTTCTTCACTGGTCTTTTCAACACCTCGCCAACACCCTCATGATCAGTGTCTTCCGTCTCAATGTTGACAGCAGTTTCAGTTTCTTCGGTGTGTACCTCAACATGGGTTTCTTCAGTCTGAACCTCGACACGCTCAGGTTCAGTTTCAATCTCGAGAGCAGTTTCTTCGATGTGTACCTCAACATGGGTTTCTTCAGTCTGAACCTCGACACGCTCAGGTTCAGTTTCAACCTCGAGAGCAGTTTCTTCAGTTTGAATCTTGACTGCAGCAGGATTTTCTTCAGTCTGCTCAGGCTCAGGCACACTTCTCCTCTTTCTACCGCCACTGACTCTTGCTTTTTTTGTTGGCCAACACTGTTCAACAACAAGGGGTTGACTTGCTCGCTTCCTCCTGGCCATTGGGAAAATGTTATACATATAGTAATTAGAAAAAAGCACCAAATCAAAACACAGACAAATAAACAAGAACATACTTTGGCTTATCAGGAGTGTAACGACATTTGACAGATCCAACTCTGTGCCCAAGTTCCTGGCACAACTTGCATCTATTTTTGTTACCTTTTTGGGCCTTTTTTGGCTTTCCATCTTTCTTTCCCTTCTTACTACTCCCACCTTTCTCAAACCATGCCTTGAATGTACTCTGCTTAGGCCTGCCAGCCTTTCTTTTCGTCAAGGGAGGACACATGGAAAATTCAATGTCCACTTCAGGCCACTGAGACTGATCTGTAAGTGCTAGAATTGGAGTAGCATATGCAGCTTTGAATCTTGCTACCGAATAATATTCATGCAAATATGGGTGCATGTTTATCTTCAGTTGGGATGCTAAGAAGAGAATGGCATGCTCACATGGTTTACCAGTGTGTTGCCACTCGAGGCAAGTGCAATCATGCAATTCAGTGTTAACAACATGTCTCCTTCCAGTTTTGTTATCTCTAACTTCAGCACCCCAAGGTGAAGAATTTTCAACAAACAAATGTGAAAGATTTCTGCTCCGATTGACCACCTGTTGTACCACTGCTGGAAGCTTATCACCTTGCAGACAATCACCTATCCTTCTTCTCAATTCCCACAACCGCATGAGCATGATCCTGATTTGGTCAACCATGTCATGCACATGCAAATCTTTTAACTCCTTCACCTTGTTATTGAAACTCTCTGCCAAATTGTTGTTGATGTGGTCACACTTGATGGCAGTGTTGAATGCTAACCTGTACTAACAAAGAATGGTAGGTGTTCAGCCATGGACCAAACTCATCACATGCTGCCATTATCTTATCAAGATGATATTTGTGTGTCTGTCTAGTGTAAGATCTTGCTGCTGGCCACATGCGCCCAAATTCTTCTCCTCTAAATTTTTTGATCAAATTCATCCACAAATGACCGAAGCACTCCCTCTGCTCAGCATGTGGGAAAACATTTTTCACTGAATTTTCAAGCCCCTTACATGCATCTGTGTGTATAGCCAAAGGTGACACTGGCCCTAGGCACCTTTTCAACTGGATCATGAACCATGTCCATGAAGCCTCTGTTTCTGACTGAAACAANTTGCAGACAATCACCTATCCTTCTTCTCAATTCCCACAACCGCATGAGCATGATCCTGATTTGGTCAACCATGTCATGCACAGGCAAATCTTTTAACTCCTTCACCTTGTTGTTGAAACTCTCTGCCAAATTGTTGTTGATGTGGTCACACTTGATGGCAGTGTTGAATGCTGACCTGTACCATAACAAAGAATGGTAGGTGTTCAGCCATGGACCAAACTCATCACATGCTGCCATTATCTTATCAAGATGATATTTGTGTGTCTGTCTAGTGTAAGATCTTGCTGCTGGCCACATGCGCCCAAATTCTTCTCCTCTAAATTTTTTGATCAAATTCATCCACAAATGACCGAAGCACTCCCTCTGCTCAGCATGTGGGAAAACATTTTTCACTGAATTTTCAAGCCCCTTACATGCATCTGTGTGTATAGCCAAAGGTGACACTGGCCCTAGGCACCTTTTCAACTGGATCATGAACCATGTCCATGAAGCCTCTGTTTCTGACTGAAACAAGCCAACAACAATAGGAAACATCCAGTTGTGTCCATCTAGAGCATTGCATGCTGCCAACTAACCATTCCACTTGCCTGTCAAAAATGATGAGTCTATGCTCAAATATGGATGGCACCCTGCTTTGAACCCATCGATGCAAGGCTTCAAAGCCATAAAAAACATGGAGAACTTGACTTCACCTGAGGGTGATACCTCTATATCTATCTCCACAACACTGCCAGGTGACCTCTTTTCCACCTCTGCTTTGAAGTTGTAAAGCATCCTAAATGTATTTGCCCAATCACCATATAAATTTTTCATTGCCCTTTGTTTTGCCTTCCACACTGTGGTATATTTCAGTTTAATGGGGTACATCTTTTCCAAGTCTACTTTGAGTTTCTTGGCAGTAGTGTTTGGTGTTTTGGCTAAAATTGGGGTGATCTTTTCTGCAACCCAAAGTTGTGATGTCATGGTTGATACTGTGTGTGAACTTGTAATACAAGTATGTTGATTGGGGATTTGGTTAACCCTGATAGTACTTCCATCAGGTTGCAGTCTAGCAGATATGTACCACTTGCAAGGCTTCACACTACCATCAAATCCTCTGCACCTCGCATAAAACTTCTTTCTATCAGTCCAAACAGTCTTGGCATCAAATTCATGTTTCACTGCATAAGTCTTGAAACACATCCTAAACTCCTTCATGCTTGGGAACAACTTGCCTACTTCAATGACAGGGTTTTCTTTGTCATACACATGCACCAGCTCATCATCATGTGCATCATCTACTTCATCTGCAGCTTGTTCCATCAACTATCCATCTACTTCTTCATCAGCATTAGCAGGCAAACTAGATTCGCCCTTCTCCTGCTTATCTCTGTCATCAACTGGAATGCCAAAAAGTTTGGCCATCTCAATGTCAGGCATTGGTGCAATGACCAAATCAGTAGGCTCATATAATTCAACTACATTCCAATCAACAGTTGCTGCAGTTTCAGTTTCAGTTCCAGTCACATGTCCCTCTTCGGCTATTACTGTAAGTTCAGTACACATGGGAATCAATGGCCTCTGTGTGGCCCAATCATCGTCTACCATCTGCACAGCCAATTGTGATGGCACATATCCAACCTTCGAAAAAATGTTAAGATCAACGAGCTCAGCAAAAAAAATAGCCCGTTTGCTTGTCTAGCCGTTTTGCCGATCGATTTCTTCAACAATCTGTTCACCATCTTCTATTCTAACATACTCTCCTTTCCAATCATCAAACCGCAATAGTGATACTTCTTGCTCTGGACCCCAAACAATTTTCTCCCCATTTTTTTCCACTCATTTCTTCACTGCTGTCTCTCCCATGTTCTGTAGAACTTGTGGATCAATCTCTGTAAACTCAACCTCCCATTTAACAATTGTGTCTCTCTCAATGTTTTGTATGCTACCATCAACTAATTTTGCCTTTGATGGAAAGAAATTGACTGTCAGTTCGAAGGTCCGAGCGGCAGCATCCCCTCTGTCAGTGGCGGATAGTGTGAGCCCGTGAGAAAGAGCAGACGAGGTCACCCCCTAATTGCATGAAAAATTGGATCAGAGAGAGGCGCATTACCTATTCGAAGTTGAATCTGGCGGCTCCATCTCAGTATGCCCACGGGCTCCCCTCACAACCTATCGATTCCGCAAGCGAAAATAGAGGAAACGAGCTGAGATCTACATGCCCGAGAGAGGAACGGGAAGGCGACTAGGGTTTGAATTCACTCACCATTTTCTGAGGACGAAGGCTCCGCCACCGTTGAGAACGAGGGCTCCGCCCCCGCCACCTAGAATGCAAGATCCGCCGCCATCGGAGAAGAAGGGGGGCAGAGTGGCGGGCCCGGCACGTTCGGGCGGCAGGGCACGGTCAGCAATTTTGAGGAACAATTAAGTTGGACCCACATGTCCTAACATAAACGGGCGGGCTTGGTTGACGACCAATTTAACCACATTTAACAGCCATGTCGTGCGTGGGCTATTTACCTGCTCAAATGTGTCGCACCACAGCCATTCGCTCGAACAACGTCGCACACTAGCCAATTCACCTCAAAAACATCGCACAGGAGCTATTGGCCCTGATTCATGCAGCTCCTGAATTCATGTGAATCGAATCATGGAAGAGACAGGCTTTCAGGGTCGATAGCTCATGTTCATGGAGAGGCCGGAGAGGCTGCATCGCCGTACGGCCTGAACTCGACAAGGAGCTCGAAGACCTTCTTGTGGAGACCATCTGGTAGAGGAAGTAAGGATGGAGACCAGAAGAGGATACAGGAGAGGTTGGGGCTGGGGAGGAAGGGGACGAGCCGAGGAGGCTGTGCCAGCGAGCGGCCACGGCTCGAGCGGTCTGGCCAACGAGGAGGACGAACAAGGGAGAGGAAGATGCAGATCGAGAGACTATGGGTTGGCCTTATGGTGTTCGGTTCTAAGAAAACTATAGCCCAGTTCGAATTTGGTGCCCGTGACGACACACACACACAGCGCTTATGTTGGACCTAATCACTCACTTCCAACCACCAACTCTGATTTCCCTTTCAAAGAAAACAAGAACTTCAAATCTTCTCACTCCCCTTGATGACAACAACAGCAGAAATATCTATATGCGAGATCAGGAAATATCTACAAGGGGCATTCAGAATGCACATAAATTAATCACAATGACAGCTTGGTATTTATGGTGAGATAGACATAAACTGGTTCACAAAGAAAAGTTTCATGATGCAAACCAAACTTCAAGGGGAGCTCGTGCTATAATGGCAAACTATGTTAATGCATGTTAGAGTTGTGTCGAATATTATTGTACAAGGTAGGTTACAGTTGGACTTGGTTTTGGACTTTGTGTAGACAGAGTAGGAGTTGTATCCTAGTAGGACACTTGTAACCTATGCCAACATAATAGCACAGGCACGCGGGGGAACCGGTGGCGTGTGCTGGCGCCAGGGCGGCCGGGGTGCGGTATTGTAGTGGTGTCATGGGGAGGAGCGCTCGTAGTCATGGCCCGTGATGTGGCCATGTCGGTGAACCTTGTTAATAAATCTCGGTATCGTACCTCATGTGATTGCTTGGTCCTCGGATGATCGACGGTATGCCTCGGATTTATTCTAACAAGTGGTATCATGAGCAAGGTTTGATTTGAGGCGACGGATCATTAATTTAGAGGAAGGTACGAGGCCGAAGCAGGTTGTCGCTCATTACGGCACGTTCCTCGGCTGGATCGGACCAGATGCGGAAGCGGCGGCACAGCGTGGAAGGCGAGCGAGATCGATTCGCGTGGGCAGATCATGGCACGAGGCGCGGAGTACGCTGCTGGCGTTGCCGCGAGTTGTGGCGCGAGGCACATGTGTGCTGTATGGTGGAACGGAAGGCTTTGCATGAACCTGAGGATTTTTTTTGAAGAAGAAAAAGGAGTTGCTAGGTTTAGCATGTGTCCACAGAGTGGTTTGGCATGTATCAAGATAATTTGATCTTTTCTGCTAGGTGCACGGAGAAGCTAATAAGTCAAACATTGGCAAGGAAATATGCAGACAAGGGATTTGTCCGGTTCAAGTTTGCATGGAAATCTCGCTAGGTTGGTTTGATCAGATGGCTTGGAACGTGTGGACAGGCAACGGAGGGCGTGGTCAAGCGCAAACGGCGTGCAGATAAGGCTCTGGAAAGCCTGGAGCATGCCGTGGCAGGAACATGTATACACAGGGTGTTAAGGCAATGTACGGAGTATGGTTTTCAATTTCAGTTTCAGGAAAATTTCAGCGCCAACCGAAATCACCAAAATTCAGTGAATTTCAGTGATTTCAGTTTTCATTTCAGCCAAATGACTGAAATATTTACTTGAATTCAATTAAAAATTAAAAAATTTAAAAATATATTTTGAAAAATATTTGAATTCCCGTGTCGTACTGAAATTGCTGAAATATTTTGGCTGAAACGTAATATTTCAGTGAAATTCAGTGAATTTCACCGGAATCTCACTGAAATTGAAAACCATGGTACGAAGATGTGCGAAGGAAGCATAAAACATAATAAACATTGAGATTATACAGATGACTGGATGCTGTAACTAACTTGGACATTGCTGCACCGAAGACGGACTTTCTTCTTGGCCATCAGAGAGAAACGGAACGTACACGCCAGCTGCTTCTCTCCTCCACTCCACCTGCATAGCGCGCATAGGTGGAAATTTGATGATTATTTGAAGTGGCATCCACAGAAAGCAGCACAGAATTTCAGTGGCTGCCGTCGACGTACGGCCCGTAACCGACGAGGCCATCTATGAGAGGAAGTAAGAAGGGAGGTCAGAAGAAAATACCAGAGAAGAGAGGTTGAGGGCACGAAGGAAGGGAAGGGGAAGGAGTGGGTACCTCGAAAGGTGGCGGTGATGGAAGGAGAGGGGGCCGGATGCGGAGCAAGGAAGGGAGGCTGCTGACGCCTCCGCCGCCGCGTACATACGTGGAGCGGCCGCAGGCGGCGGGGTCCGGGAGAGGCTGCGCCGGCGAGTGGTCCGGACTGCGTGGAGGACGGGGAAGGGGGAGACGAAGACGATGCAGATCGGCCGAGTGTGGGCTGGGCTTGTGACGTTTGGGTCTCCGAAAACTATAACCCAGTTCTAATTTGGTGCCCTAACACACGACTCTTATATTGGGCCTCTGTGCCAGCCCCACCTATCATTTCCATTCACTAAAAAAATGCCCCTATTATCCCCCCCCCCTCCAAAAAAAATCCTTCACACATAGATGGAACTGATGATTTATCTCAAAAAAAGAAGAAGATGAAACTGATGATGACATGTCTAGAGTTAGGACCGGATATATGCTAGTAGGAGTAGCTTGTAAGCAATTACCATCCTTTACATGTAAAGGGAGTTCAATGAGTCATGTCATGCTCTACAGGCGTCAGTTCAACTTATCATCTTAGAGAACAATACGAAGTTAGTTTTATGAAAAGCAACCGAGTCTATACAAACCCTCCACACGCAAGGCTTTAACAATCGAGCATATCTTAACAGCCCATACACGATTGCAAACTTAGTACTACACAATCTTTGCCTTTTTTGTTTACGGCTGACAGCCTATATAAGGTTCCAAACTCGGTTGCAAAAGTGATACTATCTTGATAAGTGTGTGACATGTAAAGTGAATAAGATGAGTCATATATAGTAAACATCGGGGTTTCTGTACTTTGCATGTGATCATATGCACAACTGAAAAGCAACTTTGATGATCAATCCAAAAGAATGCTTGTAGCTAGTGCAACCTAACGCAATGTACCAAAAATCCATTTCAGAAACATCCAAACATAATTATTAAAGCTGATGGAAAGAAGGAAAGAGATGGTGCATGGGCTACTATAAATAGGCATGAAGTATCAAGATCATCACAAGCACAAGCATCAAATCGAAGCAACACTAGTTAACACCAATCCACCATGAAGACCTTCCTCATCTTTGCCCTCCTCGCCGTTGCGGCGACCAGTGCCATTGCACAAATGGAGAATAGCCACATCCCTGGTTTGGAGAGACCATCGCAGCAACAACCATTACCACCACAACAAACATTATCGCACCAACAACAACAACAACCCATCCAACAACAACCACAACCATTTCCACAACAGCAACCATGTTCACAGCAACAACAACAACCACCATTTTCGCAGCAACAACAACCACCATTTTCGCAGCAACAACAGCCACCATTTTCACAACAACAACCACCATTTTCGCAGCAACAACAACCAGTTCTACCGCAACAACCATCATTTTCGCAACAACAACTACCACCATTTTCACAGCAACAACCACCGTTTTCGCAACAACAACAACCAGTACTACCGCAACAACAACAACCAATTCTACCGCAGCAACCACCATTTTCGCAACAAGAACAACCAGTTCTACCGCAACAACAAATACCATTTGTTCATCCATCTATCTTGCAGCAGCTAAACCCATGCAAGGTATTCCTCCAGGAGCAATGCAGCCCTGTGGCAATGCCACAAAGTCTTGCTAGGTCACAAATGTTGCAGCAGAGCAGTTGCCATGTGATGCAACAACAATGTTGCCAGCAATTGCCGCAAATCCCCCAACAATCCCGCTATGAGGCAATCCGTGCTATCATCTACTCCATCATCCTGCAAGAACAACAACAGGTTCAGGGTTCCATCCAAACTCAGCAGCAGCAACCCCAACAGTTGGGCCAATGCGTTTCCCAACCCCAACAACAGTCGCAGCAGCAACTCGGGCAACAACCTCAACAACAACAATTGGCACAGGTTACCTTTTTGCAGCCACACCAGATAGCTCAGCTCGAGGTGATGACTTCCATTGCACTCCGTACCTTGCCAACGATGTGCCGTGTCAATGTGCCGTTGTATAGAACCACCACTAGTGTGCAATTCGGCGTTGGCACCGGAGTTGGTGCCTACTGATAAGGAAAGGTCTCTAGTAATATATAGTTGGATCACCATTGTTTAGTCGATGGATATGTCGATGCAGCGGTGACAAATAAAGTGTCACACAACGTCGTGTGTGACCCACCCAAACTAGTTGTTTAAATTCT
>LR880966.1:581626-611692 GCA_904067115.1 Aegilops sharonensis
CCAAAGTGTTCCTCCGGTAAACGGGAGTTGCATAATCTCATAGTTATAGGAACATGTATGGGTCATGAAGAAAGCATTAACATACTAAACGATCAAGTGTTAAGCTAACGGAATGGGTCATGTCAATCAGATCATTCAACTAATGATGTGACCTTGTTAATCAAATAACAACTCCTTGTTCATGGTTAGGAAACATAACCATCTTTGATTAACAAGCTAGTCAAGTAGAGGCATACTAGTGACATACTGTTTGTCTATATATTCACACATGTATTATGTTTCCGGTTAATACAATTCTAGCATGAATAATAAAAATTTATCATGATATAAGGAAATAAATAATAACTTTATTATTGCCTCTAGGGCATATTTCCTTCAGTCGAGGGCGCGGAGACCGCCGCAGATGCCGTCCAAGAAGTGGCTGCCGTCGGCGGTGCGGGAGATGCTGCACCCGCAGTGGCTGGATCGGTCCCCGCGGCGGCGGATCTGGTGGCGCAGGGGGTGGTGGGCTCGGACTCCGTCGTGGCAGACCTGGTGGTGACGACATCTGGCGGCGCACTGGATGTAGGTGCGGAGGCGAGCGACAAGCAGGTGGTGGATGTGGTAATGCTTCTCGTTCCCCTCCTTTCATACTTGTAGTAGATAAGCAGAAGATTTAGTAGATGGGGTTTTTTATAGTAGATTTGTGATTGATTGCGGCACCTCCTTCTGCTTGTTAGGGTTTTTTGATTGAATGGCGAACCCCATTTCAGAGTTAGGGTTTTTTCAAGTTGATTCGTGCTTGAATGCTAGAGACATCATAATGAGAGTTAGGTTATTTATATTAGAATCTGGATTGCCGCATGTGCTCAGATTCTGTTCTGTGCTGTATATTTTGTTAGATTTGTTGTGCATATTCCCTCAGTGGGCCACGACAGGGGCTGAGCAGCTACCCAGTGTATCTATTAAAGTTGATATTGTAGAAATGAGGTTTAAAATCCTACTTTTTGTGACAGAAGTGTATCAATTAATTGTTGAAATGAACATAGTATGTTTAACTAGTGCGCAATTTTAAAATAGTTAGGAGCTTCACTTCATTATCCATAAACTAAAATTGTAGGTAGGTTTATTTTTGATCTGTAGGATTGCTGTAGTTATAAAGTAAACCATAAGTAGGTTTGGTAGACATGCGACTATGCCAGATGACCAAGTCATATTAAATTTATGTTGCCTAACTCCATGCATGTATGTCATATGAAATAGTTTCACACCTAGCACCAAAAATTGCACAAAGATTTCCTTTCCTGAAGCTCATGGCATTACAATATACCATCCAATATACGGTTCAGAGAATAGGGCAGCTGATGCACCACTATGTACTTTACATGAGCCAGATGAAGTAAATGCAATTACTTGTTGTCAACCACAGTGGGTCACTGATATAGTTGCAGGGTACATCAAAGAATGTACTACCTCCATTGGCAGACCTGAGCACTCACAAGATTATTGTTGGTGCCCAGGCTGGCATTATAGTTTGAAGGACCACAGTTAGCATGATCTAAAATTTTAGATTGACCAAGCTATCACTGTAGAATGCTTGACCTTTGGATACAGTTTAATTTTAGGTCAAAGTATCATTTTAGGTTATTAGAAGCACATTGCAGATTGCTTGACCTTTGCATACTGTGTTATGTAGTTACTAGTATAATTGAATTAATTACTTATATATATTGCAGAATGAGGAAGCTGCTGGCAACAAGAGGAAGCTGGACATCGCTGGGTTCGACTACCCGTCTGATTCTGACGACGACGAGGAGGTAACCCCAAGCTGTTTTATGTCTGTTTATTAATCTGTGTGAGACATTGTTTGTTGATGATGCCCTATATGAATGCCTCTAAATTGGAATGTTTTGTAGTTTATTCACTGATATCATAAAGTTGTGTTGTTTGGTCATTAATTAGCTCTAAATGGCATATTTGTAGTCTTTGATCATGAAATCATATCTGAATGCTCATAAATGGAAATATTGTGTTGTTTGTCCATTGAATTATTCTAAAATGGAAAGTTTTGTTATACTTTCAATTAATTGCTCTGAAAGTTGTGATGTTTGTGCATTACTTAGCTATAAATGGGATATGTGTGATGTTTTTTCATGAAACCATATATGAATGCATATAAATGAACTATTATGTTATTTTTCCATTAAATTCTTCTAAATGGAACTATTTTGTTGTTTGTGCATTAAGTAGCTGTAAATGGGCTATTATGTTTGTTTGTTCATTACATTCCAGTAAATGGCAATTATCTGATGTTTGTTAATTACATTACTCTTAATGGGAAGTATGTATTTATGCAAATCATTTGTATGTGCAGTACAACTCTGGAGATGAGGTGGAAGAGTGGAACCACAGGTCCTTCATTGGGCATGAAGCCAACAAGATCAGGGAGAAGGGAAAGGCAGCGTACTTCAAGTGGGGAAGTTCAGGTGCCCATACTGCACCACTAAGCCAATTCCCAAGTATGGGCTGTATGAGCACCTTATGTCACATGCACGTGGTTTAACCACGAGTGGGAGGGACATGAAGATCAGGGCAGAGCATGCAGCCCTCCTGAAGGCTATGGGTCCCATCTAGTCACCCTCTGTGAAGCTGGTAGTGGAACTAATCATCGTCAGTATAGTTGATGATGTTTAAATTTTGCGCTAGTATGGTTGTGAACTGTGAATCTGGAAGGTGGAAGTGTTTGTGAACTGTTAAGTAGTATGGCAGACTATTAAGTAGTATGGCACACTCTTAAGTATGCCACAGACTTAATTAATCTAGTATGTCTCTGAAGTATATCAACTGTCCAGAAGCAGGTCAGCTATGCTTTGTTGCAGTGTTTATATTCTGATGCTACAATGATCACAGTAGGTGCTTCAATGTTGCTTCACTGATGAGACATGCTGCATACAGTGGGCATGTGCTTGGTAATGGTGTGTGCAAAGAACCAGCCTTATCTACATAGGATAGATACTAAAAAACATTGACTTGAGGTTTTAATAAGTTAGCATGATCGAATCTCCCATTACAAATATATTATTAAATTTAGAAAATGTTGAAAATCATTTTTTGTCAATGTTTCTTAAGTTAGCATGATTGAATATTCCATTTCAAATATAATATAAAAAATTGGAAAATGTTGACAATCCTTTATTGTCAATGTTCATAAGTTAGCATGATTGAATATTCCATTTCAAATATATTTTTAGAATTATAAAATGTTGAAAATCCTTTTTTGTCAATGTCCATAAGTGAGCATGATTGAATATTCCATTTCAAATATATTTTTAAAATTAGAAAATGTTGAAATTTGTTTTTGTCAATGTTCATAAGTGAGCATGATTGAATATTCCATTTGAAATATATTATAAGAATTAGAAAATTTTGAAAATATTTTTTTTGTCAATTCATAAGTTAGCAAGATTGAATCTTCCATTTCTGATATATTTTAAAAAAGTGGAAATTTTGGAGGTGGTCGATAAAATCACCGCCTTCTGGAGGGACCATTTGGTCTAGCTTACATGGTGATTTTTTTGCACCACCTCCTAATCACACAAATTTTCTTTTAAATGATGAACCACATGTGCCAAACATGGCTATGAAAGAAAATTTGGAAAAAATAAATTTTACAATGCCCCCTTGAGGTATAGACCGATGTTTGGACCAGTCAGTCTATAGGGCAGTATACATTCAAAAAAAAATTAAAAAATATAAAATCTTGGAAACCTAGCTTTGTTTGTGGAAGAGGTCATGTTTTCAATAGTTGAGGTGATTTGGAGGTGGTCGAAAAAATCACCGCATTCCGGAGGGGCCATTTGGTCTAACTTAAACCAGTTTTTGAACAAAGGTGATTTTTTCCACCACCTTCAAATCACACAAATTTTCTTGTACGTGGTGACCCACATGTGCCAAACATGGCTATCAAAGAAAATTTGGAAAAAGAATATTTTACAATGCCCCCTTGAGGTATAGACCGATGTTTTGAACAGCCAGTCTAGAGGGCAGTATAAATTCAAAAAGAAAAATAAAAAAAATATAAAACCTTGAAAACCTAGCCTAGTTTGTGCTAGAGGTCATGTGAGACAAATAAAGGTGATTTGGAGGTGGTCGAAAAAATCACCGCATTCCGGAGGGGCCATTTGGTCTAACTTAAGCCAGTATTTGAACATAGGTGATTTTTTCCACCACCTCCAAATCACCCAAATTTTCTTGTAAATGGTGGCCCACATGTGCCAAACATGGCTATAAAATAAAATTTGGAAAAAGAATATTTTACAATGCCCCCACATGGCTTAGTTTGGAAAATTTGGAAAAATAAAATTTGGAAAAACATAGCTTTGTTTGTGCAAGAGGTCATGTGTGCAAAAGTTGCGGTCATCTTATGCATGCCCCCACATGCACCATGTACAAGCCGGACCATTCGGGTCTGCCGAGAATTCATACACCACGGCCTCATTTTTGTAGAAAAATCCCATTAATAGCCATGTGTGCAAATGAGCATGTGTAAAATTTACTAGGTGTTTTGAAGGTAGAAACATTAACTTGGCATATATGCAAAAAAATGTGCATTGAATGCAAGTGAGCATGTGTATAATTTAGTGTGTGATTTGATGAACAGGAGAATATGCCAAAAACACATGGCAATATGCCAAAAATACTAGGTGTTTTGAAGGTAGAAACATTAACTTGGCATATATGCAAAAAAAATGTGCATTGAATGCAAGTGAGCATGTGTATAATTTAGTGTGTGATTTGATGAACAGGAGAATATGCCAAAAACACATGGCAATATGCCAAAAATACTAGGTGTTTTGAAGGTAGAAACATTAACTTGGCATATATGCAAAAAAATGTGCATTGAATGCAAGTGAGCATGTGTATAATTTAGTGTGAGATTTGAAGAACAGGAGAATATGCCAAAAACACCTGGCAATATGCGAAAAAAAGTGCCCACCAACCAGAGCAGGATCATTCATACACCACGGCCTGCATACGACTAGGAACCCAGCAGTTCATGGGCCAGGATGCAGGCTCGTGGTGCAGAATAACTCTGCTGCTAGTAGGCCCCACGGGGCAGAGGTGACGAGAGTTAGGAAATGTACTGCCTGCATATGCTAGGAGCTTGGGAGGGGAGTCGCAGCCGGGTATATAAACCGGTGCGGCGCTCTCTCGCTTGGCGAGGTGGGAGTAAACTCCCACCACCCCACGGCTGTGCGCTGCTCTGTGCCCTCTGCGGCTCTGCCTTGGGCCCAATTTGGGCGGGCTGGCCCAGGGCACCTTACCCGCGGCGCGCTGATCTGTGTTTTATAAATTACTTTGTTTTTCACTTCTTAACTCCAAAATTTATTTTCTTGTTTATATTTCTAATATTTAGAATCAAATCTCTTTTTTCTTTATTATTTCTAACAGTGTTTACTAAAATAAAATCTTTGTTGCGTTTTATTTCATTTGTTCGTTCTCTTTTTTATATTGATAGTATTTATGAAATATAAAAAAAATGGTGTGTTTTATTTCAATTCTTCATTCTAATATTTCTTATCTTTATTATATTTGAAATGTTTTTGGTTTATATGATAAAATGTTCTGTTTTATTTCACTTCTTCATTCTAATATTTTTTCTCTTCTTTATATTTGAATTATCTTCAAAATGTAAGATAATATGTTGTCTTTTATTTCACTTCTCCATTCTAATAGATCTTATCTTTTTTATATTTGAACTATTTTTTAAATGTAAGATAATATGTTGTCTTATATTGCACTTATTCATTCAAATTTTTCTTCTGTTTTCCATATTCTCCTATTTTTTTGTTCTGACGGTTATAAATTTAAATAATGTATGATATAATGTTGTCTGTTATTTCACTTTTGATGGTTGTCTTTCCTAATTATAAATTTTCTTTTCTGTTTCATACTTGAAATATTATTAAATCAAATCCAGTTGGGACAATCGCATGTGTGCCTCCACTTGCAGCATGTACTAGAAGCAGGTTTTTCTTCTCGGTCTCACCAATGGATACCAAACTTTATGCACACCCTACGATGAGCATAGAAAGCATGCATGGCAACTATCGTTCATTTCGGACACTCGATGTATTTTGTATGTTTTGCATCGATAAAACCACATTGGCCATGCCCATGTGCTCCCAAAAGGTTGAGGTCATCTCATGCATGCTAGACCATTCGGGTTTGCCGGAGTGCAAGTTTGAAAGAGGTTTTCCTTGCCGGTCCCACCAAATGTTCACAAACTATATGCACACCCTACCATGACGATGGCATGCATCTGGGAGGAGAATTCATACACGACGGCCTCATTTTGTTGAAATCTCATTAATAGCCATGTGTATTACATGTAAGTGTGCATGTGTAAAATTTATTATGTGATTTGAAGGTGAAAACATTAACTTAGTTTGTGATTTGGTTTGTGTATTCAATGCAAGTGAGCATGTGTATAATTTAGTTTGTGATTTGAAGATAAAAACACCTGGCAATATGCGAAAAAAAGTGCCCACCTACCAGAGCAGGATCATTCATACACCACGGCCTGCATACGACTAGGAACCCAGCGGTTCATGGGCCAAGATGCAGGCCCGTGGTGCAGAATAACTATGCTGCTAGTAGGCCCCACGGGGCAGATGTGACAAGAGTTAGGCAATGTACTGCCTGCATATGATAGGAGCTTGGGAGGGGAGTCGCAACCGGGTATATAAACCGGTGCGGCGCTCTCTCGCTTGGCGAGGTGGGAGTAAACTCCCACGACCCCACGGCTGTGCGCTGCACTGCGCCCTGCGCGGCTTTGCCTTGGGCCCAATTCGGGCGGGCTGGCCCAGGGCAGCCTTACCCGCGGCGCATTGATCTGGCCCAGGGCAACCTTGGGCCCAATTCTAATATTTCTTATCTTTATTATGTTTAAAATATTTTTAGTTTGTAAGATAACATGTTCTGTTTTATTTCACTTCTTCATTCTATTTTTTCTCTTCTTTTTATTTGAAGTATTTTGTAAATGTAAGATAATATGTTGTCTTTTATTTCACTTCTACATTCTAATAGATCTTATCTTTTTTATATTTGAATTATTTTTTTAAATGTAAGATAATATGTTGTCTTTTATTTCACTTCTACATTCTAATAGATCTTATCTTTTTTATATTTGAACTATTTTTTAAATGTAAGATAATATGTTGTCTTTTATCGCACTTATTCATTTAAATTTTTCTCCTGTTTTCTATATTCTCCTCTTTTCTTTGTTCTGACGGTTATAAATTGAAATAATGTATGATATAATGTTGTCTTTTATTTCACTTTTCATGGTTGTCTTTTTCAATTATAAATTTACTTTTCTGTTTCATACTTGAAATATTATTAAATTAAATGTAGTTGGGACAATCGCATGCATGCCTCCACATGCACCATGTACTAGAAGCAGGTTTACCTTCCCGGTCCCATCGAATGGTCCCAAACTTTATGCATACCCAAGGATGATCATGGCATGCATGCATGACAAGTATCGTTCATTTCCAACACTAGATGCATTTTCTATTGTTTTTCGGGCGACAAAACCCTACAACACTGCCCCCACGTGACACAACGTGCGTTTTGTGTCCGAATTTGTGCACACCTTGCCTGGGGGACCACATTGGCCATGCACACATGGTCCCAAAAGTTGGGGTCATCTCATGCATGCCTCCACATGCACCATGTACAAGCAGGACCATTTGGGTCTGCCGGAGGGCAGGTCTGAAAGTGGTTTACCTTCCCGGTCCCACCGAATGATCCCAAACTTTATGCATATCCAAGGATGATCATGGCATGCATGCATGACAAGTATCGTTCATTTCCAACACTCGATGCATTTTCTAGGCTTTTTCCGGCGACAAAACCCTACAACACTGCCCCCACGTGACGCAATGTGCGTTTTTTGCCCGAATTTGTACACACCTTCCCTGCAGTACCACACTGGCCATGCCCACATGGTCCCAAAAGTTGGGGTCATCTCATGCATGGCTCCACATGCACCATGTACAAGCAGGACCATTCAGGTCTGCCGGAGGGCAGGTCTGAAAGTGGTTTACCTTCCCGGTCCCACCGAATGATCCCAAACTTTATGCATATCCAAGGATGATCATGGCATGCATGCATGACAAGTATCGTTCATTTCCAACACTCGATGCATTTTCTAGGCTTTTTCCGGCGACAAAACCCTACAACACTGCCCCCACGTGACGCAATGTGCGTTTTTTGCCCGAATTTGTACACACCTTCCCTGCAGTACCACACTGGCCATGCCCACATGGTCCCAAAAGTTGGGGTCATCTCATGCATGGCTCCACATGCACCATGTACAAGCAGGACCATTCAGGTCTGCCGGAGGGCAGGTCTGAAAGTGGTTTACCTTCCCGGTCCCACCGAATGATCCCAAACTTTATGCATATCCAAGGATGATCATGGCATGCATGCATGACAAGTATAGTTCATTTCCGACACTCGAAGCATTTTATAGGGTTTATCCGGCGACAAAACCCTACAACACTGCCCCCACGTGACGCAACATGCGTTTTGTGTCCGAATTTGTGCACACCTTGCCTGGGGGACCACATTGGCCATGCACACATGGTCCCAAAAGTTGGGGTCATCTCATGCATGCCTCCACATGCACCATGTACAAGCAGGACCATACGGGTCTGCCGGAGGGCAGGTCTGAAAGTGGTTTACCTTCCCGGTCCCACCGAATGATCCCAAACTTTATGCATACCCAAGGATGATCATGTCATGCATGCATGACAAGTATCGTTAATTCCGACACTCGAACCATTTTCTAGGGTTTATCCGGCGACAAAACCCTACAACACCGCCCCACGTGACGCAACGTGCGTTTTGTGTCCGAATTTGTGCACACCTTGCCGGGGGGACCACAGTGGCCATGCCCACATGGTCCCAAAAGTTGGTGTCATCTCATGCATGGCTCCACATGCACCATGTACAAGCAGGACCATTCGGGTCTGCCGGAGGGCAGGTCTGAAAGTGGTTTACCAATTAACAAGTCATAAATAGGACAACATTTAATCATACATATTTGATATGAATTTGAAAAGTATGAGAAGAAGTGATATGGAATTATCAAACATGAAAAAACAATTAGGATTAAGAAGGAGAAAACATAAAATAACAGGAAAACCTAATTAAAAGGGAAAGAGGAACAATACATTTGAATATATAATATTGCAGAAATGATAGAGATACTATAAATATTGTTGAACATATACAAGTATACAATAACTAATAGGTGTCACAAATATTTTTTATTGAGGGAAGAAACAATGATATTAATTTTGAGGAAAAAACAATGTAGAGGTAGGTGGGCCGGCCCAGACCGCAAATAACTATCCGATCCATATTGTGGGGGCCCACCATGCTGCGCTTTCCATACACGTCGGTCACATGCACGTCGATCACGGGAGTAGTTGCCGTTCGGTTACACAATTCCGGGATCGTGCTAATCCTTATGTTCCTAATCCCTACGATTGAGGAGCACGTTCAGCCTTGATTCAACGGAGGAAAATAAAGATCACGATATTGGCCACAGGGAAGTTACGACGACCTAGGAGACGACCTCGTATATAATCTCAACCTCCTCGCACATGTCGTCGTCTAGATCACCTCCTGCCGGCGAGTCATCGACAGCTCCGTCCGCCGCATCCCACACGCCACAAAAACCCCGAGAAGATCAAGGTCGTCCGCATGTGCTGGCCGCCGTCGACGAACTACGTCGACAACGCATCGCCGACTTCTTTCATCTTCATCGACCGATCAAGTAAGTTGTCCTCCTTACCTCGCGCCTTCATAGCAAGCTAGTTCTATCGTCTTGTTGCTTTCATGGACTTAGGTTTACCACATAGTTTCAAGTAGCTAGTATCAACTCGACTAGATGCGTTCTGACCAGAAGGCGTACATGAAATAAATCTTTCATATCAGGGAGGTACCGTGCATGGAAGAGCCGTTGATTTTTCTTGAAGATCCGATGCATATTTGTGTTTATGACAACGAAGAACTTTAATACGAGACCACTTTTGAATATATTTTAACAAGTTTGAAGATTCATGTTCTGAATCATGATGAAACACTGTAAAATTAAGAAGAATCGGCAGACAATGTAACATTATGATACACAATGTAACACGGCGAGACATAGTGTTAGTTAGATTTTTTTTCTTTACGAAATAGAATGCAACATTATTAAAAAAAATTGCATGGAACTAAAACAATTATACAAAACAAGATTGAAGCATGGTTATTTAGTTGTCTAAAAACTAATTTTCAAAAATATATTCAATATTAGTCTTGTTTTAAAGATCTTGTCAAAAAAACAATTATGCAAACAGAATGTTATTTTTTATTGCCTCATATCAGCACACACTTGGGTGCATGTTGCTGTATACATGGTGCTAGTTTTATATTTGCATTAGTGTTATTTTTGCATTTTTGTTTGCTGCTGCCAGAAATTTTTATATTTTTGCATGTCTATTGTTATTTTTGCATTTCTATTGGCAAATGTAACAAAGTTTTATATTTTCTTTCTATAGGATGGACGAGCTGAATGGAGAAATAGTGTGCGCCGTTGAAAAATGGTGCAAGCTTGTTGCCGCTCTATCGAGCGGTCAATGCGCTAGAGTGGCTGATACAACATTGCGCAGCATGCTGCAGATACCATCTATTAAGATGCGTACCCTTCTGATTAGGTATATGATTAAGAATTTTGATGCCAGCAAGTCCAGATTCATTATACAAGAGCAGGTTGGGGAGGTGACTCTTGGTGCGGTCGACGTCGAGTGTATCTTTAACCTCGAGAACCAAGGACTCTCTGCTTCGAACATTCTGATTGAAGAAGGAGAGGACATGAAGGAGCGGGTGCCGCCACAATTTTTCAGTAAGACATCAGAAAACATAGTGATAGATAATCTCATTGAGGACATAATTAAAAGTAAAGCCACCGACGACGATTTTCTTCGGAAATTAGTCCTTGTCCTGTTAGGAACAATTATTGCTCCCAGGTCGAGCAAGATTGTGCCAAAGCAGTACTACGCTTTGGTCCATGATGTGAAACATATTTCAAAGATTAACTGGAATGCCTTCACCCTGCGTGTTCTACTCGATTGCCTTCGCATAGTGAAGAAAGGCAAACACCTGCGCCAATGGCCGAAAGGCAATTTGGCTCTATTGCAGGTACACAAATGAGGGCTGTTGAATAATGTCAATTATAATATCATTGCAATTTTATGTGACGTATTGAACTAACTCTAAATCCTTATATTTTTTATAGTACTTGTACTGGGAGAAGGTGCAACCTGTCGAAGGCGATTGCGCCTATAATCCCAACTTGTCCATACAACCTCTTATGAGGAACTGGACCGAAGGTGCAGCCACTAGGAGAGATCGGTTCGACTATGACAATGGGCGCGGCCGTGGTAACGTCAAGGTAAGTCATTGTGTTCTGTCTTTCTTAAATGTTTTGTAACTAAATAATATTTATTTTTAATTCATCACATGTACTTCAATATCGCATGCAGATCGAAAATAATATCACCCAAGAGTATAGGGAGCAGGAGCCTAAAATCCCATATAATGTGCCTACCATGAAGCCAAAAACCAAACCTGCAAATGGAAACGCAAAGAAGTCGACGACAGCCCCAATGTCGGAAGATTTGATGGAGCTTCTAATGAAGCGGTGCATGGACTTCATACACACCCAGATGAGGCAAATCCCTGATCAAGTTGCTGAGGTGTCACACCATAACATAATAGTTTACAGTTTGTTCCCTGTTTTAAACCATGCAAGCATTCTTAACTTTATATATCTATTACAGAGGTTGTTGGAGAAGATGAACAAATCAGGTGTCATGTACAAGCCGGCTGCTGCCGTGCCATCCGTGGACAATGATGTGGATCAAGAAGTGGATTCGTTCGAGAACGGTCCATATGAAAAGAAGGAATTCGTGCACATGGATGACATAGACTCACACGGAGAGCCTGTCATTGACATGACGCAGCCTGATGAAGTGGTTCCCAACCATAAATCCGTATCTGAGGTACTATGTATATATATTTCTGTCTATAATTTTCTCCTTCCATTTTTTTACGGGCTGAAATGTTCACACCATTTTGTTTGCCAAACATAAAACCCTAGCAAAGATGAATGGACACAAGGAAGCTTCACCTATTAAGCGTAATGATGAATGTGGCGCTACACCCGAAAACCCTTGGGTCGTTGGTAATTCTACACAAGCACCTTCATCGGACATAGACATTTGTCCATCTTCTGTCAGCAAGTTAATGGCTAAGGCAAACGAAAAAAAGGGTGCAATAGTTGATAAGGATGAGGAAGTTATGTCCGGTAAGCGGAAGCAGACCGTTCCCAAGAAATTTGAATCCCCCTACGCACTTGAAAAGCCCAGTAGGCGTACCAACCGTGGTCAGAAACCCACCGGTACCCGTTCTGCTAGTAGGGGTATCGTAACTAACTTTCTTGGTTTGTTGTATACTACGAATGCATATGATCACCATTGTTGACGTTCATATTATTTCATGCAGCTCTCTTTTCTGAAATTGATGATCCGGAGGGTGTGGCAGATGAGTTGACGCCAGAAATAATTGATGCAGCTGTTTCATTTGTCGAGTTAGCTTGTAGCACCGACAAGAATAAGGGGAAGAAAGATTACTACAGTGAAGGGCGTGGCATATCTCTGACATCCGAAAGGATTCGACCGGTACTAACTCATAGATGGCTGTCGGACGATGTAAGTACTACTTGCATGTTCTGTTATTTAAATTGTCAATAATCTATGTCTAAACTTTCAACATGTAATGCCCTGATATTCTATGAAGGTTATTGATGCTTATATGGGACATTTGGAGCTGCGCGTTGGTCATGATCGTTACCTCTGTCCAGCGTGGAGGTCAGAATTCCTTGTAGATCGTGCTATTGCACGAGACGATCCGTTGCCGTCGAGCTGCAACATGGACAGTGCTCTGTCCAAGCTGGAGTAGTTAATAGAGTCACGCAAGAGTATACTGTGCGTGATAAGGTACGTTGTGTTTGTAATTCTTCACTTCAGGACATTTCATCTAGTATTTCATTTGATCCATAATGGTTTTTTGCACTGTAGACGTATATCGCATTGAATATCGAAAATGCCCACTGGATGACCGTGGTCATGCACTTGATCAAGAAAGAATTCCAAGTTCTCTATTCACTCGATCCTCTGGAGCTGACAGAAAAGACTGTGAAAGCACTGGTAATATAACCAACATTTGTACCATTGGTCTTCCATGTTGTTTATGATTCTTCTTTAACACTATCCTCTTTATAGCGAATGGCTATAGCAAACGATATGCGCCAAGCAAATCTTATTACACCAGGGAAATATCCGGACGTAAGTAAGTGGCCTATCAAGGAGTATGACATGCCGCAGCAAGAGGATGGGTGAGTTAGTACGACATCATGCACATTCAAAAAACAATACACATGTTGGTATTGCCCACCGCTAATGTTTGCATATATACCAGGAACTCTTGTGGCCTTTTTGTCACAGAATGTCTACAGCATTGGGACGGGGACCGAATGACCCGCGATTTTTCACAGGTATGCTGTTATTTACGTTTGTAGAGTAGCTACTATGGTCGTGTACAAAATTCCGTTCATGTAACCTGTATGTCATTTTTTGCAGGCCAGCGTTGACGCAAGGAGAAGTCGTTTTGTCGCCGAGTTGATTATGTCACCTTCAAACATGATGGAGTGTGTGAAGAACAAAATTCGCGAAATCGCAAGGAAAAGGCGTGCCTGAAGAATTCTTGCGGCATGCAAGGGTCAAGTTTTAGTGCTTTGGATTTAGTCCGGTCGAAGGTTTCGACGGCATGATTATCTTAGGGTTTCTATCATTTTTATGTAATAAACAGGGCATCTCGAATATTGTGACACATACATGTGTATGTGTCATTCAAACAATAGGCTCGTACCAGACAATTCAGTCATACAATTAGCTCAGAGAAGACAATTTGGTCGTACCTATAAAGTTTTTGCTTCAACTATCAATATTATTCTCGTTCTCCAATTTTTTATAATTGTATTTATCACATTCATAGTATTCGCATTCTATTTTTCTCTTCAACTGCTCTCCGAAGTTTCATATTAAAATTTCCACATTCTTTACTTTTTTTAAAACTCTATTAAACTTTAGCCTTCTGCCTTAGCTATCTGCATGTCATCATCTTGCATAATCTCCTGGTAATTCCCCCTCATCACATGATTATGAAAAGTAGTCATGTTAGCTATGTAAATATATCGAGGCAGAACGTATTACACAGATGAAAATTAGTCATGTCAGCTCGTTGGCTCTATCGTGTGTTATCAGGCATCATGTTTTTCTATTTTGTTTCACAAGCCCGTCGTTTTTTTATTTTACGTATAATTTACTTTTGGGACGTTATTAATTGAGGGATGGAACGATGAGTGAGCCCAGCCGGAATTTCAGGTGCGGGTGTAAATTACACGTGCATGCATGGCTGGGTTAGTTGCATTATCAAAGGAATAGTTGGGCCATCATTTGAATACATGGAAACAACGACTGTGGTTGATTTTGGCAATGAGTGGTTCCCCTTTTCTCGTTTCCCTTCCAAATCCCTTGCCCTCTCTCTCCATTTGCGCCTCCAAATCTCCACGGTGAAAGCATGACAGCGAGCTGGGCGTCAGGCGGTGGCGGATGCGGCGAGAAGAGCGGTGGCGACCACAAGTTAGGTCGAACCCTGGGTCCTGGAAGCAGGTGGGGCGGATTCAGTGGAACAGTAGGCAGCGGCGGCGGATCGAGTAGAACAGGGGAGGGGGTTTCGTGGGCGGCGGAGGGCCGGGAGAACCGACGGCTAGGGTTTCTTCAGTGCTGCACTTTGGTGGCAAAAAAGTAAGTTCTTTACCGTTGTTCTTTACATCACAGCATTGTCGCCCACAAATCATGACCTCTGGCCCTTACAGGCTCCATCTATTTGGTCATCAGGAAACTCCGGGTGGTCGTGTGTGCATAAATGCAGACAATTTTGACAGTGCATTAGTGGGTTGTGTATTTGAGGTTAGTGTACTGAGCATGATCTTCAAACTAGTACTGATACTGCGGTCAAGCTGCAAAAAAGTTCAGTGTTTAACGCTTGCAGTGACAAGTTCAATTATAAATTGACTTGAATTTCTCATGATTTATTTAGGATGATGTCACTTCGGAGTATGTTGAATGGGTTGATGGGGAGCGGGATAGCAAAGCAAAGTCAGTCATTAAGTATCTTGCCATGAAGAACAAGAAACTGGAGACTAAGATTACAGAATGTGAATCTGAAATTAAAAGGAATGAGAAAGAAAAGAGGGCAATGGTTAAGATGCACAAGGAAATATTGCTCCATAGGGATAGAATTTAGGATTTGGAGGTCTTCTGTATCTTGGCCTGCTTGACACTATGATTGCTGTCATAGTTACCTAGTAGATTGTTCATAAAGTTAGTGACATCATTGTAGTTGACATGATGAAATCCTGATGAATTATTTGCTATTCAGTTTACGGGCAAAGTGTAATAGATAGTGCAGTAGAAATAACATGGGGCCATCTTGATTGGTAGACAATGCACTTTTGGCATATTCTACATTTGGCAGACACTGCACTTTTGTTATGTTCTATATTTGGTAAGTGATGCACATGGGCACATCACATAGCAACACTACTGATTTGTGCAGCAACCCACTTCATTGTCTTGTTGCAACATAGGAGCAACATCTAGCAGCACGTACACCTTTGATTCAACACTGAAGCAAAACAACAGTACATACTCAATATTCTGAAATTTAACTGAACTTCACACTTAGGGTAAGCAATAGATATTCAGTTCTTTAGCCACAAAGAACCCGACCAAACCGATCTGTGTTCTACTCTTCTTCCTTCTCCACTTTTCTGCACATGATAAAAGACAAGATAAGTTAATGAATGATAATTTTTTTAATAATCCAGAATACATACAAACACTTACTTCTGATTTAGTGGGCATTTCTTGCTACGTTTAGTGTGTCCTACCAATTTGCAAGCACCGCACCGGGTTTTCAACTCATCAAAAGAGATTGGTCTACCATTTTTCGAGACAGAGCGGTTCTCATCTACCTTTGTTGCACCTTTGCTTGACAGTTTCATAGGATCTTTAACTGCAACCATGTTGCCTTCACCATCATCTACATATTCAACTGCACAATTATTGAAGTCATTTCTATTCTTGCTCAAATTCTCCTGTAGCAGATCATACTCATGACTCTTAGCTATCACAGCCTTCAAAGTATCCTGTAACTGATCCCACAAAGCTGGGTGTTTGCATGCCGCATGCATAGCTTCTGACGCTAACACGCTGACCTAGCTATATTTCATTCTCTCCCCTGCCCCAGTCCAACCAGATCCCAACAGATCACTTGTGCGCCTCGCGGGCAGTCCCAACCTTGCTTGTTTCGTGAACCGAACAAGAACTAAACACTTTGGTATTTCAGATATGTTCAAGTACTTCAGTACATGGAATATGTGCTTGCAAGGTAGACCCTTTCGAATCATTCTTCTGCAGCTACACCGTATAGGTTATGCGGAATTTACTGCTGTATACTCCCCCCAAAAACGGCTCTTCCGGTTATTCTTCCAGGCCACAATGTACTGTTGTGATCCGTCTCCCAGCTTAATTTCTACAATCTCCATGCCGTCAATTTTTCTAAGATCTTGTTGCAACATATAGAAATTTGTTGGATTGAAGATGTGAGAAGCTGCTATCTCAAGTTCCCCCGAGCTAGTAACTGGCACCGGTAAACTCTGTGAGGCCGTGCAGTCATCTCGTGCCTCGTTTTCACGGATACATACAACGGCGTTCTCATAATGCAAGATCATATCCACCAGGGTCATTTCACCGTCTAGGTGGAGGTGAAGGCATGAGTTCAGGCTTTCACTCCGCCGATTGCTTTTCATGCCAAGCCAAAACCCCTCTGTCAGATAAGCTGCGGCCCACAGTCTCCTCTTCTTATACATCCGTCTCAACCATGTTACAGTTTTTTCCGACTGCCATTTTTTGGAAAATGCGTGCCATCTCTCCTCAAACGTGGCCGTGGACGTGCTGTAGTACAGAAGAGTTTGGAACTCCTTCAAGGACTTGTGACTGAGGTGAATCTTCATATTTTTTTATATGCCACGTGCATATACGGTGCCACACGTCTGGCAAGATTTCGCGAATAGCCTTGATCATCGCAGCGGCGACGTCTGTGATTACACTCTTCGGCATCTTTTGACACATGCACCTCAAAAAAGTCTGCAGCAGCCACACGTATGTCTGTTTGGTCTCGTCCGAAACTATGGCACAACCAAAAACAGTGGTCTTCTGGTGATTGTTAAGACCAACAAAAGGTATGAATGGCATACCATAGCAGTTCATCTTGTACGTGCTGTCAAATACAAGCACGTCCCCGAAGTCCTCGTAGTCATGACGAGACTGGGAGTCACACCAGAACATCCTATTCAAGTGTCCTTCCTTATCTAGCTTGTACTCGAAAAAGAAGCTAGGATCCCTCTGTTTCCTACTGGCCATGATGCCTATGGCTGTGGCAGCATCACCTTTTGAAAGCAGCTTCGTCTTCTCCCTGGCGCAAAGGTTGTATATTTCACGCCTGGTAAAACCAACACCGCCATACCATACATGTTTGCAGATGAAGGAATCCATCATGTCATGAATTCTAATCCCTGCAGCTCCCATGGACATTATCTCATGCTTCTGGTACTCTTTGATTTTTCTGTGGGACCAAAGAAAAGGTACCTCGTCCGGTCCTGCCAACATATGGCTATGCTTGTCCTCAAAACTGTCAACATACCAAACCCCACGCTTTTGGTCAAGCTTGACGGTCAGGTGTGCTTCACAAAAGCAGCGTGTCTCGGGTCTGAGCCTACGGCTGTGTCCTTCCTCTGTTAGCAACTTGCTGTCACGTTTCCCTTTTCTGGAACAAACAAACCTCCTATAACGCATATGATGTGACTCGGTTTTGCTATACTTGACCTTATTCTTTCTAATGCTGAAACTAGTAACTCTAGCATAGCTGTTGTAGAAATCATACGCAGCATCAGGAGACATAAAAGTCATTTCGATTATCTGCATCAACTTATCCCTCTTATCATCTGCACTGGCAGTATCTTGGACATTCTTTGCCCCATCAACTTTTGTCACCTACACAATCAAAACATATCCTTGAAACCATCACTATACATGGGAGTCGAAAGGTAGCCTTGGAATGCGAAGAAGGCGATGCGGCTTATGCTGAATCTGTTTGTGCTGAAGAGGAGCTGAAGTTTTATCAAACTAATGTTGACCCGGCGGATATGACCTCTTTGAAGAAGCCAACCACAGAGCAAGACTCGACGTTGAAATTTAAGTCGGCCGCCGAGACAAAACTGGTCGACTTCTCTCCAGGCGACTCTTCCAAGCAGTTCAGCATCAGTACCAATTTGGATCCCAAATAGGAAAGCGCCCTCATCGAGTTCATCCATGAGAACCGGGACATCTTTGCATGGAAGCCTTCTGACATGCTGGGTGTCCCCAGAGAACTCGCTGAGCACACTCTTAATATTGATCCGAAGTATAAGCCGGTCAGGCAGTTTCTTCGGTGATTCAATGAGGAAAGACGAAAAGCTATCGGGGAGGAGGTCGCTCGGCTCTTAGCGGCCGGGTTCATCGTAGAAGTCTTTCACCCGGAGTGGTAGGCTAACCCGGTGCTTGTGCTCAAGAAGAACGGCACCTGGCGGATGTGTGCAGATTACACTGACTTAAATAAAGCTTGTCCAGCTGATCCCTTTGCTGTACCCCGCATTGATCAAATCATTAGCGGGTTGCGAGCGTTTGAGTTTTTTGGATGCTTACTCTGGTTATCATCAGATCAAAATGGCAGTTAAAGACCAGGAGAAGACGGCTTTCATTACTC
This sequence comes from Aegilops sharonensis, assembly GCA_904067115.1. Lineage (NCBI taxonomy): Eukaryota > Viridiplantae > Streptophyta > Magnoliopsida > Poales > Poaceae > Aegilops > Aegilops sharonensis. Next base: position 600,656 of record LR880966.1, read on the forward strand.
CGTTTGGAGCCTTCTGCTATGTTTCTATGCCATTTGGGCTCAAGAGTGCCCAGGCGACTTATCAGCGGTGTGTACAGAATTGTCTCCGCAATCAGATTGGGTGCAATGTTCATGCTTATGTAGATGACATTGTGGTGAAGTTCAGAGAGAAGGAAACCTTGATATCCGACTTAAAGGAAACCTTTGACAATCTCCGGGTCTACAAGATGATGCTTAACCCGGACAAGTGTGTATTTGGTGTACCTGCAGGCAAACTTTTGGGATTCCTGGTCTCAAACAGGGGCATTGAAGCTAACCCGGAGAAGATCAAGGCGATTACCTCTCTGGCTAAGCCGGCGTGTATCAACGATGTTCAGCGACTGGCGGGTCGCGTTGCTGCTTTAAGCCGATTCATAAGCCGGTTAGGTGAGAAGGCTCTACCACTGTATCAGATGATGAAGAAAACAGACACTTTTGTCTGGAGTGAGGTTGCTGATGCTGCCTTTGAAGATTTAAAGAGACAATTGTCTGAGCCGCCGGTTCTCGCGGCTCCCATTGATAAAGAGCCGTTGCTGTTTTCTGTTGCTGCTAACTCACGAGCTGTTAGTGTTGCCATCGTGGTGGAGCGTAAGGAGGCTGGCAAGGAGCATCCGGTTCAACGGCCGGTTTATTACATCAGTGAGGTGCTCATAGAATCCAAGCAAAGATATCCGCATTGGCAGAAACTTGTTTATGGAGTGTTCATGGCAAGCCGGAAGCTAAAGCAGTACTTCCAGGGTCATCCTATAACTGTGGTAAGTTCTGCCCCCTTGGGGGACATCATCCAGAACAGGGAAGCCACAGGACGAGTCGCCAAGTGGGCTATTGAGCTTGGGCCTCACGGTTTGAAGTATATGCCACGTACAGCTATCAAGTCTCAAGCCTTGGTGGACTTTATCAATGATTGGACGGAGTTGCAGGCACCAGAGGAGAAGCCAGATAACACATATTGGACTATTCACTTCGATGGATCCAGGCAGTTGGAAGGCTCGGGGGCTGGAGTCGTTTTAACTTCCCCCCGAGGTGACAAATTTTGTTATGTGCTCCGGCTTATGTTTCCCTGTACTAACAATGCAGCTGAATACGAGGCTTTACTCCATGGCCTCCGGATGGCCAAAGAGATGAATTTGAGCCGGGTAAGGTGCTTGGGCGATTCAGACCTCGTCGCCCAACAGGTGTCAGGCACGTGGGACTCCAAGGATCCCCTTATGGCGGCTTATCATCATGAAGTTGATGCGGTGGCCGGGCACTTCAAAGGTTATCAAGTAGAGCACATTGATCGAAGGAAGAATGAGGCGGCTGATGCTTTAAGCCGGCTGGGGTCTCAGCGTAAGCCGGTGCCGCCTAACACCTTTCTTGACGTTTTGCATAACCCTTCTGTCAGAGTGCCTACAGAGGAAGAGCTTGCAGTGCCAGACCCGGAGGTGCAGCTGGTGGCGGCTCTCCACGCCATCCCAGATTGGACAGTCCCATATTTGGCCTATATGACCCGGGGAGAGTTGCCTGAGGACAAGACCTTGGCAAGACAAATCATCAGGCGGTCCAAATCCATGACAATTGTTCATGGCGAGTTGCATCACCGCAGCGTCACTCGGGCGTTTCAATGTTGTGTATCGCCTGCGGAGGGTCAGGAGATACTTCGTGAGATTCATGAAGGATATTGCGGTCATCATGCCGGTTCAAAATCTCTGGTGGACAAGGCTTTTCATCATGGTTTTTATTGGCTGACGGCTCATGCTGATGCGGAGGATCTGGTCAGCAAATGTGACGGATGTAAAAAATTCTCACGACGAGCTCATGTGTCGGCTCAAGAATTGAGGATGATTCCAATTACTTGGCCGTTTGCAGTCTGGGGCTTGACATGGTTGGACCTTTCAAAAGGCCTAAGGATAAGAAGACACACCTGTTGGTGGCAGTGGATAAATTCACCAAGTGGGTTGAAGCAGAGCCGGTCAGTAAGTGTGATGCAGCCACGGCGGTTCAGTTCATGAAAAAGGTGATCTTTCGTTTTGGCTTTCCACACAACATTATAACTGATAATGGTAATATCTCTCCAAGGGTGCCATGGAAGAGTTCTGTTAACAAGAGCACATCCAGCTTGATGTTTCGGCTGTTGCTCACCCCCAGTCTAATGGTCAAGCAGAAAGAGCTAATCAAGAGTTTTTGAAAGGTATCAAACCCCGGCTCTTAGTTCCCATATAGCCAACTCCGGGTTGTTGGGTGGAGGAGTTACCCTCCGTGCTATGGAGCATCAACACAATGCCTAACAGATCTACAGGTTATACACCTTTCTTCATGGTGTACGGATCACAGGCGGTGCTGCCAAGTGATATCTGGCATGATTCACCCCGGGTGGCGGCTTACGTTGAGGCTGATAATGAAAAAGCTCGTCAGGATGCACTTGACTTGTTGGATGAGGAGCGAGACTTGGCAATAGCCCGCTCGGCGATTTATCAGCAAGACCTGCGCCGTTATCAAAGCCGCCGGGTTAGAAGCAGAACTTTTCAGGAAGGCGATTTAGTGCTCCGGCTCATTCAGGATCAATCTGATATGCACAAGCTGTCCCCTCCTTGGGAAGGACCCTTTGTGATCAGCAAAAATCTCAACAACGGGTCATATTACCTCATCGATGTTCGAGAGCACAAAGACTCACGTAAGTCGGAGGAAGAGACCCGCCGGCCGTGGAACATAGAGCATCTCCGGCCCTATTATACTTAAGCCGTCGGCTCTCAGAGTATATTTATTTTTCCTTTTTTAGCAATATATATATGATATAAAGCAATAAAGAGGGACCTCTTTTCTTTCCACCCTTCAAAGTTTATGTATCTTCTTTACCAGGTGGTGGAAACGACCAACAGGGAGCGGATCATATCTGAATCCGGCTTTCCCTTTGGTCCGGCCTATGATCATATCTGAATCTAGCCATGGTCAATTGGGGGCTTCCTGTTCAAACATAGGTCGTATTCGAACCAAAGAGAACATAGCTGTCGATACCCAATTGATCGGCATACTGCCAAACCCACTTGGGGGCTTCTTGATCATATTTGAATCATAGCTTAACCCCTTTGGGTCTGACGTGGATCGACTTCGAATCAGCGTCATTAAACAACTCTAATGGTCATTTGGGGGCTTCCTGTTCAAACATAGGTCATATTCGAACCAAAGAGAACATAGTTGTCGATACCCACTTGATCGGCATCGCCAAAGCCATTGGGGGCTATATGATCGTATCCGAATCTTAGCTTAACCCCTTTGGAACGGTTCTACTGATCATATTCGAATCAGAGGCCTTTGAAAATTAAGTCTGTTTTACTTTGTAAAGGTAAATAATATAGAGGGCCAGGTAAATATTATATGTGCCAACTGAGGGAGTTCCGGACTAGGGGGTGTCCGGATAGCCGAACTATCATCATCGGCCGGACTCCAAGACTATGAAGATACAAGATTGAAGACTTCGTCCCGTGTCCGGATGGGACTTTCCTTGGCGTGGAAGGCAAGCTTGGCGATACGGATATGTAGATCTCCTACCATTGTAACCGACTCTGTGTAACCCTAACCCTATCCGGTGTCTATATAAACCGGAGGGTTTTAGTCCGTAGGACGAACAACAATCATACCATAGGCTAGCTTCTAGGGTTTAGCCTCTTTGATCTCGTGGTAGATCCACTCTTGTAACACACATCATCAATATTAATCAAGCAGGACGTAGGGTTTTACCTCCATCAAGAGGGCCCGAACCTAGGTAAAACATCGTGTCCCTTGTCTCCTGTTACCATCCGCCTAGACGCACAGTTCGGGACCCCTTACCCGAGATCCGCCGGTTTTGACACTGACATTGGTGCTTTCATTAAGAGTTCCTCTGTGTCGTCACCGATAGGCTCGATGGCTCCTTTGATCATCAACAACGACGCGGTCCAGGGTGAGACTTTTCTCCCCGGACAGATCTTCGTGTTCGGCGGCTTTGCACTGCGGGCCAATTCGCTTGGCCATCGGGAGCAGATCGAAAGCTACGCCCCTGGCCGTCAGGTCAGATTTGGAAGTTTAAACTATACGGCCGATATCCGCGGAGACTTGATCTTCGACGGAATCGGGCCGCAGCCAAGCGCGCCGCACTGTCTCGATGGGCATGATCTAGCTCTGCAGTCGAATAGTGCCCTGGAGGCCGCACCAGAATCCGCTCCGACCCTTAATCCGGAGCCGGATTCCCCGATCGAGGACGAGTGGTTGGACACCGCCTCGGGGGCTTTAATCTCTACGGCGATCGAGCCGAACTCGATCCCTATCCTTTGCGAAGACCTCGACTCCAGGGTGTCGGACTCCTCTCCGGACTCCGAACCCTCCGCGCCCTTGCCAATCAAATCTGATTGGATGCCCATTATGGAGTTCACGGCCGCGGACATCTTTCAGCACTCACCTTTTGGTGACATCTTGAGTTCGCTAAAGTACCTCTCGTTATCAAGAGAGCCCTGGCCAGACTGCGGTCAGGACGGTTGGGATGCGGACGACGAAGAAATTCAAAGCCCACCCACCACCCACTTGGTAGCCGCTGTTGATGATCTAACCGACATGCTAGACTACAACTCCGAAGACATCGATGGTATGGACGACGATGCCGGAGACGAACAAGACCCATCGCCTATAGGACACTGGAAGGCCACCTCGTCATACGACATATATATGGTGGACATCCCAAAAGATGGGAACGGCGATGGAACAACGGAGGATGACCCCTCCGAGAAGCAGCCCAAGCGCCGGCGTCAGCGGCGCCGGTCTAAATCCCGCCACAGCAAGAATGAAGATTCCGGCACCGGAGATAACAATACACCGGACAGTGCCGAAGACAATCCACTCCAGCAAGATCCAACGCAGGAAGATGGAGAAGCCAGCCCTCACGAGAGAGCGGCAGAAGAAGAGGTAGAGGATTATATGCCTCCCTCCGGAGACGAAGCAAGCCTCGACGACGATGAATTCATCGTGCCTGAGAATCCCGTCGAACAAGAGCATTTTAGATGCAGGCTTATGGCCACGGCGAACAGCCTCAAGAAAAAGCAGCAATAGCTTAAAGCTGATCAGGATCTGCTAGCCGACAGATGGACTGAAGTCCTCGCGGCCGAAGAGCATGAGCTCGAACGCCCCTCCAAAAGCTACCCTAAACGCAAGCTGCTCCCCCGATTAGAGGAGGAGGCTTACGAACCCGCATCACCAGGAGACAATACGGCTGACCGACCACCCCGCGGTCGCGACAGAGAGGCCTCTAGGCCCTTCACTAGAACCGTACCCCGACATCGCTCAAAAAGCACACGGCCAAAGGGGAACGCTCCGGACCTGCGAGATATATTTGAGGACAAGGCAAGACAATCAAGATCGATCTATGGATTGCGTGGGCGCCGCACGGTACGTGACGAAAACCGTCGCGCCGGACACAGTAAGTCCGGCCGGGCCGAACAAAACAGACCAAGCTCCTTTGAGCTCCGTCGTGATATTGCCCAGTATAGAGGCGCTGCACACCCACTATGCTTCACAGACGAAGTAATGGATCATCAAATCCCCGAAGGGTTTAAACCCGTCAATATTGAATCCTATGATGGCACAACAGACCCCGCGGTTTGGATCGAAGACTATCTCCTTCACATCCACATGGCCCGCGGTGACAATCTTCACGCCATCAAATACCTCCCCCTCAAGCTTAAAGGACCAGCCCGGCATTGGCTCAACAGCTTGCCAGTAGAGTCAATTGGGAGCTGGGGGGACCTGGAAGCCGCATTCCTCGATAACTTCCAGGGCACTTATGTGCGACCACCAGACACTGATGACCTAAGCCACATAATTCAGCAGCCAGACGAATCGGCCAGACAATTCTGGACACGGTTCTTAACCAAGAAAAACCAAATCGTCGACTGTCCGGATGCGGAGGCCCTCGCGGCCTTCAAGCATAACATCCGTGACGAGTGGCTTGCCCGGCACCTAGGACAGGAAAAGCCGAAATCCATGGCAGCCCTCACATCACTCATGACCCGCTTCTGCGCGGGTGAGGACAGCTAGCTAGCACGCAGCAACAACCTCAGCAAAAATTCTGGCAGTCCGGACTTCAAGGACCGAAATGGCAGGCCGCGTCGTAACAAAAACAAACGCCGCATTAACGGGGACAATATTGAGGATACGGCAGTCAATGCCGGATTCAGAGGCTCTAAACCCGGTCAGTGGAAAAAGCCATTCAAAAGAACTACTCCGGGTCCGTCCAATTTGGACCGAATACTCGACCGCTTGTGCCAGATACACGGCACCCCCGAAAAGCCAGCTAACCACACCAACAAGGACTGTTGGGTATTCAAGCAGGCAGGCAAGTTAATTGCCTAAAACAATGACAAGGGGCTGCATAGCGATGACGAGGACGAGACCCAACCGCCGAACAATAGAGGACAGAAGGGTTCCCCCCCACAGGTGTGGACGGTGAACATGATATACGCAACGCACATACCCAAAAGGGAGAGGAAGCGTGCACTCAGAGATGTCTACGCGATGAGCCAGTTGCCCCGAAGTTCAATCCATGGTCCTCCTGCCCGATCACTTTTGACCGAAGGGACCACCCCACCAGCATCCGCCACGGTGAATTCGCCGCACTGGTCTTAGACACAATCGTCGACGGATTTCACCTAACCAGAGTCCTGATGGACGGCGGCAGCAGCCTGAACCTGCTTTACCAGGATACAGTGCACAAAATGGGCATAGACCCCTCAAGGATTAAACCTACCAAAACGACCTTTAAAGGCATCATACCAGGTGTAGAAGCCAATTGTACAGGCTCAATTACACTGGAAGTGGTCTTCGGATCCCCGGATAACTTCCGAAGCGAGGAGTTAATCTTCGACATAGTCCCGTTCCGCAGCGGCTACCATGCCTTGCTCGGACGTACCGCGTTTGCAAAGTTCAACGCGGTGCCGCACTACGCATACCTCAAGCTCAAGATGCCAGGCCCTCGAGGAGTCATCACGGTCAACGGAAACACTGAACGTTCTCTCCGCACGGAGGAACATACAGCGGCTCTCGCGGCAGAAGTGCAATGCAGCCTCTTAAGGCAATTCTCGACTCCGGACGTTAAGTGGCCGGACACAGCCAAGTGCGCCCGGAGTAACTTACAACAAGACCACCTGGCACGTTCCGAGCACGCGTAGCAGTGCGGCCCCAACCCCAGCTCCTGCGAAACGTCAAAGCAGGTCCTTCACGTACACCATTACGCTCTGAAGATACCATGGGCATGGGGAGAGGGGCACGACCACGATAAACCCAGACTGCGGCTCAACCACACCAGGGGCTCTCAAGTGTGTCGTTCCTTTTTCTTTTCTTTTTACCTTTTACTTTTTACCCACAGGACTCCGTTTGTCAGAAGCCCTGTCCGGCAGCAGACCTGCCGAACTCACGATGCAACAGCCAGGGAAGGATAAAGGCTACAACGAATATACAGGTGGTCTCCATTACGAGCATTTTTATACACCAATCTGCAGCCTACCCCTGGAGGGGGACATGTTTAACAGTTCCATACCTTGCTTATCGCACTATTTGTATCGTTCTGCATTCGTAGCAGCACTTGTTGAATAAAACAATGCAGCACCTTTTTGCTTATAATTGCATTTCTTTTTCATACATATGTTCATTCACGACATGTTGCATCCATACACTTTGGTACGTCTAATATACACCAGGGGCTTATGTTCCCCGCATTATGGTGTGATGAGTCCAAACACTTTCACAAGTGCGGCACCCCGAACTTATAGCACTATATGCATCGGCTCCGAATCATGTCTTGGGTCAATAGTTGGGTTTGCCCGGCTCCCATGTTTTGGTACCTTACGTTCCGTTATATCGGCTAAGGTAGCACTGGGAGAACCACTGCGATTCCGCCCCAGTTGAGCTGGGTTAACGCCTCAGTGGAGAAAGCTAAAACTGACCGTCATGATGAGGCGAGAGACCGATCGCTGTTCGAGAGGTTTTTTGCGAGTCCTTAAAGACTTATGCCGCTTAGAGCGAGGAGCCGGATACTGTCCGGCCAAGGCGTGGATAGCGCCCCAAATTCGGCCTTCTGAAGACTAGGGGCTTCGCCGAAATTTAAAATTATAGAATTCTATAGCTAAGTGAGAGTGTTCAAGCATTATAAGTCCGGTTGCCTTGTTCGCTGTGTTGAGCGCCTCCCTAGATGGACCCAAAAATGGGAACAAGAGCGCTCAAGTTTATCCTGAACACCCCAGCACTCGTGGCATGGGGGCTGAAGCCGACGACTTGCCATCTCTCAGATTTGATAAACAGCCACACAGAAGGTAATATTTTAAATTAACAAGCGTTGCTTAGCGCATATGAACTAAGTTTTCAGCGCACAGGATAACAAAATGCGAGTCTACTCAAATATTACATCTTTGGAGCACTCACCCGCAATAGTGCGGCGCCCTTCAGCACACTCTTATAATACATCTCGAGCGTGCGATGCTCCTTGCCCTCTGGTGGCGGGTCCGTCACGAGCTTCTGGGCATCCATCTTGCCCCAGTGCACCTTTGCGCGGGCTAGGGCCCGACGGGCACCCTCAATACAAGCGGAATGCTTGATAACTTCAACCCACGGGCACGCATCCATCAACCGCCGCACCAGGCCGAAGTAGCTCCCAGGCATGGCCTCCTTAGGCCACAGCCGAATTATGAGGCCCTTCATTGCCTGTTCGGCCGCCTTGTGGAGCTCGACCAGCTGCCTCAGCTGGTCGCTAAGGGGCACCGGATGTCCGGCCTCATCATACTGAGACCAGAAGACCTTCTCCATCGAGCTCCCCTCCTCGGCCCGGTAGAATGCGGCAGCATCGGACACGCTGCGAGGAAGATCTGCGAACGCCCCTGGAGAGCTCCGAATTCGGGTAAGCAACAGGTAATTAACACTCACATGCTTACTTTGCATGGAAAATGCCTTACCCGCTGCTATTTTCTTCACCGCCTCAATCTCCAGGAGGGCCTTGTAGGCTTCGGCCTTAGCGGCTTTGGCACTCTCAAGAGCCGTTGCAAGCTCAGACTCTCGAGTCTTCGAGTCACGCTCCAAGCTCTCATGTTTTTTCACGAGATCCTGGAGCTCTTGTTGTACCTCCGCCACCCGCGCCTCCTGCTTCTCTCGCTCGGTGCGCTCCGTGGCCGCATTGCGTTCGGCCGCGGCCACCGCCTCCTTCAGGGTCGCCACCTCGTTAGTGGACCCTACAATACCCACGTTATCCTTGTCATTTTTCTTGCAACCAAATCCTTTTCTGTAAGGTACAATTTTCATAAGGTATTACTCACCTTCTTTTTCCTCGAGCTGCTTCTTGGCATGGCCGAGCTCGTTCTCGGACCGCTCGAGGTTTTCCTTCAAAATATTGACCTCCGCAGTCAGTGCGGCGGAGGTCAGCAGCGCAGCCTGCAATCCCATATTGACATATTTTTTATATGACTCCTGCGTTTATCTTTTTAAAAGATCCTCAGTCCGGCTTTTCTTTCCGAACACCGAACCGAGCATCAGGGGCTACTGTCTATGCAGTACCATTTTACATATATTGAAATTCTTACCTCAAAGCCTGTTAGAAGGCTGCTGCAGGCTTCGGTCAGCCCGCTTTTGGCGAGCTGAACCTTCTGAATCACCGCACTCATAACAGTGTGGTGTTCCTCTTTGATGGAGGCGCCGTTGAGCGCCTCCAGCAAATTATCCGGCACCTCCGGTTGGACGGAGGCAGCCGGCGCCGCGGTCTTGCCCTTCTTACGAAGGGGTCGCCCGCCGGACTCCGGAGCCACTGTGGCCTCCGGGGCTGAATCCGGTGCACAGTCCGGGAGGGTGTCCTGTGACACCTCCGGGGCCTCCTCCTCCTGGAGGGTCCTTTTCTGGGATCCCACCTCAGCGTCGTCCGCGGCACGGGGGGTGGAGGCAGTCGGAAGGGAATCCATATCCGACGCACCCAAGGACCCGCTTGATGAAACGGGAAGATCATCCTTGGGCGGACTGCAGGGTTGTATGCGGCATTAGAAAGACATTATGTGGCGAAAAGAAAAAACCTTGAAGTTATTCGGGAGTCCGGATACTTACGATCTCGCCAGGGGCTTGGCCCTTGGAGGCCAGTCCTCGTTGTCGTCACTGGCGTTGGCGGAGCAGTCCGGGGGAAGAGTTTTTCCCTTCTTGGACCCTTCGGCCTCCCTTGTTGGGGAGGCCTTCCTTTTCTTCCCTCCCCCTGCTGGGGGAGAGGCTTTCTTCTTCTCCTCCTCGCCTTAGTGGGAGGAGTCGGCCTCGGATTCATCATCCGATAGCACCTGAAAATGGGAACTCCTCCGAGTCCCCGTGGCCGTCTTCTTGGCCTTCTTCTCCGGCACCACGTGGGGTACCGGAGCCAGCAGCCCCGTTAGACGGGCGTCCGCTGGGTCCTCTGGCAATGGGGCCGGACAGATAATCCGTTCGGCCTTCGCCAGCCATTCCTATCAAAGGTAAAGGGAGTTTAGATCCCGCATAGAGCCAAACTATGGAAAACAAGTGGTGAAATCACTTACCTCGTCAGCTGGACGCTGCGAGCGGAATCCGCGATCTTCGGTAGCGGATGCGGGAGCTTCGGCGCCCTTGAACAGCACCTTCCAGACATCTTCGTACGTAGTGTCGAAGAGCCCGCTCAGGGTCTGGTGTTGCGCCGGATCAAACTCCCACATGTTGAAGCCCCGTCGCTGGCACGGGAGAATCCGACGGATGAGCATGACCTGGACTACGTTGACAAGCTTGAGCTTCTTGTCCACCAGCTTCTGGATACAGGCTTGGAGTCCGGTCAGCTCCTTCGAATCCCCCCAAATCCGGCCACTTTCTTTCCAGGAGGTGAGCCGTGTAGGGATTCCAGATCTGAATTCGGGGGCCGCTGCCCAATCAGGGTCACGCGGCTCGGTGATGTAGAACCACCCCGATTGCCACCCCTTGATGGTTTCCACGAAAGTGCCCTCCAGCCACGTAACGTGGGACATCCTGCCCACCATGGCGCCTCCGCACTCC
>LR880966.1:623210-642245 GCA_904067115.1 Aegilops sharonensis
GGAGGAGGAGTGGCCTGAGGTTGTGCCGGACTTGGAGGAGGAGTGGACGTCTGACGCTGTGACGGACTTGGAGGAGGAGGAGTGGCCTGACACTTTTCCTGGCCTTCAAATCCTTGACCATATCATGTACATCAGCACCAGTACGGTGGCGAGGCTTCGTCCGGTGATCCGCCTCACCTTTGAAATGCTTGCCTTTCTTTCTTACGGGATGCCTGCTCGGAAGAAATCGACGATGTCCCAGGTACACATTCTTCTTACAACTATTCAAATATATACTGTCGGTATCATCCAAACAGTGCGTGCATCCGCGGTATCCCTTGTTTGTCTGTCCTGAAAGGTTACTGAGAGCAGGCCAATCATTGATGGTCACGAACAGCAACGCCTTTAGGTCAAATTCTTCCCCCATGTGCTCATCCCACGCACGTACACCTGTTCCATTCCACAGTTGTAAGAGTTATTCAACTAACGGCCTTAGGTACACATCAATGTCGTTGCCGGGTTGCTTAGGGCCTTGGATGAGCACTGGCATCATAATGAACTTCCGCTTCATGCACAACCAAGGAGGAAGGTTATACAAACATAGAGTCACAGGCCAGGTGCTATGGTTGCTGCTCTGCTCCCAAAAGGATTAATGCCATCTGCACTTAGACCAAACCATACGCTCCTTGCGTCATCTGCAAACTCATTCCCGTACTTTCTTTTGATTTTTCTCCACTGCGACCCGTCAGCGGGTACTCTCAACTTTCCGTCTTTCTTACGGTCTTCTCTGTGCCATCGCATCGCCTTGGCATGCTCATTGTTTTGGAACAAACGTTTCAACCGTGGTATTATAGGAGAATACCACATCACCTTGGCAGGAATCTTCTTCCTGGGGCGCTCGCCCTCGACATCACCAGGGTCATCGCGGCTGATCTTATAGCGTAATGCACCACATACCGGGCAAGCGTTCAAATCCTCATACTCACCGCGGTAGAGGATGCAATCATTAGGGCATGAATGTATCTTCTGCACCTCTAACCCTAGAGGGCAGACAGCCTTCTTTGCTTCGTACGTACTCTCGGGCAATTCGTTGTCCTTTGGAAGCATATCCTTTATCATTACCAGCAACTTTCCAAATCCCTTGTCAGATACACCATTCTCTGCCTTCCATTGCAGCAATTCCAGTGTGGTGCCCAGCTTTTTCTTGTCACCTACGCAATTCGGGTACAACAATTTTTTGTGATCCTCTAACATGCGCTGCAACTTCTTCTTCTCCAAATCACTTGCGCAGTTTCTCTTTGCATCGGCAATGGCCCGACCTAGATCATCAACGGACTCATCTGATGCCTCTTCTTCAACTTCTTCCCGCATTGCCGGCTCAGCTTCTTCCCGCATTACCGTCTCAGCTTCTTCCCCCATTGTTGTATCATCGTATTCAGGGAACCCATGGCCAGGATAGCTGTCGTCGTCCTCTTCTTCTTCATTGTCTTCCATCATAACCCCTCTTTCTCCGTGCTTGGTCCAAACATTATAGTGGGGCATGAAACCGGACTCAAACAGGTGGACGTGAATGGTTCTTGACGTAGAGTAATTGCGACCATTCTTACAGCCAGCACATGGACAAGGCATAAAACCATCCACCCGCTTGTTTGCCTCAGCCGCAAGCAGAAAAGTATGCACGCCCTCAACGAACTGGGGAGAGCATCGGTCATCGTACATCCATTGCCGGCTCATCTTCATTACACAACACCGAATAGACCAAATTAATACAAGTTCATACATAAAGTTCATACAACACTTAGATGCAACAAACAAATAACTCTCTAGCTAAAGCATTTAAATGAAACAACAAATGCGATCAAGATCGCAACTAAGGTAACAATTGATCCAACAGCATAATGATACCAAGCCTCACTATCGATGGCATATTTTCTAATCTTTCTAATCTTCAAGCGCATTTTCTCCATCTTGATCTTGTGATCATCGACGACATCGGCAACATGCAACTCCAATTCCATCTTCTCCCCCTCAATTCTTTTCAATTTTTCTTTCAAGTACTCATTTTCTCTTTCAACTAAATTTAACCTCTCGACAGTAGGGTCGGTTGGAATTTTCGGTTCACATACCTCCTAGATAAAAATATCTATGTCAACTTGATGGGCATAATTTGTCATAAACACGAAATGCAACAAATAGTTTTAAAAGAGAATATACCACATCCAAATCATAACAAGGACGAGGGCCGACGGGGACGGATATCAAAACCATGGCACTATGTATAACAAACAACGTACGGGTAAGATAGTTATACGAGTAACTATATATCCAAATCACACAAACATCAATTTTTTATATAAAATTTCATGAACAAGAGGCTCACCACAAGGTGGTGCCGGCGACGGGACGGTGGGGGCGATCGACGGTGGTTACCACGGAGATTTAGAAGGCACTAAGTAAAACACACCTACATATGCAAACTAAGTGTTATTTTTGACCTCAAATTGCATATAAATCAAATACTAGCACATATATATATTTCCTCCTAAATTACTAAACTCACAAATTAATCACTATATAAAGCATTGCAAGAGCTAATCTAGCAATGAGAGATGAAAGGACAAAGTTGCTAACCTTTGTGATCATTTGAATGGATGGGGGCCTTCAAATCTTGACAAATTTTGGGCAAAATGTGTGATGAGCTCGAGAGGAAGAGGGGAAGAACAGAGAGGAGAGGGGAAAGGGGAAGAACAGAGCGAGCTCGGGTGTACGAAGGGTTTACGTAGGAAGACCTTTAGTACCGGTTCGTGCCAAGAACCGGTACTAAAGGGCCTGGAGGGGCCCCAGTCTGACAACATCCTGCCACCACTCTCATTAGTACCGGTTCGTGGCACGAACCGGTGCTAAAGGTTAGCCACGAACCGGTACTAATGAAAGCGGCCCGGCTAGCCGTTGGAACCGGCACTAATGTATACATTAGTGCCGGCTCAAATTCAAACCGGCACTAATGTGCTTCACGTTTGACCCTTTTTCTACTAGTGATAAGGGGACGACCTGTTGGCGGCTTAGGGCAAGAAACAACCAATCGAGAACCGGGCATAGCGTATCTCGCTCCCTGGTCATCGAAACCTCAAGCAATACCAACCCAACTAGACGTAGGCCTTACCTTCACCGTAAGGGGCCGAACTAGTATAAACCTCTCGTGTCCTTTGTCCCGATTAACCCCTTTAAGCTTCCTAGTTGCGATGGCTCCATGACTAAGACCTTGCACGAGGACATCTGTCGTGACAATTCCATGACATATGGTTTAACATTACTTCCATAGAACATTGATTACACAAATACCTCACTCATGATGTCCGACGACTGCCCATCCCCAGAATCAGGTGCATGTAATGATTCATCGTTAAGGCCTGTCTCCGCGTCGGATTCACCGTAATAGTCATACGCATTATGACATTCGGAAATGAACTGAAAAATACAACAGAAATACATGATTACTTATCATATAATATTCCAGAATGAATTCAATTTGCATGCCAACAGAAATTTTCACTTACGTACCTGACTAATATAATCTTCATTCGAGAGCTCCGAATTGTTTTCCTGACCATCATCATGCTCATCAATCTATAAAATTTCAACACAAAATTATAATGTTGTCAGATGGCACCAAAAAATTATAACATGATAATGCCACTCACATTAAAATCTTCCCATTCGTTCCCATTCTCTGACTGATCTCCAAGATCTGAATTTTCATCATCTGACCAATCTTCTATCCAGTCTTTCATCAGTTCTCCAAACTCCATGTCAACCATCATATCGGTTAACTCCTCGTCCTCCATTTCCTACAAAAAATAATATGTATCATCACATATGCAGACATTATCAATGCTGACATATACAACATCTAGCGCACGATAACAGATGTTAAATAAACTGCCCCAACCGGAGAGTGCCCCAACCGAGGGCGTTCTGATCGTGCACACAACCGACGCCAACGACCTCTGACCACCCATGGATCCTCCCCCCTCTCCACACCGGTCATCGGCGTTAAGGTAATGTTAGGTTGGTTAACCCTAGAAAGAAGAAACCCACTTTAGCCCGTGTGATCACTGTGTATAGCACGACGAGCAGCACTAGCAGAACAAGATCTGTGATGGCCTGGACCGCCAGAAAGCTAGGTTACCCGCCCCGCTAGGTTAACCACTACGACGAAAACAGCGGCAGTTCATTTGATGCTGCCGCGAGTGAGACAAACGTGGGGAAACGGGATGCGGTACCTGCGACCGCTCGAGATTCACAAAAGTGCCGCGCGCGCTGTCGGACGAGATCGCCGGCGATGAGATCGCCGCCGCCGATAATCCTACAGAACCTCAATAGAATGATGGTGGAGCTGCGTGATTGATTGACCTGCGTGATTGATGGATCGGCCGTCGGCAGGTCGTACCTGGTCGTGGGGCCATCGGCAGGTCCTAACTTTTTTTCTCGGGATGTCACCTTATACATACGTATGGGATATACGGGTTATACGGGGCTTGGATATGGGCTACAGGGCTTGGATATGGGCAGTGGCGGGCCCGAGAAAAAACAGAAGGCGGGGGTCAAAAATACCCCTGGGAAATTGAGTTAGGGGGATGAACCGGAGCAGGCCTCTGGTTCAAACACATTGACTCACACATCGAGGTGATACAACCGTATAGAAAGAAAAGCGCCCGCCCGTGACAAAATGTTCTTCTCGAAAGAAAAGCGCCCGCCCGTTACTTTAGTTTCCTGACCACCCCGCTCTGACTATCGGTTCCAGCATGGCATTTGAATTATGCCGTGATACCAGATACTCGAATGTTCTTCTAGAAAGAAAAGCGCCCGCCCGTGACGAAATGCAAAGTAGTTTTTTTTTTCTTTGGAAAAGGAAAAATTCTATCTATAGCCGGTTTGCCTTGTCACCTGTTTCTGTGTCTGCCTTTTGTTTGGTCTCCTCCTCTGTTTGGCGTGATTGCTGATCTAGTGATATAGGTAGGCCGGAGGCTAAGAATAACGGGTGATGCGTAGCACTTTGCGAAGCTTAATCGCCGTACGTCCAACCGACAAGTTGAGGCAGATCTGCCCCGGCCGGCTACATTTTCGTTGAGCAATCAATGGAAGGCTAGCTAGAATGGCGTACCACAGGAAGGAGAGCTCGCCGGCGGCGGGCCGGGTGCTGCTGGTGGCGGTGGCGATGGCGGTATTGTTGCTGGCGCAGCATGCGGGGCGCGTCGATGCCAAGATGATCTTGTACGACGTGATGCAGGCGGACGAGGTTCCGGGGCGCAACGGGCTGACCCACGAGGAAGATGAGGCCAACAAGTACACCCGCGGCTGCGAGAGCTCCAACAAATGCAGAGGCTGAGCTCTCTATATAATCCACCCAAGCCAAATAACCAATTTGCACTCCATACATTCCTTAATTACCTTGTTCCTACCTTTTTCTTATTAATAAGCGGGAGATAAATACCCATGCGATTGCCACGGAATTTGGTTGTAACTATTTTAATAAGAATTGGTTGTATGAAACATCATTAGTTAGATGAACAATGCAAACTAAATTTGTATGAAGTGTTGTAGTTTGATTAGTGTATAGCTGTATAATATTTATTGAATATGAGTAACACGCATGATGCATTTCGTCCAATTAGCTTGTCAAGAGCTGGCCGTACATGGTTTGCTGACTCCTAGCGTAACATAGGTTAGGGACCAGTCGACTGAAAATGAATTTGGTGTTTGTCGAATCGTTTCCAGCCTTCGGATACAGATCCAATGGTGTAGATGCCTTTTTCTACCTCTCAATCGTTTTCCTGTTATCTTCTACCCCAAGACGTCAGCTACCACCGACCTAAACGCCTACCGCCATCGTCCGCGGCCAGCGGCGCTCCAGCGCCAGCCTCACATCCCCGCGCACCGCCGCACTCCCATCGTCCCTGGCCAGCCCTCTAACCCTTGCGATAAACAGATTTTTTCCGGTGGACCAGCACCCTCCCCGCTAAGATAGATAGTCGGCAAACCTGCCAACCTAATATAGACACCGGAGTCGCCTGCCACCCTAAGATAGACACAAAGGGCTTCAGCGGTTGCTTCCTTCATGTGAACTCGACTGACCCATATATTATTTTGAGGCAACTTAGAAGTAGCTAAATTGGAATAAACAAATCCCATATTCCATAAAAGTCTTAGTAAATGAGGTTTCCCAATGTTAATAATGCTGTCGAACGATGCGGATGTCCCGGTAGAGAAAGTGATCATGATGCTACATGAGAGCATGGATGGATGGATGGATGGACGGATGGATGGATGCATGGCCGCTCATGTGCACATCATGCTTTCTTCTTCTTCTTCTCTTCTGATCTGCATTGATCGAGACCACGCACCAGGCCACCTAGGCGAATTAGGCGCCATAGCTCCTTCGAGGAGGACAAGCTGCTAGTGGTAACCGGAATCATCGATTGAAGTGTACATGCATGAAGGTGACGCTTGCGTAGCATCTACTACAAATTGACCTATTTTATTCACCACCCGCTTAACTAATTTATTTTCTTCCTTTGAAATGCTTGCACATTTCGCAAAATAAAACATGAATAACGTCGTGAAGGCACCAGAGCAAATCGAGACAAGGAAATTTCAAATGGCTCAGCTAATTTCTCGGACGACGACGACAACAACATCACCATGGAGGGCCTTTTTTTTTTCTAATGGAGGATGATGGGTACAAGCAGTCGGCTGAGAACAACGAACTGAAACCAGACCCCGCAAAAAGAAAAAAATTCTAAAACCACGATGTTTATTTTGGAACAGATGGAGTAACTACTTCCGAGTCGATCGAGCCCGTACGTGCTTGATTATAAAGACATTTCAGTTGCACAATTAATTAAAGCTCCTTAATCGCCACAAAGAAAAAGAGAAATAATACTACTAAAGAGCTGCTTTTGTAGCTAGGTAATATTCTCGCGGCATCAACGTTAAGGCGGTAGCTGCCGTGGTAGTGGTTGGACCGGCAGTGATCAGTGATCACCGTCAGCTTGATCACGACCGGTCGACTGATTGGTGTGGGGCTAGATAGGGCGTGGCATACGTGCACACCGGCCAGCCGCCCACCCGACCCGGGCGGGCATCAACAGCACAAGAGCACAGTGGAGTACGACTGCACAATGATTTCCCTCATCTCCCTCTTTGATTGGAATGCACAGGACTAACAAAAGTCGTCATGACAAATCTCATTACCACTTTAGCTAATTAATTAACCTTGTATTGTTTCAAATTTTGATTCAGATGAACCTCCTACACCGCATGTATGACCATGATTCACACGTCTGAATTCTAAGCAAACGCTTTCGACCGTCGGTTTTGAAAAATGGAGTACGTAATCTTGGTCGGCAGTTTGAGTAAGTATTCAAGCATGTATTATGTGTGATGGATAGCGTGTGTGTGGGTAGCTAGTTTTCTCATTGATCAAGAGACGTACTTAATTGATGGAGTATTGCATGATTACTTGGTTGAATTCAGCCATCATCAAGTAGCTAATTCATTGTATCAGTAGAATCATGAACCCAAGAATGACACATGGGCAAAACTACTGATTAAAATCAATCCATACTCTGGATATCACAAGGGAGGGTTGTAGATAGGGGTAGTTGAAAAGCTTTGTAGCTGAAAAGAAGGTCGTTGCTTTGCAAGAAAAAACAATGCAAACCTTACTATATGTACACATCTACCGGTTCATCTAGAGCTTCAGATGATTAAATAACTTTTGGTGTGCCGCTCCATGGAAAAGTGAGTAAACACATCTCTTTATTAATCAAGAAGCTACATACGGGCGAGATTAAGTACGCAGGGCAACAAACAAACATGATCACATGTACTACTACAAGTAGTTGCAAGCAGCAAGAACAGAACAAAACAAAAGAGAGAGGCAGGAGTCAGATGGATCGGATGAAAAAAAGAAAAAGGAAGAAGAGGAAGAAGAGCAGCTTAATTGGAGCTGGCCGGGCGGGTGATGGAGCTCCGCCGGTCTCTAGTCAGTGGTGATGTGCACGCCGATGACGATGACGAAGAGCGCGATGAGGGCGAAGTAGATGATGGCGTGGACGAGGATGGCCATGGCGCTGGTGTGCATGTTGCCGAACTCCACGAAGTGGTGCTTCCCGGGGAGCTGCAGCAGCAGCCCCGGCGACAGCAGCACGAACAGCACCACCGCGATCACCACCGGCCCCCAGTCCGACATCCTCCCCTTCCCCTTCTCCGACGCCGGCGAGCTTCTTTCTTTCTCTCTTTCTAGCTAGCTCCTCGAGGCAGAGAGAGGGAGGCAATGGAGCAGAGCAAACCAGGAGCAGGGGGAGCAGAGGAGGAGGATGGTGTGATTGTGGAGGGAAAGGCGTGAGGCCTCCCTTTCATCGCCATTCCCATTCGTTTGGTGACGTTTCGCTTTCCCTACCGCCTACGACCACATCGCCCGTTTTCTAGTCACACCTTTTGCACTTGTATTTTCTAGTCACGCCTTTTGCACTTGCGCTTCAGAAAAGAAAAGAAAATGTTTTTTTCTTCTAAATTATTATATACTGTTAGCAGCTACGTGCAAGAAAATATTTTAATCAAATCTTATGATTAGGTAGTCCTTTTTGCAAAAAAGGACCTAGATCTTTTACAAAGGTTTGTAAAAAGGGCAAAGCATCCTATATACATAATAATAAAATAAAATCGAGCACAACCGAAGGACCACTGCCACTGTCGGAGTGGCTGTCTATGCGCAACTATTGACGCTCTCCCCTACCTGAGCCGGCTTGACTTCGTTGATGACAGTCGGGAAGTCTTCATGCACGTGCCCCTAAGGTGCGGCGTACTAGAGCTGATATCATCGCCACTGAACCCTTGAATAGATCTAAAATATCCGACTCCAAATCTAATCGTCTCACACAAACAACGAGAAAGCCTAACCTCATGGCACCAAGGAGACATCAGGAATCTACACCGGCGCTCCATCGAATCCATCCCGATGGACAAACTCGATGAGAATCAAAGTCTGCATGACCAACTCGAAATGAACCACCGCCATTTGCCTGAACGCCGCTCATGCGAGAAAAGAAAAAACCTAATCTAAACTACAAGCCGAAGTCGAGGCACCGAGTTCCCCCTTCCCCACCACGGCCGCCTAAGCGGTAGGCAGAGGGGAGGTGGATCCATGTGCTCACCGGCGAAGCCTGGAGGGAACGAGTGCCCTAGCCGCCATAGTCACGAAAGGGAAAAAGAAATCATAACTTGCCGGGAAGTTTTGTGTATTTTTTTTTGACCATTTATAGTCAAGTTGGTGATTCCAACAACAACAAGAGCAGGGAGAACAACTTTAGAAAAGAAAACTTTTTTAAAATTTCACTTGTTTAGCTCCATGGATGGGGATTTCAAATCCTCAATTATGATTAGCTAGCTATATCTAGGTGATTTCAACGCCACGACCACATCATGGAGAAGAACAACAGCAATTTTGATATTTTTTTAATGAGCTTGTTGATAACAGACAGGCAGACAGGTGGACAGTCAGTGTGAAAGTGAGGTCTCTGTGGCTGGACACCTCTCACTCTCGTCCTCTCCTCCGTGAGAGTGAGTGCTGAGGTCAACTAGCAATGCTCATTGCGCGACCAGCTGACAATGACTTGTCCTGAACTTTTCTTATCTAATCCAGCATATCGTAGCTTAATCTAGAATGAAATCAAGTGGAACCAATGCGGGAGATGTAATTGCGATTAACCTCCAGGAAGCTACATGAAGAAGATGATGATGATCTCTCGTGTTTTCTGGCCGTTCCTGAAACTTCGCTCTCCATCGAGCAAGAACAAGTGGGCAGAGGGCCAAAGGAGGAAAAGGTGGAGAAGAAAATGTGTGTGTAGAGGATACGCAACACCTAAAGCCACACACGCAAAAACAATATGCTAGCTAGCTAGCTGGTCCATGCCATGGCATATTGTCATGACAACTCCGCTTATTTGCTGCAACCATTTCAAAGGACGCAGTGGATATGCTATACTCCCTCCGTTCCTACATATAAGCCTTTTTTAGAGATTCCAACATGGACTACATACGAAGCAAAACAAGTGAATCTACATTCTAAAATATGTTTATACACATTCATATGTAGTTCGTATTCAAATATCTAAAAAGACTTATATTTAGAAATGGAGGGAGTACATTATATGCATGGATGAATATATCATCGAGGATAACAAGGAAAAGAACACTGGCAAGAGTTACCAAGCAAGATCAGCTGCATATCAATTTTTGCTCCTTAATTATATCCAAGTGCATCGAAACGGCAGTATGGCTTTTGTTTGCTGCATGGTGGAGACTGGTTCCCCCATTCAGTCAGGCCGATCTATAGTTAACGCAACTCAGCCATACTCATTCCTGATTTCATCTATTTTCGTATCGTGGGGAAACAATGAAACACTTTCTTTCCTGCCGGCTCCTTGCTTGCTTGGTCTTTCTCTGCACCCCTAAAATCGACGATGATAAGAAGACACAAATAAAATTCACCAGACAAGCTCAACCCCTTTCGTTCCTGAATGCGTGATCCACCCAAGTGTATTCACATGCCTTTTGTTGATGCTATGATTGAGACATGTTTTTCCCATTCAGTTAGGCAGATCAACGTTTTTCTTTCTAGCATATTGTTAACTCCATGGATGTGTTTATTTAATTCTTAATTATGATTAGGTAGCTAAGTAGGTGATTTCAACATCAACAACAGCAAGCACTAGGGCATCAATAAAGAGAACAACCAACTTCAAGAAAGAAAACTTCTTAAAATTTCACTTGTTTAATTCCATGCATGGGACTTTCTTTCCTTACTTTTTTTAAGAAAATGAGGATTATGATTAGCTAGCTAATTAGGTGATTTCAACACAAGATTAACATCAAGGAGAAGGAGAAGAGTGATTTCACTTGTTTTTAATGAGCTTGTTGTTAACAGACAGGCAGGCAGGCAGGCAGGTGGACAGTGAGAGGGTGAGAGCGAGGTGTCTCTGGCTGGACACCTCGCACTTTTTCCTCCGTGGGAGGAAAAAGTGCTTAATTGTGTAGAGGATAAGTAACACCTAAGGCCACACAGACATTGACAATTTAATTGATTTGCTGCAACCATCTCGAAGGACACGTCGGATATACATATATACGCATGGATAATATCATCACAGATAATAAAGAAAAAGCAATCGATGATTCTTAATTTACGGGCAGATAATACATGGAAAACAATGTGTGTAGAGGAGATGCAACACCTGAAGTCACACACACACACACACACACACACACACACAAACAGTACTATGCTAGCTGGCTTGTCCCTGACATGGACAATTCAATTGATTTGCCACAACCATTCGAATGACACAATGGACACACAAACATATATGCACGAATAATTTCTCCAAGATAAGAATAAAAAATCGTATACATACCAGTGTGTGTTCTTCTTTTGTTCATGCATGCATGTTGGATGGACCAAGTGTATCAGCAGTATGGCTTTTGTTTGCTGCATGATGGCGACAGGCTCACCCATTCAGTTAGGCAGATCTGTGAACTTCACATTGCAGGTATGTGCTTAGTCCTAAGTTCATTTATTTATCGTATCGCAGATTATATGATAAAACGCCTGAGACAGGTTTCTGTACATGGATAAAAACAACAAGGATACGAAAATCGAAAAAAGACACGGATATATGCTACCGTAGACATGGAGTTGTTAGCAAGCAAAATCAACTGTATGTCGCTCTGTTCCCCCTTTGTTCCTGGATGCACGACCCATCCAAGTCTGCTGACATCCCATATATTGACCAATGATTGACACAGGTCTTTTCATCCAGTCAAGCTGGTTTATGGATTTCAGTATTTCAAACTAATGGAACGATTTCTTTCCCGTCGATTCCTTGCTTGGCCTTTCTCAGCAAGATGAAATTGATGAAACCCTTTTCACTGCCATTGATCCGACCTGTCTCTAGCTGTTCATGGGTGTTGGTCGCCGCGACGGCAAGGATTGCAAGGATGAGGAACGGTCCTCGTTGTCAACTGGTCTTGACTACTGCTACATGGCTTTGATGTTTGTGTAGTGCGCAGCATTTTGGGGCGTGTTGTAACGGCTTTAGCCTTGTTTTCCGCTAATTGTCTGGACAATTCTCTTCTTAATTAATGGATGTCGCACTAAAGATTCCGGAAAAAAAACTTGATGTCACACTCTCATTTATGGCCGCCATGGCATTATCTCTTCCTTTCTTTGCATTTGCAATTGATTTCATGTTTTTTTTTCCGGCGCATTGAGCAGTGGACATGCAAATGCTGGGTTTGCACTCACTGTGTTTGTACCACCTTGATGCGAAGATTGCATGAGATTCCATTCATCGAAAAATCTTTTCATTTTGCGTTCCTAAATGTTTTGGATGCTTCTGAAATGGATCATTTTATATGCTCTGTTAGGTTGCACTAGCCACAAGTTTAATATGGGATTGATCATCAAAGTTGCTTGGCTAGTTGTGCAAAAGGTCACATGAGTGTCAGGAAAGCATGGTACTTGATATATGTTACTCACCTTATTTTTTGAGAGGAAAATTACTTGCCTTTTTCACTTTACCTGTCAAACCCTTATCATGGTTTTATTCTTTATTGCTGCGAGATTTGAAACTTTGTACCATTTGTGTAGAGCTAAGTATGTGATTTTTTGTGGCTTGAGATAGACAAGATTAGTAAAGCTTGAGTTTTTATCTGGAACCAACTTTTGATGTTTTCTAAGGTTATAAAAGAATGTGGCATTGGTAGAGTATGGCACGTCCCATCAAGATTCTAATCCAACAAGAAGAAGCTGACCATTTCACTTACTGTTATTGAGTTTGCCGATGATAGACATGGAGAGATGGTGAGAGTGAGGATACTTATTTTCTAGATAATGGAAGAACATATAACTTTCTCCTTTGTGTGGGGAGTGGTAACTGGTGAGGTCCACTAGCAGGCAAATGCTCAATGCTCTCTTTTCTAATGAAGGTTGTTCTTAACTAGTTCTGAATTACATGGAGGATCGGCTGCCCACCTCTGATTAATCCATGCATACATCTAAATTATCCAAAGTCAGAAATTCATCAAGAAATCCTAAATAGATCCAACCTGAAGATTAAACGTAGTGCAGTGGAGGAACATAGGAGTTGTAAATGTTATTAGCATGCACTGATCAACTAGGTTATTCGGCCATCCGTTGTTGAACTAGCTAGCCAGAGCCATAAGGAGGAGGAGGATGTGAAGATGACACGCACACAATATCAAGTTTTTGGGTGTGTGCTCGTGTTGCATATTTCACTTTCCATCAAGAAATTTTTTTTTTTGGTATAGGATGGCAGAATGAAAATAACGAAAAACAATATATGGAATTACGGATGCAACAACTAAGGTCATACCCACCACAAGAATTGTGTGTGTTATAGCTAGTTCAGCAGATGACAGTATTGCCAGCTTCTCCTTTGTTCTAGCTAGGACACAAATTCGATCCACTGATTTGAGGCATCGATCTGCCGCAACTCCTCAAAGGACATATAGACAAGGCGAAGAACTAAATAAAGTTGCAAAGCAAAATTATCGAAAAAATATGATCCCAGAGATACACAGTAATGTTGTCATCAAATCTCAAGAATATAAATTTCACATGATCCCACCATGTAACATATCCCAGGTCAGCAATGACTGAGCTCAGGCTAACTAATTAACAAGAAGCAAGAACCAAACAGACAGAAAGAGCAAAAGAAACAGCTAGAACAGGATGAAGCAGAGTATTGTACTACTCATGATGAGGAGCCGAACTCGATGTGGACGCCAACGACGACGAGGAAGAAGGCATCGAGGGCGAAGAAGATGATGGTGTGGATGAGGATGGAGACGACGCTCGTGTGGAATTTGCCGCACTCGATCGTCCGTGACTTGCCAGGGATCTGGAAGACAAGCCCTGGGGACAGAAGGATGAAGAGCATGAAGGAGATGAGCACTGGACCCCAGTCTTGCATCTTCTTCTTCTTCGTCTTCGTCTTTGGGATGACGATGATGATGAATACTCAAGCCAGCTACAGCTATGCTTCTAGGTGGAGGCGCCAACCAAACTCTCGGACAGAGTCTAGGCTAGGAGTAGATGGAGTGTCGTCGCTCTTCCTACCATGGTTGGCTACGTTGTGATGTGAGCGGCGTATGGTATTTCGCGAAAGGGATGCCAGGTTGGTGGCCCCTGATGGCGGGCCGCATGGTTGCTCTTTGGCAGGCATTATTGCGCTGGTGGTGGCTCCCCTCCTGGGTTGTGGGGGCAACGGGAGGTGTTGCGGTTAGTATCTCAGACGTGCCCTCTCTCTCGGAGGGGCAGCGTCCTGATCAAGATCGCCGCGCTAGTCCTAAGGACCTCGTGGTGGCACAGGTGAGTTGCCGAGCAAAAGCTTCGTGCCTTGGCATCGCCGCCGCCGACACTCATGGGTGCCGCGCTCTTCTTGAAGACGTCGTTGTGGTTCTTCTCTCGGTGTCACGGCTCCGGGTGTAGACCTTTGTCTGGTGTGGACTCGGCAGGGGCGACGCCGTGCGGGGTTCTTCCTCTTGGGGCCGTTGTCGTGGAGTTTAGGTGTGCTAGGTCGTAGCGTGAGGATGTTTTGTTCTTCCGGTGCTTGTTGCTGGTAGCGTAGAAGCGTGCGTTTTGCATGTGCCGGGTAACTCAGGATCGACTTTGTAAGGGCTACCTGACCATATTGTATCGTTTGGCCGTGTACATCTTTGGATGTTGCTTTGTTTATAAAGCGGGGCAAAAGCCTATTTCGAGAACAACGAAAACAACAGCAACAGCAAACAGATCAACAACTTTAGAGTAGTTTTTCTTTTAAATTTTCACTTGCTTAATTAACTACATGCATAGGACTTTCTACAGTGTTTTAGAGAAGGACAACTATGATTTGCTTGCTAGCTAGTTAGGTATTTCAACACAACATTAACAGCAAAGAGAAGGAGAAGAACTGTTAACAGCCAGGCAGGCAGGTGGAGAGTGGGTGTGTGAGAGTGAGGTCTCTCTGGCTTTTTCCTGTATGGCTACTCCTACTTCCTTCGCTGACAAAGACTTGTTCTGAATCCGTAATACTGATTCACAGTAATGATGGTGGATTGACTATACCTTGACTAATCCATGTACAACGAAAATTANAGACCTTTGTCTGGTGTGGACTCGGCAGGGGCGACGCCGTGCGGAGTTCTTCCTCTTGGGGCCGTTGTCGTGGAGTTTAGGTGTGCTAGGTCGTAGCGTGAGGATGTTTTGTTCTTCCGGTGCTTGTTGCTGGTAGCGTAGAAGCGTGCGTTTTGCATGTGCCGGGTATCTCAGGATCGACTTTGTAAGGGCTACCTGACCATATTGTATCGTTTGGCCGTGTACATCTTTGGATGTTGCTTTGTTTATAAAGCAGGGCAAAAGCCTATTTCGAGAACAACGAAAACAACAGCAACAGCAAACAGATCAACAACTTTAGAGTAGTTTTTCTTTTAAATTTTCACTTGCTTAATTAACTACATGCATAGGACTTTCTACAGTGTTTTAGAGAAGGACAACTATGATTTGCTTGCTAGCTAGTTAGGTATTTCAACACAACATTAACAGCAAAGAGAAGGAGAAGAACTGTTAACAGCCAGGCAGGCAGGTGGAGAGTGGGTGTGTGAGAGTGAGGTCTCTCTGGCTTTTTCCTGTATGGCTACTCCTACTTCCTTCGCTGACAAAGACTTGTTCTGAATCCGTAATACTGATTCACAGTAATGATGGTGGATTGACTATACCTTGACTAATCCATGTACAACGAAAATTACTACGTACATGATTAAAAATCCAAGGGTCAAATCCTGATCAATCGATCCGGCAAATTCTGCACGAATCTAGCATGACATCAAGTGTGATTAACAGGAGTTTCAATTATAATTAGCCTCCGAGAAGCTACATGGAGGAGGATGTAGTCGTGTTTTGTGGCCTTGTCAGAAACTTCGCTTTCCATCAATCTGAAAACAAGTGGTAGAGGGAAAAGAATGAAAAAAACATGTGTAGAGGATACGCAACACATAAAGGCCACACACACAAAAACAACAGTATGCTAGCTGGTCCATGACATTGACAGGTCAATTGATTTGCTGCAACCATATGTACGAATAATATCGCCAAGGATAAGAGACGGAAAAAAATATAAATATACTGATAGGCTCTTCTTTTGTTAATGGATGCATGTTGCATGAGCCAAGTGTATCGGCAGTATGGCTTGTGTTTGCTGCATGATGGCGGCAGGTTCCCATTCAGTTAGGCATGCTAAGTCCTAAATTCATTTATTCACGTATCGGGTAGAAGGAGAACAAATTTCATTTCTTTTCTGTCGGTTCCTTGTTTAAAAGAAAATAGAAAAAAAGACACTTATATAATTACCAGACAAAATCAATTGTATGTCGCTCATCTTCCCTTTTTGTTCCGTATCAGTATCAACGATCATAGTACTAACAGCTTTCTATACTGGAGGTAGTAAATTCAATAAAAGAAACCTGGAGACTATCTGAACACTTTGAAACAATATATACAAACTTATATCAACTAACGACAGAAATCCAAAAGAAATGTTCATGTCTACGTGGAGTGAATCGATCAAGCCGTGCAAAGCCCTAACAATTTCTATTGTATTAATAACTCATATGACAATACAACCGCTCCATATGAAAAGGTAATATGATGATTCATGAATGCTTATCCATCTTATAAATATATTGTGCAAAAAATATCGAGTTAGCTCAGAGAAAACGGTGTCTAGAACAATCTTTACATTAATAGTGTGATCTATCTCAATGACTCACACAAGATTACAAAGTTTGTTCCCTTAAGTATGCCAATCTGGATACGCCTAACAACATGTAGAACATGACAAACTAACTCGGAACAAGGGACAAAATCTAGATCAATGTTTGAAGTGTAAAGTGAATACGATGAGTCATTTGTCATTATCAAGCATACCATACACCTAGATGATATGTGCAAGAACAATCAACTATGACGAACAATCCAAAATCACGCTAGTAAGTAGTACCATAAAACACGACATACCAAATTATTGTAAATGATAAGCTTAAGAGCACAATTTCAAGAAGCAAGTGTGAAGATTACAAACTTAGTTCCCTTAAGTTATGCCAATCTGGATACACCTAACAACATGTAGAACATCACAAACTAAATCGGAGAGACGAACAAAATCTAGATCAGTGTTTGAAGTGTAAAGTGAATACGATNTATGACGAACAATCCAAAATCACGCTAGTAAGTAGTACCATAAAACACGACATACCAAATTATTGTAAATGATAAGCTTAAGAGCACAATTTCAAGAAGCAAGTGTGAAGATTACAAACTTAGTTCCCTTAAGTTATGCCAATCTGGATACACCTAACAACATGTAGAACATCACAAACTAAATCGGAGAGACGAACAAAATCTAGATCAGTGTTTGAAGTGTAAAGTGAATACGATGAGTCATTCGTCATGATCATGCCTTCGATACACCCAGATGATATGTGCAAGAAAAATCAACTATGATGAACAATCCAAAATCACGCTAGGAAGTAGTGCCACCAAACACAACATACCAAATTATTAGGTCGATAATCTTAAGTGCACCTTTTCAAGAAAAGAGTGGGAAGATGAAAACAAAATATGTCATGCCTTCTATAAATATGACTACACCATGTGGGTCTCTTCCATCATCCAACCTTCAAGCACCTAGAGCAGAAACACCAAAGTCAAGTGAGCAATAGTAAACACAAATCAAACATGAAGACGTTCATCATATTTGTCCTCCTTGCTATGGCGATGAGCATCGCCAGTGCCACTAGGCAACTAAGCCCTATTGGCAAGGAGTTGCAAACACCACAAGAACAATTCTCCCAACAGCAATTTCCTCAACCACAACAAATCCTCCAACAACAACAAATCCCCCAGCAACCACAACAATTCCCCCAACAGCAATTCCCGCAACAACAATTGCCCCAACAGCAATTCCCACAACAACAAATCCCGCAACAACAATTCCCCCAACCACAGCAAATCCCCCAACAACAACAAATCCCACAGCAACCCCAACAATTCCCTCAACAACAACAATTTCCCCAACAACAACAATTCCCCCAACAGCAATTCCCGCAACAACAATTGCCCCAACAGCAATTCCCACAACAACAAATCCCGCAACAACAATTCCCCCAACCACAGCAAATCCCCCAACAACAATTACCCCAACAACAACAAATCCCCCAGCAACAATTCCCCCAACAACAGCAATTCCCGCAACAACAAATCCCCCAACAGCAATTCCCTCAACAGCAATTCCCACAACAACAACAAATCCCGCAACAACATATCCCCCAGCAACCACAACAAATCCTCCAACAACAACAAATCCCCCAGCAACCACAACAATTTCCCCAACAACAACAATTCCCCCAACAACAATATCCCCAACAACAAGAATTCCCCCAACAACAACAAATCCGCGACCAACCACAACAATTCCCCCAGCAACAGCAATTTCCCCAACAGCAATTCCCGCAACAACAATTTCCCCAGCAACAACAATTCCCACAACAACAACAATTCCCCCAACAACAACAATTACCTCAACAACAATTCCCCCAGCAACCACAACAACAATTCTCCCAACAACAATTTCCCATACCATACCCACCCCAACAACAAACACAAGAAGCTTCCCCATACCAACAATACCACAACAACAACAACCATCTGGAAGCGACATTATAAGTATCAGTGGCCGATGAAATGAAGAGATGTAATACTAGACAGGTGAATCATCGTCGTTAGTCAATGGAGCATAATGTAACGGGTATAAATAAAATGATGTGCACCATCATGTGTAACCCCGACCTGTACTAGTTCAAACATGGGAATAAAAGACAAATAAGTTCTTTTCTGAAGCACATTGCTGGCAATTGTTACATTCACGCCATATT
>LR880966.1:642345-659258 GCA_904067115.1 Aegilops sharonensis
CAACAATTCCCCCAACAACAATATCCCAAACAACAACAAATCCGCGACCAACCACAACAATTCCCCCAGCAACAGCAATTTCCCCAACAGCAATTCCCGCAACAACAATTTCCCCAGCAACAACAATTCCCCCAACAACAACAATTACCTCAACAACAATTCCCCCATCCACAACAATTCCCCCAGCAACCACAACAACAATTCCCCCAACAACAATTTCCCATACCATACCCACCCCAACAACAAACACAAGAAGCTTCCCCATACCAACAATACCACAACAACAACAACCATCTGGGAGCGACATTATAAGTATCAGTGGCCGATGAAATGAAGAGATGTAATACTAGACAGGTGAATCATCGTCGTTAGTCAATGGAGCATAATGTAACGGGTATAAATAAAATGATGTGCACCATCATGTGTAACCCCGACCTGTACTAGTTCAAACATGGGAATAAAAGACAAATAAGTTCTTTTCTGAAGTACATTGCTGGCCATTGTTACATTCATGCCATATTTCGATTTACATCCCTAACTACAATCTCAATGTTATGGGCTATCTACTTATTTATGAAGTGTAGTATTATGAACATAACATAATTAACATGTCTGAAAGTTGGCTCAAATTGAAGTACTATTTATTCAAGAGTAAGGAGTAATTACAGTTTAACATTTCAATGGAGAGTTCAAATTGTAGAATGCGTTGTTAATTCCCCGAAGAGGAGAGGATGATGTAGTATAGTAGAGATATGTATTTCCCTCAGTTAAGAACCAAGGTTATCAATCCAGTAGGAGAACCACACAAAACCTCGTTAGCAGCACCTGCACACACAAAAGCGAACACTTGCACCCAACGCAAATAAGAGGGTTGTCAATCCTATTAGCGGTTATTTGCAAGGATTAATTCTGACAGTGATACTTAGATAAAATAAAATACTAAATAAAATAAAAATAAATAAATTGCAGCAAGGTATTTTTGTGTTTTTTATATGATAAAAGTAGACCCGGGAGGCATAGTTTTCACTAGAGGATTCTCTCTTGATCACAGAACATACGGTAGGTAAACACATTACTGTTGGGCAAGCTATTATATACTAAAAGGAAAGTACGGGTCCAAAATAGAGAAATAGGCTAGAAAATCCAGCGTTAATTAGAAAATATGAACCCTTGATCCGTTTAATTTTAAAAATTAAGAATCTATGACCGTTCAATATGCGTAACAAGGTAGGGCCTGGATAACTTCCCGCGTAACGTGACACATGTAAGAAACACAAACATGGGTCCAGTTAAGGCAAACACGTAGATGTGTTGAAGTGGGAATGGATAGAATTGCTACGTCCGAATATGCAAGGGATAGAAAAGAAGAAGAAAACTAAAGAACACTAGTAGAGTGCCCGTGCGTTGCCACGGGCCTTAAAAAAATTAAGAACATTCTTTTGTTGATACTGGGTTATTCTGAGCATTACTATGTCTTCCTATTCATTGTGGATTGGTTGTTACTGATTGCATATCAAATGTCACACGTATACAAAAGATAGCCAATAACATACAAAAAATAATTGAAATCCTCTTCACATGTAATCTATTTGGATAAAAATGTAATTCACTAACATATACTATCAGATCTAACGGAGAAAATAAAGAAAGTGGTACAAAAACATATAACTCGTTATTGTGCATTACAAATGATAGGTGGCACATGGATGCCTTTTTATGCTTAAGACCAATCATCCCATGAAAGCATATCTATTTTTATTATCTATTAATTAAAGAGAACACATGCAGGATTTTGTTCCCTTATTCCACAATTCTACAACCAGACACTTGATTGCATTTTGCAATTCCCTGGCAAACCATTACACAAGAAATTAGGCACTTGAAACCATACAGGTTGTGACACATATCTAACCATTAAGACCATGGAAACAAAAAATGTTTTAACATTTTCCCATCTACTATTCATAGCTTGGACAGGCCCCATCCATTTTTCTTGGCTTGGAAGGACTAAGGTCCCTCCAACTGCGCTCAACTTCTAGTATATCTCTTCTTTGAAGGCCATGAGAACAGTCATTCAGTAAGATCGTTTGTGATCATAAATGGCAATTATAGTAACTATGCATCTAATTTGTTGCGGTAGGCTTTTAACCTAGTGTTTTCCTAAAAAAAGGATACTCAAGTGAATAAAGCATTGCTCAAGATAGCATTGTGAGTTGGTTCGTTTTAAGATCATGCGAACTTTTACAAGGATGTCGATAACGTCCACCTCATCTAGTAGATTCTCAAGGAAAAATATCCTATTCTACACATATATCAAACCTATATTATTTTTAGTGTAAATTAAGCCTTGAGATTCAACTTTGGCTTATATTTCATTCAATATGTAATTCTGTATACATGGAAGAATATTTCATTTAAAAATCAGAACTTGTCTCATTATTAGCAGCAAATATTTTTTGTACAATATTAAACAAGTCGAAAATCATTTCTCCCTCATACGTTCGGCCGTGTTAAAATGGGTGCCCAGCAGACTCCCCAAATTCAACCGTCTGGGCTCCCCCAAATCCTACTCATATGTGGGGAAGAAATGTAGTTGTACGGACTATTCGCCATGTTATCTCCAACACATTGTTCCAACACAAGAACTACACCCTACAACACACCCTTCCCACTCGGTTTCCTTGTAGCAGGACATTTTTTGCTGGAACCTGTCCATTAAAACCGGATGACGCATGTAGAAGATTATAGGATGCAACTCAATTGTATTCATGGGAGTCTGTTCAATATATACAGGGGATGTCCCGCGAGCCAGGGGGGCGTCGGTGCCGTGGCAGACGCGGCGGCCGGGGCGGCGACATGTCATGGTGTGGAACTAGTGCCAGGAAATAGTGCATAAGCTAGAACACCACTCACTACTACCTACACCATATCCTCCATTAAGGAAGCACCACACCATACCAGAAAGCACGAAACTCTTGTTAGTGTAAAAAGGAAAATAACATATATACACACGGAAGAAATGACTTGAGAAAACTAACCAGATGAGTAGCCTACTGATCTGTAACTAATTATGCGTATTCTGTAGCATAATAGCTGATGTGTATTCTGTAGCATAATAGTACAACTTAGCAGGAAAACTGATAATCTGTATGCATTTTCTGTCAAAGTCGACAACCTGTTCATACCAATGTAAATTATCTTCCTTGAATCGGATGCAACTATATATACATACATGTTGATGATTTAAGGAGTCAGTCAGAAGACAAGGGGGAAGTAAACGAGGATATGTCGAATCTGCCTGTGAACGAAAGTACTATTACCTTTTTTTTCTTCTCAGATCCCATACTACATTTACATAATCATAAACTCTGTAATTGAACGGATTAAAGAATAGGCTGCCATACAAACATTACAACAATGTAAGTAATGTAGCTCCTGTGACATTTCACAAAAACGGCATTTTTCTACACTTTGAGTACAAGATTTCCTAAAGAAGATTTGTGCTGAAGCTTGAAACCCGTAAAACAAAAGACAAGACAAGCAAATAAGGGTTAGAAACCAAAGCTCTAAGAACCAGAATTCAAGATGTGATAATCCTATGATGTTGAGCTGCGCATCATAGCACATTGGAAAGTGTCTCTCACTTGATGAATATAATTTCAAAACATGATTTTAGTCTGCAAAACAATCAGAATCAGGTCAATGGAACAATGGCATCTGAGATTTTTTTCGAGAACGCATCGGCTCGAGACGGCATCTCAGTTCGGCCTAGGAAGCATGCGAGGCAGTGAACCTTGGTGAGGCACAAATGCGTGAGCATCCCATCTAGGGCGTTCTCCCTCTCTATGTCAGTCGAGGCCGGCAGGCGGCCAACGATTCCACCATTTAGTACACAGTATATATAGTGTATTTAAAAGAATTTTTATCCACCATAACATACACTTCCTCCATTCTAAATATAAGTCTTTCTATGGATTTCAATACAAACTACATACGAATTTATATAGACATATTTTAGAATGTAGATTCACTCATTTTGCTTTGTATGTAGTCTGCAGTGGAATATCTAAAAAAGACTTATATTTAGAAACGGAGGGTGTAGTACTAATTATATTACCAGAAATTCAGTGAACAAATTTTAACACATCTACACATATTTATATTGAGCTTTTCGACAGAATTTGGAACATCCTAGATGTCTCCTTACTAATCAACTCCCTTTTTTTTGGTTTGATTATTCACGCCTCTATACAAATCAATTTGGTTTACTATCCTTAACAGTATAAAGTTCAAATCACTTTCCTCCCAAATTATTTACTTTTTGCAATATTGGTATCTTCAGACCCAAATAACAAAATACTATTACTAAGTAAATTCAAGAGAGGCAATGCACGTAGAAATACTAAGAAATTAAGTGCACCTTCATGCGTGGGCTGGTAGTAGGTTTTTACAAAATAAAAATTGCACTACATACATAGATATTAGAGAATTTAAATATGACATGCATCCTAACAAGAGAAAAAATATCCCCAAACTCACATGGGTAAGCAAATTAATTGTGGATACGTAGATCCTTTTACGTGTGCATAGAAATAGCAATATAAATGAATTAACCAAGCCCCAGCATGCTGACCTTATAGACGACTGCAAGGAATTGTTTCTCTTGTTTCATTGTAATAGTGGATAGGGTCGTCTCCTTGCTAGTGCCTACAAAGAAAAGACCAATTGACATAAGATTGGAAAAAGGCTATGCCGTGGAAAAAGTGAGCTAGACGGGGTTGCTGACGGAAGATACATGCTATTTGTACCAAGTATGTAGACTGTAGTGAAGAAATGCATCATGTTTAACATCAGGACATGCTATGTATTAAGTTGATATTAATAACTTCCAGGCAGGCAAAATTTAAGAAAAATGTTGCGTGAATCTAAATTGCATACTAAATGATTCAGAATTGAATCTGAGAACAAAACTAAGAGTGCTCCTCCATCTAAACAATCCACAAGTACTCGTTAAACTGGAATTATTTATCACCTTAACTTAGCCATAGTAATTC
Organism: Aegilops sharonensis; assembly: GCA_904067115.1. Taxonomy (NCBI): domain Eukaryota; kingdom Viridiplantae; phylum Streptophyta; class Magnoliopsida; order Poales; family Poaceae; genus Aegilops; species Aegilops sharonensis. The sequence goes on from LR880966.1 coordinate 647,400, forward strand.
TGAAGACTGGATTTCAGAAACAACAATTCTAATCATCATTACAAGGGAAATTACCCATATTCTTGTTTAAGGCTATCGGTAGTAAGACTGGCGTTTTCCTATGTTTTTATTTCTTTGTGAAATCCGACTATCAACTCTCGATGAGGATAACTGGAAGTAGCTAACCAGCAGACTCGTAGCAACAACAATGTGAAGTTTATGGATATATGATATTTCTCATTGCAATTAATGCCACTAAATTTATTGATCCATCAAAATCATGCATAAGTACAGAATAAAATGAATCTGAGTTGAGGGTAATAAGGATTAAACGAAAGAATGAATGGATCGCGCACCTACCATTCATAAGTTCTTCTCTGGTTGGAAATGGAACCCAGTACGTGTCGCTGCAGCATCCTTCTCTTCGGTGCCGAGGAACCCCATTTGGCCATCAACTCCGGTGCCACCATCAACATCTTCTATACCGTTTCCACCACTGACATCTTCTTCCCCAACTCAGTCACGAAGACCTGTCCACCATGTTTCATTTTGTATTACATTACTCTCACATATCGCACATAGTACTATTCAACCATGCATATCTGTGAAAATATAGGAATGGATCTCTATTACAACAATAACTACACACTTTTTCTAGAGTGACTTATATATATGCTTGCTACAACTATCTTCTACACACTACCCTTGCTGCAGAATCGGCTGCGGTCTCAGGTTCCTTCTCTCACTAACCACCGGTGTCACAATTTTTTTGTGGTTATTCTGAATAGTTGGCGTTGTCTCCCTCTAAGACTTGTGCGTGAGAAGAGGCGACCCATTGAACACGCATTGTTATACGCCATGCAAGAAATCTCCGCACTACACCACGCACCGCCGACCACAATGTCAAGTCCATGATCAAAATTAAGAAGTGTTCTTGGCTTCCAGCCTTGGCCAAAAACTGCCACCAGAACGCCATGTGGTGTCTCAAGAGGCGGGGAAGATTCTGGGGAAGCACCAGGACATACCTTCTACATCTCGGTGGTCGTGATGGGTGGCGTTGGTCTCATTGCCCCCTAGCAATGGCTCCATGGAGGGTTAGGGATTTTTCGGAGGGTGCTTTTCATTTGGATGAGATGTGTGCCTCCCTCCCGTGAGCTTGCGACAATGCGCTCGTGACCTTCGTCCTCCACGCGTCATTGCCACATGAAACTGAATGAAGAAACAGTAGGCATATTGCTTCATGAAAAATCAAATACTATTGCAACTAAATATATAACGGAGTAATGAGAGTTTCGAGGTTCTTGTGTGTATAGTGAGCCGGCAATAAGGTACAAGTATGTTCTTATTTCATCAGTTTTATGTTTGTAGCACTGACAATACTTTTAAGCCACTGACTATTATAATCTATGAAAGAATCTTCCTGAGCAAACAAACTCGGGCCATATGAGTCTATTTTATTTTTTATTTTGCAAGAAACCATGTAAAGTCCACTGATATTTGATAGTTGAAAAATTGGAAACTAAACATTAGCATATTCTAGGGGACCAACACGAGTGAGATATGTGGCCAGCAGTAAAGAATATTGACCACTCACAACATAAACAAAATTGTTCAACCTGATGTACCTGGAAATTATCGGCGTGGACGAGGTCTGCTCAAATTTTCCAGAAGCACAAATTCAAAGTCCCAGTTAAGTATATAGTATACTGCTTACCGAAGAAATCATAATATTAGATTATTCTATAACTAAGGCATGTAAAGGTTGGAACACGCTGAATAAATGTCACTTTAAAAATAGCCTTGAATTTTTCTATAGTTAATTGCCCTTGCGATGCAATAGAGACATACATATTTGAGTGGCTCAACGACAATCGTCCTGTAAATCTTCCCTCCCTCTCTGATCTTCCTCTCTCTAAATATATGCCCATCTCCCTTCCTCCTATCTCCCTCTCTCTACATATATCCCCATCTTCCTTCCCCCGCTCTCACTTCCTACCACCCTCTCTCGCTCATTGTAGGCGTCACATGGGACTCAGGGTGGACGGCACGAGCGGTCTTTAGGACCGGCTCGTGGCCCGCTCGGTCCGGCCAGGCTCGGTCCTGGCCCGGCATGAAATCCAGCCGGTCCGGGCCCTGCAAACGGGACCGAAAATCTCTCGGTCTGGTCCGGTTAAAGCTCGGTCCGACCAAGCGGACCGGCGAACGCGAGCTCTGGCATGGCGGGAGCATGGCAGGGGCATGTCGGGACGAGGCGGGGGCGTGGCGGGGGCGTGCCCAGGGCGTACCAGGGGCGTGGCGGGGGCGTGTCGACGTCGTGGCAGGCGCGTGGCGAGCACGTGGCCGGAGCTGCGTGGCGGGCGCGTCGGTCGTGCACTGGTCAGCGCCGCCGTCGTTCATCCGCGCGGCCACCGGCCTCCCTGACGCTGGCAAGCATGTCTACTGGATGCGCCACTCCCAGATCTATCACCTGGAAGGTAGAACTTGAAGCGGGAGGCCCTACACCGCCGCTGCACACTGGCCGTCGTGCACCGGCCGTCGTGCAAGATTCTTCGTGGTTGTTGCTTCCCGAGCTCTGCCTGGCCGCCGTGAGTCACAGAAGTCGCCGGACACCTCCACGACGAGCCACTCTGCCTCCAGCGCCCTCCCCGCGTCGCCGTGCTCCGGCGCGAGCTCTGTGGTGACCACCGGCCGGTCCAAACGAGCCGCTCGGTCCGGCTCGGGCTTTCGTCGCTGCGGTCCGGTCCCTGAAAACAGGACCGCGACGCTGCTCGGTCCGGTCCGGTCCGGACCGCCGACGGCCGGTCCAAACGACGGCTCGGTCAGGGACCGGACCGGCCCGGACCGTGTCCACCCTGACATGGGACAGACATTTTGTAGAGTACTAATAATTTCCAAGGACCATTGTTCGCCTACATCTATAGCACAGGACTCCCTTCCTCCCACCCGCTCTTCCTAAGGTCTTCCTACCTTCCTAAGGTCTTTCCACGACAAATGAAAGGGAACAGAGAAGTAGCGGAGGTTTGCTTCGAATATTCTTCCATTGAGATACCATGCTGAACGGAAGCTTCTTCATCGATTCCTTCACCTATATAACAATCATGAAGCATATCAAATAGGACTTGGTGTTCAGTAAGCAGCTGGAAAGGATTAAATGGAGTCCGCCTTTCATGAAGTCCCTACCAATGTATCCCATCGGATGTCTCTTGCGTCAACTCCATAAAACAGTTGTAACAAACTTCTTCCCTGCTCAATATATTGTAGCAACTGTGCTGCATTTGTAGAAGAACATGACTCACAAGGAACAATCATTTTCTCTAAATAAAACATAAGAAACAGGCTGTATGTTGACTTACTCCTTTTAATCAAACATGCTCCATGGCATGGCACAAGTCTTCATGTTCCTACCAAAACCGCAACCGAGTTGCAGAAGCACTTGGTCTTATCTCGTAATCTAGCAAACAATCAGAACTACCACCAAATGTGACTACCACGGTACCACATATGCTATGTCATGGTATCACATATCAATCTGTCACGAGTCATAAGACAAGAATAATACTATAGCCAAGATCTAAATGGGGCTTCACTGCAATCTACAACTGGATTTTGAAAGAAGCATAACCGAAGCATGTTGAACAAGTAAATATATTGTACAAACATATTCTAATGGTGTATATATGTATATGCAGCAAGTGGAAAAGTAAGAGATGCAGACAACAACAATTGTCAGAGCACTTCAAAATATCATGATTAACTGGCGGCAAATAAATCATGAAACATGGGCTGTAACTTTCAACAAATAAACCAAACATCATAATCTCAGCACCCATCGGCATTGCAGGTGACGACCATGTTGCTACCCTTGCCATTGTGGTTACGGTCATCCAAATCTTCCTCCTCATCCTTCGATATAAATAATGCCCAGCATTGTGAACACTGTGACTCGGTTTTGACCTGCATCCATGCAAGTGAGATGGATCAGAGACTGATCTTCATGAAAAGGAGAGGAAAACTATTGGAAAATAGAGGAACCCCAATGAATCTTGTTCACATACATTTGGTGTGTAGATGGATGGTTGCAGCAGTGCAACAACAACGCATGCCGGCATCAAACGAAATATTTCTTACGTCGATTGCTTGCAAGACTCGGTAGGGCGGAGGAGCCTTGGTGTAGATGGATACGGTCTGCGTCGGCTACGTACTTTCCGTTAGATCACATACATACACAGTGGTCACTAAATGTGCACAATCAGCTCAGAATTCAAGAATCAAGGAACTGTATTACTAATAAAGACTAAATGTGCACGTTCCAATTGTGAACTACAAGGATGCTACTACAATAGAATCGCTATTAAATCGGAATTACAAAAGACTGAAGAAATTACTGTTATGAGCACTCTTCGAAAGTTCAGAACCAGATACTTGCTAAACTTTGTAAGTTCTTAAACTGTATAAATCTAGGGTCCTAAATCTTTTTTCGTCGGCCAACACAAACAATCTGCAAACTTAATAGAAAAGAATGCAAAGAGAAGAAAAAAAGGCAAAACTTATGTGTGAATCAATGGATTGTGTCCCGGGCGGCCAAGCCACAACCATCCACGTAGACGAGCCTCATCCAAATTCTTTTACCGTACATTATACGTCCGTTCGATCACGATTGGAACACCCAGACATCAAATAAACGCCAGCCAGCGAGATCCCTAGCCCCCGCCGAGCCGACTGTATCATCACTGTGATCCAGCCAAGGAGCCGCCACACTTGCCAGGGGAAGGATCACACCGACGCCATCGACGCAGATGAGCAGCGCGTGACCTGCCCCCACGGGTTCCATCGCAGAAGATGCCGACGGAAACAGGGACCTGGCCGACATCACCTCTATCATTCCGGACACGGTGTGCCCGGATGGCCGCCATGGGGAGTGGCTGCCACAACAGCGATTCATGCATAGACGGAAGACGGGGCGCGACAGCGGAGTTGGGAGAGATAGAAGACCGCGGGGCAGCCGGGGGAGGGGGGCGGCGCAGACGATTATGCGTATCCCGGAGTTCGTCGGCAGGGTTTGAAACCGCCCTGCCATGGAGACTTGGCGGCGGCGATTCCCGAAGTTTGGCAGCGGCGGGATTGAAACCGCCCTGCCTTGCAGAGGCGGGGGCGAGATTCAAAGCGCCATACCTTGCAGCGGAGGCGGCGACGTCTCCCCCTCGGATGGCGGCAGCCGCGGTAGCAACGATCGATGGGAGTGGGCAAGGAAGGATTGGGATCGATGGAGTTTTTTCGCGGCGGCGAAGGCGGAAACGATAGATGGGATCTATGGGAGTGGGCAACAAAGGATGAGGTCGATGGATTTTTTTTTGTTGGGTGTGGTTTTTTTTTTTTGGATGGCTGCGTGGGATGGGGTGTGGTGGGGGAGGTAACGAAAAAACCAGCAAAAATAAACCGCGGAGACTATTTACCAAGTTGTCCATTAGAAATAGAGATGTCGTGTTCAGATTGGACTAAACGTATGTGCGTATACAACCACAACCACAATCCGCAAGATCCAGCCATTAATCCCGTGGGTCCATCCAAAACAAAAGGAGGATATCCATGTAATTGCCCCACGTCCAAGGAACATATTATTAGAGCATGGTTAATAGTATAGCCAACTGCTGGCTATAAGCCATTGCCATGTCATCTATAGTTCATCTTATAGCCAATATGTATAATAGTTGATTAGAAGAGTGTACTACTTTTTTATTATATGGCCCATCTTTCACTCTCACAAAGTGCCTAGGAGCACGTGCTTGAGCTGGCTCTTCATCAAAAGCCCGCTTACCTTCTATCTCTTCTTCTCTTTCCTCCAACTAAGTAAGAATATACTAATTTATTTCTTATAGCCAGCTGACTCAGCTCTATTGTACTTGCTCTTAGAGTCCACAAACAGCAGCCGCTGGTCTCTTTTACGTGATCCTCCTTGCACTGTTAGGACTTTCGTCAGACATCCCAAAGTTCTAGTGAAGTTCACATCTAAAAATACTACCATAGTAAAAAAAAATCCATTTGATGCTCTAGGAAAGATATCACCGTCCCAAAGTTTCAATTGCAATCTAAGTTTTGCCACAAGTGGGTATTTAAAACTTATTTTGCCACAGCTCGGCAGTTTCAGCCACTAAGGTTTTTGTGGCAGATCAAGCATCTTCCCATTGGGAACTCCCTGTTAGAAGGGAGAGTGAGAGGGTTGGTGGAATAGTTCGTTGTATTGTTTGAGCCTCGTGGGCATATATATAGGAGTACAATCATCTACATGGAGTACAAGACAAGCCAGAACAAATCCTAGTCTATCTCATCTTTCCTAATAAACATTAAACTCAACATCCCCCCGCAGTCACAATGGTAGCGACGTAGACGGTGAGACTGGAGAAGAATCCGAAGACAAGCCGATGGACACACACCCCACAGTCGTAACGGGCGATGCATCGTGGAGTCGTGGCTAGAGTGGAAACCGACGAGGTTGCTCAAGCAAGGCGGTAGCCCTTTGTGTCGTTGTCGAGGTAGCCGAGAGCGTGGGTGGTGGAGCCGTGGTCGAGGTAGCCGTGCGAAGAATGTCGTGGTCGATGTCGAGTCGGGGTGGCCGGTGTCGAGGAAGTCGCCGTGCAGCCGCGGGCGCAGGGCGCCGAGTTAGCATGGGCACAATGGTGTCGAACTAGTGGTGCGCCGGGAAGAAGATGTTGACGACGCATCGCGGCGGGTTTGCCAAGCCTGAGGACACATCGTGGACAAAGGCACGCACCGGTGTTGCCAGCACTGGGCATGCGTAGACAGACGAAGACGAAGTTGACGAAGCGCCGACCAGGCTTGCCAGGCCCGGGGACACGTCGTGGATGAAGGGACGCATCGGTGTTGCCAGCATCGGACAAGCGTAGACGAGGGACCTGCACGAGCTGTACGCCATGTCGGAGAAGTCGGAGGGGCAAGCAGAGAAGAACTCGACGACAATTGCGGCGTCCATCGGCGCAGGGCCAATGTCACCAACCGTGGTCGGAGTAGACGAAGTGGTTGGGGTAGAAGACGGCGACGCTGGCGACGGGCTGGTACTTGGACAAAGATGAACGGGGTGGATGGGCGGCGGCGGCTACGGAGGTAGTGGCGGCGGCCAAAGAAGAGCGGCGACGGCGGCCTGACGGCGGCGGCGTCTAGGTTAGGAGTGCGGCGGCGGTGCTCGAAGTAGGCGAAGAACCGTGATAGCGAGACGAAGACCGCCGCAGATGGTGGCGTTCCCGCGCCAAGGGAGACGGCGCGACGCATACCACGGGAGGTCGACGCGTGGTGACGGCGGAGTGGACCGCGGGCCGCGGCGTTACGACCCGAAGGGGCGACGCAGAGACGACGGGCAGGTCGGGCGACGGCAGGAAGACCTCGGGGCGGCGGCGGGGACCGCGGGCCGCGGCACTACGGCCTGAAGGGACGGTGCAGCGACGGAGCGCGGGTCGGTGCAACCGCATGGACGGCCTCGGGGCGGCGGCTGGGACCGCGTATCGCGGCACTACGCCCGTAGGGGCGACGCAGCGGCGACGCACGAGTCGATGCAGCCGCGAGGAGAACCACGGGGCGGCGGCACTGCGGCCCGACGGGGCGACGCAGCGGCAGCCCGTTGCTCGATCGACGGAGTGGCGCGCTGAACTCGGGGACAATCTTCACGGGACCTGTGGAGGTGCGCGCAACCGACGGGCCAGGTTGGTCGCGCATCGTAGATGGGGCGGATCGTAGAGGCGAGCGGGTAATCAAGCCGATCGCGCGTGAGGTCGGGGACGCCGCTCGATGTAGGCGTGGTGGCGGCGGAGTCTGGGATGAGGCCGGCGACGGCGGACGGCAAGACGGCTATGATTGGCCGTAGCATGGCGCGAGGCCGCCGGGTCGGGGTGATGCAGGAGTCCCGGTCGGAGCAGGACGGTGACGGCCGGTGTAGATCGACGGGTGGGCCGGCGCGCGAACGGCGGCCGTAAAGGGCCGCCGCATGATGCGAGGCCGCCGGGTCGGGGCGACTAGCGGGCGGACGCGCGGACGACGGCCTTGAGGGGCCGCCTATCGCGCGAGGCCGCCGGGTCAGTGAAGAGGCCGGCCGGTCTCGCTGGTGTCGGAGTAGAGGCGCATGGGGTCGACGACGACGGCGGGTGGCGCAAACCGGATCACATAGACCGGAAAACCAAAAGTAGGCGCCGATCAAAGCGACCGGCGAGAGAGAGAAAACCCAGATCAAAGGATCGCGAAAAGGACTCTCTAGGGCAGCCGGTCGACACGACCGGTGGACGAACCCTAGGTACAGGCGGCGCAGCCTCCGGCGGCGGTCATGGAGGCCGGCCGCCCCAAGGGCGGCGCTCGGGTGCGGAAGCGGCGGCGGCTAGGGCTTAGAACCCGGAAACTGATACCATGTTATAAGGGGGAGAGAGGGATTGGTGGAATAGTTCGTTGTATTGCTTGAGCCTCATGGGCATATATATAGGAGTACAATCATCTACTTGAAGTACAAGACAAGTCAGAACAAATCCTAGTCTATCTCAGCTTTCCTAATAAACATTATACTCAACACTCCCAACTGTAAAAATATCAGCAAATTAGCAATCATTGGCAAATCAGCAATCTTATAGCGGCAGCAGCTCCCATCAATCAGGTAACTCATCTTTTAAAAATCAGAGACAATAAGCAACCATACAAATCGTGCACATATGATATTAATGATAGTTACATATGTGATTTCTCTGTTGAATTCCGTACACCATTACCATCAAGAGAAGCGCATCCACATGGCAAGGAATTTCCAAAAGCCGACAAGAAGGTGAAAAGCAATCAAATACGCAATCCAACAAGTTAATTATTAAGCTATAGACCATGCATCTTTCATAGTGGTACATACAAGATCAGTAGAACAAATTCCTAGCCGTTACGACATTCATCACGGTGCCGAGGACTGTGAAGCGAGGGTTGCGAGCTGGAGGGAATGGTGAAGCACCCTGTGTCTCAGCCGAGAGAGGAGAGGCTGGGGATAGAATTGAGAGAGAGACGAGAGATGACAAATGATATGCTAGGGATGGAAAAAAAAATTCTATGAGACCAGGTCTCACAAGCCCTCACGTGAGACCCGCCCGATGGATGACACGTGGCACTCACAATCTCAATGCACCAACTCCCACTTTCTCCATTAATTTCCAATTCCGACTGCTAATCCCAACTGCTAGGGATCGTTGGGGGTTCCAATCCCTATGGCTTGTGAGACCTGGTCTTATAGAATTATTTTCCGCTAGGGATCGTTGGGCGTTCTCACATATTGCGTGGAGGAGGTTAGCCAAATGGGCCAGCACAAAGGCCCAGTCAACCGCAGGTGGCAGAGTTTTCTCCCAGTGCAGCAGCCCTTTAGGACAGTTGAGCCAAGAAATATAATTACAAAATTAGGGATTCATCCAACAGTCAGAAATGATCTATACAAGTGATCTGGTGGTTACAAATGTTGAATGCTTGAGAGAGCTGGGATAACGCTAGGTTTTACTGTCCTAAATAAATAAATGTATTAGATATGTAGAATCTGACAGTTATTAAAGTTTAATTGTCCTTCGAAAAAAACTATGGCTAATCACCACTACGCTAGTTACTTTTTACAATTGTTGAACATGAATGGGGGTTAGGGAGGCGTAACACTGCTGATGCCGGTCCCAAACCCGAAAAAGGTGGAGGGTGCATAATCAAATTAACATCTAACACTCAATCGCAAAAGGGAAAAAATGAAACAAAAGTAGGCAGCGGGACCTGGAAGTCAACAGAGGAAACAGAAGGGTATGCTCATTGTGTGGAATCGTTTGTGGGGGCCGAGCTGAGTAAACAGAGGAAGGTGATCAACGACGTCTCAGGTTTATTTGTTTACTGAAGAGACAGGCATGTGTAAGTTTTTTTCCCTTTGAGGGGAAAGACGTGTGTAAGTAGGGGGAGATGATTTTGCACGTTCTGTATTTTTTCCACCAGAAAACAGATACTACTTTAACAAATAAATCCTACTCTAAATAGTTTATATGCTGCGAATTATAGGCCACATACGCATGAGCCTAAATTATAGGCACTATTTCATTGGGTGAAAGTAAACAAAATAAAAAAATCTTATAGGCGACATAAGCATGAACCTAAATTATATATTTTGTATGCTGCAAATTATTTTAAAAACATGTGAAAATATAGTGCATGATCATGAGACCAAAAACTCTAACCTGTACAAAACACTCATATTTAGACCGTATATTTCATATGGAGGTGCCAATTCATATCAATCCGGCACTACAACAGTAACACTATGGTGCAGCCGCTTAAGTCAAATCTAAGGTTAAAGCTAATCAACACAAAATATCCAATGTAAAAGGAATTACTTATACTAAAAAATTATAAAATATATCTAAGAGTGCGAGCAATGACAAATATTTACAATAAGAGTGCTAGCCCTCGCATTTGCGAGGGCCACCTTGCTAGTTGATAAAAAACAAATAATTATGATGGATTCATGGCAATGATTATGTATATAGGCATCACATTCGAGAGAAGTAGACCCACTCCCGTCTGCATCTACTACTATTACTCCACCCATCGACCGCTATCCAGCATGCATCCAGAGTATTAGATATAGAACAGAGTAACACCTTAAGTACGATGACATGACGTAGATAAAGTAAATTCAAGCAATATGATTAAACCCCATCATTTTATCCTTAATTGTCAGCCCATCGGCTCTTATTTTCCCTGGTCTGACCGTCCGTGACGCTCCTGTTGTTCGCAATGCTACCGCTACGACCGCGGGAGCATGTTAGAGATATTTTTGGGTTACATCTCTAACATTAATGACAACAATACAAATACGTGTTATGTCCCCGTTTGTCACTGGGATTGAGCAACACAGGATTGAATCCATCACCAAGCACCTCTCCCCATTGCAAGATAAACCAATCTAGTTGGCCAATCCAAATGGGTAGATCAGAGAGAAATATGAAGCTAAAATAATCACGCATAAAAGAGGTGAGAGAAGACTCAAATATATCTCATGAATCATATGATCATAAACTCAGGATTCATTGGATCCCAACAAACACACCGGAAAAGAAGATTACATCGGATAAAACTCCAAGAACATCGGGGATAACTTTGTATTGAAGATCAAAGAGAGAGAAGAAGTCATTTAGCTAATGGCTATGGACCCGTAGGTCTGTGGTAAAATACTCACACATCATCGAAAGGGCAGCATGGTTTATGTGGAAGCCCTTCGTGATCGATTGCCCCTCCGGCAGAGTACTAGAAAAGGCCTCTAGATGGGATCGCAGAAGAACAGAGGCTTGCGGCGGCGGAAAAGTTTTGTCATCTATCACTCTGGTGATTATGGAATATTTGTGAATTTATAGTGGAAGAATTAGGTCAGGAGGTGCCACGAGGGGCCCATAAGCCTAGGGGCGCGGTGATACGTCCATTTTGCATCATACACCAATATAACACTTCATGGAGTATTTCTAATACATTTTCTCTCTTAATATACAAGGTTTACATAAGGAGGGAGAATACCGGCAGATGGATTTCAGGGCCTGAAAAAGCTACAACAGAGATCCCTATTCTGCACATCTCCAAATGGGCTGAAAATTCACGAAGATTTATTTCAGAATATATAAAACATATTGGGCCAAAGATCCACGGGAGGAGGCCACCCAGGTGCCCACACAGCACCAGGGCGCGCCCCACCCCTGGGGCGTCCCCAGATGCTGTATGAGGCCCCTGGCCCACTTCAGCCCCCCTGCTCACCAGTGTAGAACCGGGCTATAGCACCGGTTCGTAAGGCCCTTTAGTGCCGGTTCTGTAACCGGCACTAAAGGTAGGGGACTAAAG
>LR880966.1:697514-708823 GCA_904067115.1 Aegilops sharonensis
TCCTCCCCCCGTCCACCTCCCCGTGTCGCGAGAAACCCTCGTCCCATCCTCTCCTCCCTCCCTCCCTCCCTCCCATGGCGGAGTTGCCCGAGAACGCCGCCGCGGCGCCCGCCGCTCCTCCCGCCCCCGCCCCGGCCCCGGAGCCGGCGCAGAAGCCGTCCCCGCCCGCCAGGTCCGGGATCCCGCCGCGGTACGACCTCGAAGCCAAGTGGGACGCCTGCCTCGACCTCTCCATCCGCCGCGTCGCCTACTCCTCCCTCGCCGGCGCCTTCGGGGGCCTCATCCTCTTCCGTAAGCTCCCCACCCCCGCCTCCCCCTTCCCCTCGCCGCACCGCGAGATCTGTTCGCCGCGCTTCCCATGCGTATCTCTTGATCTAGGGTTGCACCGAAATGATGCCCGTGCTCCATCTCGATCGGTGGTGGCCACCGTGGACACCCGCGGCTATGGTGAGCCCCTGCGCCACCGCCCTCTCTCCTCTCCTCCCCTACTCCCTCACCCATCTCTCTCCCCCGCAGACGAACCCCGCTGCTAGGAGGCCGCCATGGAGGCCCGTCCCGAGCTCGCTTCGCCGCTCCTTCAGTGACCCTCGTTGCGCCTGGATCCGGGCGGATCCGACGATTCCCCGACGCGCAGGCTAGCTTGTAGCTAGCTAGCTTGTATATATGCGTTTCTGCTTCTCCAAAATGGCGAATTTACTACATATCTCATTTTAGTACTGGACTGGACTGCCGTGCAGGTGTAGTCAAGATCCCCCCTTTGACCAGTAACCAACGATTCCATAGCTGCTGCTTGCTGTGAGGGATGGCCGGAAGCGGAAGCAGCCTCTGCCTGTGGCTACTTGTTGCACTCCCTGGGATATTCGTCTCCGTCTCCGTCGAGGCCAGCCGGGGAGATGCTGATCCGCACTACAGGTATGGTGACTCATCTCCTGTTGCAGCAGTTGCACATGATTGACCCATGTACCATTGCTCTTTATTTTCTTATTATACTTGATTCCAGATCTAAATTCTTCATGTTGATGTGTAACTGGGTTAAAAAACTTTACCTCATGTTTCCTCATCTTACCTACCTACACTAGTACTAGTTGGTTAAAAATATTATTAAATATCTTTTTCTACCTCCAAATTTTGTGTTGTTTTCTATATATTGCATTCTCACTACCATGCTTAATTATTTACAGGGCCATTAGAACATGTAACTTGAGTCGTGGAGATCCGAATGTGGTTATTTATATCAGAGTAGATGCTACTGTGACATGGGCATGCACTTCACTCCAGCGAAGATGTAATCCCCAAGGTAATATCTCCTCTCTTTGATTCATTCATCTTGACTGCATATATGTGTTTCCTAAACTTTTATCTTTCATGCTTAAGTGGTATGGTCATAAATAGATAGTAAAATCTTTAAAGGATAATTGAGTTATTGAATCTAAAGGCATATAATCAGTTCTCAACTATAAGCGTGTCACGGATTGAATTTGTTGTGTTGTTCAAGATTAAAATGGGGAATAGATCATTGTGCCATGTTCAAAATTAGAACTATAAGCAAGAAGGAAAATTATCAATTAGGATGTTGTGTTGTTTTTGTGTAAATATATGCCATGCTAACTTGATGGTTAATATAGATTTTGTATGGTTTGTCTCAGATCTGATAGAGAAGAGACCCACCCCCCCGGTGACCTCCTACAGCCATGGTCGATGGCAGCCCCGGCAAGGAGTGGCTCACGGTCACAGGAGAGAAGGATCTCCGTACCCTACAAAGCTCGCTGGAGACGGATCCATAGGAGCGCAACCAGCAGCTCAAGTAGTTTTACCCGTGCAACCATCCTGCTAATTCGCTGGACCTGAAGAATACCGACGAGTCAACGGACGCAGGACGTTCCTGCAGGCTGTATGTTTCTGTTATGTTTCTCACTGTCTTCTATTCCTAATTCAATTGCTTCTCAAATAGTTTGTGTAGACTGTATGGTTTGATTAGAAAGAAAAAATCGTTGATTTAATCATTCACCTGAAGTGACTTTGTTGCACTTTTGATGTTTTTTTCTGTATCTAAACTTCTGAATTTTGTACGAATGTGAAAGTCTTGCAGCCAAAATAAAAGTACAGGGATCGTGTGCAATTCACATGTTGTGTTGTCTTTTGCCCTAAACAACTAGAGTTAGTTGTCGCTTATTTGTTGTTTGGGCACGACAATATTTTAGGACGACCATTATGTTGGCTGGCGTCTGCTGTGCTAACCATCGGACAATTTTTTAATCTTGGTAATTTGGGAAGAGATGTCTTAGTTAGATATCAACTGCAGAAACTGTATGTTGTCAGTGTACATTCACTGTATTTATAGGACCATGCTGTTGTGAATCATGTATTAAACGAGGCGTACAATTCACATAGATATTATTTTATTTTAGAGTAATACAGAATTCTTGCTAACAAGTAGTGGGGATTGTGTATGCTTGGGCGATGATATCATTTCTTGGTCTTCCAAATAAGAACATCACGAGTCCCAGTCTATTGTGTAAGCCAAGTACCATGCCACAACTCACGATGTTGCTGAAACATGTTGGTTATGCCAGCTGCTGCAGGAGCTACATCATCCACTCGCATACTGTACATTGTTTACTGAGACAACGTCAACATGGAATATTTGTCTGTCAACTCAGTGAAGCACCAACAGATTAAGGACATTGAGGTTGATATTTGTATTCTACTCGAAAAAGGTGACTATATTAATTAATTCTAAGCACCCCTCTTCGGTCCATCTTATATAGAAATCTCAAGCCTATGTCTATATAAGATGCACGTGCGTACATATACACTGCTTGAGCAACAACAACTTCTATACTACATACTCCTCTCTATGCGTATGTATGCATTACAAAAAGAAGAAACTGATAATGGAATTTGTCAGTCGATTCACGGAACAGGGAGGGGTAGTTTTAACAACAAAGTGTTTTAGTTTACTCCATCCTTGATCCGGCAGCAGAACAGGGACCTGTTGTACTCCTTATAAACTATTTTAGTTTTATAATCATCTTTTATTTTTCTCCAGTTTTTTCAGCAAACACATCGAGACGTTGGAAGAAATTGACGTGGTGTAAAAGGAGCTGGATTTACAGTCTGGCGTTAAGCACTGGGGAGGAGTTCGTTCTTTAGGTGGTGAGCTCACTTTCATTTCAGATCCTGTGGATGTTACCGTAATCATGCCTTAAATACAAGCTGGTCATGGATGTTACTTAACTCTAGAATGACCTTAGCATGTTTTACACCAAAATGAGTTAGTATGCTTAGCTAGCTCAAAAATGACATAATAACCATACTTAGCTCCAAAATGACCTATTTTACAGATATAAGTTGCATCATAATAATCTTCACATTTTAGTTGCATCATAATAATTTTCTTCTTCTAACTTTCTTCTTTCCCATTTTACAGATTTGCTTAAGATCACGGAAGCTTCGGTTGATGGAGTGCTTGTATTTAGTTTTTGTTTTGACCTTGTGAAACTTGCTACCTATGGATGAAACTGTGTAATATTGATGAAACCATGTATATGTACGGATGAAACTTGCTACTATTGGTAACATGTGTTGGATACATATGTGTTCATGACTATTGGTAATATGTGTTGAATATGCTATATTGGTCATATAAATATATTTGTGTTTGATTTCTGTGAAAATTAATTGATATAAGAAAAAACAAAATTAAATGGGGCAATATAGTCACTTTGCCATCAGTTGGCAGATGGCAAAGAGGCCACGTGTCATCTACATGTAACATTTGGGCTGGCCTATTTGGGCTCTTTGCCATCTGACAGCAGATGGCAAATCTCTTTGCCATCTGCTGTCAGACGGCAAAGCATTCAGCCTTTGCCATCTGCTGGCAGATGGCAAAGAGCCTGCAGCCTTTGCCATCTGCTGGCAGATGGCAAAGTATGACGTTAGCCTTCTAACGGAGCTAACCCCGTTAAGAGGCTTTGCCATCTGCCAGCAGATGGCAAAGCCACAGGCTCTTTGCCATCAGCCAGCAGATGGCAAAGAAGCCTTTACCGGCAGGGTTTCAGACGAACTGTTTGCCATCTGCTGGCAGATGGCAAAGCCTTTGCCATCCGCCGACCATGCCTTTGCCATCTGCCATGGCAGATGGCAAAGGGCCAGATTCCAGTAGTGAGGGGTCCAAAGGTAGGGTAAACGGCCTCATTTGTAAGCAAGGTTTTTTTCGACCTTGTCTAAATCAGCCAAATAACTTTCCTAAACATATATTCTACATATTCTATATATATGGACTATGTGCGCTGGTTTCTCCATTTTTTAATTTTTTTAAATTTGTTTTGCTCATTTGAATTCTGGTCAAACTTAACTTTGACCAAGATTTAAACAAGTGTAGAACATCAAAAATGAAAAACTAAGCCTAGATCCTTCTTAGTCACTCTAAAATGAAGCAGTGGTGAGTTTTTTGAAATTTTCATGTTTATTTCCCCAAATCACTTCTCTTCACTTCATACAAAAGAGTTTGAGATACTCGAGATATCATACAATATACATGAACTTATTGTTTAAATGTATGTAAACCTTGTTTATCAACTTAAATCGTTAATATATGACATATGAAGACTATGTGCGCTGGTTTTTCCATTTTTTGATTTTTTTTAAATTTGTTTTGCTCATTTGAATTTTGGTCAAACTTAACTTTGACCAAGATTTAAACAAGTGTAAAACATCAAAATGAAAAACTAAGCCTAGATCCTTCTTGGTCACTCTAAAATGAAGCTGCGGTGAGTTTTTTGAAATTTTCTTGTTTATTTCCCCAAAACACTTCTCTTCACTTCATACAAAAGAGTTTGAGATACTCGAGATATCATACAATACACATGAACTTATCGTTTAAATGTATGTAAACATTGTTTATCAACTTAAATCGTTAGTATATGACATAAGAAGACTATGTGCGCATGTTTTTTATTTTTCTGGTTTTTATTTAATTTATTATGCTCATTTGAAATCTGGTCAAACATAGCTTTGACTGCTCCAAATCCCTCCCAAACCCCGCTAACCTAGCGCTGAACCAGGACCTTTCATCTAACCCTAGCGCTGAACAAGGGCCGTCGATCTAACCCTTCTAGAAGGAATCTGCGGGGAGGAGGGGGGCGATCCGCGAGATACAATCTGATTGGCTGGGAGATTCTTTTTTAAAACAAATATCGGGGGCGCTGGATGGACCGTTGGGCCGTCTCGTTGTCTGGGCCTGAGACCGCAGTAAATAGCCCGTCTCAGCCTTTCCAGGCCTTGCATGCATGCATGGGGGGCGGCGACGTGCATAGGCTGCGACGTGGGTTTGCATGCGCGGGAGGCTGCGACGTGGATAGGCTGCGACGTGCATGCATGCGAGCGAGGCGAGCGAGGCGTGCTAGGCGCGCTAGGCTAGCGAGGCCAGCTAGGTGGTTCAACGAGTCAGATGCACCGTCCGGTCAAAGAGCTATGCAGTGATTCAAATGCACGCACGCGCCCCATGCATGCATCGTTTTTGTGCAAAAAATTAATAGTGCAAAGCGTAACGGATACACACACGCGTTCGGATTCACACACGCACCGTTCTCATCCTTTTCTCTTCCTCTCCCACCCACAGGCCTATAAATGGGGTGCCTATCTTCCTCTCCCACCCATAAGCCAGATCCGATCCATTCTCTCCAACTTCAAACACCCAATCGACCGAGCCCTCCCCAAGCGAGACCATGCAGTTCAACGGGCCGACCTTCAGCCGTCGCCTGTCGTGCCGGAGCTGCGCTACCCACCGGGCGTGCTCGTGGAGAGGGAGCTCCGCGTGTGGGATTTTTCAAGGTGGAGGGGTTCCATCGAACACACCCGCACCTTCCTCAGAGCCGGCTATGCCCACCTCCCACGGGGCTCGCCGAGGATGTTCACCCTCAGCGAGGTTTGTGACCGTGGTGGCATCCTCCTACTACTCACGGTCACCTTCACCAACCCGTTTGACGCGCGCGAGCTCCTCGGCCAAGTCTTTTGGTGCGGCTGCGAGGCCTTCTTCTTCACCGTCTACAACATCTACACCAACTACGAGAACATCTTCCCCACTCCAGCCGGGATGCACTCCCTTCCCTACGACGACGAGGAGGAGGTGTGAAGCTGAAGACGGTGTTGAAGGGGCGCGCGCGGCCAAAAGTGGAAGTAGGAGATCAAGATGAAGACTGTTTCGTTTTTTATTTGTTGCTTTTCTATGTCGTGTCGTGTCGTGTCATGTTTCGTCATGTGTCCGTGAACTGTCCGTGAACTTTGGCCGCTTATCTAAGTTATTGTAATGGAACTTTGAACCCTTATTGTAATGGTACTTGCGTTGCATCTTATCTAAGTTATTTATTAGGGTTTATTATGTGTGTTAAAAAATGTTCGTGCCCAAGCATATAATTTCTTCCCTAAACCAAGTCATGAAGCTCGAGAACTTGTGGTTTTCATTAATGAAAATCGGAGGGGGTGAGAAGCCCTCCGTTTTATTCAAAAAAAAAAGTCATGAACTAACATGCAAATTTATTTCGTTTAAATCCTAAACGAAGTGCCACTCTAACACTAAACCAAGTGCCACTCTAACCAAAACCACGGGGCAGTGCAAACATACGTTTTCAACCTTCCAACCCTCCAAAATTTCAGTGCGAAACAAAGGAAAACCACTCTCACGCGTGTGCAAACATTCACGGTCTCACTATTTTTTTTTGACAAATTTCACAGTCTCACTATGTATACAATCCTTCCCTATCCATAACAAACTCTTGCCATCTGTCCTAGCGGTTACCAGCGCAGCCCTAAACACCACAAAACCACGCGATCTTGGGTTCGAGTCCCCAGCCATACAAATTTTTTGTGCATTTTCCACCCTTCATTTTTTACACAAATTAGTTTTTACTCAATGTAATGCCCTTAAAAAATGTTCATTTATTTTGGCACTAGGCGTAAACATCTACCAGAGCTGAGGCACATTTTCCATGACATTTTGGTCTTTGATTAAAATCACGGTGTGTTTGAATTTTAATTGGATTACTTAAATTGCTATTAAATATTTAACAGCTCCAAAAATTTTCTAACCTTAATTGTTTGGCTCTGGAATAATTCATTAGCTGCATTTCATTGATCAAAAGTTTCTGTATTCCTCGTTTCTTCTCCTTTTTTTCAACATATTTAAATGTTGGTCACTTCTTCTCTTTTTTTTCAACATTTAAAAAACTTTGACCAACATTTAAACTAGGTGAATTTCTCATACAATTTCAAGATTACAAATTCCTCCATAATTCATGCCCTTCCATACATTTTCAACATTACAACCAGTGCGATTACCATACCTACAAATGCCCAAAAGTATTTGCAAATGGGTATTGGTAGTGCTTGATCTTCAAGCTTCCTAACCTTCTTCTTCAACATCCTAAGCTCAACAGCTAACTCTCTGTGAGTGCGTGCTTCGCCCTCCATCTCTTCTTCCGGAGCTCGTGCTGCGACCACTGCGGTTTGGGGCAGCATGCGCAACCATTCTTCATGCTCTTCTTGCAGTTCATTTATCAGAGTCTTGGCAAGAGCATCGACCCAAAGAAAGAAGCATGTCACCTGCATGAACACGGAACAGATCAACCGATTGGTCAAAGATCCCGACCACGAAAATGGTGCAATTGCCCCGATTCTTACCCCATTCTCGCTGCACAGGTAGAACGGACGATTCTGGTTCCTCGGTGTGTGAGAAACCCTCCGATCAACGCTCGCCCGGCACCGCAGACAGACGAGGACAGACATCTCCACACGCGCCCGGCTCTGCATCCGTGAGGTGGCGCGGGAGCTTGCGGAAGACATGGAGCTCGGAGCCGAATGGGATCTCAACGCCGCCGCGCCCTCCACAGCTAGCTTCCCACCGCCGCGCCCTCCACAGCTAGCTTCCCACCGCCGTCGTGCTCTCGCTCTCTCGCCGTGGTCAGCGCCGCTCTCTGTCGCCGTGGTCACCGCCACTGCCGCCCGCTTATATAGCACAACCGCAACGGCTCTATGCTCAACGGCTCTCTACTGGGTCCCGCAAGCCACGTGTGCAACGGTTTGAATAAAATTGGCCGCCTCTGCCGCCTGGTCCCACCTGTAAGGGTCGAGTCAAAACGTTGACCTGACGGAGACGCCAAAGTTCACAGAACGAGTCGGTGCACACGGACTAGGGGCAAAACTGAGCACAATTTGCATCTGAGGGCAAAACTGAGCAGATGGACAACACTAAGGGCAAAAGGATAATTAACCCTATTTATAAAGTTTTGAGCCAATATAACACTTCATGGAGTATTTCTAATGTCTTTTATCTCTTAATATGCAAGGTTTACACAAAGAGGGAGAATACCGGCGGCTGGATTTTAGGGCGTGAAAAAGCTTCAACAGAGATCCCTATTCTGCACATCTCCAAATGGGCTGAAAATTCATGGAGATTTATTTCAGAATATATAAAAAATATTGGGCCAAAGATCCACGGGAGGACGCCACCCAGGTGCCCACACAGCACCAGGGCACGCCCCACCCCATTTTACCCTAAAAGATTTATGGGGGGACTTTCGGGACGAGGCGCCGCCGCCATGAGGCGGAACTAGAGTAGGAGCAATTTGGCTCTCTGGCGGGCAGATTCCGCCGGGGACACTTCCCTCTGGGAGGGGGAAATCGAAGCCTACGTCATCACCAACAACCCTCTCATCATGGGAGTACCAATCTTCATCATCATCAACCACAGCACCATCTCATCTCTATCCCTAGTTCATATCTTCTATTCGATCTTTGTGTCAAAACATTAGATTGGTACTTGTGTTTGACTATCAGTGTTGATTACTTAGCGTAGTTTATGCTAGTGGATTTGTTTGGTGAATTACTAAATTTTCAGATCTTGCATCCAAATTATATCCTCTCTGATCAGGAACATGATAATGATGTGTGAGTAGTTACTTTTGTTCTTGAGGACATGGGAGAAGTCTTGTCATTAGTAATCATGTGATTCCGGTATTTTTTCGATATTTTGATGATATGTATGTTGTGATTCTCTTAGTGGTGTCATGCGAACGTCGACTACATGACACTTCACCATTGATGGGCCTAAGGGAACTCATTGTGGAGTAGTAATTAGATGATGGGTTGCTAGACAGACAGAAGCTTAAACCCCAGTTTATGCGCTATTCTGTAAGGGTCTGATTTGGATCCACTAGTTTAATGCTATGGTTAGAGTTTGTCTTAATTCTTCTTTCGTAGTTGCAGATGCTTGCGAGAGGGGGTAATCATAAGTGGGAGGCTTGTTCAAGTAAGAACAGCACTCAAGCACCGGTCCACCCACATATCAAATCATCAAAGTAGCGAACGTGAATCGAATGAACATGATGAAAGTGACTAGATGAAATTCCCGTGTGTCCTCAAGAACACTTTTCTCATTGTAAGTACTAGTTCTGGCCTGTCCTTTGCACTAAAAAGGATTGGGCTATCTTGCTGCACTTTATTTACATTTGTCACTTGCTACTCGTTACCAATTATCTTTCTATCAAACTACTCGCTGCCGCTTGTTTCAGTGTTTGCAGAAATATCATTATTGAAAACTGCAAGTCATTTCCTTCTGCTCCTCGTTGGGTTCGACACTCTTACTTGTCGAAAGGACTATGATTGATCCCATATACTTGTGTCTCATCACGGGGCCACCCACCTGGGGTGCTCTCTCCCTAGCTTATCACTCCCTCGAGACTCCTCGGGTCTTCTCCAAAGCATCCAGGGTCTCTTTTGGTCCAGAAACTTAATCCAATGTTTTTCTATGTTTGTACCTTTTTTATAATGATTTTCTAAAATGACAAAAACAAGCAACAAAACAACAACAGGCACTAGGCACTACGTTACTAGGTTAGTCCCAAAAAATGATACAAAAATAGCACAAATTTGCATATAAAACATCCAAGATTGATAATATAATTGCACGAAACAATAAAAAATTACACATAGGAGACGTATCAAGCATCCCCAAGCTTAATTCTTGCTCGTTCTCGAGTAGGTAGATGATAAAAACAAAAATTTTGATGTGGAATGCTACCTAACATGTTTTATCATGTAATCTCTCTTACGGTATGAATAATAAGATCTGAATGATTCAAAGCAATAGTCTATAATTTGACATAAAGACATCAATACTGAGGCATACTAACAAACAAGCATGCCTTTCAAAATAATGATGCTAAACCAAGTTATCCCTACAAAATCATATAATCCTAACATGCTCCATCTTCTTAACACAAAGTATTTATGACGCACTACCCCAATGACAATCCAGGCAATTGGTTCATACTTCTTAACGTGCTTCAGCTTTTTCAACCCCCACGCAATACATGACGGCAACCAAGGACATAACACTATGGATGGAATAAAACATGATGATAGAGATCAATAAGGGGAAGTCAAAAATAAGAAAATAGTCTCACATCAAGGCGGCTAACCAACGGGCTATAGAGATGCCCATCAATTGATGTCAATGCAAGGAGTAGGGATTTCCATGCAACGGATGCACTAAGAAGGCACCCCAAGGTAATATCCAAGGAGACTCAAGCGTCTAAGCTTGGGGATGCCCCGGAAGGCATCCCTCTTTCTTCTATTGACCATCGGTAACACACTTGAGGCTATATTTCTATTCATCACATGATATTAGTTTTGTTTGGAGCGTGTTGTATGATATGAGTTTTGCTTTGTTTATTTTTAGTTTATCACAATCATCACCTCTAAACGCATTTTCTTGAGATAGCTTAACGTCATCATGATTTGCTAGAATTGCTCTTTGTGCTTCACTTAAATTTGTTGAGCTAGCTGGTTGCTCTAGTCCTTCACTTATATCTTTTTTAACACGGTGGTGCTTTTGTCTTGAAGGAACTTGTTATCATGCTTCACTTATATATTTTTGAGAATGCTAGAAATTTTATAGAAATATTAGTCTCATGCTTCACTAGTATCTTTTTGAGAGTTTGAAAATAGTTATGGTAAAATGTACAAGCTATAAGCTTGGTGATACGTCTCCAACGTATCTATAATTTTTGATTGCTCCATGCTATATTATCTATTGTTTTGGACTATATTGGGCTTTATTTTCCACTTTTATATTACTTTTGGGACTAACCTATTAACCGGAGGCCCAGCCCAGAATTGTTGTTTTTCGCCTATTTCAGTGTTTCGAAGAAACAGAATATCAAACGGAGTCCAAACTGAATGAAATCTTCGGGAACGTGATTTTCTCATCGGATAAGACCCAGGAGACTTGGACCCTCCGTCAAGAAAGC
>LR880966.1:714732-729312 GCA_904067115.1 Aegilops sharonensis
TCTCTCTCTCTCTCTCTCTCTCTCTCTCTCTCTTTATGTTTCTCAATACAATGGTCTCCATGGTCTTCATGGAGGTCCATCCGATGTAATGACTTTGTGCGGTGTGTTTGTTGGGATCCGATGTATTGTGAGTTTATGATCAGATCTATCCTTGTTTTATTTGAGTTCTTTGATGATCTCTTTTATGCATGATCTAGAATAGCCTTGTATTTCTTCTCCGAAGTTTTGGTTTGGTTTGGATAGCTACATTGGATCTTCTTGCAACGGGGAGAGGTGCTCGGTAATGGGTTCGATCTTGCGGTGCTTGGTCCTAGTGACAAAAGGGGAGTTGACACGCATGTATTGTTGCCATTAAGGATAACAAGTAGGGATGAATTCGTATTTGCGTTTGTCTTGACTACATCATGTCATTGATGTTTATGCATTACTTCATTCCTATGAACTTAATACACTAGATGCATGTTGGATAGTAGTCGATGTGTGAAGTAATAGTAGTAGATGCAGAATCGTTTCGGTCTACTTGTTTTGGATGTGATGCCTATGTCATGATCATTGCGTTCGATAGCGTCATAATTATTTGCACTTTTGTCAATTATCCAACAGTAATTTTTTTACCCACGGTATGCTATTTTCTTGAGAGATGCCTCTAGTGAACTCTACGGCCCCCGGGTCTACATTTATCATAAGATCTATCTTGTTTTATCTTTTATTTATTTATCAATCTATCAATCTATCATATACATAATCTCGTTACTTGACCGCCGAGAGATTGACAACCTCTCGTTTGCGTTTGGTGCGAGGGTTTGCGTTTTGTGTGTAGGTGTTGTTTACGTGGTGTTGCTTGGTTCTCCTACTGGACTGATAACCTTGGTTTCTTAACTAAGGAAAATACTTACTCTACTGTGCTGCATCATCCTCTCCTCTTCGGGGATAAAAATCCAACGAAGTCAACAAGTAGCACCTTGCGACAACCGATGTGGCGATGGAGATCGGCCTGACACCCACACTAACCGAAATTACTTGGTTGACAAGAAGGTCATGTAGATCATAATCGGCAATGCGGACAAGACCAACCCTTGTAACAACAACGATAAGGACATGCCACAACCCGGTAAAGGGGAACGACAGGCATAAGCAGTACCCACTACAAACAAAGGATGTAAATAAGATTTATCCATCTCACACCTCCAAGAAAGATCGAAAGCATGTTGTCCACGAGGTATATTCCGTGGAGTCCATTGAGCCAAAATACAATCCTTGGTTGAAAATCCTGATCACATTTATTTGTCATGACCACCAGACTGTCGTCCACCATGGCGGTTTGCCCGCACTTGTCTTGGACCCGATATTCAACAGTTTCCACCTCATCAAGCTTGAACCTCAGTGACGTCGATACACTGAGAAAGATGCACTTCGATAATTCATGTATCGAGCTGGTGAAAACCAAGTTAAACGGTATTATCACGGGCATGAGGCGCACTGGAAGGGTCACACCAGATGGGGTGTTCGGTACCTCAGACGTCTATTGTTTGAATCCTCTAAGCTTTGCCATAGTCCCTTTCAAGTGTGGTTATCACTCCCTCCTCTGTCAGACCGCGTCTAAGCGCTTTGGCATCGTCCCACATTATGCTTACAAGAAGCTCAAGTGTCAGGACCGAATGTCGTCATCATCTTGGGGAACATTGAGCGATCTCATAAGACTCAGAAGACCACGTTGGTTCTAGCGGTCGAGGCCGGGGCAATGGCCTTAGCAAAGAAGGAGCTTGCTGACATGAGGACCAAGGTCAACAAAGACGAAATAATCTTCACCAATTGCACAAAGTCGACGTCATTCCAGCCTGGCCATGACATCGTAAAGTTCCAGGTGCACACCAAGGATCCGGCCAATAGATCTACAAAAAAGTAAGAACATCACTAATCAAAGAACAAACTAGAGCAGAAAACAACAACAACAACAACAACAACAACAACAACAACAACAACAACAACAACAGGAGGTCAGCTGCTGAATTCATAGAGGGAGCAAAGCGAAAATCAGCAAGCACGAATGGAGCGGAAGCTCAAACTCAAAGTTGCCATGGGAGCTACAACATAAATCGCCAGAGAAGAACCCACTCCCCTAACCTCCTTTCCCTCCCGGTCGAAGAGTGGCTACTCGACACCATGTGAAGCATCCAGAAATTAAACTTGGAAAATAAAGGCAACAAAGACACCCACGACTTAATGGGTGGTAGCGGTTACTGCGAAAAGAAGCTGGCCCGATAAGAAAAACTGATATCCTCCATCGGGAATCACAAAGCAAGATCGAATGACTAGAAAATTTGACAGAAGCCGAATTGTAATCAGTCGAATGAAAAATAGCAAAACCTCTGTCAAGGGTTGAGACGCTTCATCAATAACTTACAAGGGGGAGGGGGGCTCCGACAAGAGCGAGTCCTGATGCCTGTCACCCTCCATTTTTTTCCTCACAAAGAGATAAAGACTTTTCTGAATTGTACCACATTGATTTAATCAATGGAAACATTTCTTAAGTCATTTTTCTTTTCTATTTTGTTGTAATAATGTCTGCGCATGGACATGACATACGCATGCACGTAGATGGTGGTGTGTGGCATGTTCACCCACTCCCCAGCTCCTTCCTACATTCTCTCCCGGTGGACTTGGTGTTTTGATTCGTGGTCGTGGGATGGCGCGGCCGGCTCGGATCATGGCACACCCACCGGGAGTTCGTTAGCTAGGCTGTTGTATATATCTAGCATATAGGAAGGAAAGGCAATAACAGAAAACGCTGCGAAGTTTGAGCGGCAGAAGAAACTCTATCTCTCTCGCGCGCGCGCGAGTCTTGTTACTCTCTTCCTCCTCGTCAGATCGACAATGACAATTGGCATCAGTTCCTGGGTGTTTGATCCTTGGCGCGGCGGCGGTGTTTGATCCGGCGTGGTCATGTCCGGTGATGAGTCGGACGGGAAGAACAAGGGCGGCACGAAGTCGCCGACGCGGACAACCTCATCCAAGGCGCCGCTCGCGCGCCTCACCGGCAGCGGAAGCGGCGACTACGATGTGGTGGAATGCGTCGTGCGATAGGAGACGGGCTCGGCCATGATGCTCACGTGCACCAACTACCAGGAGTGGGCGCTGGTGATGCAGGTCAAGCTGCAAGTCGCACGTGTCTGGTCCGCTGTGATCGACAACGCCGCTGATGAGAACGATGACCGGCGCGCGCTGCAGATCATACTCACCGGCGTCCCGCCGGAGATGCTACGCGTGCTGGCCGCGAAGGACATGGCGAAGACGGCGTGGGAGACGATCAAGACCATGCGGATGGGCAGCGAGCGCGCTCGCGAGGCCAAGGCGTAGGGTGCGCCTGCGGGAGTTCGAGGATCTCCGCTTCAAAGACAGGGAATCCATCGAGGGCTGCGCCTCTCTGCCCTCGTCGCCGACTTCTAGAGCTGTACGCGATCCTGCACCGAGCACAAGGCGGTGCAGAAGTTTCTCCGCATGGTGCCGCGTCGCTACCGCCCGATGGCCATGGCGATCTAATATCTTATTGATCTGAAGACCATGTCAATAGAGGAACTGGTTTGTCGTCTCTCCGCCTACGAGGATCACTACGATCTGGATGACGGCTCACAGGTCACCGGGCGACTGCTGCTCACTCACGAGGAGTGGCTGGCCCATGACAAGCTAGGCAGCGGTGGAGGATCGTCATCTGGCAGCAGCGGCAGCAGCAGCAAGAACACGTCAGCCGCGAAGCCTAAATATCAGGACGGCGGCAACCGGCAAGGGCGCGCCGGGGAACGCCAGGGAAGGAGGCTCTGGCGGATCTGGTGGCAAGAAGAAGAAGGGCAAGTGTCACCATTGTGGCATCCCAGGGCACTGGAAGAAAGAGTGTTGTACCTGGCTCCGCGAGTAGGAGCAGAAGGGCAAGCTGGAGTAAGCAAACCTGGCACAAGTCGACGCCGAGCACGATCACGGCCTCTACATGGCCGTGGTCACCAGCGTCAACACATCACAGCTCGTCGCGCCTCAGGAGGTGTATGTCAACGAGTAAAAGGTCCTGCCCGTGCCGTCCCCGGACGGCGTGTGGTTCTTCGACACCGGGGCCAACAGTCACATGACAGGCGACAGGCGTGTGTTCTTGGCGCTGGATGAGACCGTGCGTGGCACGGTGAGATTCGGCGACGGATCGGTGGTGGCGATACAAGGGCGCGGATCTGTGGTTTTCCGTTGCCAGACCAGGGGCCAGCGTGGGTTCACCGGCATCTTCTTCATCCCAAGCCTGCGCACCAACATCGTCTCCATCGGGCAACTTGACGAGGCCGGCTGCATCATCGACATCAGGGATGGCGTGATGGCGGTTCACGACCCGTCGCGGAGCGTGCTAGCGCGCATCAAGCGTTCCACCAACCTTCTGTACACCGGGGCCCTCGCGGTGGATGCGCCGACGTGTCTGATGGCGATCGGGGACGACGAGGCCTAGCGGTGGCACACACGCATGGGGCATCTCCACTTTCGTGCGCTCCGGGCCAGGGCGACCAAGGAGATGGTGCGGGGCATGCCCGTAATCGATGGCGAGGACCCCCTGGGGAAGCAGCACTGCGCACCGTTCCCGCAAGTTAGCGTGCACCGTGCGGAACGCGGGCTGGAGCTCGTTCACACCGATCTCTGCGGCCTATCGAGCCCACGACGCCGGGAGGTAAGAGGGACTTTCTGCTGGTGCTCGATGATTTTAGTCGATATATGTGGCTCAAGCTTCTGAAATCCAAGGACGAGGCGTCCGCGCGCTTCAGAAAAATCCAGGCAATGGCGGAGACCAACGGACAGTGCAAGTTGCTCGCTTTCAGGTCGGACCGCGGCGGCAAGTTCAACTCTGCCGAGTTCAGAGGCTACTGCGAGCAGTGCGGCATCCAACACTTCACCACTGTGCCGTACTCCCCACAGCAGAATGGGGTGGTCGAGAGGCAAAACCAAACGGTGGAGGAGATGGTGCATTGCATGATGAAGAGAATGTCCATGCCGGCGCTGTTCTGGGGCGAGGCCGTGCGGAAGGCAGTTTATCTGCTGAACCACGCGCCGACGAGGAGCCTGGATGGTGTCACCCCTTAGCAGGCATGGCACGGCCGTAAACCCGCAGTGCATCACCTGCGCATGTTCGGGTGCACGGTTCACGTGAAGAGCATCGGGCCCGGCATCACCAAGCTGAGTGACCGCTCGACGCCGATGGTGTTCATTGGGCACGAAGAAGGCTCCAAGGCCTATCGCGTCTACGATCCTGCAAGCAAAAAGGTACGGGTGACGCGTGATGTGATCTTTGAGGAGAATAGGCCCTGGGCGTGGCGAGCTTTGGGCGCGGCCACTGACACTCCTACGTCGGTGACGTTCACCGTGGTCTACACCACGGAACACGACATCCAGGA
This sequence comes from Aegilops sharonensis, assembly GCA_904067115.1. Lineage (NCBI taxonomy): Eukaryota > Viridiplantae > Streptophyta > Magnoliopsida > Poales > Poaceae > Aegilops > Aegilops sharonensis. Next base: position 720,150 of record LR880966.1, read on the forward strand.
GCGTGACACTGGGTTGGACGCGTCGCCCCCAACGCCATGGAGTCCAGTGACACCCGCCTCATCGTCTCCAGGGACGCCGCCCTCTGCAGAGAGCGGCATGTCTTCGGCAAGCATGTCCATGGCGAGCACGCCCGCGGTGAACACGCCCGCAACAGCCACGCCCAGCACACTCGTCAGAGACATCCACTGGGCCACGCCGCTGAGCCATGATGAGAATCGCCGACATGTGGACACCAGCGACATCAGATATCGCGGCGTCTCCTACATCATGGATGAGACTGAGGGGGAGGCCATGCGTGAGGCAATGGTGCACTGCCTAATAATCACCGAGGAGCCAGCAAATGTTGGAGAAGCTCTCGAGGATGCAGCGTGGAAGAATGCCATGGACACTGAAATGGACTCAATCACAGAAAACTGCACCTGAGAGCTTTCATCTCTTCCTCGAGGGCACAAGGCCATTGGACTCAAGTGGGTGTACAAGGTTAAGCGCGATCCCGACGGCAAGATCCTCAAGTACAAGGCCCGGTTGGTTGCGAAAGGCTATGAACAGCGAGAAGGGGTAGACTCTGAAGAGGTCTTTGCACCAGTAGCACGCATGGAGACAGTGCATCTGTTCCTTGCTCTCGCGGCGCACTCTAACTGGGAAGTACATCATATGGATGTGAAGGCAGCCTTTCTGAATAGAGAGCTCGCCGTGGAGGTGTATGTGGCACAGCCACCAGGTTACGTCGTGACCGGGAAGGAGGATCAGGGGCTGAAACTGAAGAAAGCACTCTACGGTCTCCGTCAGGAACCGAGAGCATGGTACGCCAAACTGGATGAATCCCTCTGCTCACTCGGTTTCAGAAGAAGACCGCTGGAGCATGCGGTGTACAGGAGAGGCGATGCAGTCTACTACTTGCTTGTGGGCGTCTATGTTGACGATTTGATTATCACAGGCACTGACACAGAACACATATTGGAATTGAACACCCAGATGCAGAAACTCTTCAAGATGACGGACCTCGGCTTGCTGAGTTACTATCTGGGTATAGAAGTGTCCCAAATCAAGGAGGCAATCACTTTGAGCCAGCGTGGGTATGCTGAAAAAATACTGGAGATGGCCGGAATGAGTGAATGTAACTTGTATCACACTCCCATGGAATGCAGACTGAACTTGAGAAAAGAAGATGAAGGGAAAGTTGTTCATCCTTCACTCTACCGCAGCGTGATTGGAAGCCTGAGGTACTTGGTTCATACAAGACCAGACATCACACATGTTGTGGGTATCGTCAGTAGGTTCATAGAGAATCCGACCACGACGCACTGGGCAGCAATCAAGCAGATACTCAGGTATATTCAGGGAACACTGAACTATGGTTGCTGCTATGTGCGTGGTGGTGAAGGGAGACTGTTGGGCTATAGCGACAGTGATCATGCTGGTGATACTGGAGATCATAAGAGCACTTCTAGGAATGTGTTCTTCCTTAGAGAGAACCCCATCTCTTGGACCTCCCAGAAGTAGAAAGTAGTGGTGATCAGCTCTTGTGAGGCTGAATATGTGGCAGCCACGGCAACAACCTGTCAGTGTCTCTGGTTGAACAAGCTAATCAGTGAGATGAGGGGCCAAGAGCCAACAAAGTTCAAACTTTTGATCGACAACAAGTCAGCAATTTAGAACCCAGTTCATCATGACCGCAGCAAGCATATTGATGTTAAATACCACTTCATCAGAGAATGCGTTGAGGAAGGTCAAGTGGAAGTCGATCATGTTCGGACCAACTACCAGCTAGCAGATGTACTGACAAAGGCTCTTGAGCGCGTTCGTTTTGTGGAAATGCGGCAGAAGCTTGGAGTCAGGGAGATCGGCGACAAGGCCTGAGCTTAAGGGGGAGAAATGTTAGGTTAAGCTCATCCACTACTAAGCTGTGTAGTCTAAGGTCATTTTGCTTTTCTGTTTTGTTGTAATAATGTGTGCGTATGGACATGACATATGCATGCACGTAGATGGTGGTGTGTGGCATGTTCGCCCACTCCCCAGCTCCTTCCTACTTTCTCTCCCGGTGGACTTGGTGTTTTGATTCGTGGTCGTGGGATGGCGCAGCCGGCTCGGATCATGGCACACCCACCGGGAGTTGGTTAGCTAGGCCGTTGTATCTAGCATATAGGAAGGAAAGGCAATAACAGAAAACACTGCGAAGTTTGAGCGGCAGAAGAAACTCTCTCTCGCGCGCGCGATTCTCGTTCCTCTCTTCCTCCTCGTCAGATCGACAACGACAGTATGAAGATGATTGCCAAATCCTGAACCAATCCCAGCATATTCTACCTCAATCTCCATGCTTCGCTTTCCATTGGAAAAAAAGATAGTGGTAGAGGATAAAGAAAACAAATTAAGTAGATGACACACAACACCTAAAAGAAACAAATTTTGTGCTGGTCAAGGACATGACCCCGCCTGAACCTGTTTTCTCTACGACAAATATTTGAATGATTTGATGCCTGAATTTGCAGCAACCATATATACTCCAACGACACATACTCCAGCGAATATATGTGAAAACCAGTTAAGCTGGATAAAGTTGCCAGCCCAAATCAATGTACGTCCTTTTTTATTGCTGCGTGATTTCAAGTATTTATATGTGCTTTGTGTTGCTTCTTGATATGGACAGACCTCCACATTGTTATGTATGCACATTTCCTGTAATGCGCAAAATTCTGTTAGGATGATCTTTAGATTTCTTACTTTGAGCCATTCTTGCAACTAAATTGAGTTGTTGTCATATCGGCTAACATAATTAATTGTGTCTATAAACATAATAAGATAATTAAATATTGTTTGGATGCGTTTCGAAACCTATCTGCTCCTGCTCTGCTTACTCTTGGAAATATGAGCAATTTACCGAATGATCTTATTAACAAAAATACTAGAAAAAACATGGCTAGTATAGAAGTGATAAAATAAGCCATGCGATTTGACAAAGAGAAGGTAAATAGCATGTTCATATATGAACCGTAACTAAACATATCTAGAGCAGACAGTATAGCAAGTTGCATATATGAAATAGAGTCTAACATATGTAGGGCAAATACTAGAACATGGAACTGAAGCAGAACCTCTAATAGAAAGGGGACAAACACGTACGGGACAGCAGCAGGAGCAGAGGCACTAGACTTGGGGTCGGTGTCCTCCATGTCGTCGAGGAGGTTGTCGACGTCGGGGAAGTAGTCGCCGGAGTCCGAGGCGTCCGTGACGAAGAAGTCAGTAGTCGCATAAAGCGCTCCCCAAAAACCTTATCACCCTTCTCCCGTACAGGACTCAAAAGGTGCGGTTTCGGAGGCCTACTGTCCCGACCTGCGGTGGACGCCGCAAGCCGGGATGGGGAAGATTGTAGCAGCAGCGCAGTGCTCAGGAACTGTGTGGCGAGAGGAAGAGGACCTTCTGATGTGTCTCTCTGGAGAGGAGCGACCTCTCTTATATAGGCACAGGAGAGGGACGTGAACAGGCTACGACGGGAGGTGAAGCAACGGAGGGAGACGAGGTGCGCCGTTCGTATTCAGTCTCCACTACAGCAAAACGTTAGACATCGGCTCATTCCCGCAACCTGCGACGCGTCGTGACGAGGCGAGGCGTGGCGTGGCGTGGCGTGGCGAGGCGGGCGGCGGACGAGGAGCGCGCGTGGATGTCCCTCTTGTTCTCATGCTCATACATGTGGGGAAAGAACCTCCCTTATAAAGAGGTTCAACTCCCTCTAAACTAGCAATGTGGGACTAAACTTTAGTTCCACCTCTTGCCTTGCACGAATGGGCTGCGTGGGCCTCTAGGATTTATTGGGAATTCTGAAACTGCTATTGGGCTAGGCACAAATAGACAAAAATTCCAGCAATCCCCCACCAGATCCCAGAGGCCCACAAAATTTGCCTTTGGTTCAAAAACACTGTTTTATATACCGGTACTGCAGTGGAGACTGTTAAGTTGAACTTCCACCTAGAAATCTATGCTACACTAGTAAGCAACTTGAACAGTGGACTGGGCCTTGAACTGCAAGTTTTCTGCGAATCTAGCTTCACACAAAGCCTTGACCGGTACGTGGCTACCGTGGGTCTTCCCCGCGGGTGGATCTTATGCGTCATACTCCGAGACCTTTCATGAGTTTACTAGAGAGAACCCTACTCTCATAGATTGCGACGTTTAACAATCAGACTCATATAGGTGCGTTCTTCAAAATAAGTTCTGCAGGACAACATCTCTGCTCCAAAGAGCCACATAGAACACATTAAGATATACATCAACCTGCCATGCAGATCAGGAGAGTATTGCATATTCATGGAGTGGTATTTTTAACAGTAAGGATACTCTCCTCTCAGTTGACCAACAGCTTGTCTTCCACATCTAATTCACGGGATCTCCGATCACAAAGAATAGGTTACCACTGTGAGCAACTCATATTGTGGGTCTCATACCCATCTCCCTCGATGCATTATCTATCACATTACGTGATAGACCCTTAGTAAAAGGATCTGCCAGATTTTTAGACGTTTGGATATAATCCAATGCAATAACTCCGGAGTTTTTCATTTTTCTGACAGACTTTAACCTTCTCTGAACGTGTCTTGATGATGGAATGTTATCATTTGAGCTGCTCACTTTCGTGATCACAGTTTGATTGTCACAGTTCATAAGGATACCAGGTACATGTTTCTCAACTACCGGCAAGTCATTCAAGAGCCGGCGAAGCCAATCTGCTTCGACCGTAGCTGTATCTAGTGTTGTGAGTTCTTCTTCCATTGTTGACCTCGTTAAGATGGTCTGCTTGCAAGACTTCCAAGAAACAGCGCCACCTCCATGAGTGAATACATATCCGCTTGTGGCCTTTATCTCATCAGCATCTGAGATCCAGTTTGAGTCACTATACCCTTCAAGCACCTTTGGATGCCCAGTGTAGTGAATTCCATAATTAGCAGCGCCTTTCAAATAACGCAAAACTCTCTCTAGAGCTTTCCAATGCACATCTCCTGGTTTTGAGACAAACCGGCTCAGTTTGCTAACAGCAAAAGAGATGTCAGGTCTTGTAGCACTGGCTAAGTACATAAGCGAGCCAATAATCTGAGAATATTTTAATTGGTCTCTAGCAATTCTTTGGTTCTTTCGAAGCAGCACGCTAGCATCATGTGGTGTTGGAGAGGGCTTGCAGTCACTATAGCCAAAGCGACTCAAGATCTTTTCCACATAGTGAGATTGAATTAATGTAATGCCACCATCATCATCTCTCAACAACTTGATGTTCAGAATGACATCAGCCACTCCTAAATCCTTCATCTCAAAATAGCAAGATAGGAAATCCTTGACCTCCTTAATAACATTCAGATTTGTTCCGAAAATCAGTATGTCATCAACATACAAGCAAAGCATAACTCCCTCACCCCCACCATGGCGATAGTACACACATTTGTCAGCTTCGTTCACAACAAAAGCTTGCAGCTGTTAAAGTTCTTTCGAACTTCTCATGCCACTGTTTGCGTGCTTGCTTGACTCCATACAAGGACTTCAGCAATTTGCACACTTTCGCTTCCTGACCATCTATTACAAACCCATCTGGTTGTTCCATATAAATTTCCCCGTCCGACTCTCGATTTAGGAAAGCAGTCTTAACATCCATTTGATGAACGAGAAGACCATGTGAGGCAGCTAGTGAAAGTAGAACTCGAATAGTGGTCAGTCGAGCCACAGGTGAGTAAGTATCAAAGAAGTCTTCACCTTCCTTTTGGGTATAATCCTTAGCCACGAGCCGAGCCTTGTACTTTTCAATAGTACGATCAGGCCTAAACTTCTTCTTGAATACCCATTTGCATCCTATAGGTTTGCACCCATAAGGACGATCAGTTATCTCCCAAGTTCCATTCGCCAAGATGGAATCCATCTCGCTACGAACCGCTTCCTTCCAGTAGTCAGCATCTTCATATGCATAGGCCTCTGAAATAGAACTGGGAGTGTCATCTATGAGGTACACAAGAAAATCATCACCAAAGGACTTTGCAGTCCTCTGTCTCTTGCTCCTAGTAGGAACTTCATTGTTTTCCTCCGCAGGACTTTCAAAGTGTTCCATCGAAATGGCAGGCTCAGTAATTGTCACTGATTCCTGATTCGATGAACTAGGCATCTCCTGATTAGATGAGGTATCCATATCCTTCATGGGAAAGATATCTTCAAAGAAAGTCGCATCATTCGACTCCATGATCGTACCGACATGCATGTCAGGTACCTCAGATTTTACAACCAAGAATCTATAGCCAATGCTATGAAAAGCATATCCCAGAAAAACACAATCCACAATCTTTGGTCCAAGCTTCCGCTTCTTTGGAATTGGAACATTGACTTTCGCCAAACAACCCCATGTTCGCAGATAAGAGAGTTTTAACCTTTTCTTCTCCCATTCCTCGAATGGAGTTATCTCTTTGTTCTTTGTGGGGACTCGGTTTAGGACATGACATGCTATCAATATCGCCTCCCCCCACCATGCCTTGGAGAGACCCGATGTGTCTAACATGGCATTAACCAAATCAGTTAGAGTACGGTTCTTTCTTTCGGCCACCCCATTTTACTGAGGTGAGTAGGGAGGTGTCCTCTCATGGATTATACCATGTTCCGCACAAAAAGCATCAAATTCATTGGAAAAATACTCTCCACCACGGTCGGACCTAGGCCTCTTGATTTTTTGGTCAAGTTGGTTTTCCACTTCAGCTTTATAGATTTTGAAAAAGTTCAAAGCCTCATCCTTAGATTTCAGAAGATACACACGGCAGTATCTAGTGGAGTCGTCAATTAACGTCATGAAATATTTCTTTCCACCTTTTGTCAAAACACCATTCATTTCACATAGATCTGAATGTATGAGCTCTAGTGGTGCAAGATTTCTCGTTTCCGCAGTCGTGTGAGACTTACGAGGTTGCTTAGCTTGCACACAAACTTGACACTTAGATCCCTTAGCGGTGGTGAAACTAGGGATTAAGTTCAACTTTGCTAGTCGCGACATGCAACCAACACTACTAGAAAAAGGGCTGCTAGTGGCGCACCTGTTTCCATTTTTTTCTTAATCTCAGGTCACTATGCTTAATCTCAAGTCAAATCGCACTAAGTGGTCAAACTTCCCAGAAGGTCACCCATCCTCACACTACTCTAGCCCGAACACGCTTAACTTCGCAATTCTATCCAACCCCAGCACCACCTCACTTAACAGGCACTTGTTGATATATCTATCATATCAATCCTATTATACCTTGTTGATGTCTAGGACTTTGTTCATGTTCATGACTATGATGAAATTTTGAAAAATATTTCAAACTTCCCGGTCATATTACGTATCATTTTTTGAAAAATATTCAAAAAAAATTACAAAAACATTTTTTTCTATTACTAGTGGCGCACCTAGCAAACGTTGCGCCACTAGTAAGTTTGAAATTTTTTTAATTTTTTGCCTCTAGATCTTGAAAGCCCCGTAACTTTTTTTCTGTTAGGTTTTTGGAGATTTTGGAAATGTTCAGCGGGGTTTGTCATGTTAAATTCGGAAGTAACTTTTTGAGTAGATGATTTTTCATATACAAAACTTTTTAATCCGAGTTCGTATGCAAAAGTTATGCCCATTTTACAAATTTTCAGAGAGATTTTGCAAATAAAGTCGAAATTCATATTTGTAAATTTCCCCAACAACTAGACCACATATCACATGGGAAACTTATTTTCTTTTATTTTTTTGACATTTCCATCATTTTCTTTTATTTTTTTTAAACTGAAAAGGCGGTCCACCGGGGGGTGGAATTTTTGGGCCAAGTTAGTAATGGCGCACCGTGGGAGTGGTGCGCCATTACTAGTTCAACTAGTAATGGCGCACCACTCCCACGGTGCGCCATTACTAGTTTCGAAAAAAAATAAAAAAATTTGAAAAAAAAATTGAAAAAATTTTACTAGTGGCGCACCGTGGATGTGGTGCGCCATTACTAGTTAAAACTAGTAATGGCGCACTATCCCCTGGTGCGCCATTACTAGTTTTGAAAAAAAATTGAAAAAAAATTTGAAAAAACATTTACTAATGGCGCACCATGGATGTGATGCGCCATTACTAGTTGAACTAGTAATGGCGCACTATCCCCTGTTGCGCCATTAGTAGTTTTGAAAAAAAAATTGTTACTAATGGCGCACCATGGATGTGGTGTGCCATTAGTATTTGGACACTAATGGCGCACCAACACATGGTGCGCCATTAGTATATAGTAGTGGTGCACCACATGTCTGGTGCGCCATTAGTGTCCATTTCATCTATAGCCCTTTTCCTAGTAGTGCAAAGTTAACATGACAAAGACGTGAATGCCATACATTTGATTCACTATTGTTGCAAACATGATTAACAACTTTATTGCAAACATATGATAAGGATAAACGAAACATGCCTCCTGACTCATAGCCTTTACCAACAAAGGTTCCATACTTGGATATTACAAATTCATTCGACTCAAAGACAAGCTTATAGCCATCTCTACACAAAAGAGATCCGCTAACAAGATTTTTATTGACGGAGGGGACATAATGCACGTTCTTCAGCCGCACGATCTTCCTCGAAGTAAACTTCAGATCGACCGTGCCAACACCATGAACAGAAGCACTTGAACCGTTGCCCATCAGCATGGTTGAAGTCCCTGCAGTCTGATAAGATGAAAACATGGAAATATCACCGCATACATGCACATTAGCACCCGTGTCAATCAACCAATCAGGAGAATGACATATTGAAAGAATAGTGAGAAATATACCATACCCAGCATCCTTCTGAAGGAAATATGCCCTAGAGGCAATAATAAAGTTATTATTTATTTCCTCATATCATGATAAATGTTTATTATTCATGCTAGAATTGTATTAACCGGAAACATAATACATGTGTGAATACATAGACAAACATACAGTCACTAGTATGCCTCTACTTGACTAGCTCATTAATCAAAGATGGTTATGTTTCCTAACCATAGACATGTGTTGTTATTTGATTAATGGGATCACATCATTAGAAGAATGATGTGATTGACATGACCCATTCCGTTAGCTTAGCACTTGATCGTTTAGTATATTGCTATTGCTTTCTTCATGACCTATACATGTTCCTGTAACTATGAGATTATGCAACTCCCGTTTACC
>LR880966.1:759460-777898 GCA_904067115.1 Aegilops sharonensis
CGGAACTCTCAACACCGGATTGATAACTTAATTGTGGGCAACTTATGATGATTTTGGGCTATGAGACATCGGTTGGCGGAACCATGTCATGACAGAAAAAAACTCCATAGTACAGGCTTCATTTTATTCCTTTGATGTAGGTAAAATAAAACCAGCTTTTACGCAAACAAAATTCAGATACAGAGCCATAAAGCCATATTGCATATAGTATAGTTTTATCATCTGTTTTCTCATGTTGTGATCTTGCCGGTACATCCAATGTACTGACCTACACGGCTGCAACGTATCATGTTGCAGATATTTCCTCGACGAGTAAGAGTTACGATACAGGGTTACGGTCTACACTCAACCTGCCGATGGCGTTGATGGGAGTCCACACCCGTTTGATTGTTTCCGCTGAGTATTATGAGGTATATATCATTTTACGTTATTTATACATGTGATTGCACTTTGATATATACATTGATGTACTGTGTGTGCCAGCATACTGATCCAGGGATGGCACAGATACACAGAGGCTTGACCGTCTGAGGTCGGGTCGCTACAGAATGGGGAATGGCTCCAATTTTGGTTGGACCCATGGTTGGGTACCAAGGCACTGCGTGTGAGTTTTCTTGTCTTATTCTCAATCTGTGCAGACCCGTTGATACGTGTATCCACAGGCTTCCGATCTGGATAGTGGAATATCCGGTTCCGCCGTACTTTTGGACTAGCAGAGAGTGACGACTAGATTAGACTACGGGCCGCCCTACCAACGGTGCTACCGGACTATCGGGACACTGTGTCATGGCGGCCCACTCCGACAGCGGAGTTTTCGGTGAGCACAGCCTATCATGCCTTATGCCAGTCTCCTACCACCCCCTGGATTTCTCCGTTGTGGAAAGCCCCCTTATAACTGAATATTAAGATCTCTGTGTGGCAGTTATTATGTGATCGCATCCCTTCGGGGAAAGAGGTTCTTAAGTGGCACGCCCGCGTGATGGCTTGTGCCCCCTTTGTGCGATATGGGAGACAGGGACCCATATCATGTTCTTCTATATGGTGGCACGGGTGCTCTAGACATTCGTCCGCGAGGCGCTAGGGCCCGACTGGGAGGCTCTGAACCTCGCAGAGTTCCTCCAGCTCAGGGCTACGCAACATACGCAGCATCGCAACTTATTCTGGCTTATCTTCATCGTGATGTCATAGACACTTTGGACTACGCGTAATAAAATGTTGATCGAGAAAGTCTTTCCGAGGAAGGCATCTGACTCCTTTTTCAAATTCCTTGCCTTTCTGCAGCACTGGCACCCGCTCCCAAGGTAGCGTGACCGCGATCGTCTTAGCCTCATGCTGGATGCGCTCCTAGCTACAGCGCATCAACTATCGTCCTCATAGTGCCGCGTGGCGGCTGCCACGAGGTGGCTTTTTTTCCTATTTCTTTTATATTTTCTTGGGCACGAAGGTGTTGTTGCCGACCGTCACTCTTCATGAGATATTTGGATGCTGGTTGTGTGGAATGTTGCTTTGTCTATAAAGCGGGGTGATAGCCTATTTCGAGAGAGACATACAAAGCTTGATAATGCATAATATTGTTTTTTAGGAATGAACACCTACACGCACATGTGCATGAATGGAAACACAATGCTGTAAGAAGAAAAGAACTTAGTTTGACTCTTATTACAAAGATTCAACTAGTGCCAGTATGGTCCACACGATAATCCATGGCACTTTATTTGTCACCGCTACATGGATCAGACCATTGACTAGAGCGCTCATATTCTCAGTAGCCGCTCATGCCGGTAGTGGCGTCACTTGATGATGATATGGTGGTGTAGCAGTATGGTGGGACATGCACGTCACACATTACCGGCAAGGTCTGGATCACCCATGTCCCTATCGCCTCAATCGAACCCTCATCAAGCTGCTGCTGAGCAGGGGCGGGCCCAGGATTTAAAGAGTGTGTATTCAAAATCTCAAAGGCTTACTATTGCTGACAACTTCTTGCTTTTGGCACATATAAATGATTATAGCACCATTTATACTAATTGTATAATGTGTAAAAGATAAAACATAAAATTGGTAATAGTAACATGGATTCGTAAAATTGTTCTTAACTTGAAATTTTTGATCTGAAACTTGGAATTGTTCAATAAGTGGCAACATCTGACATAAATGGAGGGCACAATTAGTGGTACTAATGTCAATACTACATCCAAAACCAATTCACATCGTACTACTAATGCCAGCATCTCCAAAACAAAAGGATATTTGACCAACAAACAATTCTGAATCACCTCCATAACAATGAGGGGACGACTATCCAAGAGTTGATCTAAAAGTCCGTGGCGAAATCACATCTAATGTAGAAAAATTAGAAACTTATCTGAAAAGATCCACGTGTCAGCTGACGAAACCGAAGGATGCATACGCGACGCCGTTGCGTGCCTGCCCGCCAACGCACCCGATCCCCCTTTTTCCGTGCGGCTGTGGAGCGTGCTTTCTTCTGTTGAGAACTGGGAGTCTGGGGGAGCCGCCAGTTCTTTTTTTTAGGGCTAGCCGCCAGTTCATATGATCGATCCACAGATCAGGGCTGCCCGTGATTACACCCCCACATCCACTGAATTGGGCTGGGACTAGCCTACTAGGTGAACGAGATTTGGGCCAGTAGGCCTTGTAGGAGCGGGAAGGGAGGAGAGAAGCAGGAGGTGGGCTGATTAATCCTTCGGCCGGAAGCAATACACAGCTTGTTATTCTGTGTAAATCTCAATACTTTTTCATACAAGATACACTCTCTATATATACATAATCTTTTGGCAAATATAATGGGTATTCAAGTGAATACCCTTGAATTAAACTGGGCCCGCCCCTGCTGCTGAGGTTGGAAGAACCTTGACCCAATTGTTGTTGATGTGGCTTGCTACAACCCTGACCTTATTCTTATTGTCGCTGTCTAGAACCATGACCCTGGTGTTGTTGTGCCTGGATAGAACCCTGACCTTCCTGTTGTTGTTCCTGAGGTTGGCTGGAAGTACCTTCTACCAAACTTTTTTGTTGCACAATAATGGCGTGCACGACGCTGTGGATGGCCTCACATCGCGACTGCTTGGGGATCTCTTTCAGTTGTTGACAGCACTGCTCCCAGATTACCAAGCAACTGCTTTGATGCACCACCTGTGACATAGCAGACACTGGTTTGCACTGCTGTAGGAGGACATCCCTACATGGGATCAACTTTCGTTGCGGAACTGATTGTTTTTGTGGCTGCGGAGTTGGTTGCTGCTCCAGAAATGACGGTTCTGGCAGTTGAGGAAAGGGTTGTTGTGGTTCTTCTGGCTGCATTGGTGTTCTGGAGTGCTACGAGATGGATGAATGTGTTTGGCGGCAGCGGTTGTCGCCGCGACAACAATGAGGGCAAGGACAAGGCATGTCCTCATGGTTGATTTGTGTTAGATAATGTTTGTTCACCAGTTGAATGAATGGTGGATGATGGAGGAGGGTCTTGATGGTTTAGGCCTATTTATAACTGACATGGCATCGGCTATTTTCATCTTTGCATTTCCTTTTCCTAAAAGTGCATGGATGCTTCTCGGACTCCATCATTTGGTATGTTGCGTTAGGTGGAACTACTTACAAGCGTAATTTTTGGACTGGTCATCAAAGTTCTTTGTTGTTGCGTGTATCATTCATCTATCAGTAAAGTTTGATAATTGATATGACTCATATTATTCACTTTACATGTCAAACATAAATCTGGTTGCATCATTTTCTGAAACTGGGTTAGTTATGTTCTACAAGTTGTTACGCATAAATCAGATTAGCTTGCCTTGAACGGAACTAAGTTTGTATATTCTGTGGCCTGTAAAGACAGATAAGACTAGTATTGTAACTTGCAAAAAGTAGACGATGCCATGATTCATCGAATTAATTTTACGTGTTAAGGATTGTAATGCCGTATATGATTAGTAAGGCTTTAGACGTAAGTGCATGTGAAGGTTTGTTCTGCCGGTTTTTCGAACTAAGTCTGTATTGTTGTGCATATCGTTGAGATAATCAAGTATTGTTTGCTGAATTAGTTCAGATTGTTAATGGCAAGTGTTGGGACCAAGAATTGCTAAGAATAACAGAGCATTTTTGTGGCATGTGCTGCCACTTTCGATGTAGCCCATCTTGTATGTGAACTTCTCTATCTTAATATATCGACACGCAGATCTCCTTTGGGTTCTCGAAACAAAATTCTTCGCTTTCCATTGAAAACATGCTAGTAGTAGAGGATAAACAAAACAAATTATGTAGAGGACGCGCCACCTAAAAGAAACAAATTATGTGCTGGTTCAGGACATGACCCCGCCTGCTCTATTTTTCTACCACAAAAAATCCAATGATTTGATGCCTGAATTTGCAGCGACCATATATATTCCAAGAAAAGTACGTAGTAATCCACAGAAATATATAAGAAAATAAATTAAGCATTATAAAGTTGCCAGAAAAAATCAGCCGTACATCCTCCTTTTTGTTGGTGCATGATTTCAAGTGGATGTATTTGCCTTGTGTTGCTGCTTAATGGGGACAGATCTTGACATTTTTATGAATGCACATATCCGTTAATACCTAAATTCAGTTAGGAGATCTGTAGATTTCTTAAGCTGAGCCATTCTTATGAGTAAATTGAATTATTATCGTATCTGCAACAGCAAGTAATATAACTTTTAACATAATTAATTGTCTTTAAACAGAATAAATTAATTTTATACACATCCATCATATGCATATATCGTAAAGAGGGCAAAACTTCCTGCCACTGCAGAAAATAGCGACATAACAGAGATTGACAACAAAATAAAATAATTCTTCGCTATCTGAAACAAACGAAGTAATTCTCCGCCGTAAAACTTCAGCCCCTAGCCGAATTTCTCTGTATTTTTTAGAAGCAGTACGGACACAGAGGCTCCCGATTTATCTGTTTGTATCAGCTTGATACACTAAAAAAAAATCATTGTCAAAAAAATATGATCCCAGAGATACACAGTAATATTGTCAATAAATCTCAAGAATATAAATTTCACGTGATCCCACCATGTAACATATCCCAGTCAGCAATGAGTATAAAGTTAGTACAAAATTGGGTCATCTATTTTGAAACGAAGGGAGTAATTTACAAGCAACAAGAACCAAACAGACAAAGAGAGCAAAAGAAACAGCTAGAACAGGGTGAAGCAGAGTACTCTACTAGTCATGATGAGGAGCCGAACTCGATGCGGACACCAACGACGACGAGGAAGAAGGCATCGAGGGCGAAGGAGATGATGGTGTGGATGAGGATGGAGACTACGCTCGTGTGGAACTTGCCGCACTCGATCGTCCGCGATCTGCCAGGGATCTGGAAGACAAGCCCCGGGGACAGAAGGATGAAGAGCATGAAGGAGATGAGCACGGGACCTCAGTCCTGCATCTTCGTCTTCCTCTTCTTCTTTGGGATGATGATGATGACGACTAATCAAGCCAGCTACAGCTATGCTTCTAGAGGTAGATAGAAGATGGCCTTTCCTTTATTTGTGGATGGCTTTCCATCCTTCTTGTGAATTATCACTTATATATGTACTGCCTGGACAGCAGGGAAAATAGAGTGGTCTCTAGAAAGTTCTGTTTCTGAAAAAAACTTGTGGTTTCCATAATATGCAGAACGAGGCTAGCTTCTTTATTCTGTGGAAGAGGAGGGCGGAGGCAACCAATCAGAGTGGCTTGCTTCCTTTGTCTGTTTGTGTTTTCTCTGCACGAACTTAATTAATGAGATGAGCGCATTTTCTGGACAGCAAAATTTCCTCCAGGATATGGACAGAAATGACAAATTGCCCGCTCTCTAAAGTCTAAACCAACAGTAAAATCTTACATGGACCACATTGATACCAATGCCATATACTCCGTCCGTAAAGAAATGAAAGAGTGTTTAGATCACTACAATAGTGATTTAAACACTCTTATATTTCTTTACAGAGGGAGTACTATTTAAAACTAGTTGTGAATCATCTCAAGAAGGTCAAAGTTCAGAAGGATCACAATTAAAGAGTTGGTTTGTGGTTAGTCCTTACTCCTTACCTTAATAGGGATCTAGCTCAGTCCGACTTTCACAACCATTTGGTTATTTTTTAAAGGTTATTTTGCTGCATACTCTCTCTGTTTTTATTTACTCCGCATATTAGGTTTGTCTAAAGTCAAATTTTATATACTTTCAAGAAGTTTGCAAAAAAATATATGAACATATACACCACCAAGTATATATCATTGGATTCATCATTGCATGTATTTCCATATCATATAAAATTGTTACTGTAAATGTTCATATTGTTTTCTACAAACTTGGTCAAACTTTATAAAGTTTGACTTGAGTCAAAACTAATATGCGGAGTAAGTAAAAACGGAGAGAGTACAAAGATAGTTAATGCATAATATTGTGGTTAGGAATGAACATATCCACGTGTGCCCGAATGGAAACATGCGGATGACGCTATATGCAGAAAATAACTTAGTTTGCCTTTTATTCCCATGTTTGAACTAGTGCCAGTCTAGTCCACACATGATAATGCATGGCACTTTATTTTTCACCGCTACATATGGATCGGACCATTGACTAAACATTGGTGGTCCATTTTTCAGATACTAGAGCTCTCATCTTCTCAGTAGCCGCCCATTCCGGTAGTGACGTCACTGGATGATGATATGGTGGTGTAGCAGTATGGTGGAACATGCACGTCGCACATTGCCGGAATGGTCTGAATCACCCATGTCCCTATCGCCACGATCCAACCCTGATCCAGTTGTTGCTGTTGTTGTTGTTGTTGTGGCTGGCTAGAACCCTGACCATGTTCTTGTTGACCTTGTTGTTGTTGCTGCTGAGGTTGGGTTGAAGTACCTTGTACCAATTGTTTTTGTTGTTGCAAAATAATGGCGTGCACAACGTTGTGGATGGCCTCACATCTTGACTGCTTGGGGATCGCTTTTAGTTGCTGACAACACTGCTCCCACATTACCAAGCAGCTGCTATGTTGCACCACCTGTGACCGGAGGAACGACATATCAGCTACTGGGCTACACTGGTGTAGGAGGGCATCCCTGCAAGGGTTCAACTTCTGATGTGGAACTGGATGTTCTTGTGGCTGCGGAGTTGGTTGCTGCTCTGGAGATGATGGATGTTGCGGCTCCCAAGCAATACGGAATGCAGTAAAGGGTTCGGCGGCCGTGGTGGTCGCCGCGATGACAATGAGGGCAAGGACAAGGAATTTCTTCATGGTTGATTTGTGTTAGATAATGTTTGTTCTCAGTTGAGTGAATGGTGGGTGATGGAGGGTCTTGATGGTGAAGCCCTATTTATAACTGACATGGCATCGCCTTTTTCATCTTTGCATTTCTTTTCTTAAAAGTTCTTGGATGCTTCTCGGTCACTAACATTTCGTAGGTTGCGTTAGGTGCAACTACTTACAAGTGTATTCTTGGACAGGTCATCAAAGTTCTTTGTTGTTGCATATATCATTCCGCTATCGGCAAAGCTTGATAATTCACATGACTCATCTTATTCACTTTACATGACAAACATCGATCTGGTTGCATCATTTTCTAAAACTGTGTTTGTTATGTTCTACAAGTTGTTACGCAAAAACTAGATTAGCTTGCCTTGCACCGAACTTGGTTTGTAATCTTGTGTGGCCTGTAAAGATACATTAGACTAGTATTGTAACTTGCAAAAGTAGACTTCCTGAAAAAAAACTTGCTAAAGTAGACGATGACATGATTCGTCGAATTCCCTTTACATGTCAAGGATTGCAATGTCATACAGGATTAGTATAAGGCTTTACACATAAGTACATATGAAGGTCAGTTCAAGATTGCGTCAGTTTGTCGAACTAAATCTGTATTGTTGTGCATACCATTAAGATAATCAAGTATTGTTTGCTGAATTTTTTCAAGATTGTTCATGACAAGGAACTAGGGATTGCTAAGAATGATAGAGAGCATTCACAAAGCATGTGGGTCCACATATTTTGTTGCAGTTCTTGATGGAAATTATAGTACAATTTAGCAGGTATTAGTTATTTTTCTCGAATACGCACAAGTGTGCGTATCATCCATTAAACAAAAAGGGGGAAGACACCCCAAAGAGTCCACCGTTACACAAGATATTTACATGCGGATTTCATCCGCACTATTTAGATTATCTAAACAAATTACTCTGTCTCAACCCACTCCACATCCTCTATGTCAAAACCTTTCACATCACCCTTAATTAGTCCCGCCTTCACGCAAAGCCGTCCTTCCTCCCGAATACACTGGATTTTCCAGGCTAACGATGGTGCCGCATAGTTGAAAATGATGCCGTTCCGATGTTTCCAGAGCATCCACATGCCTAGGAGGCACTTAGCACGTGTCGCCTTCAGGTGAACCGCGCTCCAATCCTACATGATGCACCACTCGCCTAGGGTCTCGTTTTGTAGCGGTTCAAAATACACTCTTCCAGTGACCATTCCAATCCAATGCTAGACTTGCTTCGCAAATGCACGGTCAATGAGTAGGTGCTAGATAGTCTCGTCATGTTGATCACACAACGGGCATGAGTCCTGACGAGGGAGTCCATGTCGAGCCAACCTGTCAGATGTCCAGCAGCGGTTCTCGATCGCTAGCCAAGCGAAAAAGCGGCATTTAAGGGGTGCCCGAGACTGCCATGTGCATTAGGCCGTCGGAGACACCTCAAGCGCATGAATCTAGCCGCATATGCCGAACGTGCCGAGAAGTTGTCGTGCACTTCCCAGGCCCACTTAACTGAGTCCTCTCCACACCATCTATTAACTGCATATCTGTGATCTGTGGCCAAAGCCTTAGGAACTCCGGAAGTGTTTCGTGCGTTAGGTTCGGACCTATGTCACCTGCCCAATTATCGTTCATCAGCGCGTCTGAGACCAGTTTTGTCCTCCTAACACGTTTCGGGATCCTGCCATAGACTTCTGGAGTATATCATGTACCCATTAATCCACCGATCCTCCAAAAACAGAGTTGACTTGCCGTTGCCCAAAGCGAGTGACTCTGACGGCACCAAGGTCGAGATCTCCCATGCAACAGAGAAATTTCCACCTCTGGCTTCCTTCTTTCCGCACCACACCAGAGAAGACCGCGACAAATCTTGACTAGCACCGACAGGGTCTTAGTTGGCAGATCTAGTGCAAGCATGGAGTGGACGGGGATATCACACAACACAGACTGAATGAGGAGGAGCTGCCCACTCTTCGGCAACATTGCCACTTTCCAGAGTGGGTAGGCAGTCGCCAACCCGGTCTACTAATCCCTGCAACTGCGCCGCCAACTATTTCCTGATCGTCAATGGCAAACCCAGGTACCTGACCAGAGAAGTGGTGAAGTGGTGCAGCCCAGAGAAGCCCAGAGAATGGTGAAGTGGTGCAGCCCAGAGAAGCAAAGGTCACCGCCATCTCTTCCTGAGAACATTTTATTGGCATTGCAGCACTCTTACTCATATTGACTACCAGCCCCAGTGCCTGACCAAAGATACTCAAAACTGCTCCACAAATGCTTGTCTCGAGCTCATTTGGTCTGAAGGAGACCACTACATCATCCGCAAACACGGAGACTCTTTATTGCAACCCCGATCTCTATAGGGGTGCAAGCAAATCCGCATTAGGTGTTTCAGTTGGACACATGTAACTGAGTACTATAATATAAGATCTCCGCACATAGCCAAAATATACTAGACACAAATTAGTCTAAGACAATGATCATGAGAGGGACGGTTCGCACACTTGGCAACGTGTCAAGCGTGGTCGGAGCGCTATCTGGTGGCTTGGAGCGCACATGGGGAGGTGCGCCTTAATTATGCCCTGGGGATTAAACACGATGGTGAACCTTTGATGTAGGGTGAAACCCTAGGTGGGATCTTTTCACACTTGGAGGGGGAAAAGGAGAGAAACAACAAGAACACAACAAGAACACAAAGAGGAAATCACTCCAAACAATTCCTGATTACACATCCACTAGAGTAACAACACAAGATCCACAAGTCACAAACACAATCAAAGGAAAGATACAATGGCAAAGTTCATCCCAAATCCAAAGGAGATGGGGGCTTGATGATAGTCTTCTCCTTGAGGAGGTATTGAAATCCACAAGGATTCTTTCCTAGGGGGTCTTGATTCCACAAGGGCTTGTGGAAGGTAGAAAGGAGCAAAGCTCACAAATATCTCATCTAATACTTTGCTAACCCTAAACATAACCCTAGGTACGGTCTAAATAGGCTTGGGGTCGAAGGAGATGGAGAGGGGCTCGAACAGGAGGTCACAGCCGTCCACCCTGATGAGCCCGTGCGCACGGGGTAAGTTGTGCCCGTGCGCACAGGGGTCCGGTGCTCACGGTACAGGCACGTGCGCACGGGGTGCTCCAGCGTCAACTCCCTGAGTAGCCCATGGGCACGGGGTCTTGGGGGCCCGTGCGCACGAGGTCACCTGGAGCCTCCCGTGCTGCTGCTGTTGACCTTCTTCTTGGCTTGCGTGGCCTCGAGGTGGTCCTCCCTCTCCTTGGTGATGCTCCTTAGCGTCTTGGTTATGTTCCTCTTCATACCTAAGGAGGCATAGCACATTTTGGTGAGGTAGCAAGCATGTTCCATTTGTGTCCATATGCAAATCTAGTAGGAAGGAATTCACCTCGGTTTCCAAAGCACGTGCTCTAGTTCTTGTCATAGGTCCACATGGGGCTTGATGTGTTGGTGTAGCATCCATGGGGATGATGGAAGGATGCTCCGCATCATCTCCCCTCCCTTGGGAGAGATCCGACCTCGGATCAAAAGCTTCATCTCCATGGTATGGCGTGAGGTCTTTGACGTTGAAGATGTCGCTCACATTGTACTTGTCTCGTGGTAGGTCGATCTTGTAGGCGTTGTCGTTGTAGCGTGCTAGCACCTTGAAAGGTCCATCGGCTCGAGGCAGAAGCTTGGACTTGCGTTCGTTGGGGAAGCGGTCCTTGCGAAGATGTAGCCACACTAGATCACCGATGTTGAAGACCATGGGTTGCTTGTCGACGTTGAGCTTGGTCGCTAGTCGTTGTACTTGGCGCTCGATGGTGTGCCTTGTGTCCTCATGCATCCTCTTGATGTAGCTTGCTCGTGCACTCGCATCCATGTTGGTGCGCTCTTGTAGAGGAAGAGGTAGAATGTCCAAAGGGGACAATGGGTTGAAGCCGTAGACAACCTCGAAGGGGGACTTGCCGGTAGTTGAATGTCTTGCACAGTTGTAGGCGTACTCGGCGATGGGTAGACACTCCTCCCACTCCTTGATGTTCTTCTTAATCAACACACGAAGTAGAGTGGAGAGTGTCCGGTTTGTCACCTCCGTTTGGCCGTCGGTTTGAGGATGGTATACGGATGAGAACAAGAGCTTGATTCTGAGCTTGGCGCATAGGGTCTTCCAAAAGTAACTCAAGAACTTGATGTCACGATCGGAGATGATTGTCTTTGGTACTCCATGGAGGCGCAAGATTTCCCTACAAAAGAGAGTTGCAACATGTGAAGCATCGTCTATCTTGTTGCAAGGAATGAAATGTGCCATCTTAGAAAATCTATCCACAACAACAAACACGGAATCCTTTCCATTTTGATTTCTAGGCAAACCAAGTGCAAAATCCATGCTAATGTCTTTCCCAAGGTTGATAGGGAATAGGAAGAGGCATGTAAAGACCATGAGATTGAGCTTTAGACTTAGCTTTGCGACATGTAGAGCATCGGTTGGTGAAGCGTTGGACGTCGCGGAACATCTTGGGCCAAATGTAGTTCTTGGAGAGCGTGGCGAATGTCTTGTCACATCCAAAGTGTGCCATGAGTCCGCCTCCATGAGCCTCTTGTAAAAGGAGCAAACGAAGAGAAGACTCGGGAATGCATAGTTTGTTAGCTCTCATAAGATAACCATCCTTGATGTAATAGTGTTCCCAAGATGTATGCATCAAACATTTAGCATAAGGAGTCGCAAAAGATGAATAATTAGCATACAAGTCTTTTATGTGCTCAAAGCCAATAACATTCAACTCGAGTTTGGTAATAAGCGTGCATATGCGTGAAAGTGCATCCGCAACTACATTTTCCTTACCCTTAATGAACTTGATCACATAGGGGAAAGATTCAATAAATTCACTCCATTTGGCATGACGCTTGTTCAATTTAGTTTGGCCTTTTAAGTACTTAAGTGTTTCATGATCGGTATGGATGACAAACTCATGAGGTCTAAGATAATGTTCCCAAACATGTAGGACACGCACTAAAGCATACAATTCTTTGTCATAGATGGGATAGTTAAGTTGAGCACCGGAGATATTTTTCACTAAAGTAAGCAATTGCTCGTTTTTCTTGCATCAAAACTCCGCCAATTCCGGTACCACTTGCATCACAATGAACCTCAAAAGTTTTGTTAAAATTGGGCAAAGCAAGAATCGGAGCATGAGTAAGCAAAGACTTGAGCTCATCAAAAGCGGTGGATTGCAAAGATCCCCAAACAAAATGAGTATTCTTCTTACTCAAAGCATGCAAAGGAGCGGCAATAGTGCTAAAATCTTTCACAAAGCAACGATAAAAACCTGCAAGACCAAGAAAGCTACGCACTTGTTGCAAATTGGTGGGTTGGGGCCAAGTTTTAATTGCTTCAATTTTAGCTTCATCAACATGGACACCCTTGGAAGAGACAACAAAACCCAAGAAAACCACTTTGTCAAACACCAAACGTGCATTTTTTCATGTTTGCATAAAGACGTTCCTTGCGAAGGGTTTGCAAAACAGCCTTAACATGATTAAGATGCTCTTTCATGGTTTTGCTAAACACAAGAATATCGTCGAAGTAAACCACAACAAAGACTCCAATATAAGGTCGAAGCACATAATGCATAAGACGCACGAAAGTACCAGGAGCTTCCGATAGACCCATAGGCATGACTAACCACTCATATAAGCCAAATTTGGTTTTGAAAGCAGTTTTCCATTCATCACCCTCTTGAATGCGGATTTTATAATAGCCACTTTTAAGATCAATTTTGGAGAAAAAGTTGGCTCCACTAAGTTCATCAAGCATATCATCTAAGCGAGGAATGGGATGCCTATAGCGAACGGTGATAGCATTTATAGGTCTACAATCGGAACACAAACGGAAACTTCCATCTTGCTTAGGCACAAGTATAACGGGAACGGCACAAGGGCTTAAGCTTTCACGTACATGGCCGTTGTCGATGAGTTGTTGTACTTGCTGTTGGATCTCCTTAGTCTCTTCGGGGTTGACACGGTATGGAGCTTTGTTTGGAAGTGGCGCTCCGGGGATGAGGTCGATTCGATGCTCAATGCCTCGTAGAGGAGGTAGACCCGGAGGTAGCTCATCGGGGAAAACATCTTGAAATTCCTGCAAAAGAGATTGAAACACTAAAGGTAGCTCATGAGAGGTGTTAGTTGGTGGCTCTCCATCCTTGCACACAAGGACAAAGTGTATCACACTCGATGGGTTCTCACATACTTCTCTCATCTCATTTTTGGTGGCAAATAGGATGAGGTTTTTCTCTCTAGGCGAAGAGGCGCTCAAGTTTGGCTTGTGGCTCTCACTCACTTTTGGGTGGATCACTTTCTCACTCTTCTCTCCATGATGGGTGGCTTGCTTGTCGGCTATCACTTGACTAGGAGACATAGGTCATAGCACATACTCCTTTCCTTTCATCTTGAAGCTATAGTGATTGGTACGCCCATTGTGGATGACACCACGGTCGAATTGCCATGGTCGACCAAGAAGGAGGTGGCAAACGGTCATTGGGACCACATCACACTCCAAAGTGTCTTCATATGCACCAATTTTGAAGGAGACTTGGACCGTATGCTCGATTCGTATAGTGCCGGAGTCGCTTAGCCATTAAACCTTGTAGGGGTGCGGGTGCTTCCTCTTGACCAATTGAATCTTGGACCATAGTTCTTCACTTGCCAAGTTGTGGCAACTACCTCCGTCGATGATGACCTTGACAGACCTTCCATTGATGCTGGCCTTTGTACGGAAGACGTGGCATTGTTGGTCTTCTTCTTGTTGATGTTGAAGAGTCAAGACCTTGGAGACAACGAGAGCGGGGCTTGAATCCTCATCACAAAAGACTCTATCATCTTCATCCTCGTTTACTTGCCGGTGCATGGCCACTTGCTCAAGAGCTTCCAGCTCCTAATCACTCATGGAGTCGTAGGTTCCATCGTCGTTGAGGCTCATGGTGCACTTGTTGGTGCATTCATAAGACTTGTGTCCTCGGCCGCCGCAAGTAAAACATTTGAAGGAGCTTGTCTTGACGGTCTCATCGGTCGGGGTAGATGATGAAGCACGCGGCTTGAAGTTGCTTGTAGTAGGAGGAGGACGACTTAAACGTGTTGAAGTTTTCTTGTAACTTGGCTTGTCGCCGGTACTTGGTGAAGCTCGAGTTGATGTAGGAGTTGCCGGAGTCGCGGGAGCTTGAGAAGAGGAGCCGTAGGTCTTGGACGAGTACTTGGCATATTTGAAGTCATATTGGACTTGTCGCTCGGCCTTGGTCGCTTGATGAACTAGCTCGAGGAGGTTTGAGTATGGTTGGAAGTCGGCAATCCGCTTGATTGGATGGTTGAGTCCGTTCAAGAAGCGTGCCATTGTTTGCTCGTCGTCTTCCTTGACATTGGCTCGAATCATGGCAATCTCCATTTCTTGGTAGTATTCTTCCACCTTCTTCGTGCCTTGTTTGAGGAGTTGCAACTTCTTGAAGAGATCACGATTGTAGTGTGCAGGCACGAAACGAGCTCTCATGACATCCTTCATCGCCGTCCAAGTTGTGATTGGTGGCTCGCCTCTTGTACGTCGTCGTTCAATCACTTGTTCCCACCATATGAGAACGTAGTCTTGGAACTCGAGTGATGCCATAGCGATGTTTTTCTCTTCATCGTAGTTGTGCAACCGGAAGATTTTGTCCACCTTCAATGCCCATGAGAGGTACTCTTCGGGGTCATTGCTTCCGTTGAACTTGGGCATGGTGAACTTTAGCTTGTCGTAGCGGAGTTCTTCGTCGAAGTAGCGGTTTCGATGTCGCTCTTGCCGTGGAGGAAGGTTCTCAAATGCTCGTTCCTCTAGATGTCGCTCTTGGCGTGGAGGAAGTCCATTATCAACTTGCTCTTGTTGACCTTGAGGTTGAGGAGGAGCTTGACGAGCTTGTGGAGTAGCTTGAGGAACTTGGCGTTGCGCGTGGGGTTGGTAGTTCCTCTCGTGGATTTCTTCTCAAAGGGCTTCCTCTTGATTGCGCCGTTCGCGATTGCGGTTGGCGATGGCTCGACTTGATTCTTGAAGGGCACGTTGCGCCTCAAGAGCTTGCGCTTCACATTGTTGTTGTTGAAGACGTTGAGCCTCGGCGTCTTGTTCCTCTTGGTGTAGACGCGCTCGTTCTTCCTCTTGGCGTTGTAGTCATTGTCGTTCTTGAGCTTGAGCAAAAGCGTCTTGGTTTGAATGAGGACGAGGAACTTGCTCTTGTGAATGCTTGACGTGTAGCGGGTTTCGAGATGCATGACGGTCTTGACGCGCGGCTCGTCGAAGAGTGTTCGATGACGGTGTACTTGAGCCGGAGAAGGTGTCGTCGGGGTGTCGACTTGAGTGGCTCCGTCTTGAGTAGGAAGAAGTTGAAGGAGGCCGGTTGACCAACAAAGTGCGGATCTCGTCCATTCTTGCATCGTTCTCTTGCTTGTGCGTGCCAAGCTTGTTGTCGAAGTAGTCCCGCGTGCGTTGCTCGGAGAGTCGCTAGTCGGTGGCGAGGTTGTCGATGCAGTCGTTCATTGCTTGTTGCTCTTGATGGAGCGCTCATTGTGCACCAAAGAGGTGGCTCTTGGTGACGAATGATGACATGTCGTCGTCTTGCTCGATGAAGAGTGGGTTGGTAGAGGTACTTGGCCTATCCATCATATGAAACTGGTGGTGAGTAGGAAAATGAGAGAACAAAACCAAAGTTACCTTTTCCAAAGATTGTGGATGCAACAAGTACGATCCCACATGATGTTACAATAGGGGAATTGATACCGGGAATTGTTTCCCACACCTACAATTAAATGGTCTATGGAGGAGCTCGGTTAGGATGGTGGAAAAAATTTCAAGCAAATGTTAGTCAAGATGTTGATAAAGTTGAGAAGATTCACAAATGGCAAGTAAGACAAATAGATCAAACCCAATGATATCACTAGGAACACACACACGGAAGATAGATGGGATCCTCACAACCAAGGATGAGCTCGAAGATGTCGAACCTCGGGAAAAGCTCTTGTCATACGGATACTAGAGAGATGCTAGGTTGATTGCACTATTGGGCTAGATACGCTAGTGCACCAACCTAATAGAGAAACCGCTCGTCTCACTATCCCAAGTATGCTTATGTATGCGAGTACCAAGATGATGCACGTATGCTAAGAGGCTCGATGCTATTGCTTATAAGCTCTTTGCTTCTCTTCTCTTGTGCTTAAAAGCTTTATTTTTACTATGCCACGAAGCTTGATATACGAGCCACACAACGAGGTAACAAGTAGTAAATGCACGAGATTGACGAAACACTAAATGGTGCACTAAGGCGTGGCCCGGCAATACTCAACAAGCTAGTCTCGATGGGTAAGCTACGCAAAAGGGCTCGAAGCTATCAAGTTAATGGCAAGGGAGTACAAAGCGTCGTCGAGGTTACCGTCCTTGCTTACGGTAGCGATGGAGATGATCTTGTCGAAACCGATGTGTTGTCCGAGTCGATGATTGCTTGGCGGTGATGATGATGTCCAAATGCGCCTAAGTAGCCAAAACAACTTAGGACACAAGAGAAACCGCGGTCCGAAACTCAAACAAACACGTGGAATGGTGCGGAAGAACACAAGAGGTGGTGGGGAAAGGAAATGAAGAAAAACAGAAACTGGCCGAACCTCCCTGGATAGCCCGTGCGCACGGGGTAAGTGAGGCCCGTGTGCACGGGGTCCTCTGAGAGCAGATGAACAGCTCGGGATCGGTGGGGAAGATGGTGGGGGTGTAGATCCACTTGCCAAACACCAAATTCGTGGATCAAAACAACCAAATCTCACAAGATCGAACAAATTGCAAGAAAATTTTGGGGCTATTTTTGGTGGGGATTTTCGGATTAGGGCGAAAAACAACGAAATCAAGCTAGAAAATGGAAGGTAGGGACTCCAAGATGTGAATCAACGTGGCTCATGATACCAAGATGATGTAGGGTGAAACCCTAGGTGGGATCTTTTCACACTTGGAGGGGGAAAAGGAGAGAAACAACAAGAACACAACAAGAACACAAAGAGGAAATCACTACAACAATTCCCGATTACACATCCACTAGAGTAACAACACAAGATCCACAAGTCACAAACACAATCAAACGAAAGATACAATGGAAAAAGTTCATCCCAAATCCAAAGGAGATGGGGGCTTGATGATAGTATTCTCCTTGAGGAGGTCTTGAAATCCACAAGGATTCTTCCCTAGGGGGTCTTGATTCCACAAGGGAAGGTAGAAAGGAGCAAAGCTCACAAATATCTCATCTAATACTTTGCTAACCCTAAACATAACCCTAGGTACGGTCTAAATAGGCTTGGGGTTGAAGGAGATGGAGAGGGGCTCGAACAGGAGGTCACAGCCGTCCACCCTGATGAGCCCGTGCGCACGGGGTAAGTTGGGCCCGTGCGCACGGGGTGCTCCAGCGTCAACTCCCTGAGTAGCCCGTGGGCACTTGGTCTTGGGGGCCCGTGCGCACGGGGTCACCTGCAGCCTCCTGTGCTGCTGTTGTTGACCTTCTTCTTGGCTTGCATGGCCTCGGGGTGGTCCTCCCTCTCCTTGGTGATGCTCCTTAGCGTCTTGGTGATGTTCCTCTTCATACCTAAGGAGGCATAGCACATTTTGGTGGGTAGCAAGCATGTTCCATTTGTGTCCATATGCAAATCTAGTAGGAAGGAATTCACCTCGGTTTCCAAAGCACGTGCTCTAGCTCTTGTCATAGGTCCACGTGGGGCTTGATGTGTTGGTGTAGCGTCCATGGGGATGATGGAAGGATGCTCCGCATCAACCTTGTTAACAAAACATCATGTGTCCCGTCTAGTTTTCTGCAATGATCTATTGTGTATGTTCTAACAAGTGGTGTCATGAGCTATGGTTGCGGGGATCGGATCATGGTGTAGATGATCCATATGGGGGCGATGAAGCCGATGTTGTTCAGAAGGAAGGGGAGGGCTTCTGTTAGGCTATAGCGGAGCCGAGGCCCAAATCCATTTTGATCTTGGCATCAACCCCCCACCCCCACCCTGCACCCATGCCAACCAGCCACTAAGCTAGTGTCCCCAAACACTGACCCCTCCCCCACCGCCACCAGCAAGCAACGCCTGGCAAAGCCAAGTGGATCTAGGGAGATGTGTGTGTGTGT
>LR880966.1:778212-790426 GCA_904067115.1 Aegilops sharonensis
TGTGTGTGTGTGTGTGTGTGTGTGTGTGTGTGTGTGTGTGTGTGTGTGTGTGTGTGTGTGTGTGTGTGGTGCCCAGGTCCCGCTCCTAGTTTGGATCTGCAGAGTGCTGGTCGCGTGAGGCGCGTAGTTGGTGCTCCCAACGCGGATCTGACGGGTGGCAGTCTAAGGACTATGGTGGCCTCGTGGTTTCGATTAGCTGCCCAAAGGCAGGTGGTCGGTTTTCGTCGTCTCCCGTGTGAGCATATAGGTGATCTGTGCAGGGAGGTTTCCTACGATGCTTCGGATCGGCCTATGGCATGAGGTCTGCCAGCTCTAGTACCCGATCTGGATTTTTGCGGGCTTGTGATGGAGGGGTCCTTCTTTCGTCGCAAGACTGAGCGTGATGTCCTACCACTTGTCATGGAGGTTGTAGGATGGATAGTTTGTCGGGGTTTTGGGTTTGGGAGGGTTAGGCGGCCAGCAAAAGCCGTACTCCAGTTGCAGTCAGAGTCGTTGATGGTGGTGCCTACGGGCATCATTCACTTGTTGGAGGCATCGATGTTGATATCCTCCCCCATCTCCTGGATGGGACCATGATGAAGCTTCCGGCTTTGCCTGGCACCATGTTTCCTCTTCGAGCATCGTCTTGGAGTTAGACTCGGTAGGATGGACTCAGGACTTGTAGAGGTGCTCGGCGGCCATTTGTGTGACATATATGTGGGAGCAGCAAAAGCACCCTCCACATGCAGGGTGAGCCGGGCGAGCTATGTTAGCCAACCTCACAGGATGGAAGTGGTGAAAGATCGTGGATGTCGCCTAGAGGGGGGGGGGGGGTGAATAGACACTTTAAAATAATTACGGTTTAGGCATGAACAAATGCAGAATAAACCTAGCGGTTAATTTGTCAAGCACAAAACCTACAACAACTAGGCTCACCTATGTGCACCGACAACTTATGCTAAGCAAGATAAACAACTAAGTGATAGCAAGATAAATAACATGAAACACTATGGCTATCACAAAGTAAAGTGTATAAGTAAAGGGCTCGGGTAAGAGATAACCGGGGCACACGGAGGTGACGATGTATCCTGAAGTTCACACCCTTGCGGATGCTAATCTCCGTTTGAAGCGGTGTGGAAGCATAATGCTCCGCAAGAAGCCACTAGGGCCATAGTAATCTCCTCACATTCTCGCACAATGCAAGATGTCGTGATTCCACTAAGGGACCCTTGAGGGCGGTCACCGAACCCGTACAAATGGCATCCCTTGGGGGCGGCCACCGAACCCGTACACTTTGGCAACCCTTAGGGGCGGTCACCAGTACCTGTCAAATTGCTTGGGGCGATATCCACAAACTAATTGGAGACCCCCACGGTTGCCCGGAGCTCCTACAACACCAACCGTCTAGGGCACCAAGGCACCCAAGAGGAACAAGCTCTAGGGTGCCCAAACACCCAAGAGTAACAAGCTTCTCAACTTCACTTCCACGTATCACCGTGAAGAACTCAAACTGATGCACCAAATGCAATGGCAAGGGCACACGGAGTGCCCAAGTCCATCTCTCCCAAATCCCACCGAAGCAACTAATGCTAGGGAGGACAATGAGAGGAAGAACGGATAAGAGAACATGAAGAACTTCAAGATCTAGATCCAAGGGGTTCCCCTCACATAGAGGAGAATGTGATGGGTGGAAACGTAGATCTAAATCTCCTCTCTCTTTTACCTCAAGAACTAGCAAGAATCATTGGAGGGATTGAGAGATAGCAAGCTCAAAGAAGGTCAACAATGGTGGAAGGGAGAAGAGCCCCTTATATAGGAGGGTAAAAAATCCAACCGTTACCTTGATCTCAGCCCGCACAAAGCGGTATGACCGCTCCACAGAGCGGTACTACCGCTCGGGTGGTAGTATCCAAAAGCAGTGCAATGGCACGAAGCCACGAGGCGGTATTGCAGCCGGAGCGGTACTACTACTCACCCCAGCGGTACTACCGCTAGGGTTGCAGCTCGGGGTTACTCAGAAGCAGAGTAGGAACAGGGGAGAAGCAGTAGAACTGCTACAGCAGTACTACCGTCCACCTGAGCGGTACTACCACTTATAGGCAGTGGTGCTGCTCTCCACTGCCGCTTCACTTCCGCTAAGAGTGCATCGAGACTTGGAGCGAGCGATAGTAGCGGACGGTACTACCACTTCGCACTACCATTGCACTTCCACACAAACCCGACACAGAAGTCGAGTTCCCAGAATCGGCTGTAGTAGCTGCGGAACTGGACATCGATACTAACGCTACCTCCAGCTCACAAGCATAGCAACAGATAGCTATAAGAAAACCAGAACTGCCATAACTTCTGCAAATGAGCTGCGAATAGAGCAAACTCAAGCTTGTTGGATAGAGGACGACAAGAACTATCCAACATCTCAATAGTAAGAAGTGACAAGGGAGAAATGCCTAAGATATAGAGATGTGAAACCTCTATGAATGAAGAACCGGCAAAAACTCCAATAGAGATGTGAAACCTCATAGAAGATGCAATGGTTTGAGCTCTCTACGAACGATACGATCAAGCTACTAACTTCAGAGCGCCCCTTGATAGTACGACAATCGATCCTATAACCCTGTCTCCCATCTACCACCATGAGACCGGTAAATGGAAAACCTATCAAGGGCAAACATTTGCATTGCACATGGTCCACTTGAGCTAGATGATGAAGATCTTGACTTCCTCAAGTTGGACCACCTTTCTTGATTGCGTTGGCCCGATGAAGACTAGTTGATAGCTCCCCAATACTCCACTAGTGAGCCACTCTTCGGCACATCTTCACAAGTCCGTTGTCACCACAATCGACGTTAAGCTTCAATCATGATCTCTTTGTGATGCTTCACTTGAACTTGCACACCGCAATCTTGATGACAAACACCACTTGATGTCATCCTCCATGGGTTGTATGAGATCTTCCTCTTGACGCGAGCCCATGGAAACATACCTAACCCCACAAAGAACTCTCGCGTAGACCTTGGGTTAGTACACAAAGTGTAATGGACAATGCTTACCATACCATGGGATCACTTGATCCCTCTCAGTACATCTGTCTTGATCAACTTGATTCACTCTTTGACTTAGTCTTGATCAACCTCTCACATGACCAATCTTTAGATGATTCCTTGAAAGCACCTTGGTCATCACATACTATCCTTGAAACCAACAAATGGACTTCAAGAAAAACCTATGGACAAACCCTTCAAATATAACTCAAGGTAACCATTAGTCCATAGAGATTGTCATCAATTACCAAAACCAAACATGTGGGCACCGCATGTTCTTTCAAGTGGCATATGTCATGTCTGCTCTATTGGCATAGTGTCCCTATTGGATATCATCAAGCTTCGTGGATATGGTTGTGGAATCCCCGATTGATACAACGGTTTCAGTGTGCACTCCGGTAGCAGCGAAGGCGTTCGAGTGATTGGCCATGTATGTTGTGGGGTGTTAGCTTTCTGGCGTGTTGTATGTTTTGTGCTGCTTTAGGTCTAGTCTAGCTAGGTGTTGTTTAGGTTTCTCCTGGTTTTCCTCGATAACCCGAGCAATACCTTTTCATTTTTTTTCTTTGTTTGGAACTCGCCTTGTGTGGTGCATTCCTCCTTTTGGGGTGTTACCGGTAATATCCCTTTCTAATCAATGGATTGGCATCTCTCCTATCAACATTCAAAAGAAAAATCTTACATGGACCAATTGAGGGTCAAAATCCATAATGCTCACCATTGAAGAGTTGGTTTGTTGTTAGTCCGTACTCCTTAAATAATTACCTTAATAGAGATTCAGCTCGGTTCAATTTTTACAAATATTTTACATACAAAGCTAATTAATGCATATATTGTTTTTTAGATGAACAACTCAACATGTGCATGAACGGAACTCCAACGGATAATCTATATATATCTTGTCTTTTATTCATTTATCGGCGCTACATGGGTCGGACCATCGACTAAACAATGGTAGTCCATCTATAGAGTACGATATCTCTTGTCTACTCATTAGCCGCTCATGCTAGTATATATTTGGAAGTTGCTATGGTGATGTGGTGGAAGAGCAGTATGGTGTGACGTGGATGTCGCACATTGTCGGTATGGTCTGAAGCACACATGTCCTTATGTGTCGATCCAACCCTGATCCAACTGATGTTGTTGAGGTCGGATGGAACCTTGACCTAGTAGTAGTATTTGCTGAGGTTGGACCAAAGTACCTTCTCCCAATTGTTGTTGTCATTGTTGCAAAATAATGGCGTGCACAACATTGTGGATGGCATGGCACTGCGATCGCTCGGGTATATGTGATAGTTGGTGACAACATTGCTTCCTCAACACCTGGCATCTGCTTTGCTGCACCACCTCTTACTGGAGAAATGACAAAGCTGCCACTGGATTACACTGTTGTAGGAGGACATCCCTACATGGGTTCAATTGTTGTTGTACAAATGGTTGTTGTTCCTGAGCTGGTTATTCATGTTGTTGTGGGAATGGTTGTTGTTGTGGTTGGGGATAGGGTGGTTGTTGCGGTGGGGGATAGGGTGGTTGTTGTGGAAATAGTTGTTGCCCAAATGGTAACTATTGTGGTAGAAATGGGTGTTGTTGCGGAGTTGATAGCTCCCCTCGAAATGGTAGTTGTTATTGTTGTGGAAAGGGTTGTTGTTGTTGTGGAAAGGGTTGTTGTTGTTGTGGTTGTTGTGAAAATGATTTTTGCAGCTGCAACTGGGGAAGTTTCATATCAGTGGTGACTATGAAGATGGTAGCCATAACGGCAAGAAAGGCAAGCGCGAGGAAGATCTTCATAGTTGATTTCTGTTGGATATTGTTTGCTTGCCTTTGATGTTTATCCTCTAATGTGAATGGTGGATGGTGGAGGATCTTGATGGTGTATGCCTATTTGTAGCTACCATGGCATTGTTTGTTTTCATCTTTGCATTTACTTTTCTTGGGAAGTGCATGGATGCTTCTCAACTCATCATTTGTGTCTGGTGGCACTACTTAAGTGTATTCTTGGATTACTCATCAGAGTTCTTTGTTGTTGCACATATCACTCCACTGCCACCAAAGCTTTATAAATTGAGATAACTAATGTTATTCACTTTACATGTCAAATATGAATCTAGGTTACATCGGAGTTTCTGAAACTAGTTTGTAATGTTCTACAGGTTGTTACGCATAAACCAGATTAGCACACCTTGCACTGAACTAAGTTTGTAATCTTGTGTGGCCTGTAAAGATACACAAGACTTTACAGTAAAATGTGACTTGCAAAAGTAGCGCATGACATGATTCATGAAATTCCCTTTACATGTCAAAGGCGGCTTTACAGTACACATGTGAAGCTTTGATCAATAATCTGTTGGTTTGCCCAACTAAGTTTGTATTGTTGTGCAGATCATTCAGATAATCAGCAGGTTTTGTTTGCTAAATCTGCTCATGACAAGTGTTCGAACTGGGATCGCTAGGAATGATACCGAGCCTTTACATGGCATAATTTGTCTGCAGCTATTGAGGGAAATTTATTTAGCAGGTAAAAACAAATAGATTAAGATATCCAGGCATTTCATGGATCCGCCGGAAAATTCACAAGGCATTATCTATCATGAACAATGCTACAAAACATGTTCAGGAAAGCAATCACATTCTTATTCCAGTCGAAGAGTTGATGAATGCTGTATGCCTCGGAGTAGAAATCTTGGGTTCAACTCAGCAAGGTCTCTAACTACTAGGAGAAAGACCTGTAACAAGTCCACAGCAAAATCCAGATGCGCAGATGGAAGGTGATAGCCATCTAAATAAAACTCAGACCACTGGAAGCTCCCCGGACTCACTAATGACCACCTTCTTCTTCGGACGGTCACCTCTGTCAGTCTCGGACGACTCTATCATCCTTACGATATCCATGCCTTCAAGAACCTGGCCGAAGACAACGTGTCTCCCGTCCAGCCACGGTGTCTGCAAGCAAGGTAGCAGAAACCTCAATCGGGGATTTATATGAACTTCAAACTCGATGGAGCGGCAGCGGGAAAAGGGTACTAGCTATTTCTCGCATTGACTGACTGGTACTGGTAGCAGGAAGTACACAACTAATTACCTTGACTGTGCAGATGAAGAATTGGCTGCCGTTGGTGTTCGGTCCAGCATTAGCCATGCTGAGCACTCCAGGTCCAGTATGAACCACTAAGAACATTAAATAATATATAATCAGTTAGCATATAATCTGAAGCAAAGATTGTTTGACACAGGTTCATTGCAACACATACATTGGAAGTTCTCATCTTTAAAGGTGCGGCCATATATGCTTTTCCCTCCAGTACCCTGAAATTGTCAGTTTCTAGTTATCTTCACATGCCATTACTGGAAGCTGTATGTTTCATTTTAGGCAATCTGAAGTCTCAAAGTATTTCAGCTAGCCATGCATAAGTAGATCAAAATGAAGATGAAACACAAAATCATGTATGCCTCAATATAGGAAAGGACGGCGCAATGGCAATCACCTTGAATTCTTACCACGAGGCCACTGACCACAAAACAGAGTAGGATGCACTTGTGCAAGTGATTATTGACAGTCAAACATGGATAAGATCCAGAGTCAAAATGAAGCACGATAACAAATTGAATGCCGGTACACGAGCAAAGCTAGTACTGAAGGATCTAAACTACCTCTCCTTCTCCCCAGTCCCTCTGGTCCGTAAAATAATGCGTAAACAGCACAGAGTACTCAAATAGCTAAAGTAAAATTCAGAAGAAAAAGAGAGAAACAACTAGCATAACTATCAAACAAACTGAAACAGGTCTATTCGTGCAAAACACAAATAAGCACATGAATCTGTTCAATCTTGTAAGCAAAGGTATTTGCATGGTAACAAGTGATAGTCTTTAGCTTTTCTCAATGCAATCTGCAATACGGCATAAGGATGCACATGCAACAAACAAGAATAGACGGAGGTAGGAAACGCATACGTTGCCCTTGTCAAAGTCTCCCCCCTGAATCATGAAGTCCTTAATGACACGGTGGAAACTTGATCCCTTGTATCCGAACCCTTTCTCCCCTGGTAAAAAAAGGAGAAATTGGTCATATTCCTCATCAGAGCAATCGTTTACTGATGGGATAACAGAACAGAACTCCAGCAGTCCCTCGTACCAGTGCAGAGAGCACGGAAGTTCTCAACAGTTTGGGGAACGTCATCCCCATACAGCCCGATGACAATCCTCCCAACGTTCTTCCCGACAGGGTTGCCAATGCTTATGTCAAAGTAGACCTTGTTTGTAACTTTGGACTGAAGCTCAGGTGCCTGCAATGCATGATGAAAGAACAGCTTCAAACACCATGAAATGCATGACATCCATAATAAGGTAAAAGACACGCACCAATGCAACCACAAAAATGGCATATTGTGTAAACCATACAGTGGCACATTTGTTCTCTTAGACGGCCGGCGACTAACACTAACTGGAGATAATAAACTAAACACCAACACATGGCATACCAGTGTATGGTACTCTGCACCTAACACTGGCATACCCCGGCGGTTATCATAAATAAGTGATGACAAAACCTCAACTTGCAAATTTGTTCACACACACAAAAATAAATAAATTCAGTGAGTGTCCTGATTTTTCTCATGAAAATTACAGCTACCAAATAACATATAGAATGGCGTGGATGTTCACAACCGAAGGCAAACTACATGTCTATTAGATTGCAATTCGGCTTCCTGACTGAACCGGGAGCGGTGCCAGATACGCAGGTAGCAGCCACAGCGCCCAGATAGAAACAGTGGTGCATTTGATTCTTCAGACTGCGGGCGATTAACACTAACTGAACCCAATGGACTAACATAAACACATGGCACGCCCGTCGTCAAAACAACCAAATGTTCATTATCACAATAAAGTAAGTGGCGGTGAACCTCAGCCTGCAATTTTCTTCACACAAAAAATTCAGTGAGTGGCCTGATATTTCTCATAAATATTACAGCTACCAGCCAGCATACCAAATTGCATGGAAGGCACATAGGACATGTCTAGTACTGGATTGCAATCGGCAAGTAATTGATATGCAAGATTCACATAGATTGCGGCCCCTGTGCCAGGGTAGATGGATAAAACAAATGGGGAATCTTTACATAGGGTTCGGCGCTGGCGGAGGCGACGAAGCGCGCGCGGCTCTGCCGGGAGGCGGAGAGGGCCGGGGACGCGACGCGGCCGCCGCGGAGGGAGAGGACCGACGAGGGGGCCTTCGAGGCGAGGAGCGCCCTCTGCCCCGCCGCCGCCGGGCGAGCGACGGCCTGCAAGAAAGAACATCACAAGATTCAGGATGAAGGAGGCAGCGACGCGGAGCCCAGGCGGGTCCGAGAAGAAGGGGGGAGGAGGAGGAGGGGAGGGATCTCACGAGCGTGGCGAAGGAGGAGGTCGCGGCCGCCATTGGAGGGCGAGGAGGAGGTTTTGGGATGGGATTTGTTGGAGGGGACGGACGGACTCTGTGCAGATAACCAAAAGGATGAGCTTTTTATTCTGCTTCCTCACTCCCCTGAAGCCCGTGGAGCTATTGATTCGAGCCCTTCTGTTTCATCCTATTTGCGCACCCAAGTCCCTGGGTTAAACCAGGGGTGAGATTGGATTAAACCTTCTACTTGTGATGTTTGGATATCGACGGCTTACGAATATTTAGATCCGGCGCGGATCTGAGGCGCCGGTGCCCTCATTGGCCGTCCATCTGAGCCGCCGGGTGATGTATTACGTGTTTTATCGTGGAGATATAACGAGCTCATCTTGTGAAAGGGGGAATGAGAAGAGATGAAAATAATAAAGAGGCAACCGATCCCCCCTATCTCTGAGTTCAGGACGAAATTGCATGTATTAACCGCTAATATGGGTCGAGGGTCATACATGACGGTGCATTTCAATGCGTTTATTTGTAATCAGCTCCAGCGGATTAATCCATCTACTTTTATATAGTGTGCCACAAGCTTTGTCTTCTTGTCACTTGTCGATGTCGCCGGCTGGCGGGATGGTGGTGCTGGTGGCCACGATGCAACATGGCATCACGTGCATGTCGCACATTGTAGGCAGGGTCTGCAGCGCAGTGCTCATCGTCGCCTCAAACTGGCCTAGTTGTTCTTGCTGACGCTGGCGGTAATCCTGTCCTAGTTGTGGTCGTTGTTGCCGTTGCTCTTTTTGCTTCTCGATGATGATGGTGTGCACTAGGCCACATATGGCTTGGCATCGGGAT
The DNA here is from genome assembly GCA_904067115.1 of Aegilops sharonensis. NCBI lineage: Eukaryota > Viridiplantae > Streptophyta > Magnoliopsida > Poales > Poaceae > Aegilops > Aegilops sharonensis. The sequence goes on from LR880966.1 coordinate 787,450, forward strand.
GGCATGGGGATCCGGATGAGTTGTTGGCAGCATTGCTGCCGCCTCACTTCGCAGCTGATTTGCGGCAACATATGTGATTCAAGGAATGGTGATGTTGCCATAGGGGTGCACAACCGTTGGATGAACACTTTGCACCTGTCCAACTGTTGATGACGTAATGGATGGAATGTTTCTCGCGGCTGTTTCAGAAACGATCCTTGTGGCTGCTTCGAGACTAGTTGTGGTTGCTGTGGAACTGGCTGCGGAAATAGTTGTTGGCCAGTGCCGATGCGGGAGCCAGTCTCCAACTGTGCAACAACATTGATCACCGATACACCAAGGAAGACGAGGATGAGCAATGCCGTCATGGTGGACCGGCGTGTGGCTAGCTTTTGTTCGACTTTGATGCAAGTGTGAAGGAGGATGGAGGAGGATGTCGACGGTGAAGGCCTATTTAGCAAGGATGGTTCTGTATCCTGGCTCGCTTTTCTTCAGAGTGTTTGGATGCTTCCAAGACCGATCATTTTGGTAATGTTGTCATGTGAAGCACTACATACAAGCATAACCCCATGTGGATCGCCAAAGTGACTTTCTAATTAATGCCCATATATATCATGTGGCCATTGTGGAAACAGATAGCTGATAATCGAAATGACTCATCATGTTCACTTTACACCTCAACACTTGTTAGGATTACCCTCCCACCACCCCAAACTGAATTTATAATCTTTACAAGTTGATATCATGCATAAAACCAGGTTTGCAATGTCTTTTGTGGAACTAATAACTTTGTAATCTTGCATGCCCGACGGCTGTTCTTGGAAATTTTTACAAGTAATCTGATAAGTACCCACAACCGGTTTCTCTCATCCCGTGTTTCCGGGCAGAGCGAACGATGGCACAGTGATACTCCTCCTCGTTGCAGGGGACGCGCCGTTCATGGTGGTGTACAAGAAGGTGAAGTTGTCCCGCCCCGGCCCCTCGACCTCTACAACCAGGGCTCCGCCTGAGTCAACCAGATCTCGCTTCTTAGCTCACCTATTTGTAGGAGGACGCCACGAGCAATCACGGCAAGTTTCACTACATCTTGGATAAATTGCTCTGTCCTGCTCTACTTGTAGTTAGAAGCTTAAGCGAAATGAAGACTAGGGGTGTTATTATTCTAAACATCATCGTGTTTTGTGTTATGTTATAATGCTCTCTTCAAGGAGCTTAAAAGCTTATTTTCACTTCTGAAGGAGGCATATTCGTGCCCCGTACTTCCATTTGATATTCTCGCGGAGAGACTGGGGGAGTCCTGGATTCGGGGGTCCTCAGGTGTCCGGCCCAGGAATATGGGCCGGGTTGAATGGGCCATAAAATATCAAGCTAAAGACCATCCTCCGTGTCCGGGTGGTACTTCTCCAGACGTGAACGACAAGATTAGAGTCCGGGTGTATTGTTTCCTTCCTAGATGAACCGACCTTGTACAAACCCTAGGTCCCTCCGGTGTGTATATAAACTGGAGGGTTTAGTCCATAGAGGCTATCATCATTATCATCATCGGAATATTCATAGGCTAGACATCTAGGATTTAGCCACCACGATCTCGAGGTAGATCAAATCTTGTAACCTCTATACTCTTCGAATGTAATCAAGCAGGAGTAGGGTTTTACCTCCTTTAAGAGGGCCCGAACCTGGGCAAACATTGTGTCCCTTGGTCCATTGTCACCATCGATCCTTAGACGCACGGCTTGGGCCCCCCTACCCGAGATCTGCCGGTTTTGACACTGACAGAGACCTCCACAACACAAGTTTGAATTGGTTAGTTATCAACTTATCATATCACTTCATGATTCTAATGTTTGAATGCATTATCTTTGGTGCTCACACTTCACTTATATGTATCCACCTTTGGCACTTGCAACCTTTCAAGATAAGGTAATTTCACAACCATTCACATATTTGCATGGAAGTAGGAAACCAGAATTAATCATCATCTAGCACACTGTTGACTAAAAGACCAACCATTCACCTGCAGAGAATTATTGGGAAATATGGGCCGTTGGAATCTGTCTTCTCCTTTGTTGGCGTGTTTATCTACATGGTCGCAAGCCCATCGAAATCTGGTGCTGCGAAAGGAGGCAAGAAGAGACGCTGGAACTGTCTAGTTGATCGCCATGTACTCTATCTTTTTTTTGCAGGAAAAGAAAGAGAGTAAATCTGTCTAAATCTAGTTGAACGCAATCTACTCTAATGGATAACGCAACCAGGATCATACCTGACTAAATCTGAACAGAAGAATATATTTGGTAGAACATAAATCTTTTATGTTTTTTTGCCTTGCAATGATGGATGGTGGCACAATATCCTTTCAACAGTGAACAGTTGACAAGATATGTGACTTGCCGTGGATATTTTGTCCAGTTAAGTTTGTTTTTGTGGAGAATTACTCGATGAACACATTTTATGAAAGGAAAAATGTCAGAGGAAAAGGATAGAATCAGCTTATCACTCCCTATGTAAATCAACAATCAAATCTAACGTGGGCCTCATTAAAAACATCTTACATGTATTGTTTAATTAGAATGTGTAAATCAACAATCAAATCTAACGTGTGCCTCATTAAAAACATGTGACATATACTGTTTAATTAGAATCAGATGCAAGATCCAGAACAGTCAAGATGGTCACACAACTCATAAGCACTGCCATCAAAGATTTAAATTGCAATTAGTCAACTTACTTTAGTATAGTATATACTTCAACCGAATCCAAGTTTCACACCTATCGGTTAAGTTATGCTCATATTACTTCACTACATAAATAGCTAGCCTATTCCCCTTCCTCTCTTGCACATTGTTTTTCCATCTTGGTTTTCATCGTCAATCACCCATGCTTCCAGTTTTCCCATTCAGCCTCCCTCCCTCCCTCCCTCCCTCCCTCTCTCCCTCTCTCCCTCTCTCTCTCTCTCTCTCTCTCTCTCTCTCTCTCTCTCTCTCTCTCTCTCTCTCTCTCT
>LR880966.1:850909-868539 GCA_904067115.1 Aegilops sharonensis
GCCTGCATCCTTCATACAATGGAGTAACCGCGTCTAACTCAAGTTGATCCATCTTGGCTTTCTCTCGGGCGGCAGCTCTTGCGTTATCCGTCTGCTTGAGAAGCAGCTCTTGAATATGAGGGTCCTGCACCCAGCCCATCGATGGTCCAGCTTCGTCTGCTCCGCCAGCATCATCATCATGTCCTGCATCTTCTTCTACATGATGACTGTGTACAGCATCACCGTCGTGATCATCTCCTGGGGATTCTTCGTCTTCTCGCCCGCCCGAGCAGCGGTGGTTGTCTTGCTGCCCTTCCTCATTTCTTGCCCGGCCCCCATGGACGACTTCGTAGTCATCTTCATCACCTTGCCACCGATAGCCATCCATGAAACCACGCAAGAGCAGGTGGTCCCGCACCTGCCCGGAATCCGGGCCGCAATAAGGCTATTCATCTTGCATCTTCGACACGGACATCTTATCTCCGTCTCGTTCTTTTGAAGCATCTCGGCCTTCGCGGACCTCAAAAACCTATTCACGATGCCTTCGGTCATCGTGCGGACCATGGTCGCCTGCGGGGTAGAGCAAAACGATATTTTAGAACCAAGAAAAAATTTGGCATGACTTTCCCTAAAAATAGGACCAAAAAGAATGCTTAATGCCAAAATTCTCGCCGAAACGGAAATGAATCAACATTCCGGCAAAATATTGGCAACTATCGCATTTCAAATACCGGTACACCTCCAAACACAAACACATATGCAAAACCACAAACATATGCAACACCACGAACATACATAGATCTAGCTAGGCCATAAAAAGTGCATGTGCACATTGTTGTAGGGAGAACAACATAAATATAGCTTCCGCCCTTACTTACCTAGCAAAACAAGGTAACTTAACCACTTAATTTGAATGAATTTATGGTGGAAATGAGGTGAAAAAGAGGAGGCACCCGAGACAAGGAGGAGGCGGTGGAGAGAATGAAGTGGGGAGAAAGTGAGTGTGGGAGGAGAGGCTGTCCAAAATATCTTGTTGCTGCCCACTTACTAATGGCGCACCAACCACAAATGCGCCATTAGTAATCCAGGTTACTAATGGCGCACCCCCTGGTGGTGCGCCATTAGTAGTTTTGCAAAAAAAAAAACATACTAGTGGCCCACTACACCACGGTGCGCCATTACTAGTTTAAACTAGTAATGGCGCACCGCGTGCGAGTGCGCCATTAGTAGTTTTGCAAAAAAAGGAATAAAAAAATAATAAAAAAACAACATTAGTGGCGCACTCTCTGGCAGGTGCGCCATTACTAGTTACAACTAGTAATGGCGCACTGCCTGTGGATGCGCCATTAGTATGTTTGGACAGGCGCACTAGTTCAAAAAAAAAATTTGATACTAATGGTGCACCGTGTGCCAGGTGCGCCATTAGTAGTTTCAACTCTAATGGCGCATCAGAAGGTGGTGCGCCATTAGTGGCGCACCACTTGTCTGGTGCGCCATTAGTGTCAATCCCGTCTATAGCCCTTTTTCTAGTAGTGGTCAAGATGGTCTCACAACTCATAAGCATTGCCACCAAAGATTTAAATTGCAATTAGTCAGCTTACTTTAGTATAGTATATAATTCAACCAAATCCAAGTTCCACACCTATGGGTTAAGTTATGCTCATATTACTTCACTACAGAGATAGCTAGCCTATTCCTCTTCCTCTCTTGCACATTGTTTTTTCATCTTGGTTTTCATCGTTGATCACCCCTGCTCCTGTTTTTCCGATTCATCCTCCCCCCCTCCCTCCCTCTCTCTCTTCGACCCTGCGGCTGCCGCAGTGCCACCAGACAGTGCCAAATTCTCCGCTTTACAAGCAGTGCCTCCTAATTGTTTCGCCTGCACGGTGACTTATATTGTCTTCTCGCACCACTCTAATTAGAAGACACCTCTGGTGGGAGGCACGACATACAAATGAGGCCTCGATATCTGCATCCACCGAGTCATAAGATTCTGCCTCCCATAATCCGGTTCAACGACATTTACCATGGTCTTTTTGAGCATTTATTTGTGGTTGGCATGCTTATGTAGGATCGGGAAGAAGGACTGGTGCACGGTGATCCTCAAGTGGAAGAAGTCAATAAGCCGTCTATGGCCAGCGAAGCCACCAATGACTATAACTCCATTATCATTGCGCCCGGACACAATGGAAAGGCTGTAGTTGTTCCATGGGGCCACCATCCTCCTCTAGGTACTACATGGTCTAATCGAACTAATACTTCTTTCAACTTAAGCTCTCCTGTTGGATGGGCTCAGGGATCTGTGGCTGATTTTTTTGAATTTGTATTCCAAAAAAAAACATAGCATTATCATTGTGACAGTCCGTATAAGGTAGAATAGACTGTTTTGCTGATTTTAGTTTGCTGGGTTATTTTTTCAACATTTGAGCAAACATTCTACTCAAATTTATATCCTACTATTTGTTTCCCACACTTGTCTTACAAAGTGTCCACTGGTTATGTTGATTTTTCAGCTTTAACTATGTAAGACACGAGTACAATGTTAAATTTGTTTAGGCCAAAATATCCTTCTAAGGAACTTCTACACAGAATGATTTCTCGTCTGTTTGGAGTCCATAGCAGCAAATGTAGTATTTGCTTTGTGTTCCTAGATTGAGATAAGTCAATATCACAGTGCATGTTTAAATAAATAACAACTGAGTTATTCTACAAGTAAAAGAAATTTCTACAATCAATTAGAACTAATGCTACTTACGTTTTGTTTGTCATCTGTAAATTACTTCCCTCTTTGCAATAAACCATAAGAAGAGTTTAATTACATGTTTGGCGCTAGCTATTGTGACTCAATATTTCCTCTTGCTTGCCGCATGATTTATCTTTTACCATGTGGCATCTTTAGTTTGATTTTCACCTCTTTGGAGTTCCCTGTAGAATTTCTTTCAAGAATGTGTCGGTGCCCTCAACTCAAAATTGCACCAACACAAAAATATCTAGATTAACATTTAAAGTGATGGATGGTTTCTAATCAGGCACTTGTTTTACTGCTTATATGGCCCTTTTACTTCTAGACATTGAAACACGTTGAATTATTATTGTGTGCAATGTTCAGGAAATCGGTAACTGATAGCTACTCGGTCGGCTTGGGAGCACCAATTAATAGATCAATCGGCCGAGATTAATAGGTCGACCATTAGTCATTAGATTACATAGGAATCTGCCGACATGAGCAACTAGCTATTGATGTGTAAGACTAGAATTGCAGTTCAGGATGAAAATCTAAATACACAGTGAATGGAACAATGACAAGCAATGTTGGCAAACATGAACGTTCTTTCTCTTTTATTCCCAAGCTTGAACTAGCACTGGTCGGGATGACACATGATGGTGCACGCCAATTTATTTGTCATCGTTACATCGATTGGTAAATCAGCTAAGCAACGATGATCCATCTACCTATTAGTATGGCTCTTGCGTTTTTCATTGACCACCAATTCCGGTGACTATGCTGGCAAATGGTGCCTTGATGATAGAGCACTCAGGTGGGACATACACGTTACACATGGTTGGAAGAGTTTGCAACACCAATGACCTGATCGCCTCCAATTGAGCTGGTTGTTGGGGTTGGAGGATGCCCTGGCCCTGGACGAGAGTACGTTGACCCACCTGTTGATGCTGATATAGTGGCAACGGGATACGCAGGCCTTGTTGTTGTTGTTGTTGTTGTTGTTGTTGTTGTTGTTGTTGTTGCTGCTGCATGATGATGGAATGCACGACGCTATGGATGGCTGCACACTGGAGCTGCTGAGGAATCTGTGCTAGTTGTTGGCAGCATTGTTGCCTCATCACTTGGCAATCGCTTTGTGGCCAGATCATTGACCAGAGGGATGACACCAATGACACAGGTCTGCATTGCTGCAAGAGTAAATTCTTGCATGGGTTCAGTTGTTGTTGTAGAGATGGCTGAATGAACGGTGGTTGTTGCTGGGGGAATGATTGTTGCGGTTGTTGGGGCTGGGGAAATGGTTGTTGTGGTTGCTGGGATTGGGGAAATTGTTGTTGGGGTTGTTGAGTCTGGGGGAATGGTTGTTGTGGTTGTTGGGGATATGGTTGTTGTGGTTGCTGGGACTGGGGAAATAGTTGTTGGGGTTGTTGAGTCTGGGGGAATGGTTGTTGTGGTTGCTGGGGATATGGTTGTTGTGGTTGTTGGGGGAATGGTTGTTGGGGCTGGAGAAATTGTTGTTGTGGTTGTTGAGGCTGGGGAAATTGTTGTTGTGGTTGATGGGGGAATGTTTGTTGGGGTTGGGGAAATGTTTGTTGTGGTTGCTGGGAGAATGGTTGCTGAGGCAACGGGACTGGTTGTTGTTGTGGCCATTGTACTTGGCCGCTAGGGTCGACCTGCATATTGGCGGTGCCAATGGTTACTGTCATCGCAAGGATTGTTAGGATGAGTAAGGTCTTCATGGTGGATTTGCGTTAACCACTACGTACTTGGATTTGATACTTGTGCTCTAGTTGTGTGAAGGATGGATGATGGTATGGAGTCTACATATTGCAGGCCTTTTTATAGCTCCCATGGTTAGGTTTCTTTCCATTATTGCTTTCCTTTTTAAAGTGATTCGATGCTTATCGAACTAATTATTTTGTGTGTTGCGTTTGGTGGCACTACATACAAACGTAATTTTGGAGTGATCATCAAAGTTGCCTTTCTATGGTTCATATCATCTAAGAGTGAGGAAAACTTGATAATTGGTAGTGACTCATCTTATTCACTTTACATGTCAAATAATTATCTGGATTGCATTACAATTATCTAGTTTGCATTCCTTTTGGATCTAAGTTTGTCATATTGTACAAGTTGTTAGACATATACCAAATCTTCATAGCTTGCGGGGAACTAAATTTGTGTCCTTGTGCATGTTGTTAATATAGATCAGGCTAGTATTCTGATGTTCGTTCTGGACTCTTATTCTTTTTTAAACTAACTTGTAGTGTTGTATAGTATGATGGTAAGATGAACAAGCTGAAGTAATGTTGTACACGTTATCAATACATGACTCATCAAATTCTCCTTTTATGTCAAAGGTAGTAATGTTTGCACGTTATCAATACATGACTCATCATATTCCCTCTTTACGTCAAGTGTTGTAAGTATATGCAAGTCATTAAGAAATATTGGATTAGTACTAGCTTTACACGTCTTAATTGATTCACTCTAAGTACATTTGAAGGTTTTTATGTATTATTTGTAACATTTGATGCATTTAGTCCAAGTTGTTCATGACAACTGTTGTTACTAAAATTTCTGAGAATGATTTCGAGCATTTACAAAGTAAATAGTGGCATATTTGTATCCTTAGATAGCTAAAAGCATGTATTTATTACACCATCTACTAACATACTTTTAATCTGCATAGACTTGTCAAGAAGTCCTTAATTGGCATGTTTATCTACTGACATACCTCATTTCCGGTTTATAAGGCTTGTACATATCCCTGGATCTATAACTTGACCAACATAACATGAGTTGTATAGTCTAAAAATTATACCATTAGAAAGTATACGATTTGAAGTTCCTAATTATATATTTTTCGTGATATACAACTTGTATTAAGTTGGTCTATTTGTCAACCTAGAGATATGCGCAAGCCTTATAAACCGAAAAGGAGGTGACCCAAAGCCCGTCAAGTTCTAGTGTCATAAAAGAAGCAAGAAGAGGTGGTAAAATTTCTCAACAAGTCAATGTTCTTGTTTGTTTAATTACCTAGAACCGACGTGTGACTCCTGAGCTCTTGTGAGCATATTTCTACAAAATAAAAAATGCACTCAAGTTTTAATATGTTTCAAATGATTCACGGTTTTATCCAAGGGTGGGGGTGAAATATGAACCTACATGTTGCCAGGTCTTGGTGTGTCTTCAGCCATTTCTCTTACCTATCCTCCTTGGGCAGGTCTTGCCCACGGGAGCAACACGTAGCTGCTAGTGTCAGCATGGTGTGGCCCTTGTTGCTGGATTCCGTGCCAGTAGAGAATTCAATGCGTATTATGGAATTTACCCACAGAGAATTCTTGGGAAATATGGGCCGCTGGCATCTGTCGTCTCCTTTGTTGTTGTGTTTATCTACCTGATCGCAAATCTAGTGCTGCAAAAGTAGGCAAGAAGAGACACTGAAACTGTCTAGTCGATCGCAATGTACTCTAATGGCTGACGCAACCAGGATCATACCTAGCTAAATCTGAACAAAAGAATGTATTTGGTAGAACATAAATCTTCTGTATTTTTTCCTTGCAATGATGGGTAGTGGCACAATAAGCTTTCAACAGTGAACAGTTGCACAAGATATGCGACTTGCCGTGGATATTTTGTCTAGTTAAGTTTGTTTTTGTGGAGAATTACTCCATGGACACATTTCATGAAAGGAAAAATGGCAGACGAAAAGGATAGAATCCACTTTCACCCGCTCTATAAATTAACAATCAAATCTAACGTGGACCTCATTAAAAACATCTAACATATACTGTTTAATTAGAATCAGATGCCAGATCCAGAACAGACAAGATTGTCACGCAACTCATAAGCATTGCCATCAAAGATATAATTGCAATTAGGCTTTACAACTTACTTTAGTATAGTATACTTCAACCGATTCAAAGTTTTACACTGATCAATTAAGTTATGCTCATATTACTTCACTACAGAGACATCTAGTCTACCCCCTTCCCCCCCCCCCCCCCTCCTCTTTCTTTTTTTTTTTTTTTCCTCCTCCATCTTTTCTTCCTCTTTCTCTCCCCTCTCCCCCCCCCCCCCCCTCCTCTTTCTTTTTTTTTTTTTTTCCTCCTCCATCTTTTCTTCCTCTTTCTCTCCCCTCTCCCCCCCCCCCCCCCTCCTCTTTCTTTTTTTTTTTTTTTCCTCCTCCATCTTTTCTTCCTCTTTCTCTCCCCTCTCCCCCCCCCCCCCCCTCCTCTTTCTTTTTTTTTTTTTTTCCTCCTCCATCTTTTCTTCCTCTTTCTCTCCCCTCTCCCCCCCCCCCCCCCTCCTCTTTCTTTTTTTTTTTTTTTCCTCCTCCATCTTTTCTTCCTCTTTCTCTCCCCTCTCCCCCCCCCCCCCCCTCCTCTTTCTTTTTTTTTTTTTTTCCTCCTCCATCTTTTCTTCCTCTTTCTCTCCCCTCTCCCCCCCCCCCCCCCTCCTCTTTCTTTTTTTTTTTTTTTCCTCCTCCATCTTTTCTTCCTCTTTCTCTCCCCTCTCCCCCCCCCCCCCCCTCCTCTTTCTTTTTTTTTTTTTTTCCTCCTCCATCTTTTCTTCCTCTTTCTCTCCCCTCTCCCCCCCCCCCCCCCTCCTCTTTCTTTTTTTTTTTTTTTCCTCCTCCATCTTTTCTTCCTCTTTCTCTCCCCTCTCCCCCCCCCCCCCCCTCCTCTTTCTTTTTTTTTTTTTTTCCTCCTCCATCTTTTCTTCCTCTTTCTCTCCCCTCTCCCCCCCCCCCCCCGGCACCCTGCTCATGTTGTTTTTCATCTTGGTTTTCGTCCTCAATCACCCAATTTTTTTCCATCCATCACCTCTCCTCCGTCCCCAGTCCTCGCTCACTCTCGTCGTCCCTACGGCTACCACAACTCCACCAGAAACTACCAAAGTCTCCTCTTTACACGCACCCCCACCGAACTTTCTGCTCCCAGAGTGACTAATGTTGTCTTCTCCGCACCGCTCTTCCTCTAATTAAAAGAGGCCTCTGGTGGGACGCACGACATACACATGAGGCCTCTGGCAAGCAATGATGAGGCCTCGACATCTGCATCTACCGACTAATAAGATTCCTCTTGCCTACAATCTGGTTCAATGGCATTTGCTAAGGTCTTTTTGAGCATCTGTTTGTGGTTGGCGTGCTTCTGTAGGAAGGGGAAGAAGGATTGCTCCACGGCGATCCTCGAGTGGAAGAAGTCAATAAGCGGTCTGGTGGTCAAAGAAGCCACCAATGATTACTAGCAGAATGCCCGTGCGCTGCCACGGGCCAACAAATGGATCTATCACAAGCCCCTCAACTTCAGCCCTTCGACCATTGTGTCAATACTTCGCTATGTTGTCAGACTACTCCAAATCCGTGTTCCCTCCAAATCTATCAAATTGTTGAGTCCATCATCTCGAACTCATGGACTAACAAATGAATATGAACCATTTAGCTTAAGCTCTACATTGCTACCTAGCTCAAGTTCGCATATGTTTTCTCCAAGTTCTCCAAATTGCCATAGGCATTCCCATCATCCTAACTTTGAATGTCTTCCAACATTTGCCACTCACTCCCTCCTAAAAGTTCTGACAAATTAAACAGTTTTTTCATATAATTTGCAATGTTATACAAAAATTCGCAAATTCCTCTCGTTTTTCTTTTTAAAGCATTGCATGAGAGCTGATAGTCGACTTGTACGAACCCTCCTACCTCATGATAAAAACCACCCATGCGAAGGAAAATAGCTAGATCGTATCATATGCATATACTGATCACGGTGTAGCACTTGTGTTGTCGAATTAGTTGTTATAAAAATAATTTGTTTCCACTTTACACAAAAAATCACATGAAACAAGTTCTTCTTGTTTGAGTTGATGACTCATGCAGCATCTTTGTATTATTTTATTTAAATGATTGCATGCACTGTCGTCCCTCTAGATTGCTAATCAAAATAGTAGAACTATGACACCTTCTCGCCAAAATAAGGAAACAAAGGCAACCTCGGCTTCGGTGTGATGGTTTTAGTATATCCTTGCATGCGTCATGATAAGTCCTGCGAGTTTTGTCAGATTATAAAGGAAGCAGTTTGCTGCATACATTGAAAGATCATTTTAGAATTCAGAATGGATTTTTTTGTTCTTTTATATGTTTTAAGTGTTATTTTGGAGCAATTTTCCAGCTTGTTATTATGCATAAGCATATTGTTCTAGGACTGTATTTAGTATGCATCAGGGACTCAAAAGGCTTTGGCAAATCTTCTATTTGCATATGTTTCCTATAGGAACAAAAAAAATGTGTTTCTGATAATAGAAATTGGAAGCTAGGTAAAGAGAACGATCAAAAAGCATCCCAGAAACTTTTGTTCTTCTTATTTAGACCAAAAAAGTTTCTACATACATTGTGTCAATGATAAATCTATAACCACAATAATATATTAAGAACGAAAAACACTATAGAATTAAAATCTCATGAATCATAAAGGACAAATAGCTCACCAAATCCCATTTTATAATGTAGTAAAGATATACATCATTTTGTTTTGACTCCCTCTCTCACACGCACACAAGCTAGTCGTCGTTGTCGTTGTTGATATTCATGGTCGGTAGGCGGGACATGCCCATGGCTTCCTTCTTTGCCCCTCCTTTTCCACCTCTCATCAGTGCCTCTTCTTGCGCTGCAAAAGAGATGCATGTTGGCGGTTTTGTTTGCCTCCCTTTTCAAGTCATGCCCACCTTTAGTGAGACACGTAAAATGAAGCCGCGAAAAAGAGGAAACAAAATAAGGAATTTGGAATGTTATGGCCAATGGCCGATCGAAATAGCTCAACAGAAAGTCCCCATCTTTCCAAATCAACGGAGATTGCACCACAAAAAGAACATAGAAAATCATTGTATTGTCACAACAAACCAGATCAAACAATCAAGCGATTGGAGCAAACATTCAGATTAGGAAACATATGATAGTTCATCACATGTCTCTGCTGCATCTACTTGAGGTTATTGTTGGTGCTCCATGCGATCTCCGGCCTTCTTCAATAACCTACTGACTAAATATTAATGCGGACTTGTATGATAATTTGTCAGTATCATCTGCATAGTAAATGCCACTACTATTTATGGAGCAAGTTTTCCTTTCTTAGTTCACCCGTTTGCTCACAAAAAGGAAGCATAGAACCGTTTGCTCACAAAAATGAAGCTTAGAATATTTGATGCCTAGATCAAAGAGGGAACAATATAAGCTCCAGTATAACCGACTAATAACTTAGTATAGACTGAAACAATAAAGATCCTTTAAACCATGGACATACATTTTCATTATAAGCAGTGATCAACATGTAACTTGGTAATAATAATTATTCAAACCTTCAAGTACTAACAATTAAAATAAGTAGCAAGGAACTTAAGGTAAGCACATAGGTAATCAATAGTGACTACCAAGAATTGTTCAGTTCTATTTTCTAAACTGTGTATCCATTAGGTCTGTCTCACAATTTGCCGTGTTCTACTTATGTCTGAGATGATTTGTTCAGCCAAAAATCCTAATGTCAAGTATCAATTATTTGAAAACACAGTCAGAGAAACTTAGATACCTGTGAACTCCAAATGCATGAAATGCCTGAACAACGAATCAATTCTTCAGAATCTGCAGAAGCCGGAGCACCAAAAAAAGTATTATCACTCTTGATTCTGAGAGGAAGATGTAAGGAACCATCCAAATCTAATTTTGTTTGCCATCATACCTAAGCCGAGCCTGACCTTGTTGTCTTGGCTGCTGCATTCCACAACCACTATCTCGAATTGGTGCAAACCGAAGCAGGCCCTAATTAAAACTGAGAAGAAGACATCAGAGACCAATTCATTAGTAGTTTGGAAAGATGTATCAGTGGTAACACATACCCGAAGCCAAGCCGCAATATCATGGCTAGTGGAGACCTGAAGAACACAAACCACAAGCGGAGACTTGGAGTATAGTAGACCAGACGCGAGCATCATGATGTTGCTGCCAAATGAGGCGGTGCTATGCGAGGTCTCTAGGCAGGCTCTAAACTCCTCAATTTATTGTTTTAATTTACCACAGTGAGCAAGGAACCATATTAAAGCTGTATCAGTTTCTGAAAATCATAGTTAAATCAAGATTATTTCAAAAAAACACCAGAGCAAATCAACCAACCCAAGACTCGTCACACAACTGATAATTTCTCCTACTTAAATTCAGGCAAGTAGAAGTACCTGGGAAAAAGTACTACTCCCACCGTCCCAAAATAAGTGTCTCAAGCTTAGTACAACTTTGTACTAGAGCTAGTACAAAGTTGAGACACTTATTTTGGGACGGAGGGAGTACTACCTAGCCCTTGAAACCCTACTCTTCAAATTTGAATGCAAGGCACATGCAACAACAATATATCCACTGAATCACAATCCTGGGCTTCCTTCGCATTGTCGAGTAAGCTGACAATTGATAAGTCACAAGATTTACAAAAACAGACACCAACAAAGTACTTGACATAACCAGCATTGAGAAACAGTATAATGCAGCCACCTAGGGCTCTCCACAGCGATTTGACGCTTTGAACCGTCAGATTAATTCTTCAACGCTCGTGATCGCCCCGTCATCCCACCAGCGCGTCCCGGCCGGCCCAACGTTAGCGGGCTGCCGCTCCGAAGACTGACCTGGGCGACATCTCATTCACCGATGCAGCCTAATTTCCGATCCTAAATAGACGGTTGCGATCAGCGCGGGGCTCCGAGGGCAGCTCGCGTCTGATTTGGGCGGACTCCTGCTACAGACGGCGGTGGTGCCGGCGGCGCTTTCTTTGCTATCAGTGTGCTCGCTACTGGGAAAGGGGGGTGAACGAGAGATGGTGTCCCGCCGTCGCCGCGTCCCTCCAGTGTTCAGATCCTCTCATCACTAGCTCTACAGGCCGTCCAGGCGGTGGATTTCTTGCGGATCAGGGAGAAAAGGTAGGGAAGGAGAGACCGTTGTGACGCCGCTGCCACCACTTCTAGCCCTCAGCCCTTTCCTCATTGCTATCCCCGTGAATCCCATTCTCCCCAGCGTGCACACTACAGGAAACAAACACACGTGAGACGGTGAGAAAAGTACAAGCGGTGCACGTCCCTTTTCCTTCTACTTCCTCTCAGCTTCAATCGATGGGACGTGCGTGTTTTTCTATGGTGTAGATTAGAGTCTCTGTTTGGTTTTTTCGAATGTACCTTGTTTACTAATCCTCACGTATCAATACGAGTTTGTCCTATGGTTCTCATGTTCATGCGGCGTATTGACTCTGGGCCTCATTTTCACTTTCCAATGTAGAGGGTAAATGTATTTTCTTAACTCTGATTTGATGTTGCTATTTTGTTTCCTTGCAGAGAGATATGTTCAAAGATATACTCCCATTCATTAGATCTGAAGTATAAGCCCGGGGTTCAAATCGAGGGGACGAGTAAAGCACCTGCTAATATGGTACTGATATTGACAATACTGTGTTTGACATTATCTCTCCCCATTATTCATGTTACAAGTAATTAGGTGACCGTATCTATGATCTGTTCCCTGTGTTGATTGCTGTTCTCCTGCAGCCTGCAGGTATCAAAGAACTACCCCTGCAGGTATAAAGAATTAACCTCTTGAGTAGAATGTAAGTAGCAAGAGCTTACATATTTAATTCCTAGGATGTTTTTCTGCTTCGGAATTGGATGTTATCTTTTGCTGGTAACATATATGTGCTTGCACAAAAAAGTAGGTTAAACCAATGCTAAGTATTCAAGCTGACATATGGCCTCTCGGTCTAATTAGAATTGTTCAATTTATATTTATTATTCAACATTTTTCTAATTATTTCATAAATATATAGGGTTAATTATCCTTTTGCCCTCAGTGGTGTCCATGTGCTCAGTTTTTCCCTCAGACGCGAATTGTCCTCAGTTTTGCCCCTAGTCCGTGCGCACCGACTCGTTCCGTGAACTCTGCCGTCTCCGTCAGGTCAACCTTTTGACTCGGCCCTTACAGGTGGGACCAGGCGGCAGAAACGGCCAATTTTATTCAGACCGTTGCACGCGTGGCTTGTGGGACCCAGCAAAGAGCCGTTGAGCAGAGAGCCGTTGGCGTGTGTGCTATATAAGCGGGCGACAGCGGCGGTGACCACGGCGACAGAGAGCACGGCGGTGACCACGGCGAGAGAGAGAGAGCACGGCGGCGGGAAGCTAGCTGTGGAGGGCGCGGCGGTGGGAAGCTAACAGTGGAGGGCGCGGCGGCGTTGAGATCCCCTTCGGCTCCGAGCTCCATGTCTTCCTCAAGCTCCCGCGCCACCTCGCGGATGCAGAGCCGGGCGCGTGTGGACATGCCTGTCTTCGTCTGTCCGCGGTGCCGGGCGGGCATTGATCGAAGGGTTTCTCAGACACCGAGGAACCAGAATCGTCCATTCTACGTGTGCAGCGAGAATGGGGTAAGAATCAGGGCAATTGCACCATTTTCGTCGTCGGGATGTTTGAGCAATGGGTTTTGATCTGTTTGGTGTTCATGCAGGTGACATGCTTCTTTCTTTGGGTCGATGCTCTGGCCAAGACTCTGATGAATGAACTGCAAGAAGAGCATGAAGAATGGTTGCGCATGCTGCCACGAACGGCAGTGGCCACACCACGAGCTCCGGAAGAAGAGATGGATGGCGAAGCACGCACTGACAGAGAGCTAGCTATTGAGCTTAGGATGTTGAAGAAGAAGGTTAGGAAGCTTGAAGATCAAGCACTACCAATACCCATTTGCAAATACTTTTGGGCATTTGTAGGTATGGTAATCGCACTGGTTGTAATGTTGAAAATGTATGGAAAGGCATGAATTATGAAGGAATTTGTAATCTTGAAATTGTTTCAGAAATTCACCTAGTTTAAATGTTGGTTAAAGTTGTTTAAATGTTGAAACAAAAAGAGAAGAAGTGACCAACATTTAAATATGTTGGAAAAAAAGAGAAGAAATTAGGAATTCAGAAACTTTTGATCAATGAAATGCAGCTCTCTGCTCTGCCTTTCTGTCCAAAAAAAAGGTTGCTCTTGGGCCAAATTCAGAGTGTAGAGCCAAGTGCAGGCTAGACTAATGGGCCAACTGCATCCAATTAGGCCCATTCAGGGGTTTTCTTGCGTATTTTTCTGTTTTCCATTCTGGTTTAATTTAGGCAATAAATCTAATGCTGAAACTTTTTGTGGAAGCTAATTGAATTATTCCGGAGCCAAACAATTAAGGTTAGAATTTTTTTGGAGCTGTTAATTAATCCAATTCAAATACACCGTGATTTAAATCAAAGACCAAAATGTCATGGAAAATGTGCCTCAGCTCTGGTAGAGGTTTATGCCAGGTGCCAAAATAAATGAACATTTTTTAAGGGCATTACATTGAGAAAAACATAATATGTCTAAAAAAAATGAAGGGTGGAAAATGCACAAAAAATTGGTGCGGCTGGGGACTCGAACCCAAGACCGCGTGGGTTTGTGGTGTTTAGGGCTGCGCTGATAACCGCTAGGACAGATGGCAAGACTTTGACATGGGTAGGGAAGGAAGGTATACATAGTGAGACTGTGAATTTTTTTTAAAAAAAATAGTGAGACCGTGAATGTTTGCACACGCGTGGGAGTGGTTTTCCTTTGTTTTGCACTTAAATTTTGGAGGGTTGGAAGGTTGAAAATGTATGTTGCACTACCACATGATTTTGGTCAGAGTGGCACTTGGTTTAGGGATAGAGTGGCACTTGGTTTAGGATTTAAAGGGAATAAATTTGCATGTTAGTTCATGACTTTTTGTTTGAATGAAACAAAGGGCTTCTCACCCCCTCCGAAAACCACAAGTTCTCGAACTTCATGACTTGTTTAGGGAAGAAATGATAAGTTTGGGCACGGACATTTTTTAACACACATAATAAGATGGAACACACCGTACCATTAATACCATTAACCCTTACAATAACTTAGATAACTTCACGGACAGTTCACGAACACATGACGAAACATGACACGACACGACACGACATAGAAAAGCAACAAAATAAAAAACCAAACATGACGAGCTCGACTCCGGGCTTGACCTCCTTCTTCCACCTTGGCCGCGCGCGCCCCTTCAACACCGTCTTCATCTTCACACCTCCTCCTCGTCGTCGTACGGAAGGGAGTGCATCTGGCCTGGAGCGGGGAAGATGCGCTCGTAGTTGGTGTAGATGTTGTAGATGGTGAAGAAGATGGCCTCGCAGCCGCACCAAAAGACTTGGCCGAGGAGCTCGCGCGCGTCAAATGGGTTGGTGAAGGTGACCGTGAGCAGTAGGAGGATGCCGCCGCGGTCACGAACCTCGTTGAGGGTGAACATCCTCGGCGAGCCCGGTGGGAGGTGGGCATAGCCGGCTCTGAGGAAGGCGCGGGTGAGTTCGACGGAACCCCTCCACCTTGAAATAGCCCACACATGGAGCTCCCTCTCCACGAGCACGCCCGGTGGGTAGCGCAGCTCCGGCACCACAGGCGGACGGCTGAAGGTCGGCCCGTTGAACTGCATCTTCTTCACTTGGTCTCGCTTGGGGAGGGCTCGGTCGCTTGGGTGTTTGAAGTTGGAGAGGATCGGATCTGGCTTGTGGGTGGGAGAGGAAGAGAGGCACCCCATTTATAGGCCTGTGGGTGGGAGAGGAAGAGAGAAGGGTAGAAAGGATGAGAACGGTGCGTGTGTGAAGCGTGTGTGAATCCGGATGCGTGTGTGAATCCGGACGCGTGTGTGTATCCATTACGTTTTGCACACTTCAATTTTTGCACGAAAATGATGCATCTTTGACCGGGCAGTGCATGTGAATCGCTGCCCTGAACCACTGCCCTGAACCACCTAGCTCGCCTCGCTAGCCTAGCTCGCCTAGCGCGCCTCGCTCGCCTCACTCGCATGCATGCACGTCGCCGCCTCCCGCGCATGCGCAAACCCACGTAGCCGCGTCCATGCATGCAAGGACTGGAAAGGCTGAGACGGGCTATTTACTGCGGTCTCAGGCCCAGACAACGAGACGGCCCAACGGTCCATCCAGCGCGCCCGATATTTGTTAAAAAAACAATCTCCCAGCCAATCAGATTGCATCTCGCGGATCGCCCCCCTCCTCCTCGCAGATTCCTTCTAGAAGGGTTAGATCGACGGCCCTTGATCGCCGCTAGGGTTAGATGAACGGTCCTTATTCAGCGCTAGGGTAGCGGGGTTTGGGAGGGGTTTGGAGCAGTCAAAGCTATGTTTGACCATATTTCAAATGAGCATAATAAATTAAATAAAAATCAGAAAAATGAAAAACCTGCGCACATAGTCTTCTTATGTCATATACTGACGATTTAAGTTGATAAACAAGCTTTACATACATTTAAATGATAAGTTCATGTGTATTGTATGATATCTCGAGTATCTCAAACTCTCTTGTATGAAGTGAAGAGAAGTGTTTTGGGGAAATGAACATGAAAATTTCAAAAAACTCACCACAACTTCATTTTGGAGTGACTAAGAAGGATCCAGGCTTAGTTTTTCATTTTTGATGTTTTACACTTGTTTAAATCTTGGTCAAAGTTAAGTTTGACCAGAATTCAAATGAGCAAAACAAATTTAAAAAAAATCAAAAAATGGAAAAACCAGCGCACATAGTCTGTACATATAGAATATATGTGTAGGAAAGTTATTTGGCTGATTTAGATAAGGTCGAAAAAAACCTTGCTTAGAAATGAGGCCGTTTACCCTACCTTTGGACCCCTCTTTTTAGCACATTTTTCATGAAAATTTCAAAAACCTCACCACAACTTCATTTTGGATTGACTAAGAAGTATCCAGGCATAGTTTTTCATTTTGATGTTTTAGACTTGTTTAAATCTTGGTCAAAGTTAGGTTTGACCAGAATTTAAATGAGCAAAACAAAATTCAAAAAAATCAAAAAAAGGAAAAACCATGTGCTCATTCAAACATCATCCAACAGATATTTAAACATCATGTCAAACATACTTCTAACATAGGTCCAACATCATCCAACAGAAATACAACATGTCAAGTGATAAATGTTTGGGTCATAATACAACATCATTCCTTATTCATAATGTTTCATAGTTGTTCATAGATAGCGTTGGGGCTTCTGTCTGTTCCTTGAGCTTCTTGCCATCACTTTGCTCCTCGTGCACCTTGTGCTCATTGTTTCTTCTCTTCTTCTCTTGGTTGTCGGTACCTTGCGCGTCTTCTTCAAACCTACCATAGAGCTGTGCAAAACATAAAGGGTCCAAACATAAACGGTAATGATATCGTGTCAAGTGATAGATGTACAGTAGTATTTGACCCTTGCAAGATTTACATACCTAGCATACCTCACAACAACAGAAGGTTGGTCACCATTTGGAGCCTCACTTGGATCATCATTTGGAGCCTCACTTGGATCATCATTTGGAGCCTCACTTGGATCACCATGATCACCATTTAGAGCCTCACTTGGATCACCATTTGGAGCCTCACGTGAATCATTATTTGGAGGATATTTTGGATCATCGTCAAAATCATCGTCAAAATCATGCGGCTGTTGACCATCATCATTTGGAACCTCGTCAAAATCCTCATCTGATGCAACCGGCTGTTGACCATCATTTTCATCATCTGTTGAGGCAACCGGCTGCTGACCAACATTTTCATCGAAGCCTTCATCGAAACTCTCTCCGAACGCTGGATCTACTGTGTTATCACAATACTTACCAAAATGACCAGACCCACCACACCTTGTGCACCTACGCTTCCTCGCTCCAAGTCCAGCTCCTTCGCTGCGAGGTCTGATTCGACTCTTCCTTGGTCTACCTGCTGCTCTCTTCAGAACTGGAGCGCAAAGCTTGAATCCAGGGTCCACCATGTCCCATTGTTGTTTTCCCTCCATAGCAGGCAAGGCATAAGCATATGTGGCTTTGAACCTTGCAA
>LR880966.1:885720-896712 GCA_904067115.1 Aegilops sharonensis
GAATCACGTTGGGAACGTCTTCGTCATCACCACTCTCAAGAACGCTTCCGTATTCGATCTACAAGTAGTATGTAGATGCAAACTCTCTCTCGTTACTCGTTGCATGGTAGAACTCATAGATGGATCTTGGTGAAACCGTAGGAAAAATTTTAATTTTCTGCAACGTTCCCCAACAGGTTGACAATCATACATACCAGAACGAGAAAGCAAGTCCAAAATGTATGACCGTTGAGAAAGAAAGAGGGAAGATTTTGTGCGAGAAACATGAATACCTAGAAAATGATGAAGAGGACCAAGATCAGTCATGGAAAACTCCCGATTGAGAGAAGAGATGGTATGTTGAAGAAAAGAATCAGAACTAGCCGTGAGAATGATATCATCAACATAAAGCAAGAGGTAGGCAGTGTGAGTAGAAGACTGATAAACAAAGAGAGAAGAATCGGATTTGGAGGGAATAAAGCCTATGGTTTGAATAAAAGTAGCAAAGCATTAAAACCATGCACGAGGAGCTTGTTTAAGGCCATAAAGAGATTTGTTGAGGAGACAAACAAAATTTGAAGATGAGGGATTCTCAAAACCAGAGGGTTGCTGACAATAAACAGTTTCATTGAGAGTGCCATGAAGAAAAGCATTTTTAATATCAAGTTGATGAATAGTCCAAGAAGAGGAAACAACAAGACTAAGAACAACACGAATAGTGCTTGGTTTAACAACAGGAGAAAAAGTCTCATCAAAGTCAATACCAGGCTGCTGGGAGAAACCCCGACACACCCAACGAGCTTTGTAATGAGCGAGAGTGCCATCGGAATGAAATTTATGACGAAAAACCCATTTGCCAGAAACAATGTTAACACCAGGAGGTTTGGGAACAAGAGTCCATGTATTATTTTGCTGAAGAGCTTCAAATTCATCGCGCATAGCAGAAAGCCAGAGAGGGTCAAGAAGAGCTCGCTTATAACTGGTTGGAATAGGAGAGATGGTTGGGGTGGCGGTAAGATTGAGACGTTTGGTGGGGAGAAGAAATCCTCGTTTTCCACGGGTGCACATGGCATGATCATTGGTGAGCGGTGGTATAAGAACGGCATTGGGTGGCAGTGGGTTTTCGGTTGAAGAGGACGATGAGGAAGAAGAATCAGAGGTGGTGGGTGTCGAGGGGGTTGCCGTGGTAGGATGTGGTGAGGGAAAGACGGCTGGGGTAGAGGATGCAGTTGCGGGAGAGGTGGGGGACGGGGCAGGAGGGTGGCTAACGTTGGGCGATTCCGGCTGAGAGACGGAACAAGATTCCATGGCAGCAGAGATGACCGAAGGCCGAACTAGGGAAGGGGTTTTGGTGGTGGCGGATTCTGGTGGAATTGGTGTTGTGGTTGTAGTGACAGAAAAAGGAAAAGTATTTTCATCGAATGTGACATGACGAGAGAGAATGATACGACCAGAAGATGGTTCGAAACAACGATATCCTTTGTGATCATCAGAAAGACCAAGGTGAATGCAAGGTAGTGAGCGTGGTTCTAGTTTGTTGGAGGCGGTAGAGGCGATGTTGGGAAAAGCATAGACAGCCAAAAACACGCAGAAAAGAATAGTCAGGGTGGGAGAGAAAAAGAGATTAGAAAGGCGAATAAAGAGGGCAAGTTTTAGTTGGTCGAATATTAAGAAGGAGTGTGGCGGTGCGAAGGGCTTCAACCCAAAAACGGGAAGGAAGAGAGGCTTGTAAAAGCAATGTGCGAAGAACATCATTAATAGAGAGAAGACAGCGTTCAACTTTACCATTTTGAGAAGATGTATAAGGGCATGAAAAGCGAAGAAGAATGCCTTGGGAGAGAAAGAAGGTGCGGTTTTGGGTGTTAACAAATTCACGACCGTTATCACATTGAATAAATCGAATTGGCAAGCCAAAGTGTGTGATTACATATTGTCGAAAGTTGAGAAAGATTGCATGTACTTCAGATTTAGCGCGGAGAGGAAAGGTCCAAGTATAGTGAGAATAATCATCCAAGATCACAAGATAATATTTATAACCAGAAACACTAGGGACTGGGGAGGTCCATAAATCACAGTGAAGTAACTCAAAAGTAAAAGTACTAATGGTAGTAGAGGTTCCAAAAGGTAATCTAACATGTTTGCCGCATTGACATGCATTACAGAGATAGGGATTATGGGGACTGCTAGAACTAGGGATACAAAATTCTTGGAGTAAAGACGTCAAAGTGTTTTTGCTGGGATGACCGAGGCGACGATGCCATAGATCAACGGATGCGAGCATGGCACGAGGGGTGGATGTGGGCGCGCCATGAAGATGATAAAGATCGCCCGTGCTATTGTACCGAGCGAGGACCGCCCCCGTTGTCAGATTCTTCAAAGACAAACCAAAAGGGTCAAAGGCCAGGATAACTTTGTTGTCAATGCAAAATTGTCTAACAGAAATAAGATTTTTGATGATGGAAGGAACCACAAGAATATTGCGGAGAAGAAAATTGGCATGAGAGGAAGGGATGTAAGAGTGACCGGTGCATGAAACAGGGATGGTGGAGCCATCGCCAATGGTGATAGTTTAAAAAGCAGAAGGAAAACAAGTTGACAATAAATTCATATTTGAAGACATATGCATTGATGCACCAGAATCGGAAATCCAATCCGTACCTGCGTCGTTGAGGACAAAATTGTTCATGGCGTTGATGAAGGCGGCTTGGTCCCAAGCCAGCTGTTGGGGAGGAGCAGAGGCGCCAGGAGCTTGCATGTCGACGTAGGGGATAGCGGATGGGTAGTATGCGATTGGGGCCTGCATGTTGCCGTAGAAGACCGGCATAGTGTTGGAGGGCGACGGCGGTCCTGGCATGCTGGTAGGCGGAGTGGGAGTGGCGGTGTAGATGTGCGCCGGCGGCCTGGGTCCAAGGAGTCCCGTAGAGCCGGTGGCTGGACGAAGACCGGGGCTCCACGTGCCCGTGTACGCAGGAGGGGCACCATACGGCGAGGGGGCCGACCAAGGCATCGACCAAGCCTGGACGAGGCCAGTCCAAGGATCATGCTGAGGAGGCCATGACGACGGAGCTGGTGGCGCGGGAGCGGTGGATGACGGGTTTGGGCGGGGAGGTGTTTGGGTAGTTGTAGAGGAAGAGGTAGGGGATGGGGCGCCGGCGGCGCGGAACTCGGCCATGGAGAAGAGGGGCCGAATCGGCCGGGACGGTGGCGCGGGTGGCGGAGCCATACCAGGTGCGGAAAACCTAGACGTCAGATACCATGATAGATTGAGATATTGGAGAAGTAATTGTTGTATTGATTGGGGCCTCAAGGGCTGTTTATATAGATTACAAAGTTTGGGCTCCAAGACTAGACTAATAGAGATAGATTACAATACGAATAGACTTTATACTCTAAGAGTTAATTCAAAGCCGGGCTATGCTCAAACCCTTTTCGGGCTCGGACTGTGCCTTTTCTTAAAAAAAAAACTGAAGAAAAACAGATGCATGAAAAATGCCTATGGAACGGACAAAGCATGAGATGAAGGCAACTAAAATGAAGATAAAATCGAGAGTTTACATCCCATAGCACATACCTTGCCAGGGTACATGTTAATGATGGAACCTAGTCCTCACGTCGACCACATCCAGAGCGTTGTCGACCACCATGTTTGCGCAGATGGTGTACATAATTCTGCACATGCCTCTGGTGAGACGGGTGATGAGTAGAGGAGGCGCCTGGTCTCCCGGAAGCTGGGGTTCGGTGGCGAAAATGCTAGACTTACGTACTATTGCTACGTAACCTACGTAAATTTCCTTTCCCTCCAACTAAACATTCCTCCCCTGATTTTCAGGTGGGCCCCAGCCCTCTCTAACGCCTAATTAAAGCCTGCCAAATCATCTCATACGTAGGTTACGTAACAACTCCTTCGTAGATGTAGCATTGCTCGGTTCGGTGGCGTTGAACTCATCCATCTCCCGACTACTGGCAAACATTCGGACGGGAAGGCAGGCACAACACGGCTTGGGCACACGTTGTAGAGGAATAGGATGCAACTCTCAATATATTGATAGGTGCATATGCACAAGCATATATAGTACATAGGGCAAGTCATATCCTCAACTATACACGAGGAGCAGACTTGGAGTACAAGAATACATGTGCTAAATACATATCTCAACCCACGTCCTCCATCTACACAGCGCGACAGCGCGTCACAGCGAACAGCACAGCGGCGCAGTCCCACGTTGCCTCCGCTCGCCCTACTTCGCAGGCATCAGGCCAAGCCGCCGCGGCCGCGCCTCAGAGATGATGTGGCGTTTGAATCCCAACCCACAGTAGCTAGGTTCGCCGACCCAAGGCGGCGACCCGCAGGGAATGCCAGGACCAGCATGGTAGAACCAGCGGAGTAGGAAACAAAAGAGAGAGGGGCAAGGGCGGCGAGCGAGGATGGAAGCACGAGAGAAGGCAGCGGCGGCGCTAGGGTAATCGGGGAGAGGATATCAAGAGCATTTACACCTGGGCGTCCTAAACCCACCTCAAACACCCGGACGGACGGCTAGGTCACAAAAAAACTACCCAGATGGGCCTCAAACGCCCAAGCTAACCAGCACGCCTGATATCCAGCCCAAATCTACGAAGAATATGGCGAAATCACTAATTAAGGAGTACTCCTTGCGGAGATCACTCCAACTTCCCCAGGTTGCGACAAGTGGCGCGCTGCATGTGCGCCACTTGTCGCAACCTGGGAGTTTTCCCTTTTTTCGTAAATCCGTTTATTCAAAATGTTTTATCTCTTAAACCGTGCGTCCCAATCTCGAACCGCTTTCGCCATTGGATTCCTCGCGTCGAGATCTTCAAAACTAGATCCCATGTTGATAGGTTTTGACGAACTTTTTTTTCATGAAAAAACCGACGAAAAAAACCGACGAAAAAACCGAACCGGGAACACGGGTTTTTCCCCTTTCTGAAAGAGGCACGCCCGTGCCTCTGATGAAATCACAACCGTGCCTCTCGTGGAAACAAAACCGTGCCTCTCACGAAAGAAAAAAAAAACAGAAAACGCGTTTTTTTTCCTTTTCCGAAAGAGGCACGCCCGTGCCTCTCGCGAAAGCACAACCGTGCCTCTGTCGGAAGCAAAACCGTGCCTCTCGCGAAAGAAAAAAAAATACAAAAAACGCGTTTTTCCTTTCGGAAAGAGGCACGCCCGTGCCTCTCGCGAAAGCACAACCGTGCCTCTGGCGGAAGCAAAACCGTGCCTCTCGCGAAAGAAAAAAAAACAGAAAATGCGTTTTTTCCCTTTCTGAAAGAGGCACGCCCGTGCCTCTCGCGAAAGCACAACCGTACCTCTGGCGGAAGCAAAACCGTGCCTCTCGCGAAAGAAAAAAAATAGAAAACGCGTCTTTTTCCTTTCCGAAAGAGGCACGCCCGTGCCTCTCGCGAAAGCACAAACGTGCCTCTCGTGAAAGAAAAAAAACAGAAAACACGTTTTTTTTCGTTTCCAAGAGGCACGGCCGTGCCTCTCGCGAAAAAAAAAATCGTGACTCTAGCGAAAAAAATGCATTTTTTGCGCAAATTTTTTTTTTGAATTTTTTTGTCGAAAAGCTAGGGAAGACCGGTAAAAAACCAAAACGTAAAAAAAAACCCGGAAAAAAACCTTTTAAAAAGCCGAAAACGCGTGCGTAAAAAAACAAAATCTGGAGGGAGCGTCCAGAGCGCGACACGTGGCGAATGGCTGTGAGCGCGCAAAGTGGCGCTGAGCGCTCGTTAATTAGTTGCTCCAAGAATATGGGGCGCCCAGGCGCGTCTGCCATGTCGGTCCCGGTCCACGCTAGCCCATCCGACCCCACATATATTCCTCCCCATCTGCTTGCCGGACCAAACCCTAGCCACTTTACTCCACTCCCTGCTGCTAGCCACGCTCCCGTTCGACGATCTTATGGCCTTCTCCGGCATGGTGGATGGCAAATCCGATTCATACACCTCCAGATCCGTCGACCCCGAGCTCATCTCACGCGGCTCCTAGGAGGAGCTGGCCATCTGGCTTGCGCTCCGCCATACCCGGGAGGAGGCCGGCCGATGGCAACGGCAACGCACGAATTCCTTCCACTGGGAATCTTGCGTCCGCCCAAATGATGCATGGCTCTGGCGCTAGGTGTGCCATCACTGTCTCACTAGAGGTGGTGCGGTCCATCTGGCGTTCAAACGGGTGGCGGATGCGCAACCCCTCCATTGGCGCGCTGAGGCCATGGACGCACCATGGGCGTCGCCCGACGCAAAACATAGCTCGACGCTCCTGCCATGCGAGGCGGCGGAAACCCTCGCGGTGGTGGGCGTTGTGAAGGCGGAGTCGTATTTTCCGGCTCCCCATATGATGCACTAGTCCGGGCATCGTAACCGCGTTGTGGTGGATGTTGCTCGCTCGTCCCAGGAAGGATCCATCATCGATTCGACGTCCACCGGCATCGTCCGGGTTCCGGGTTCCGACGGGAAAGAGTAGGGCATGGGGGACAGTGGTGCCTCGAGTCCCATGAGCCACATCGTGTCCCATTCCCTACTCTACCTTGCCGGCAACTGGACCAACACTCTGTGGAGCATCCGACCGCCGTACGTGCTCTGCTTGAAGATCGGTTTATGTTGCATGTAATAATATGGATTTGAGGTATCCGGTTGTAGAATGAAATATTTGAGGCGTGACCAGTTACTGCCGGGCGCGTCCACGGTCGTTTGAGGGGTTGAATTTGTCAAGTTCGGCCGTAGGTGCTCTAATCGAGCTAATGCTTCTTTTAGTTTTAGCTATCTGGTGGGAAGGGCTCGGGGATCTGTGACTGATTTGTTTGAACTTGTATTAGTTCTAGGATACATAGGATACATATTTGTCAACAAAATCATAGCTTTATCATTGTGACAGTTCATATAAGGTAGAATAGATGAGTTTTAGTAGTTTGCTAGATTATTTGATCAATATATGATCAAACATTCTACTCAAATTTATATCCTACTATTTATTTCCCACATTTGTCTTTCAAAGTGTCCAATGGTTATGTTGATTTTCAGCTTTAACTTTGTAAGACGCGAGTACAATAGTAAATTTGTTTAGGTCAAAACTATTATATTTGTGTTGTGTTCCTAGATTGAGATAAGTTAACATCACACTCCATGTTTAAAGAAATAACAACCGAGTTATTCTACAGGTAAAAGAAATTTCTACAATCAAGTAGAACCAATGCTACTTAAGCTTTGTTTGTCATCTCTAAATTTTCCCCCTCTCTGCACGAAACCATATGAAGAGTTTAACGACATGTTTGGCGCTTGCTATCATGACTCAATATTTGCTCTTGCTCGCCGCATGATTTATATTTTACCATGTGGCAACTTTAGTTTGATTTTCACCTCTTTGGAGTCCCTTAAAGAATTGCTTCAAAGAATGCATCGGTGCCACCAATCTCAAAATTGCACCAATGCAAAAATATCCAGGTTAACATTTAAAGTGATGGATGGTTCCTAATCAGGCGCTTGTTTTGCTGCTAAAATGGCCCTTTTACTTCTTTATTGTGTGCAATGTTCAGCAAAATGGTAACTGATAGCTGGTCGATCGGTTTGGGAGCAGCAATTAATAGATCAATCGGTCTATGAACTAGATTAATAGGTCGACCATTAATCGGTAGATTATATAGGAACCTGCCGGCACGAGCAACTAGCTATTGATGTGTAAGCCTAGAATTGCGGTTAGGCATGAACAACTAAATACACAGCGAATGGAAAAATGACAAGCAATGCTGGCAAACAAGAACTCTGTTTGTCTTTTATTCCCATGCTTGAACTAGCACTGGTCGGGGTCACACATGATGGTGCGCGCCACTTTATTTGTCATCGTTACATCGATTGGTGCATCAGCTAAGCAACGATGATCCATCTATCTATTAGCTAGTATAGCTCTTACGTTTTTCATTGGCCACCAATCCCCGCGACTATGCTGGAAAATGGTGCCCTGATGATGGAGCACTCAGGTGGGACATACACGTTGCACATGGTTGGAAGAGTTTGCAACACCAATGACCTGATCGCCTCCAATTGAGCTGGTTGTTGAGGCTGGATGATGCCCTGGCCTTGGACAAGAGTGCCTTGACCCACTTGTTGCTGCTGAGATAGTGGCAGCAGGATATGCACGCCTTGTTGTTGTTGTTGTTGTTGTTGTTGTTGTTGTTGTTGCATGGTGATGGAATGCACGACACTATGGATGGCTGCGCACTGGAGCTGCTGAGGAATCTGTGCTAGTTGTTGGCAGCATTGTTGCCGCATCACTTGGCAATCACTTTGTGGCCAGATTATTGACCAGAGGGATGACACCAATGACGCAGGTTTGCATTGTTGCAAGAGGATATTCTTGCATGGGTTTAACCGTTGTTGTAGAGATGGCTGAATGAACGGTCGTTGTTGCTGGGGGAATGATTGTTGCGGTTGTTGGGGCTGCGGGAATTGTTGTTGGGGCTGGGGAAAAGGTTGTTGTGGTTGCTGGAACTGAGGAAATGGTTGTTGGGGTTGTTGAGTCTGGGGGAATGGTTGTTGTGGTTGCTGGGGAAATGGTTGTTGTGGTTGTTGAGTCTGGGGGGATGGTTGTTGTGGTTGTTGAGTCTGGGGGAATGGTTGTTGTGGTTGTTGAGTCTGGGGGAATGGTTGTTGTGGTTGTTGGGGGAATGGTTGTTGTGCTTGTTGGGGGAATGGTTGTTGTGGTTGCTGAGGCTGGGGAACTTGTTGTTGTGGTTGATGGGGGAATGTTTGTTGGGGTTGGGGAAATGCTTGTTGTGGTTGCTGGGATAATGGTTGTTGGGGCAGGGGGATTGGTTGTTGTTGTGGCCATTGTACTTGGCCACTAGGATTGACCTGCATATTGGCGGTGCTGATGGTTATTGCCATCGCAAGGATTGTCAAGATGAGTAAGGTCTTCATGGTCGATCTGCGTTAACTACTACGTACTTGGATTTGCTGCTTTGTGCTCTAGCTGTGTGAAGGATGGATGATGGTATGGAGTCTACATATTGCAGGCCTTTTTATAGCTACCGTGGTTAGGTTTCTTTTCATTATTTCTTTCTTTTTCTAAAAGTGATTTGATGCTTATCAAGCTAATTATTTGGTATGTTGTGTTTGGTGGCACTACATACAAACGTAATTTCAGAGTGATCATCAAAGTTGTCTTTTTATTGTACATATCATCTAAGAGGGAGGAAAACATGATAATTGGCATTGACTCATCTTATTCACTTTACATGTCAAACAATTATCTGGATTGCATTCCTTTTGGATCTAAGTTTGTCATGTTGTACAAGTAGTTAGACATAAACCAAATCTTCATAGCTTGCGGGGGACTAAATTTGTGTCCTTGTGCATGCTATTAAGATAGATCAAGCAAGTATTCTGATGTTCGTTCTGGACTCTTGTTCTTTTTATAACTAACTTGTAGTGTTGTATAATATGATGGTAAGATGAACAAGCTGATTATCAACACATGACTCATCAAATTCTCCTTTTATGTCAAGGGTAGTGATGTTGTACACGTTATCAGTACATGACTCATCAATTTATCCTTTTATGTGAAGGGTAGGAATGTTGTACAAGTGATCAATACATGAGTCATCATATTCCCTTTCTATGTCAAAGGGTTGTAATACTATGCAAGTTATTAATAAATATTGGATTAGTATTGGCTTTACACGTATTAATTGATTTACTCTAAGTACATTTAGGGTTGTTCTCGCTTCAATTGATTAATTTACTGAACTAAATTTGTATGTATTATTTGTAACATTTGATGCATTTTATCGAAGTTGTTCATGACAACTGTTGTTACTAAGATTTTTGAGAATGATTTCGAGCATTTACAAAATAAATAGTGGCATATTTGTATCCTTAGATTGCTAAAGCATGTATTTATTACATCATCTACTAACATACCTTTGATCTACACGGACTTGTCAAGAAGTCCTTTATTACTCTACTGGGAAAGGGCTTATAGGTGAATTCAATACATTGGCGGGCGGGACATAGCACCCGCCACTACTAGTTAGCAAAAGTAGCAGTGGCTGGTGCCACAACGTGACCGCCAGAGTTACATGCGTAGCAGTGGCAGGTGTAGAATACCACCCGCCACAAGTAAGCACCAGTGAGTATGGCCATGTGATGAATGCGATTAGTGGCGGGTGTTAGCCTCGGCTGCCATTGTTCTTGAATGCAACAGTGGCGGATGCTCGATAGGGCCCGCCATAGTTTAGTGCCAGCAACGGACGCCAAAAAAATAAATGTATACATATATTAATTGTGGCGGGTATATATAGGCCCCTACCCGCCACAACTAAGTTATCTATCTAGTCTGCCCCAAGTCGAATCAAGTTTGCCGCCCACCACCCCAAAGTAGCAGTGTTGGGCGGCTTGGCACGCCCGTCGCATGCGACAAACTCAATCGACCTACGTACACGCACGCGCCCCCTCTCCCCCGACCCAAATTTACTCTCTCACTCTCACTCTACCCCATCTCGTCGCCGTCACCATTGGCTCATCCACGCTGCCCAAGTCACCGTCGCAGTCCGCTACCGCCATCGGCCTTGCCATACTTGTCGCCGCCCTAGCCCTTCACCGCGCGTCGCCCTCGCCCTCGATCCGCCGCCCAGTAGCCCTCGCCGACGATCCGCCCCGTCACCCTCCGCTCCAGTCGGTAATACATTGTCGCCCACACCTCCCTCTCCGGCTTTCCTCCTCGCCACCCACGGCCACGGCCGCCACGCACATGGACAGCCGCGGCATCAGCCACGCACACGCACACAAACGTTCGACTAGGGTTAGGGTTATTGATATTAATGTGTTCATATTCATCGATGAGTTCGATTTGTTCATACTAGAGTTCAATTATAGTTGTAGTTTCTTGTTCTATAGTTTTTAAGGCACACACATCAAAACAATTATAGTTGCAGCAGCCACATACGTAACCATGAACGAGGAATACCAATTTGTTCATATTAGAGGTAAATTATAGTCTCACAAACA
>LR880966.1:897261-910972 GCA_904067115.1 Aegilops sharonensis
AGATGTATTCAGTTCATTATAGGTATACTTACTATAAGTATTATTCTGTACATTATTTCTGTTCATACCAAGTTCAATAATATGCTGTAGTAGATGTATTCAGTTCATTATAGGTATACTTACTATAAGCGCTAATTTTTTGGCGAAACGTTGATTTATTTCTGTTTCGCCAGATTTCAATCACTTAATATGTCCATTTTTCTGCAGTGGTCATGCCAAATTTCTTTGTTTATTTTTATTCGTATTGTGATGTAGTAGATGTCTTCATTTCCTTACATGGATTCATACTATAAGCGCTAATTTTTTGGCAAAATTTTGACTTATTTCCTTTTCGCTAAATTTCTATAACTATCCATTTTTATGTAGAGGTCATGCCCATTTTTTTGTTTTTTTTAATTCATATTGTGATGTAGTAAATTTATTCAGTTATTTCGCCAAATTTAGTTATCTGCATGTTCTAGGTCATTTTTTCCCGAAATGGCGGACAACGGCGGGCACCGTGGTGTTTCCCAAAGACCCTGGGGAAGTGGGGAGCCCAAATCCAAAAACCCGTCACTGGAATGAAATAATGGCTCGACGCGTTCGACTTCACCAAGGAAGCGGTGTGCCCTTAAGATGTCATGGCACTCGAGTACCAAGGGCGACGGGCCCAGCTCAACTGTCCTGAGGATGCTTGGCGCGCGAGTCAGATAGCGCCCCCTAACATGAGGATAGTCTCCAAGGTTGAGGATCAGGAGCAGTTGAAGGCCAAGGTGCTCATCAGAGCCTGTGAACGTCAGACAGTGATGATCCACAAGTATAGGGATCAATCATAGTCCTTTTGATAAGTAAAAGTGTCGAACCCAACAAGGAGCAGAAGGAAATGACAAGCGTTTTTTAGCAAGGTATTCCCTGCAAGCACCAAAATTATCGGTAACAAATAGTTTGGTAGCAATGTAATTCGTAACCGGCAACAAGTAACAAGTGTACCACAGGTGCAGCAAGGTGGCTCGATCCTTTTTATTGCAAAGGACAAGCCTGGACGAACTCTTATGTAAAGCAAAACGCTCCCGAGGACACATGGGAATTATCATCAAGTTAGTTTTCATCATGCCTATATGATTCACGTTCGTTACTTTAATAGTTTGATATGTGGGTGGACCGGTGCTTGGGTGCTGTCCTTACTTGGACAAGCCGCCCACTTATGATTAACCCCTCTCCAAGCGTCCGCAACTACGAAATAAGAATTAAGATAAATCTAGCCATAGCATTAAACATATGGATCCAAATCAGCCCCTTACGAGGCAAGGCATAAACTAGGGTTTAAGCTTCTGTCACTCTAGCAACCCATCATCTACTTGCTACTTCCCAAAGCCTTCCCCAAGGACCAAATCATGGTGATGTGTCATGTAGTCGACGTTCACATAACACCACTAGAGGAAAGACAACATACATCTCATCAAAATATTGAACCAAAACCAAATTCAAATGATTACTTATAACAAGACTCCTTTCATGTCCTCAGGAACAAAATTAACTATTCACAAACAAAATTCATGTTCATGATCAGAGGGGTATTGAATATCATTAGCGATCTGAACATATGATCTTCCACCAAATAAACCAACTAGCATCATGTAACGACCCGGGTCTGGTAAAATCGAAGTCTATGTGCTTAACTGTGATATCCTTGGATCATAGCTAGCACACAAAATAACAAGAATGAATATCAGTAAAACATACATCATTTTACTATAATGGTAGATTCAGAATTAAGAAAATACATACCATTGGCACAGCTCAACGCTGGCGTATAATACAGTGGAATTATACTTAGTCGCTATGTTAGGGCTCCATCAACGCCACTGGGCTCGTTGACTGTAGGCCATAACTCTATCATCTTTTAATCTGTCCCCAAGATCTTGCTCATTAGTTTTGACAGATAAAAACAGATAGGAACAATTGGCTTGTTGTGTACATACAAACGTGTGTTTTTCTTTTCTGTCAAGAAGTGCCATGGTACGTATTACTCCGAACTCTGAAGTCTGGATTGCCTGTGTGCTGTCAATTTTCAGCAAACGACCCAGGTAATTTTGGTCTGCATGTCCAAATGCCATTTTAGCACTGTGTGTGTCTTGTTTTCTTTTCTTTTTTAACTTTGTGTGTGTGTGTGTGTGTGTGTGTCTTGTTTGTTATGTACTCCCTTCATTCACAAATATAAGATGTCTAAATATTTTTCTGAATCAGATGTATATAAAGACGTTTTAGTGGGGTTTTTTCACTCATTTCAGTCTGTATATTATCCAAAACATCTTGTGACAGAGGGAGCATTGTCCTGTACTACTATACGAGTAGAAGAAGATATAGAAATGCTTGTTAGTTGAGTTGACACCGGCAGGCAGCTGAGGATCACCGTTCAGCTGCCGCGGCTGCTGCGACTGAAGTGACGAGCAGTCCTCTTGAGACAAGGACTGAATGACAGATCGTAGAATAGGTACTAGTAGATGATGGGGTTTAGTATGGTATGTGCACGCTCGGACGCATGCCCTCTCTACAACTACATGTCCTCTTAGTTGTCTGTGTTATACTCCTACATAGGCTGTTTTTTTTCTATCTTTCTTTGGAGCAAAGCTGCCTTTTCTTGTCTTTGGCGGCCCGAGCAGAGCTTTCTTTAGCAGGGTCAGACTCAAGGACAAAAGATGACTGAAAGAAAAGAGGAAGTTTTGACTGACTGACTGGCTTTCGAGGAAAGCAGGCAACCAATTCCTGGATAGATGAGATCTCAAACAAAGCACCACCATGGACGCTTCCGTATCAACTCTTGGTTCACCTTGTCGTGAAGTATAAGCTTCCACTTGGACGGACGAGGTACTCTCCTTCAACTCCGTGGGACAAACCTTGCCAATAGACAAGTCTTGGATTGCTTCCGAAGGATCTTTGTCTCCTACATCAATTGGCAATTGCTCTATTTGCGAGCCGTTAGATTCATCAAACTTCACATCTACCGTCTCTTCAACCTTTCGGGTGAAATTGTTGTAGACACGGTAAGTGTGAGAGTTTGAGCCATAACCTAGTAGGAAACCTTCATGAGACTTAGGAGCAAACTTAGAACGACGATGTTTATCAAGAATGTAGCACTTTGAGCCGAATACTCGAAAATATCCAACTTGGGGTTTGTTACCGGTGAGGAGCTCGTATGCCGTCTTGCCGAGTAGCTTGTGAAGGTACAAGCGATTTGTTGCATGACAAGATGTCTCAACCGCTTCTGCCCAAAAGTTCTTTGGTGTCTTGTACTCATCAAGCATCGTTCTCGCCATTTCGCTGAGCGTTCGATTCTTCCTCTCAACAACTCCATTTTGTTGAGGTGTGTACGTAGCCGAGAACTCGTGTGAGATCCCTTCTTCGTCAAGAAAGGTGTCCACATTTGCGTTCTTGAACTCTGTTCCGTTGTCGCTGCGAACCTTCTTGATCTTCACTTCAAATTGGTTTTGGGCCTTCCTAGCGAAGTTTTTGAAGATCTTTTGGACCTGCGATTTATCATCGAGAAAGAACACCCACGTAAATCTTGAAAAATCATCAACTATAAATAGACCAAAAGAATTTCCACCGAGACTCTTGTAAGAGTTGGAACCAAAGAGATCCATGTGAAGTAGCTCGAGTGGCCTCCTTGTGGTCATAATGTTCTTCACGGGATGCCTTCCTCCAACCTGTTTACCTGCTTGACAAGCACTGCACAGTCTATCCTTATCAAATATGACAGCGTTGACACCAAGGATATGATTCCCTTTAATAAGCTTGTCAAGGTTTCGCATACCAACATGACATAGTCGTCTATGCCATAACCAACCTTTTGAGGATTTAGCAATGAAGCAAGTTTTACGTTGTGCCCTTTTA
Organism: Aegilops sharonensis; assembly: GCA_904067115.1. Lineage (NCBI taxonomy): Eukaryota > Viridiplantae > Streptophyta > Magnoliopsida > Poales > Poaceae > Aegilops > Aegilops sharonensis. The sequence continues at coordinate 901,135 of LR880966.1, forward strand.
GAGAAATCAACAATGTATAGGTCGCCTCTACGCACACCGGTAAAGACCATTTTATGATTGTCTCGATGAAACACTTGGCAATCTACTTCAGTAAGTAAGACATTGAAACCGAAATCAGCAAGTCTAGATACTGAAAGTAAGTTGTACCCAAGAGATTCAACGAGCATGACATTTTGTATGGAGCTATCATGTGAGATGGCCACCTTACCGAGGCCAACCACCTTACCCTTTGAGTTGTCACCGAAAGTGACAAACTTTCGAGGACCATCATTTTCAGCAAGCTCACGAAACATGTCTTTATCTCTGGTCATGTGATCGGTACATCCACTGTCAAGAACCCATTCCTTTCCTCCTGACACATATCCTCGAAGATTTGCCATAAGACCAAAATGTCTCATTGCATTATCAAGATCGAAGTCACTATCATCATCCTCATCATAGTATCCATATTCAACATCGTCATGTGGAGGATCAAATCATAGAGAGGGTAATTCGTTAGAGTGAGTTTGACAATGATCTTGCTTATGAATTCTTATAGCTTCGGAAATAATATCACTAATAATTCCAACATCTCCTTTGGCACGCATAAGGTCGGTAAGTTCAAATAGACGATCACCAAACATAGGATCACTAGTATTCATCTTACTCAAGGCAATAGACTTATGGAGAATTTCATCTAAATTTTTCAAGGAATAATTTGGAAAGCGTTCCTCAAGAAATTTCCATATAGTGTAGGCACACTCAAGGGTAGGCAAGATTCTAATCAAGTTTCTAGGCAAGCCTCTAGTGATAAGATTAACAGTTCTAAGATTTCTAGTCATGTCAATAGCTTCATCAAGGGTAGGATGCATAGGATCAACATGAGGAGCACAAGGGCTAGCAATGTACTTGTTCAAATGATATTGATTGAAAATTACAAGCATCTCATTTTTCCACTCATGAAAATACTCTCCATCAAGAATAGGCACTCTATGTCTAAGACTCCCCAAAGTAGACTCATCCATTTTCCTCCAATGGTGATAAAACCAATTCAATGGAGACCAAAGCTCTGATACCACTTGTGGGATCTTGAGAAGAGGTGTCTAGAGGGGGGGGGGGTGATTAGACACTAAGTACCAAAGTTGCAGTTTTTAACTTCTTTAAGATTTAAGTGGAGTTTAGGCACAAGTTTAACTTTTTCAATACATAACAAGTAAGCATGCAAAGAGTATATGAGCAGCGAAAAGTAAAGCATGCAACTTGAAAGAAAGTAAAGGGAAGGGTTTGGAGGATTCAAACGCAATTGGAGACACGGATGTTTTTGGCGTGGTTCCGATAGGTGGTGCTATCGTACCTCCACGTTGATGAAGACTTTAACCCACGAAGGGTAACGGTTGCGCGAGTTCACGGAGGGCTCCACCCATGAAGGGTCCACGAAGTAGCAACCTTGTCTATCCCATCATGGCCGTCGCCCACGAAGGACTTGCCTCACTAGCGGTAGATCTTCACGAAGTAGGCGATCTCCTTGCCCTTACAAACTCCTTGGTTCAACTCCACAATCTTGTCGGAGGCTCCCAAGTGACACCTAGCCAATCTAGGAGACACCACTCTCTAAGAAGTAACAAATGGTGCGTTGATGATGAACTCCTTGCTCTTGTGCTTCAAATGATAGTCTCCCCAACACTCACCTCTCTCTCACAGGATTTGGATTTGATGGAAAGATGATTTGAGTGGAAAGCAACTTGGGAAAGGCTAGAGATCAAGATTCATATGGTAGGAATGGAATATCTTGGCCTCAACACATGAGTAGGTAGTTCTCTCTCAGAAATAGGATGCTAGAAGTGTAGGTTCAGTCTGATGGCTCTCTCCACGAATGAAGAGGAGGTGGAGGGGTATATATAGCCTCCACACAAAATCTAACCGTTACACACAATTTACCAATCTCGGTGGGACCGAATCAACAAACTCGGTCAGACCGATTTTAGTAAACCTAGTGGCCGTTAGGGTTTTCGGTGGGACCGAAATGCATCTCGGTAGGACCGTTATGGTTAGGGTTAGGGCATAACGTAATCTCGGTGAGACCGATTACACAAACACGGTGAGACCGATTTTGGTAATTAGCTAACCAGAGAGTTGGTCAGGCAAACTCGGTGAGACCGATTACTCAAACTCGGTGGGACCGATTTTGGTAATGAGTCAACCAGAAAGTTTGCATTGTAATCTCGGTAGTACCGATTCTCAAACTCGGTGAGACCGATTTTGATAATGGACATACACAGAGAGATTACAATCCCATCTCGGTGAGACCGAGATCCCTATCGGTGAGACCGATTTGCCTAGGGTTTGTGGCAGTGGCTATGACATCCAAAGTCGGTGGCGCCGGATAGGAAGAATCAGTGGGGCCGAGTTTGACTTTAGGTTTAGGACATATGTGGATGTGAGAAAGTAGCTGAGGGTTTTTGGAGCATATCACTAAGCACTTGAAGCAAGAGGTTCATTAAGCAACACCTCATCCCTCCTTGATAGTATTGGCTTTTCCTATAGACTCAATGTGATCTTGAATCACTAAAATATAAAATGAAGAGTCTTGAGCTTGAAGCTTTAGCCAATCCTTTGTCCTTAGCATCTTGAAGGAGTTCCCACATCCTTTAGTCCATGCCACTCCATTGTTGAACTTATCTGAAACATACTAGATAAAAGTGTTAGTCCAACAAGAGATATGTTGACATTAATTACCAAAACCACCTACTGTCGGGGATATACACCGTGGTATGACCCGGCCGGAAGTATGACCCGGCCGGACTTGTCGTTTCATTGGTAACCCGCCGGAGGATTGGCGACTCACGAGTCTGGCGGCTCACTGGTCTGATGACTCACGAGCCTGGTGGCTCACGGATGGCCCCGACGGCGGATCAGATAGAAGATTAGGCCCAAGGCCCAGAAAGCCGGCTCAGGTTATGGTGGACCGGCTTAAGAGGAAAGCGTAGGGAATATTCCCTTACAAAGGAAGCAAGACTAGGACTCCACTTGTAATAGACTAGTCCTAATCCTAATAGGACTCCACATATAACCCGCCCCTTTAAAATATATAAGGAGGGGCAGGGCACCCCAAGAGGGAGAAAAAATAATCGTTAAGGCTAGACACAACTAGAGGAGAGCCGGATTTACGGCATCTCCCTCATGGGCATAATGAGACTTAGCCACAATCAACATGTAGGGCTATTATCGGATGATGTTTTTCGGGGCCCGAAGCAGTCTAAATCCTTGTCTTGTGTGTTGCGTCTCTCGTCCCGATCAACCCCTCTCAAGCTACCATATAGATGCGTTGGCCTCACGACTAAGTCCTCACACTAGAATATATGTCGTGATGTTTCCACTAGGACATCTGCCGTGATATTTTCACGACAGTTGGCACCCACTGTGGAGCTTGCGCACGGTGATGTTGAGTTTTTGAAGGGATTTCTCTTTTAGGGATCGAGAAGCTTGCTACTGATCAGATGAAGAGGAATTCAAGAAAATTATTGTTACAACATTCTGGTCAAACGGCCACCGTCGTGATCTTAACGAATCACCAATCCAAGCCCTGAAGTTGCCAAGTCACCGAGACAATCTAAGTTTGGCTGCCTGTACCAACCGATTGGTACTACTGGTTCTAGATGTAATGGCAAAAGCTGATCCATCAGCACGAGGAGATAGTACTAAAACGACGATCCATCATCACGGAAGGAAATGTCAAACCAACCACAACTCGGAGAAACAAACATGGATTAGCCAGAACGGCCATGACCCGGACTCCTCGGCCAGCACGGGCCACACCTTGCCTCCCGTCCGAGTAGCTGTCGTGCCTGGCCTCCTGTCCAAGTCACCGTCGCGCTTCGCCTCTGTGCCCTTGGTCTCTGCTCTCTGCCCCGAGCCGTGCCGGGCCTTGCTTTCTCCGCCAGCACGGGCGCACGGCCCGAGCCCTGTCGCTGCTCCACAGTTGCCGCTGGCCCTGCCTCTGCGCCGTTCGAGCCGCTGTGGCCTCTCTGAATCGTCGCCAAGCCGCCTGCTTGAACGTCCGACGCCATATAGCCGCGCCAAGTCGCTATTTTGCTGCAGCTTCGCAAGTTGTTTCTTCTACGCCGCCTCAAGCCGCCATTGCCGCCTCTGCATCTGAGCCGCTGAATCTTGCCGCCACAGGCTGCTGTACTACAACGCCGACCGGTTGCTGTAGCTTTGCCTCGCTGGGGGCGTCCTTGAGCCGCCCTTTCCTCGGGCTCACCCGCCTCTAAGCCGTCAACACCGGCTCACCCGCGGCCCCTGGCCCGTCTATGCTTCCACTGCTCAAGCCGCCGTCCTGCCGCATTGCCAAGTCACCGCGGCCATCGTGTATTCTTTGCCGTGAGCCACCGGATGCCTTGGGCCACTGCTTTCACGCTGCCACAACTAGGCGCGTTTTCCTGTTGCTGCACTTCGAACCGCCAAGAGATACTAGTACAAGTAGTACTGATGATGAACAGTACAATGGATTGATCTGCAACAAAAAACACTCGTGTTCCTTCTTGGGGTGCTGGTTCCGCCTTCATCCGACGAGAATATCAGGTGCTATTTCCCCTCTTTGTTTTTTCAGCATATATTAATTCATCTGAAAACGGTCACTCTGGCATGCAATATGTTTTGTATGCAGGACAATTATTCACTGCAAAAATAGTTTATACCGGCGTTCGTTCGTGTCATCTAGTTCAACGGACATAGTCGCCGCCTTTGTGGCCCAACCTACATCAAACACGACGCGGCTAACTCACCCGTCCAAGCGTTTTACCGCGCCTGCAATTAACTCGCCCAGCCGCGAAAATCCAAATTTCTATCAACGTTTCCCACCCAACTCTGGGCCCTCGCGGTTCACGCGTCCGCGCCGGCTTACAACGTGGAGGACAACTTGCTCGTCCGCACCGGCTTACAACGCCGCGGCCGGCTCGTCTGTCTGCTCCCGCGACCGACTCGCCCGTGATTAACTTCAGCTCCACCATAGTAATCATCAACTCCGTGGCGGATAATTTCCGGCCTAACATATCAGGTGAAATCCATCCAGTATATTTTTATATTATATATATTGTTTTCTTTAAAAGGGACAATTACTCTGGCTTGCAAGTTTTCCAACGCAGGACAAGTTGTCTACCACAAAAGAGACTATCATATCACAAAGCTGTTGAATAACTCATATCGGTTTATATCCCGGTCAAATATGGAGAATCTCAAGACAACTCCTTGAGTCGTCTTAAGACTCGGGGGCTACAATGACATGACTCGGCGGCATTGGCCAGTCTCAGTAAATTTAAGAAGCCCGGGTCATTGGAGGGAAGAATAACCCGACCCAGGAGGCTACTGCCTTATTGGTGAATATTTAAAGGTCGTCAGAAAATTTCTGGCTCAAAGTGAAGATTCCGGTTTAAAATCCGGCTCAAGAGACATCTCTCTCTCACAAGCTTTGAAAGCTCTCAATATTCGGTTTAAAATTCCGGCTCAAGAAGAATTGATCTCTCGCAAGTTTGAGTTCTCAGAAAAATTAAAGGTTGCCAAAGAGGATTTGTTGCTATGATGCGCGGTTCTAACATGGGTATCCTGCCTTATTGGCTTATCTTATTGGTCACTTGGGGCTTCCTATTCAAACATAGGTGTATTCACCAAAGAGAACATAGCGTTACTACCCTCTTGATCTGGCACAATGTTACAAATCACTTGGGGGCTTCCTGTTTAAACATAGGTGTATTCACCAAAGAGAACATATCGTTACTACCCTCATGATCCGGCTTTCAAGCCCTCTGGTTACCTTGGTAATTCGACTATCAAGCCAATATGAGGATTGAGCACAACTCTGGTCACCTTGGTAATTTGGCTATCAAGCCAATATGAGGATTTCATAAGAGCACAGCTCTGGTCACCTTGGTAATTCTGCTATCAAGCCAATATGAGGATTTTATAAGAGCACAGCTCTGGTCACCTTGGTAATTCGGCTATCAAGCGAATATGGGGATTTCTTAAGAGTACAGCTCTGATCACCTTGGTGATTCGGCTATCAAGCCAATATGAAAATTTCATGAGAGCACATCTCGGATTACCTTGGTGATTCGGCTATCAAGCCAATATGAAAATTTCATGAGAGCACAACTCTGATTACCTTGGTGATTAGTCTATTAAGCCAAAATGAAAATTTCATGAGAGCACAGCTCTGATTACCTTGGTGATTCAGCTATCAAGCCAAAATGAAAATTTCATGAGAGCACAGCTCTGATTACCTTGGTGATTCGGCTATCAAACCAAAATGAAAATTTCATGAGAGCACAACTCTGATTACCTTAGTGATTCGGCTATCAAGCCAATATGATACTTCCGTAAAGAGCACAACTCTGATTACCTTTGGATTTCGGCTATCAAGCCAGTATTATCACTTCATATGGGCATGGCTCTAACCTACTTGGTGGATTAATGACCGGGTTACACAGACCAAAGAGAGTCTGATTGCATAGCTCAACTCAAACATAGGTTTATGGTGACCCAGCAGCATATGATGGTATTCAGTACTTAGAAATATTCTCTTCTAAGTTTTGGATTATCATCCTAACTGTTTTGGTACAATAAGCCGGTAGTTTTTAATCACATATCACATGTATGATAATTATTTTTGTTATCTGAGGTCTGATAACCCGCCCTGGCTTTTGATGTTAAGTCGCCAAGGCGTATGTTGCTTAAACTCTATGCAGGATTTTGCAGAACTATGACTTATATAAATGATTAAGTTCAAACTCATCATTAAAATTAATGTTTGAAAAGGTTTATCTATTTTGGATTTTCTCAACGGCTATAAGCCGCCGGGTTATAAAAATTCCGGCTTACAATGAATGCGCATTAAGTCGCCATCGGCCAAGAGCCGCCGAGTATTTAAACTCCGGATTTACTTGTCAACTGATAAGTGCTATGATTGAGGTTTTCAAAGTCGCTTTAGCGCAATGGTCATTATTTTATCAATGAATATGGTTGATTCTACAATGGAAGGAATATCTCGAGTCGTTGCAGGCTTACAACCCGGCACTTGGGGGCTACATTATTCAGATTAAGATTACATCAAATATGCAAGTCCCATGTCACTGCCAGCATGCACCATGGCACTTGGGGGCTAATGCAAGGGCATTTTTTACTCACCTTATTGAAGACCTGACTCATCACATTATAATGAGCCGGCCCTTGGGGGCTACCAATTGCTCCTGTAAAAAATTCAAGGTACACAAGCCTTAATCCATTATATTGAAAGATCCACTACTAAGTTGGTAGAATACAAAGCTCTTAACCTTGTGGACGTGGGTTCAAGCCCCATGGTGGAAATTACATCATATGATGTTATTATCAATGAATTATATACAAAAATCCCTGCTCATTATTGCATAATGACCCGGCCCTTGGGGGCTACACTGGTTGAAGTTTTTATGAGCATAAGGCAATTACAAGTCCGAGGTTGCTGCAAGCATGACAACCCAGCACTTGGGGGCTACAGGTGATATGCATATAAGGGAGAAAAATCTTCAAATTCTCAGTTTTGAGCAGACCAGATTGACCCAGTATCAGCAACAATTACATGACCCGGCATCATTTATTTATAACCCGGCAAATTTGGCAAATCATAAATCGGCAAGATCTACATCTTTAAGCCGGCTGAATATCAGTTGAATATATCAAGACCAATATTTTTGTCAAGTCAAAGCATTGAAGGCTGACTCAAATGGATTATTTCTTATTTCTCTACAAGAGCCAATGTCAGCAAATTGATTATGAAGCTGGCCTATTGACCCAGTTTTTTCAGAAGAAGTACCCGGATTTGTTGCATTGGTAATGTTTGAACACATCTGTTAAAGGAGATTTGCTATGAGATCATGAATACGCAGCCAGGAGGAAATGACAAGGACTTAAGGATGATCAGGTGACGGTTCAGGAAAATATTTAACCCGGAGTACAACCTATCAAGTTTATTCTTGTGTTTATTTTACAGGATCAGTTTAACATGGATAAATCCAAATTAAACCGGGGGCTAATGTCGGGGATATACACCGTGGTATGACCCGGCCGGAAGTATGACCAGGCCGGACTTGGCGTTTCATTGGTATCCTGCCGGAGGATTGGCGACTCACGAGTCTGGCGGCTCACTGGTCTGATGACTCACAAGCATGTGACTCACGGATGGCCCTGACGGCGGGTCAGATAGAAGATTAGGCCCAAGGCCCAGAAGGTCGGCTCATTTTATGGTGGGCCGGCTTAAGAGCACTAGTAGAAAACAGGGCTTTCGTCCAGGCCAGTTTAGCCCATTAGTCCCGGTTCAATCCAGAACCAGGACCAATGGAGCTATTTGCCCCGGTTCGTGAGCCCAGGGGGCCGGCCGGGCCATGTGGGCCATTGGTCCCAGTTCGTCCGGACCTTTTTGTCCCGGTTGGTGGGACGAACCGGGACCAATGGTCCTGGCTCCTGGCCCACCACTATTGGTCCCGGTTGGTGGCATGAACCGGGACCAAAGCCTTCCCTTTAGTCCCGGCTCATGCCACCAACCGGGGCTAATGGTGCTGCCTATATATAGCCGCTCGCGCAAGAGCAGAGCACACTGCTCTGTTTTTTCTGGCCGAGGGGGAGAGGGCTTGGTGGTGCTCTAGCTCACCTCCTATGCACACAAGGTGTTCGATGGAATGCCCGAGCCACACTACTTAAGGTTTCTCCTCTCCAAGCTCGACCGCCAAGCTCCATTTTCCTCAATATTTATCTAGGTTTAGAGGTCCGTCACGCCCCGTCCCCGTCTTCATCGCCGTCGATCACCCGCGCCGATCTCATCGCCGGCACCACCGTGGTGAGCCTCTTGTTCTTATCTTCTTTCTGAAAGGAAAAATATTATTACTTGTTTGTTTAGATAGATACTTGTATTATTTTCTTACTTTTATTATTGCATCTTATATAGTGCGATGGTTTTGGTATCCGCCCCCGTCGGCCCTCGTCCTGTCTATGATTCGGATGTGGTATATATTATCTTTTCATAACTATTGGTTCATTTATTGTTTATGAAAATTATGCCGACCAACGTGACATAGATTTTATTTATCTAGGAGGTTGTTGAACCGGAAATTCCAATCGACCGTATTGTCGAGAGGTTAAATTTAGTTGAAGAAGAAAACAATTTCTTGAAGGAAAAAATAAAAAAACTTGAGGAGGAGAAGATGATATTGGAGTTGCATGTTGCGGATGTCGTCGATGATCACAAGATCAAGATGGATGCAATGCGCTTGAAGATGAGAAAGATTAGAAAATATGCCATTCATACCGAGGCTTGGTATCATTATGCCGTTGGATCAGTTGTTACCTTGGTTGCGATTATGATCGTATTTGTTTTCGCATTGAAATGTTTTACATAGTTTCAATGTATGGTTTAATTTATTTAGATGCTCTGCAGAGCTTTATGTTGTTACATGAGAACTATGTATGTACTTTGGTTTTTATGTGATGATGAATTTCTATTAATTTGGTCACTTAATTATCTATTCATGATGTTCTGTAATGATTTTTGACACACTTAATTGTATATAATGCACGCAGATGAACCGGCAATGGATGTACGGTGACAGACACACCTCCGAGTACATTAAGGGCATGCATGATTTTCTCGAAGTGGCTGAGGCAAACAAGCAGAATGGTTTTATGTGTTGTCCATGCCCTATATGTGGGAATACGAAGTCTTACTCTGACCGGAAAATCCTTCACACCCACCTGCTTTACAAGGGTTTCATGCCACACTATAATGTTTGGACGAGGCACGGAGAAATAGGGGTTATGATGGAAGACGGCGAGGAAG
>LR880966.1:939074-957755 GCA_904067115.1 Aegilops sharonensis
AAATTAGAATTCTCTACTGTTCAATAACAGAAATAAAACTAAATTTGTCAATAAGACAAACAGGTATTTTAGTTAAAACAACTAAATACTAAGGGAAAACAAAATAACATTAAACTATGTAAAACAGTATTGTTTCGCATAAAATCCTAATTTAAAATAAAGAAAAACTAATTTGCAAAAGCCTACTGTTTAGACAAAAGATCAAGTGATCACTAGCAAACAAGAATTAATCAAAAAGCTATTTTTAAATAAACGTTAGTAGCAATCTAGTGTTTGTATCAAATCTGTTTGAATTCGAAATTTAAAAAGTTCGAAAAATAATTTCTGTTGGTTTCTCTGCATAGATGGGATTTTTTTGAAACCGTAGGAAAAAAATCATTAAAATCGGAGTTGTAGATCTGAATATATAAAAAACAAGAACTGAGCTAAAACAAAAAAATAGAAACGAAAAAAAGCAAATGTTCCGCTAGCTAGGTAGCGGGCTGTACACGGATGTGCGATCTGAAGCTAAACAATGCTCAGCCTTAAGATCACTAAAACATACACGTGCGTGTAATTAACAGAAGACCGGCGAACTGGTTCGATCTGACCGACTTACCCGTAAACTAAACCGACCTACATAAAAACCGATCTAAATAAAAAAATAAAACAAAAACAAACGGTTTTTTAACTGAAACGAACAGATGATCGTGCTTATAGGGAGGAACGTAGCATTGGGGTGGAGCTCTGGTGCGGTGGGGCGGCAGCTCCGACAGTCGTGGGCGGCGGCGGCGGTGTCTGGAGGATGTAGCGGAGAGTGGCTCGTCCTCTGGTGAAGTCGGAGAGTGCTGGTGACGACGAATTGCGATGGAACGAAGTGATGAAGCTCGGTGCTCCGGCCAAGACGTCGAGGTGGGATGGCGTCTGTAGATGGAACGAGAGAAGTTGAAACACAAAAGAGGGAAGCTCGGTATGGCTCACTGGCGTCAAAAGCCGGCGATGACCTGCAGCTTCTGCGGCGAGATTGGAATGTGATAGCCGACCATATGGTGGGATTTGGCGAGGGGTTTCGATGGGAATCGATTGAGCAGTGTTGTGACTATTTATAGGACATATTTCTTGGGCCTGGGGTTGACTTGGGATGGGGTTTCCACGAAGATCAGACGCGGAGCGGCCTCGTGTAGGTGTATGTTTTGGGTTTGTGGGGAAGAAGAAAGAAAGGTGGGTCCCGTATGTCAGAGAAAAAGAGAGATAGATCGTGAGAGGGAGGGAGCCGGCGACGGCTCTGGGGTGAGCCTAACGTTCTTGGCGCTCGCCTGGCTACTAGCCGGCGCAGCAGGCTGCAACGCTGGCCTGGTAGCCAGCGGGTGGGCCTTTGTGTTTTGTTTTTCAAAAACAACGAAGAACAAAAAAAATTTTGTATAGGCATATTATATATCGAAATTCTCAGACACAAAATTCCTAAAACATGAATATATTTTCATGTCCAAAATAAAGTACTTTTAAAAATTATTTTTGCAATTACTCCAAAAAGAAAGGAAAATTAAATTTCAAATAAAATTGCAAACAGTTTCTTTTTTTCTAAATTTAATGTCAAACAAAACTTTGTCTCTGATTTCGGATTGTTATTTTCCACCTCTCCTATTTCTTGTTTATCAGAGAATTTTTTTGACAAGATGCAAACTTCAAATTAGATAGGGATTCAAATGGAAACATTTATTCCCTCTCATTTGATTTTTTGACAAGTCCTTTTACTCCCCCTCATTTGATTTTTTAAGTTTCAAATTCCACTCACTTTCAATCAAACAATCAGGTATACAATAATATTTATTTAATTAATATAACATTTCAAAATTTAGAATTTTGGGATGTTACAAGTGCTATATCCATGGCTCACGCTCATGTATTGCGTGAAAGTTGAAAAAGCTCTAGAACATTAAAAGTATGAATAAATTGTTTGGCTTGTCATCGGGGTTGTGCATGATAAATACTTTGTGTGATGAGATAGAGCATGACCAGACTATATGATTTTGTAGGGATAACTTTCTTTGGCCATGATATTTTGAAAAGCTATGATTGCTTTATTAGTATGCATGAAGTATTATTGTTTTTATGTCTATATTAAACTTTTGTTTTGAATCTTATGGATCTGAATATTCATGCCACATTAAAGAAAAATTACATTGATAAACATGTTAAGTAGCATTCCACATCAAAAATTATGTTTTTATCATTTACCTACTCGAGGACGAGCAGGAATTAAGCTTAGGTATGCTTAATACGTCTCCAACGTATCTATAATTTTTTATTGTTCCATGCTATTATATTATCCATCTTGGATGTTTTATATGCATTTTGGTACTATTATATATCATTTTCGGGACTAACCTATTAACCTAGTGCCCAGTATTAGTTGTTGTTTTTCCTTGTTTTTGTCTTTTACAGAAAATCAATATCAAGCGGAGCACAAACGGAATAAAACTATACAATGATTTATCTTGGACCAGAAAAAACTCAGGGGACTTGGAGAAGAGGCTAGAGGAGCCACGAGAGGGCCACAAGCCCTGAGGGCGCGCCCTAGGCGGGGCACCCCCCAGACTTGTGGGCCCCTCGAGACTCCCCTAACCCTAATTCTTGCCCTATAAATACCCAAATCTTCCATCTACATCAGAAGCGTCAACAAGAATACTTTTCTGCCGCCGCAAGATTCTGTTCTCGTGAGATCCCATCTTGGGGCCTTTTCTAGCAATCCACCGGAGGGGGATTCGATCACGAAGGGCATCTACACCAACCTTGCTGCATTTTCGATGATGTATGAGTAGTTTACCGCAGACCTACGGGTCCATACACTACTAGGGAAAACCTTATACACAGAACTTTAGCAGCAGCGAGGGTCAAAAAAGCACGCTGGTGCTAACTAGCAGTAGCGCGCCTGGCAAAACCGCGCTGCAGATAAAGTTTTTAGGGTAGCGCGTGCTACCCTAAACACGTTACTACTAAAATTCCCATGGCTTAGCCGATAGGCTTCACATAGTAGTAGCGACCTATAACGAACCGTGCTACTGCCACATTCTTTGTAGCAGCGCGTTTTATATTAAACTCGCTACTGCTAAAGGATATAAAATTAAATGGAAAGCAAATACTCCCTCCGTTCCTTGATATAAGGTGTATAGGTTTTTGAGAAAAAGTCCGAAATATAAGGTGTATTGGGTTACACCGCTCGTTTGGATAAATTTTGAAGGAATTTGAGTACATTTACTTATATTAGGCAAGCTCCTCTATTTTCTCATGTCAATTAGTCAGGTATAATCTCGCCCAAAACTTGTGAAATTTTCCCTCCACGTGCGTTCTTTAATTTTCGTGCCAAAAACTATACACCCTATATTTAGGAATGGAGGGAGTAAAAAGGTAATTGAAAATGAAAGAAATAGAATAATGTGAAAGGAAAAAAAATAAAATGTGAAGAAAACTAAATGAAAAAGGGAAAAAAGAGAAAGGAGTAGCAGTAGCGTGTATGGCAGAAAGCGATGTAGCTAACTTAGCAGTAGCGCTCTTCCTGGAACGCGCTGTTGCTACCTCTGACTTAACCACGGGTTCGTCCTTCCCCACGGCCACTTCCCCAAATCCAACTGTCCACACTCCTCGTCGCCGCCGTCGCCCGCCGGCCGCCGCGCGCTCTCCGCACACCCTCTATGCCGCCCCGACCCCAGATTCAACGCCGCCCCCGCCCCCGACCTCAATGCCGCCCCGGACGCCGCCCCCGACCCCGACCTCGACGCCGCCATCCGGCGCGCGCCCGAGCCCCCGAACCCGACCTTGACGCCGCCTGCCCCTCCCTCGTCGCAGGCACCCGAGGTGAGCACGCCTGCTCCTCCCTCTCCCCTACCTCTGCCTAGGTTTTTTTTATATTTTAGTTGCATCAAATTAGTTAGGGTTCATGTGAGAGTGGAAACAAATCGGATGCGGATGCGGCAAATGAGTTAGGGTTCATGTAAGGGTGGAAACCAATCAAATTTCTAAGATGAATCATAAAATGAGTAAAATTTAACCACTTATTTCACTTTATAGTTGGATAATTGGAATATCTGCTACCACTTTCCACCCCTATAGGTTCATCAAATTGGATGGTAATTAGGGCAGTAGTTCCTAGGTACTAATTAGTTAGTAAGAACTAGGTACTAATTAGGTATTAGAATATTTTTATTTATAGTAAGTTTATTTTTAGTAAGAACTAGTCTAATTAATAGAACTAGTTAGTCAGAACTTGTTGTTATTTTTTAGTTAAAGCAATTTTTCCCGCATCGACATAGACGATGCCTATCCCGCATCCTCGTCGTCGAGTCGGCGGAGGACGACACCTGCTTGACCAGATGGGCCATGTCCGGGACTGGGCTCCGCCGGGGTGGTACTGGGAGGCGCTACCTACCGGGGGGCGCAGGTTGGTGAGGAGCCAGCCTGTCGTTGACACAAACCTTCTTTGGTGGCGGTCGCGTGGGCCAGTGACGGTCCAGAGGCTCGAGGACTCCGCGGAGGTGGTGCGTCACCGTGTCAGTGAGGAGGACGCGCACGTTCGTCGCTACTTGTTTGCGTTGGAGCACAGGTTCTCCAATACCTGGCAGGTTCTCCAGGGATCTCACTGGAGCTATGATCCCGTGATGGTTCCTTCTCTGTGGGTGTCCACCGCCCGCGCCAATACCCTTCGTGTGCTAGGTTTTTAGTTGTATTAGTGATGTTATATGTATGACACTATTCGTGATGTATTAGTGATAATATTCGATGATGTACGGACGCATGAGATGATTTACTTTTGCTTATTGAATGCATGCTAATTTGAGTCCTATAAGATATTTTGAAATGTATATCTTGTGTTGCTCAATATCCAAGTGGCCGGTCATGTTTGCAGGTTACACCTCCGAGTGGCCTATGTTTTGCCGGAGTGTTGATTCATTTCTGTTCCGGCAAATTTCAGGTGCTCGATATGTCCTATTTTAGCAAAGGTCATGACGAATTTTTCCGTGAATTTTGGCATGACTTGTGCCGGATTCTATGTAGGAAATATCGAGTGCCCCGGATTTGTGTGTTGAGTCTCCTGGTAGTTGTCTTCGATCGATTTTCAATTAATGTTTTAAGTATGAACATAGGAAATGTCTGACGACGAAAAGGATTTCGGTATTTGCAAATACTGTGAAGACGAGCGCGGCCTATGCGACGGAATCTTCCTAGATGATGATAGGCGCCTCAACATCAAGCTGGACGAGAACTTCAAAGTGGATACAGTAAGTCATAACGACAAGTATTTTTCGTAATTAAGCATGACATGTTCTTCATTTGCTTCAACTTATATTTTTTTTACTATTCTACTAGCGTATCCCTTGCCATGCAAGAGTTTTTGTATTGGATAAGATAGGTTTCAGTCATACTACGGAGGTAAAGAAAGTTTATTTGAAGACCGAGCATGGTTATATTTTCCATGCAAAATTATACAATTCAGACGACTACACCTATTTTGGATGCAAAACATGGCGAGCACTATGCAAGGCTTATGCATTTGAGCCTGATATGGTTATCACCTTTGATATTCGTCCGGAAGATGATATTGAAGGTAATACCGACATCTGGGTCGATGTGCAGACGCCTCCTGTTATACCATTATGTAAGTTTCTCAACCATATTTATGTCTTTGATATTGTTTATTCAAAAATAGTTGACAACTAATTTGTATTGTCAGCTTATTTCGGTGCAAGCGAACATGTCCAGCGCTTGGTAGACAGGACCTACTACTGTCCAGAGGCTGAACTAAACTATGAGGATCTAAGTCATTATGTTTCATGGCTTGAGGATCTTGATACTGTCAAGACAAATTTTCTTCCTGGATTTAGAAATGTTAGTACTAAAAACGTGCGACCAATAATGTTCGTAATGAACTACGGTCACATCTATTTAGGAAGGATGGTAAGATTTTTACTATTTGTCCTCAGTGCATCTTTTCCATACATTATTTTTGAAGCTAAACTTCATTGCTAAGTATGTTACCACACGATGTTCTTCAACAGGGACTCCCGATGATTGTTGTGCCTTATGGGATCGAGACTAAAGGTACCATGAGTATTATCAGCTTACGACCAAGATATCCTACAGATTACTTTAGTGCATTCAAGATTAGCGACGGATGCTTAATAGTGCAAGACTGGACCAAATATGTGATGGGGGAGCACAGAGAAGTACTAGGGAGCAAACAGAGGCGCTACCCACGATTAGGAGACAAGTTCATCTGCATGCTCCAACTTGATCAAGGAGGAGAGCTACACATGTTTAATGCTATTTTACCTAAGAGAGAGCAGCAGGAGTGATTAGCTAGTTAGAAATGAGTTTCAGGATGATGATGTGCTACACTATTACTATGATGATAAAATAGCTAGTGTTGGTGGTAATAACTATGATGATTATTATTAGCTAGTGTTAGTGGTGATTAAATAAATATTGTTGGTGGTAATGACCATGATGATGATTAAACATCATGTGCTGGCGGATTAGATTCAAGTGGAGGCAACATGTGGTGCACATCGAAAGTACTACTAGTCCAAACTAGATCAAGTTTGGATTAGTAGTATAATTTTGACATGCACCACATATTGCCTCCACTTGAACCTAATCCACCTTTATTTGACACTGTTATGGACATAATTATGTAAACCTCATAAACTGGTATTGTATCAATATTTGTACGATGGCGAATAAATAAACTAAAAATGAAAAAAATAAAAAAAGAATACTAGTAGCGATGGAGAGAAAACACGCTGCCAGTAGTTACATTAGCAGTAGCGCTGGAGTGAACAAACGCTGCAGCTATTCGTCCTAGCAGTAGCGCGTGCGGGCACACGTTACTACTAAGCAGTAGCTGTAGCACCTTATTAGTAGCGCGCCTACCCGCGCTACTAGTGAGCACAAAACCATCGCTACTGCTAGGGTTTTCCCTAGTAGTGATAGCTAGTAGCTAGATGGCTTCTTCTCTCTCTTTGATCTTCAATACAATGTTCTTGGAGTTCTATTCGATGTAATCTTCTTTTGCGGTGTGTTTGTAGAGATCCGATAAATTGTGGGTTTTTTATCAAATTATTTATGAGTATTATTCGAGTCTTCTCTGAACTCTTTTTATACATGATTAAGATAGCTTTGTATTTCTCTCCGATCTATTGATTTGGTTTAGCCAACTAGATTGATCTATCTTGCAATGTGAGAGATGCTTTATGATGGGTTCAATCTTGCGGTGTCCTCACTCAGTGACAATAGGTGTAGTGAGGCACGTATTGTATTGTTGCCATTAAGGATAAAAAGATGGGGTTTATATCATATTGCTTGAGTTTATCCCTCTACATCATGTCATCTTGCTTAATGTGTTACTCTTTTCTTTTGAACTTAATACTCTAGATGCAGGCGGGAGTCGGTCGATGTGTGGATTAATAGTAGTAGATGCAGAATCTTTTCGGTCTACTTGTCACAGACGTGATGCCTATATTCATGATAATTACCTTGGATATCATCATAACTATGCGCTTTTCTATCAATTGCTCAACAGTAATATGTTCACCACCATACGTTTTCTTTCAAGAGAGAAGCACCTAGTGAACCCTATGGCCCTCGGGTCTATTTTCCATCATATATTTTCAGATCTATAAAACCAAAAACCCAAAATTACCTTGCTGCAATTTATTTACCTTTACTTTATTTTGCCTTTTATTTATCTTTTATACCTATCTCTATTAGTTCTCACTCTTGCAAGTGACCGTGAAGGGATTGGCAACCCCTTTTTCCTGTTGTGTGCAAGAGTTTGTTAGTTTGTGCAGGTGCATCCATTGGAGACTTGGTTGTTCCTCCTACTGGATTGATACCTTGGTTNCGGTCGATGTGTGGATTAATAGTAGTAGATGCAGAATCTTTTCGGTCTACTTGTCACAGACGTGATGCCTATATTCATGATAATTACCTTGGATATCATCATAACTATGCGCTTTTCTATCAATTGCTCAACAGTAATATGTTCACCACCATACGTTTTCTTTCAAGAGAGAAGCACCTAGTGAACCCTATGGCCCTCGGGTCTATTTTCCATCATATATTTTCAGATCTATAAAACCAAAAACCCAAAATTACCTTGCTGCAATTTATTTACCTTTACTTTATTTTGCCTTTTATTTATCTTTTATACCTATCTCTATTAGTTCTCACTCTTGCAAGTGACCGTGAAGGGATTGGCAACCCCTTTTTCCTGTTGTGTGCAAGAGTTTGTTAGTTTGTGCAGGTGCATCCATTGGAGACTTGGTTGTTCCTCCTACTGGATTGATACCTTGGTTCTTAACTGAGGGAAATGCTTATCTCTACTTTGCTGCATCACACTCTCCTGTTCAAGGGAAATAATAACGCAAGCTCAAGAAGTAGCAAACCACAATTAATAACTGGCATGACCCTAATATCACCATATTTGTATCTCAAAATAAATGCAAGGAATCAAACTTCTCATATATTCAATGATCTTCATGAAAGTTTTTATTATATCCCTCTTGAATACCCATCATATTAGGACTAAATTCATAACCCAAGCAAAATGCCATACTATTTATAAGACTCTCAAAATAATATAAGTGAACCATGAGAGTTCATCAATTTCTTTAAAATACAACCACCATCGTGCTCTAAAAGATATAAGTGAAGCACTAGAGAAACTGCCTAGCTCAAAACATATAAGTGAAGCTCAAAAAGTATTCTAATAACTTCATGATTAATGTGTGTCCCTCTCAAAAGGAGTGTCCATCAAGGATGATTTTGGCAAACTAAAAAGCAAAGAATAATATAATATACGATGCTCCAAGCAAAACACGTATCATGTGGTGAATAAAAATATAGCCCCAAGTAATTTACCGATGGATTGTAGACAAAAAGGGCATGCCATTCGGGGCATCCCCAAGCTTAGACACTTGGAGGTCCTTGAATATTACCTTGAGGTGCCTTGGGAATCCCTAAGATTAGGGTCTTGCCATTCCTTATTCCTTATCCCATCGAAACTTCACTCAAAACATGAAAACTTCACAACACAAAACTCAACAGCAAACTCGTGAGATCCATTAGTATAATGAAACAAATCACCACTTTAGGTACTGTTGCAAACTCATTCCAACTTCATATTAGCATTATATCTACCGTATTCTAACTTCACCATGGTTCACAGCGCCCCCTCCCCTGATATTACCCATAAATTCATCAAAACAAGAGAACAACTCAATGAAAGCAGAATCTTTCAAAAACAGAACAGTCTATAGTAACCTGAATATTTCTCATACTTCTTTAACTCTAAAAAATCTGAAAAATTAGGACGATGTGGTAAACTTTTATATCAATCTTGTTATAAACATTCAGAGCAAAAACACGTTTCTGTGAATTTACAAAATTCCAGAACTAGACGCAAAAGTTTCTGTTTTTTCACAGAATCAAATCAACTAACTTCCAAATCATCCCAAAGGTCTTACTTGGCACAAAAACTAATTAAAATACTAAAACACAATCATAACTGTAGCATAATTGTGTATTTATTGAAAAACATAAGAAAAACAATGAAAAAAAATATTGGGTTGCCTCCCAACAAGCGCTATCGTAGTACGCCCTTAGCTAGGCATATTGCATAGATCTAGGTGTTGCCATCTTTGGTATTCAATCCATAAGTGGCCCTCATAATAGATTCATATAGTAACTTAATTTTCTTTCTTGGAAAGTTTTTCAAGCCCTTACTTATTGGAAATTGAAATCTAATGTTTCCTTCTTTCATATCAATAATTGCACAAATCGTTCTAAGGAAAGGTCTACCAAGAATTATGGGACATGTATGATTGCAATCACTATCAAGCACAATGAGATATATGGGAAAATAATTCCTATTTGCAATAATAAGAACATCATTAATTCTTCCCATAGGTTTATTAATAGTGGAATCCCTAAGTGCAAATTTTGAAAACAATCATCAAGTTTATGCATGGAAGCCTAGCACATCACATAAAGGTTTTGAAATTGTAAAAACGCTAGCACCCAAATCAAATAAAGCATTGCACTCATAATCTTTAGTCTTAATTTTAATAGTAGGTTCCCATTCATCATAAAGCTTTCTAGCGATTGAAACTTCCAACTCAAGTTCTTCTTCAAAAGATTTCATCATAACATCAACGATATGTTTAGTAAAAGCCTTATTTTGATTACAAGCATGGGGTGAATTGAACATGGATTGCAATCACAATCAAAGAACAATTATCGTAAATAAACTCCTTGAAATCCAAAAGAGTGGGCTCATCACTAGTTCTAACCTCGCCAAACCCACTTTTATCAATTTTTTCATTAGGATCATCACCCTCCAAATTCTTGGGACGCCTTCTAGCTAAACTTGACTCCTATCCAGACCCTTATTTATCAAGATTTATAATAGCAAACAAAGATTCAATAGGAGTCACACCAATTACTTTAAGATCTTCATCATGATTATCACAAAAATTAGAAGAACAAACTTTTTCTAGCCATTCTCTGTTAGCTCGCATTTCTAGCGGTTCTCTCCCAACTTTCATTAATAGAAATTTGAATAAATTTCGAAGACTCATTAATATCAAGCTTGGTGTCATATATCTATCTTAAGGGAATCAATCTCATGAGAAATTCTATCAACCTTTCTAGCCTCATCATCAAACTTAAGCAATTTTTCTTCTATCATGGCAATGAAAATCTTTTGAGAGTTAATGAATATTTAATATTATTTTCAAGTTCAGATGGTATCTTATTATAATTTCCATAAGAATTTTTGTAGGAACTACCATAATTATTAGTTGAATTACTAGGAAACTTCCTAGGATTAAAATTGTCTCTATGACTGTTCTTACCAAAATTGTTCCAACCAACAAAATTCACATCCATCGATTCATTATTATTCTCAATCAAAGTATACAAATGCATATCATTAGGATCAATAGGAGCACTCTTGCTAGCAATAAATTTCATAAGTTCATCCATCTTTCCACTCAAAGTATTAATTTCTTCAATAGCATGCATTTTATTATTAATAGAAGATCTTTCGATATGCAATTGAGAGTAATTTGCCATAAAATTATCTAGGAGTTTAGTATATTCTCCTAAGTGATTTTCCATGAAAGTACCACCCGCGGCGGAATCTAAAAGATTTCTAGATGCAAAATTCAATCCAGCATAAAATTTTTGTATGATCATCCATAAACTTAAACCATGAGTAGGGCAATTTCTTACCATTAACTTCATCCTCTCCCATGATTGTGCAAAATGTTCATGATAAAGTTTCTTAAAATTCATTATATCATTCCTAAGAGCGAAGATCTTAGCGGGAGGAAATACTTGGAAATAAAAGCATCATTACATTTATTCCATGAATCAATACTATTTTCAGGCAACGGTCTCGTAGTGAGAACCAAAATAGCTTTAATTTTACAATGTAATTATCCACATCCTTTTTGTTTTGCATATCACACAATTCAATGAAAGTTTTAAGATGGGATGTAGCATCTACATTAGAACTACCAAAATATTGTTCTTTCATAACAAGATTCAACAAAGCGGCATTAATTTCATAAGACTCCGCACTAGTGGTGGGAGCAATCAGAGTACTAATAAAATCATTATTATTAGTGTTCGAAAAATCAGACAACTTAGTATTTTCTTGAGACATTGTCACAAAGTAAGCAATCTAGCACACAAGCAAACAAGAAGCAAACAAAAAAGGAAAACGGAAAAAATGCAAATATTTTTGTATTTTTTTGAAAAGCTTTTAGAAGTGGGGAGAGGAAAACAAGAGGCAAATGGCAACTAATGTAAATGCAAGAGATGAGAGTTCATGATAGGTACTTGGTAGGCTTGATGTAGATCCTCCCCGGAAACGGCGCCAGAAATTCTTCCTGCTACTTCTTGAGCTTGCATTGGTTTTTCACTCAAAGAGGAAAGGGTGATGCAGCAAAGTAGAGATAAGAATTTCCCTCAATTAAGAACCAAGGTATCAATCCAGTAGGAGGAACACACAAGTCTCCCATAATCGCACCTGCACACACAAACAAATATTTGCACCCAACGCGATAAAGGTGTTGTCAATCCCTTCATGGTTACTTGCAAGGATGAGATCTAATAGTGATAGATGTAAAAGACAAGTAAAAGTGCAAAATAAAATAAAGGTAAATAAATTGCAGCAAGGTATTTTTGTGTTTTTGATTTTGCAGATCTGAAAATAATACGATAAAAGATAGACCCAGGGTCCATAGTTTTCACTAGAGGCTTCTC
Organism: Aegilops sharonensis; assembly: GCA_904067115.1. Taxonomy (NCBI): domain Eukaryota; kingdom Viridiplantae; phylum Streptophyta; class Magnoliopsida; order Poales; family Poaceae; genus Aegilops; species Aegilops sharonensis. The sequence goes on from LR880966.1 coordinate 951,381, forward strand.
TCTGGAAAGAAGCATATGTTGGGTAAACAAATTACTGTTGAGCAATTGATAGAAAAGTACATAGTTATGAAGATATCTAAGGAATGGTCATGTATATAGGCATCATGTCCGAGACAAGTAGACCGACTGCTTCCTGCATATACTACAATTACTCTACACATCGACCGCAATCGAGCATGCATCTAGTGTATTAAGTTAACATGAATGGAGTAACACCTTAATCAAGATGACATGATGTAGAGGGATGGATCCAATCAATATGAACAAACCCCGCCTTTTAATCCTTAATGGCAACAATACAAATACGTGTCATGTCCCCTTCTGTCACTGGGATTGAGCACCGCAAGATGGAACCCATTACAAAGCACCTCTCCCATTGCAAGAATAATGAACCTAGTTAAACCAAATCGAGGAGAACATTGTATTGAAGATCAAATAGAGAAAATAAGTCATCTAGCTACTAGCTATGGACCCATAGGTCCGTGGTAAACTACTCACACATCATCGGTAGGGCAACAAGGTTGATGTAGAAGCCCTCCATGATCGAATCCCCCTCCGGTGGAGTACCGAAAAAGGTCTCTAGATGGGATCTTACGAGGACAGGAGCTTGCGACCACGGAAAAGTATTTTTGGTGTGCCTTCTGGTCCACGAGGAATATTTGGGTATTTATAAAAGAAAGATTAGGGTTAGAAGAGCCATGGGGGACATAAGCATGGAGGGCGCGGCCCCCTTGGGGCCCGCCCACTGAGCTTGTTGCCACCTCGTGGACCTTCTGGCCTCCTCCCGAAGCTTCTAGGGTGTCTTGTGGTCCAAGAAAAATCATCAAAAAGTTTTGTTCCAATTGGAATCCATTTGGTATTGATTTTCTGTAAAGGAAAAAACAAGGAAAAATAATCAACTAGCACTAGGTTCATAGGTTAGTCCCAAGAAATTATATAAAATAGCATAATAATGCATATAAACATCCAAGGTTGATAATATAATAGCATGCAACAATAAAAAAATTATAGATACGTTGGAGACGTATCAATCCCTTGGTGGAATGGTATCTTCGGGAGGATCAACATTTGTAGGCAACCAGAAGGATACCGATGATGACCCGATAGACTGGGACGATCTCGTTGAGGAGTCCGGCGAGGATGACAACTTCGGCTCTGACGTTGACTTAGATTAGGAGTTTATCTCTCCACCATTCCTAGTCGTATAACCCTCTGCTTCAGATGTTTGAACCTTTAATGTAGTACTTATGAAACTTGCTATGGCATACTATATATGTCTGTGACTTCGTGATAAACCTGCTTATAAATATAGTCATACTACCTAGTTTTAGCAGTGTTGGTAATCTGTGATCATACCTCATCATGATGACATTTTTTATGTCGCTTCTCAATATTACTTTCATGACATAGCACCAATGATAACAGTGTTTAACTTCTTGAAGGAGGGGATTATGGTGCTTAAGGTCTGCAATGTCTGCGAAAATCCCTGTAGGGATAGTTTACCCCATGCAGTAGAATTCAGGCTCTTCTCGAGGGAGGGATCTGAAAAATCTATGGTAACAATGTTCATCATTCAATTCTAACCATTTGTTGGATTCTTGTACTATGCATACCATTAATTATTAACTTCATTATTCTTAATTGTTACATAGTGTATCCCATGCAACGTAAGGGTCCAATTCAATAATTTAATCGATGACAGTTTCAATATTTCAGACGGTCAAGGACAATCGTACAAAATTGACGTTTGTAAACAAAAGGATAAAACCATCATAGGAGGCGATGGATGGAACGAGTACATTTCAAACTTACCAGGGGAGAATACATAGGCTTTGACTTGAAAAAAAGCGGTCAACAAGTTAAGGATTAAGTATTTCTCTGACCAAGATGATGAGCTTGACGAAGATGACGATGAGGGGATTCCCAGGATGATGAGGATGATGAGAGCCAGGGTGATGATGATGCTAGCGAGGATCATGATGATAGCCAGGAGCATGAGGATGAGGAAGATGATGATCCATACAATTATGCAATTTTCTCTCAAAGAATGAAAGAGCTTAATGAGGATGAGAAGGCCAATCTCATCGCGATCCTGCCAACAAGTGTGCACTACTAGGGGAGGCCATTTGTGCACCGTTTTACTAAGACCAACATCCTGAAACACACCATGTTATATTTTGTATCTTTTCTTTTTTTGGTTCATAACACTATATGGCAAGATGTCTAACATTGCGTGTTTTATTTTGCTTTTAATCACTGGGATTATAGAAATGACCTATGAAGATGATTCCTGGCGAGGACATCCCTGCTGCCGGCATAGCTGGAGTACAGCTTAGAGAAGCAGGTCCTGTCACCAGTGTTGGATATAAGACAGACACAAATGGCCGCATATCGTTCTATGAAATCGGTTGGAGGGAATTCCTGAAGGGAAAAAGAAGAGGATTAACGGTTGACATAGTAGTGGTCATCATGATAAGAAACAACAGGAATAACAACTTCCAGATGATGGTTGTTTTAGATCTTATTTAGAATAAGGTCCAAGTCTAATATTTCGAAGCCGATGAACTTTTAGTTACTTATTTAAGATGCGCGTGATACTTTGATGTTGGTTTGTTAACTGGAACAAATTTGAAGTGTTCGTAGCTGTTATGAAGAGTACTAATTACCTAGTGAACTTGCATGCCGAAGCTTACAATTGGTGCTTTATTTGCTTCTAGTATTGAATTTCTTAAATTGGATTTATTCAAAACATAGCCATGGCAGCAGAAATGGTGTTGTGGCTGCATTTTTTTAATTCGCATGCCTAAACTTGCAGTCATGGGCACTCTACTACACCTGCCATTGGAACATGAATAAATAGTGGCAAGTAGGTAAGCCCTGCCCGCCACTGAAGAGACTCAACCGGTGGCGGGCCAGTACGCATCGCCCGCCACTGCAGGACTCTACCAGTGGCAGGCGGACGCCCCCCATTGATGCGGTTATGGAAGTGGCAGGAGGTCGGTGGCAGGTGCCCTTGGCAACCAGGCCCGCCACTGCTGGCGTTTTTGCACCCGTCATTGCTAGGCATGCCTGCAATAGTGTTGGCGTGTTTTTCTACCTGGCCGGAATCCCGTCAAGTTCTAGTGTTGAAAAACGAAACAAGAAGAGGTGGTAAAATTGCTGATCTTCTTGTTTGTTTAACTAGCACATATGACCGTGCGTTGCAAGGGGAGATAAAATAGTATGCATTTAAACTCAGTGAGAATTATATGTGCAAGCAAAACTCTGTGTGCACACGAAAAAGGAACTGTTAGCTTCATTGCGCGCGTGTGAAAGGATCAATCCGCTATTTTTCCATTCATTGATGTAGGGCATTAAGAGTTTTGTTACGTCATCGTAAGCCAGAGAAGGCCCATGAGTTATTCAATATACTCTTCCTTCCAATCCTTTTAATCGAGGGGATTTTAAGGTACGAAGTTCTGAATATTCTAGGAAACATGAACAATTTTTAAAATCCTAAACAGGTTTTTGAAATTATGTACACTTTCAAAAAAAAGCGAACAAACTATGAAAGGGGACATCTTTTAAAATTAACAAACATTTTGTGAAAACACCAACCTTTTTATAAACACATACACATTATTTGAAATTTTGAACACTTTTTAAAACGGAAACATGTGTTGAAAATTTATATGATTTGTAAGAAAATGTGTATCTTTTATACACGAACATTATTTTCTGTTTTGAAAATTTCACTAAAACAAGAATATTTTTTGAATTTGGAGAATTTTTTGAAATGCCATTTTCTTTTTAGAAATCTCGAACAATTTTGAAAAATAATATTTTTGAAGAAAATGAGAAACTTTTTGCAAGTTATGACTATTATTCAAAATATGAACAAATTTTTGGAATTCTGAACATTTTCCAAAATTTCTTTTTTCGAATTCTGAAAGTTTTTTGATAATTTTAATTTATGAAATAAATTCTAAAATAAAAATAAACTAGGAAAAAAAAGAGATGTGGAAAGGAGAATAAAAATTGAAGTAGAATACAAAAAAAAGAAAAATGGGCCAGCCTATTATTGGTTGTCCTGTGCAAAACTCCTACTATTTGTCGCCCAGTGCGAAAAATAGATTTTCCCAGCTGGGTGGGCACATAAATAAATGGGCTGGCTTCGCTGGGCCACAGCACGCGGCCCACAGACAAAAATTCTTTTTCTAGCAGGCAAACGCATAAGAATTTAAGTACCACCTCGAGTAGAAAAAAAATTCTTTTCAGCGGTGAACGGATGAAAAAATTGGCGAAACGCAGCCTGCTTTATTAGTATAGCACATATGTCTGTGCGTTGCAACTGTAGAGATTTTCTTTTGAGAAGCAATGGGAGAGATAATTGATGTGTGCACCAAAAATAGTCTGCGTAATAGTGGGGCGACAGAGCGAGGAGCCATGGTCTTCTCTCGGACCATGTTTGGCCTACGAGATCATGATAGTGGAGGGGTTAGTCAGCGTGGCGACGACCAACCAACTCGTGCCTTTTTTCCTTCACTGGTAGAAAAAGGGTTTTTAGTCCCGGTTCATAAGGGCCTTTAGTCCCGGTTCTTCTGGAACCGGGACTAAAGGGTTGTTACTAAAGCCTCCCCCTTTAGTCCGGTTCTAACACGAACTGGGACTAAAGGCTCTCCACGTGGCCGCTGCCTGGAGGTATTAAAGGAATTTTTATAAAAAAATATATTTTTTTTGAATTTTTTTGGAATATTTTTTTTTATTTTCAAATTTCTGAATTATTTTAACCTCACATCTCTAATCACGCCTCATCACTGCTCAATTTAACCACTAATCTCTAATCACCCCTCATCATTCCAAATCATCTAACTTCCCGGACGGTCACCCATCCTCTCACTACTCCAGCCTGAGCACGCTTAACTTCCGGGTTCTATTCTCCCTCGTTTCCAAGTCTGCACTTGTTGTTTTCCTGACAATAGTAAGATGTCAATCCTATTAACCTCAGGAATTTAGCTTGAGCATGAAGTCACACATTTCACTGTTTGAGTTTGAAACTATTGTTCGAAAAAATAACACTAATATTTAGTAACACTAATATTTCTTGAATAATTAGTTTGACCATTGTTTGACCACCGTTTGACCATAATTTGACCATTGTTTGACCAGATTTGACCAAAATTCAAAAAAACTAAAATAATTATTTAGTAACACTAATATTCTTGAATAATTATTTAGTAACACTAATATTTCTTGAATAATTAGTTTGACCATTGTTTGACTACAGTTTGACCATAGTGTGACCATAGTTTGACCAGATTTGACCAAAATTCAAAAAAACTGAAATAATTATTCAGTAACACTAATATTCTTGAATAAGTTGTTTGACCATAGTTTGACCAGATTTAACAAAAATTAAAAAAACTGAAATTTGATGAATTTTTTTGCCTCCAGATCTTAAAAGCCCCGTAACTTTTTTCTGTTAGGTTTTTGAGGATTTTGAAAATGTTTAACGGGGTTCCCCCCGGTTAAATTTGGATGTAACTTTTTGAGTAGATGATTTTTCATATAAGAACTTTTTCATCCGAGTTAGTATGCAAAAGTTATGCCCATTTTACTAAATTCCAGAGAGATTTTGCAAATAAAGTCAAAATTCACATTTGCAAATTTTCCCAACAACTAGACCACATATCACATGGGAAACTTATTTTCTTTTATTTTTTTGACATTTCATCATTTTCTTTTATTTTTTTTAAAACTGAAAAGGCGATCCACAAGGGGGGTAGAGTTTGAAAATGGGACCTTTAGTACCGGTTCGTGCCATGAACCGGTACTAATGCCTCAAACCCCATTAGTACCGGTTGGTGCCACGAACCGATACTAATGGGCATCGCACCTGAGGGAGTCCCGGACTAGGGGGTGTCCGGATAGCCGGACTATGTGGCAACGGGAGTGGTTTTATATCACAGCTCCCATGGGCACCAAATGGGTGGCGCTCCCTGCCTTCCAGTCAGGTCCACCACAGCGGCTGGCGTCATGGGTCAACAAGGGGCTCGACTGGGGGCCGTCCAAGGACGTTCCCTTGCTGCAGGGCCGTATTCGAGACCTCCAGGAAAGAGAGATCAATCTGGTTGCAGTGGCGCAGGTTATAGTAATCTGGCGTCTTCTGCCCTCCAAACGTCGCCCCCTCCGCCTGTGGGAATTTAGTCTGGAGTGACCACGAGCTCTCCAAAATTTTATGGGTACGGCGCCCGTGGAGATGTATAAACTGTTCTTCGGATGACAAGAAAAGTGTCCGGACCTGACTGAGGATGCAGGACTAAGCTGCAATCGCCCAGATACTCAAGTAAGTAGTCCTGTAACCGGACAAGCTGTTCATTCATTTATCATATATAG
>LR880966.1:973373-998127 GCA_904067115.1 Aegilops sharonensis
TATCTCAATCTTTTTGGAAAACATAAACTTTTTTTAATAGTTTTGGATTGTTTTTGTAATTGAGAACTAATTTGGAATGAGAACACAAATTTCAAGTTTTGAACATTTTATAAAACAGAAAGAAAATTCTGTAATTCGGAATTATTTTCTAAAAATTGAAATTCTGATATTTTTTCTTAAATTTTGTATTGAAGGAAAAAAAATAAAAAATTCTAAAGTTTATAGGGAAAACGGAAAACAAGAAGTAGAAAAAGGAACAAAAAATAAAACAGAAATAGAACTCAAAAAAAAAAGAAATTGGGCAGGCACTGCCTTACGCCCTGTGTGAAGGTCAGACTATTTGTCGCCGTGTGCGGTAAATAGGGTTTTTCTACCTGTGTGCGCAGGAAAATAAGTGGGGTAGTTTCGACAGGCGACAACATGCACGCCCCATGTACGAAAATTATTTTGTCTTTTCTAGCAAACAGACGCACAGAAATTTAATACCACATCAAATAGGAGAAAAAATATTTCAGCAGTGAACGGATGAAAAAATCAGAGAAACACACCTTGCTTTACCTAGAACCGTCAGTTGACTACTTTTGTTAGCATATTTTTCTAAAATTAAAAAATTGCAGTCTAGTTTTAATGTGTTTCAAATTATTCACATTTTTATCCAAGGGTGGGGGTAAAATATGAACCTACATACATGTTACCGGGTTAGAACGTGTGTCTAGCACGGTGGTAGAGACATCCTAGAGTGGGGCTATCAACCAGGGTTCAAATCTTGGTTCTCATCGCTCTTTTGTTGTGCAAGCCATCGTGTTGACCAATGGCAAAAGAATACGCCCGCTCCTTGTGATTTGGAAAGTTGGCGGCTTTCCCTTTGAATCTAGCGAGTCACCTTCTCTCTTCAATTGATCACCTCGGTGCCCAAGAGTTGATCTTGGCCGGTGTGGTTGCAGAAGAGGGGGTGACTATCCCAGCCGAGAAGGGTTCTGCAGCGGTGGATCGGAGATATAAAATCACTTCTTATGTCAGTTTTTCGTGGGTTCAATAAAGTTCGGTCTACATAGGCGGAACCGATGATGAAGCGCCGCCGCACTCGAATGGCTCTAGGCCATTGCTGTTAAGCTTCACGTTGAAGTACTTGCACTAGAGCCGGAAGTACGGCTCGCAGCACAGAAGGTCTGGCAGTACACTACGAGTCATGAGCCATCATGTGGGATTGGCCGTTTTGTGAGGCAGGTGCCACATTAAAGTCGTGAATTCGTTATTTAAAACATTAGACAACCCTTTCATATATATATGTTTGGGCCACATGCAGTAGGTGGTTGTCCTAGGACACTCACTCGCGTGTGACACTTTCTGTGGGCCCGTAAGGTCGTCGTCCATCGCTTTGACCTACAGTCAGAGAGGTTAATTTAACCAGCAATGTTGCCTCGCAGAAAGTGACAAAGCAGGCGATATGTAGAATGGAGTTGGGAGCAAGGTGGTAAAGCTGAAGGCCGTAAAAGTGAAGGAGGCCTCACAGGAAGAGGTGAATCGGGAAGCCAAGACCGCGAACAAGATAAGGTACAAAACACACCCATTGGGTTGCGCGAGGCCGACGCACATTCGCAAACAAAGAAGCGTCGCCCTTGGTGACGAGCACGAAGCTGGCGACTGGATGCTTCGATGGTGGTAGGTAACCATCCTGAGAAAGTTGATTCAGCTGGTCTTGGCTCACTATGGAGGGCCTCCACTTCCCTTTCGTCTTAGACGAGGCCTTGGTTTCCGCCGCAGGCCTCTTGGTGGCACTTGTCTCCTTCACCTCATGGCTCTGCCTCCCCTTTCCGGACATGGCGTCAGAAGCATCGGCACGGTGAAATGCATGACCTCTTTGGGACTAGGCATGAGAAAAACGCCTGGGTGCTAGAGCTCGAGGAGGAAGATGAAGGCATAAGGAGGATGATAGCGTAAAGCCCTCCTCCTCGTACCTTCCACGAATGTGCGAGCCATCGTGAGCCTCATGCCACCCTACGATCACCACTGCCGCCCCTGGACCTCTCCCTGCTCTCCAGGAATATCCATCGATGAGATCCTGCCTCATGGCGGCCCTCGACTGGCTTTGGTGTCTGGGGACGATTAGGTGCATGAGATCCCTGAGCTGATTTTTACAAATCAGGAGATTCCTATTTTCACATCGCACGATGAGCCCGGGTTGATAGACTTGTGAAAAATTGAAATGAAAATTGATGGATTGCAGTTTCTGTTGAATTGAATGGTCATGACATGCAAATATTTTTTATGGACTTGTGAAAATTTAATACTCCCTCGATTATATTAATTGCCACTGGTTTAGTACAAAGTTATACTAATGTCGTACTAAACCAGCAACACCCAGGGGGTGTTTGTTTCCAGGGACTTATTGGTTTAGGGACTTAAAAAAGTCCCTATAAGTTCCACCTAAACCAAACACAAGGGACTTATTGTGACTTATTGTGGTGATTTGGGACTTATCGAAAAAGACTTTCAGGGAGGAGCTTATTGGGACTTTTCCATCGATCGCTTCCCCGCATCGCACCTGCCCCGCCCCGCACCTTCCCCGCAACGCTTCGCTCCTTCCCCGCCCCGCACCTTCCCCGCATCGCCCCTGCTCCAATCGCCGCCTCCGCCAGTAGCCAGAACCGCCGCCGCCATGGCCGACGATGAGGAGGACTGGATCCCCTTCTTTGTTCTCCGTTCCACGCGCATCATCAGGCATCGCAGGGCTCATCCGCCGGGGGAAATCTTGGGAGGGGAATGGGATTCTTGGATCTCAACCACAACGTCGACGACTTCCCGGAGTTGGGCTTGTACCAGCAACTCCTCTTCGACCAGTCCGCCGGCCATGGTCTTCCTCCTACTGGAGCTGGTCGTGGGAGGCCCGTGTCTCAGGGCGGAGGAGGCCGAGCACGGTCTCTCAACTTCGGAGGCCGAGCCGGCTCTCACCTGCGTCCATTCATCGCCCCGGGCGCAGCTGCCGTTGAGGGAGGCGTGATAGGGTGTGGGAGGACCGTGTCGCAGGTCACCGGACGCGGTGTACGTCGAGCCCATGGGTCCTCATCGGCCGGCAGTGGAGGAAAAGCTGCGGGGAAGCAACGTGTGTCGTCAACTGCTGCATCTTCAGAAGATGTCGATGAGAATGAAGGCTTTGAAGATGAAGATGAGGATTTTGCTTTTGGAGAGGTAAAATTCTGATTGGTATACATAGTTAGCTTTCTGTCACAGGGTGCAAATTCATCTTCTTTATATGGTAGCTATTTGTGTGTACAATGGTATACCTTGGTGTAGAATTTGAACCAGCTGAATTGTGTACTTGTTTGAATTGTGTACTTGTCATTTTTTGTTTAGAAAAACATTGCCAAGGCTGATTGGACAGACGAGCATATTACTGTATTTTGTAACATCGCCTGTGAGGAAGCTAGGGATGGGCACTGTGTGAATGGTACTTGGACAAGTAGATCCTACAATAACATGAAGAACAAATTTTATGAGCGTGCTGGCCTCCTCCATAGTACCAAGCAATTCAAAAATTGCATAACTAGACTCAAGAGCCACTATACTGCTTGGGTGTGGTTGGGCCAGCAAACTGGTTGTGGCCGAACTGGAGATGGAGCTATAACCGCATCGAATGAGTGGTGGAAAAAAGTAATTAAGGTACATACATTATTCTGCAAAATACATCTGAATTGCTCACACTTGGTTACATTATTTAGCCTTGTCCTAATTACCTAACTAATGTTGCAGGAAAGACCAGATGTCAGAAAATTCAAGGGTGGCAATCCTGAGTATTTGGATATGCTAATAGAGCTATTTCAAGGTGTGGCAGTTGATGGATCAACAGCTTATGTGCCCATAGATGAAGATGAAGAAGAATATGTTGTTGCCGATGATGGAAATGAGGAGAGTCCAATGAGCACCACCAGCAGGAAGAGGGGAAGCAGCGGCGGTGAACAGCCAGCTTCAAGCCCAGGCAAGAAACACAAGAGCCCAATGGTGAAACTAATGACAGGGCTCATCAATACTATGAATAGTGAGAACACTTCTGACATGATCACTGAATATGCAAACAAAAGGCAGGAAGCAAAGGACAAGGCAAAAGAGAAGAAAGCAAACAACACTAAGGAATCCATTACTCATTATCAACTGTTGGCAGTTCAATGTGGTGCAGAAGAAACAAGTGTTGAGTACTTCATGGCAACTCAATTGTTTGCAGATGAGGCAAACAGAGTCATATTTCAGAACATTTCAAGTGATCAGGCTAGACTGACTTGGTTGAAGAGGTGGTGCATGATGAAGAAGTTGTCCTAGTGTAGTAGTGATCTTGTTTGTCCTTTTAATAATATACCTATGTAATGGACCTGTGCTGTGTGACCTTGTTAAATGATGAATGCGTGTTAGTGTGTTTCATTTGCATGTACTAATGTTTTCAAGTTGACGAGGTGGTGCATAATGAAGAAGTTGTACTAATGTTTGCATGTTTCAGGATGATGACAGCAGTGCTGATGGAATCAGCAGTGATGATGGGAGCAGCAGTGATGATGAAGCACTGATGTTGTTCATGCACCAAAAAAGGAAGAGAAGAATGATGCAGATGGCCTGCATGATTGGTATGTACTACTTGGACTCTTACGGTAACAAAGGACCTAGAAGAGTACCAATACAGTCTGGGCATGATTGGGTTATGACAACACTAGGCAACGAAACTGCTTGTTACAACATGTTTAGAATGCACAGACCAGTAGAAAAATTGCATAGTGTGCTAGTTGATTCCTATGGTTTGAAGTCCACTAAAAGAATGTCATCAGTTGAGTCTCTAGGCCTGTTTCTTTGGATAGTAGGTTCCCCTCAATCTGTAAGACAAGCAGAAAACAGATTTGTTAGGTCATTGGAGACAATTGTAAGGAAGTTTGATAAGGTTTTGGAATGTCCGATCAAGCTTGCAAAAGACATCATCAGGCCAGTAGATCGTCAATTCAGAACTGTGCATTCCAAATTAAGATCTAGAAAGTATGCACCATTTATGGATAATTGCATTGGTGCAATAGATGGGACACACATACAAGTTGTGGTACCAGTTGCCACTGCTACCCAGCATAGGAATAAACATAAGGAGAAGAGTCAGAATGTGATGTGTGTGTGTGACTTTGATATGAGATTCACATTTGTCCTAGCTGGTTGGCCAGGATCAGTGCATGACATGAGGGTCTTCAATGATGCACGATCCAGATTTGGTGACAAGTTTCCAAAACCTCCACCTAATAAGTTTTATCTTGTGGACTCAGGGTACCCAAATAGACCGGGTTATCTTGCACCATACAAGGGTTTAACCTATCATTTCCAGGAGTACCGTGATGACACAATGCCTAGAGGAAAAAAGGAACACTACAATTTCACTCATTCTTCACTTAGAAATGTCATCGAGAGGCGTTTTGGTGGTCTTGAAGAACAAGTGGAGGGTTCTCTTTCACTTGCCTAGTTATCCATAGCCGAAACAAAGCAAAATCATTGTGGCTTGCATTGCACTGCACAATTTTATTAGACAAAGTCAACTGCCCGATATAGAATTCGACAAGTGTGATGAAGATGAAAATTATGTACCATTGTCTATGCCAACGACCACAACAAATGATTCAACAAATGAGACGGACAGTGCTGCTATGAATCAATTCATAGCTTGGGTCGCTGATGGGTTGTGGTCCTTGAAACAACAATGATATGAACAAGTGTTATTCGCTTATGTAATTTCTTTTATCTCGGTTCTTATGTACTCTCTCTTATTTTGGTTCTTATCAACAAGTGTTAATCATTTGTATGAACAAGTGTTATTTCGGTTGTCACTATTCGATAATTCGTTTGTATGAAAAATGGTTATGTGAACAAGTGTTTTATCAACTTATAAGTCCCTGTAAACAAACAGGCAGGGACTCGGGACTTATAAGTCGATGTAAACAAACAGGCAGGGACTTATGACTTATAAGTTGGGACTTAAAAAAGTCCTAAGACTTATGAAACAAACAGGCTCTCAATATGGATCGGATTAAGTACAAAATTAACAATACCAGCTTGACATTGCCATAAACTAGGTGGTGCCCATGTGACCTCCTCCCAGCGGTGGTCCATTCAAGCTGGAAGGTCGGCTGGAACCGAGCTTCGGTGAATTAACGAAATGGCGGCTCCATGGCTGATTTGTATGAATATTAATGAGTTCTGGGACACAGATCTGTTGAAAAATCGTAGCTTTATCATCGTGCCGGGTCGTGTAAGATATAATAGTATGTATTTATTATTTTTCTGTGTTTTTATTACTTTATTAGTTTGCACTATCCACACTTCACAGAATAAGTTAACTTTGAATCTTTTGTTGCATGTAGTTGCCAAACTGCATGCGAATAACTCCTATGAATGGTTAAGTTTGTTGGAAATAAGAGCAATTTATTATAGATTTTATTAAAAAAAACAGTAGATAAAACATGACTATAATAACAAAGATAAGACAAGCCATACAATCTAACAGAGAGTATGCAAATAGCATCTGATGTAGATAATATGAACAGAACATATCTAAGACAGAAGTTAGGACAATAAACTCTAGCATCATCTTCAACAGGAAAGACACGAACCGTACTGAGCAGTGAACATATCTAGGACAGAAGTTAGGACAATAAACTCTAGCATGATCTTCAACAGGAAAGACACGAACATGTATTGAGCAGTGCCTGTAACATTGGCGTTGGCATTGACGTTGTCGCCCATGTCGTGGAAGAAGTCGTCGCTGGTGATGTGGCAGCGACAGAAGTGAAACGAAGAGGTGGGAGGGGCGCGCGTCTGGACGAGGCGAGGCAGCCAGCAGGGGAGGAGTGCGCGTGTACGTCTCTTTTCTTCTCATTCGCATACATGTGGGGAAACAAGATGTCCAACTCCTACTTTTTTTAGACACAACTGTAACTTTATTCATACTCATAACAAATACAGGTACAATTATTTAGACCTACCATCCAAGAAAATACAAAGTAACTCTTATGACTAAGAATTACAATGAAATATCTTAAAAACACCTTCTTCACGACGTCAATCTTTGCTCGGAGAAATACTTCAAAGACTTCAGTAAAGAGGCTGAGTAATGATGTCGTCACTCCTTCATCCGCATGAACATTGGTTTTTGAAAGCGTCTTAAGTCCCCCATCCAAAATGATGGGAAGTCTTGATCGATGAACGTACTTGGGCCAGGCATGATGCCCTATAAGTGCAGGCCGTCAAATCACTATATCTTCATCATGGTGTCGACAAAAGATTTCATCTCCACAAAGAATCAGGCCAAGAAAAAAGGCATGACACTACAACATAAACTCATCAGGTCTGAATAATCGGATCTACGAGGACAGAAAATTCTCTAATCTCATGACACCGCCCAAGAAACGAGAGGAAATTTATTCTCGCAAAACTATAATGATCACTTGAAGACGATGAAGGACATAGAGGTCTTGAAGATCCGAGGTCCCCCCACCTCTCAGCGCCGAGATGGCAGCCGAAGGTGAGGGGACCTAAATTTCTCAAACGGCGGCAGCAGCACGAGAAACCCAAACAATGAAAGAGACGCTGGCAGCTTAGGTCCAACTCAAAACTAGTAATGTGTTGCCTTGCATGAATGGGCTAAGTGGGCTTTTAGGATTTATCAGGAATTCTGGAATGGTTATTGGGCTGCACCAAAATTACGTCAACTTCCAGCAGTTAATTTTTGGTGATCTCTACTCCTAATAGAGCAGTTGGTAGTCTCCGCCGGTCAATTTTCGTCCCACCACTTTCGTCCGGTTTCTTTTCGTATGTTATTTTGGTTCCGTCCACCACCTCCCCTCCGTTGGTTTTTCCGTATAGAATCAATCCCTCGCTAGCCCTACCTTGTCTCCCGTCTCCAGTCGCAACCGCCGCCGCACCCCAATCTAACCCCGCCGCCGGCGATCTCCTCGCCCCCCTGCGCCGCCGCCCCCAACCTTCTATTCCTCTCCCAAGGGAATCCCAAGGGAAGGGAAGGGAAGGGAAGGCAAGGCAAGGGAAGGGAAGGGAAGGGAGAGGGAGCGCCCAGATCCACGGCAGCATCAGCGCGCCGTCGTCGACCTGATCCGCGTCCTTCCTCGAGGGAGGTCGGCCATGGAGGTCCAACCCGGCCCGGCAGCAGCCATGGACGGACGGAGACGCCCCAAACCCTACCCTCAGGGACAACGCCTCAACCTTCAAGGACGCGCGCCGGCGATCGCAGATCTCCGGTGACGGCTATGGTGAGTGTGTACCTGCGGACATTCTTCCACAGATTCATCATCTCCCCCTGCTCATGATTCCTTCCTTGGTTTCTTTTCTTTTGTGTGCAGGATGACTGCCCTGGATTTGGACGCACAACCTGCAGCTGCACCAGCAGCGGACGACCGAACGCACGAGCCCTCCCTCCCTCCCTCATGGCTCTGCTTCCTCCTACCTTGTCCCCCTCACGTGGGCGTGGTGAGCTTCCTACCCCCCGTGCACATCTCATCTCATCTGTTAGAGTTGTGTCGAATATAATGTACAAGGTAGGTTACAGTTGGACTTGTAGTTGTATCGTGTTTATATAGGATGTGGAGTCGTGTCCTAGTAGGACACTTGTATCCTAGGCCTCTCATATATAGCGGGGGTAGACACATGATGTAATCTATGCCAACATAATAGCACCGGAACGCAGGGGAAGCCGGCGGCATGTGCCGGTGTCCAGGGCGACCGGGTGTGCGGTATTGTGACGGTGTCACGGGGAGGAGCGCCCGTAGTCATGCCCCGGGGATGTAGCCATATCGGTGAACCTCGTTAACAAATCTCGGTGTCGTCATTGTCTGTGATTGCTTGGTCCTGGATGATCGACGGTGGCCTCGGATTTATTCTAATATCATCTCATCAAATCTAGATTGCTCTGGACGTATTTATTGTTCTGGACACAACTTGGTTCTTTTCAGTTTGATGTCACTCCTTTCCTGCCGGAGTGAGTCAGTCAAATGCTCCTACTAGTAGTATAAGATGTTTGCTGACTTTGAAAATGATAGATAGTAAAAAAACGCTAATGAGGTTGTGCAGCGGCGGACGTATGACTGCTACCTGCACAAGCGGATGGCCCTGCGAGCCGGACCAACCTCCAGCTGCTGTGGCGTACCGCGGGCAGATTTATCCCAACGAGGTATGCCTGTGCACAATCATCATCTGAAACATATGGATGCAAATGCTTGGTGCTGCGTGCATGCATATACTCCCTCCGTTCCCAAATAATTGTCTTTCTAGCCATCTCAAATGGACTACAACATACGGATGTATGTAGACATGTTTTAGAGTGTAGGTCATTTTGCTTCGTATGTAGTCACTTGTTGAAATCTCTAGAAAGACAATTATTTAGGAACGGAGGGAGTATACATCTAAACAGAATTACGGTTGGATGCAGGAAACAAGGAGCCCAAAAATTAAATTAAAACAAATCGACGCCAACAGCGATGGGGGTGAGTAAGCTATTCATATTTCTTTTCGCCTGTGGATGCATTGATGTTTTGTATTTCACATTTTGTTTTATTATTATTGTTATATACATTACGGTCTTGTTTCTTGCAGTCATACACATTAACTTTGCAGTCACGTCTTCACATCACATTTGAGCTGCAGCAATTGGTTGTGTGTGCAATGTACATGCTAAATTTTGTTTAGGTGGATGTCACGCATGCTTTAGTTGTAAATTCCCTAAGGTTATTGCTTGATTGTCAGCTTCCACATATAATGACTTTTCTGTGGTTTAACCCTTCATATTATTACCCGCAAAAAAAAAACCCTTCATATTATTAGTTGACCGTTTACATGTTTGAATAACCTTTACCCTCATGCTAAAGCCTAAAAGGTAGTCAGGTAGAGAGTCTCAACTCACCATCGAACAAAAATTATTTAGTAAGATGTTGTTCTCTAATTTCTCAGCGAATGAGCACAAATTCAGAAGGGTACGTACACAAAAGAACCCATGTACGAAGTCTCTACTCTTTTACCATGCTATCCACCATCTACACAGCAGGATTCACAAAGACATGTGGATGCTAGCAAAGTGATAAAATTTGGATGTTTTTGGAAATATAGCATCACAGGCCCAGTAAGGGGAAAAAGCCAACATCATGAAGAATGCATTAGGATAATGATTTTACGTTGGGGTTATAATCTGCATTGCGTGCCTAGAGAGCTATTTGCTTTCAACTTCCACAAGAGCGAATTGTTTTGCTTTGGAAGAGCAAATGATGACCGGGAATCGTATCAACAATTGTTCGGATGTGAATTGGGTTCTTTACCATTTACGTATTTAGGTATACCCATTCATCATCGTAAGCTAACTAATGTTGAGTGGAAATGTATTGAGGATCGTTTTGAAAAGAAACTGAGCTGTTGGAAAGGAAAGCTCATGTCATATGAGGTCGATTAATTCTGATTAACTCGGTCCTTACTAGTATGCCTATGTTTCTGTTATCCTTTTTCTTGGTTCCGGTCGGAGTTAGGAAAAGGTTAGATTTCTATCGATCTCAATTCTTTTGGCAAATTGATGAGCTTAAACAGAAGTATAGACTTGCGAAGTGGGATATTATCTGCAGACCTAAGGACCAAGGTGGCCTAGGTATTGAAAATCTGGAAATCAAAAATATATGTCTCCTTAGCAAGTGGCTTTATAAGTTGTCATCTGAGACGGAGGCCACTTGGGCACAGATTTTACGCAATAAGTATCTTTTTGCTAAAACCTTGGCCCAGGTGTCTGTGAGACCTTCAGACTCGCCCTTTTGGAAGGGTCTGATGAGAGTTAAACAAATATTTTTCAACAAGACTAAATTTATTGTTGGGAATGGTACCACGACGAGGTTTTGGGAGGATACGTGGCTTGNGCCCTTTTGGAAGGGTCTGATGAGAGTTAAACAAATATTTTTCAACAAGACTAAATTTATTGTTGGGAATGGTACCACGACGAGGTTTTGGGAGGATACGTGGCTTGGGGAGACCCCACTAGCACTTCAATATCCTTCTTTGTATAACATAGTCCAACGTAGAGGTGCCTATGTTGCTACTGTTTTACAGTCCGTTCCCCTCAATATCAACTTTAGGCGGACGCTTGTTGGTAATCGTTGGGAGGCCTGGCTCCATCTGGTTCGACGTTTAATGGATGTCCGGTTGTCTGCTAACCCTGATCAGCTGCATTGGAAACTTACTAAGAACGGTGTGTTCTCGGTCAAATCAATGTATCAGGCTGTCATTAACTCTACTGTCATCCCTACCTCCTTACATGTTTGGAAAGTTAAGGTACCCTTACGTATTAAAGTGTTTATGTGGTTTGTGCATAAACAAGTCATTCTGACTAAGGATAACCTTGCAAAACGTAATTGGGTAGGTCCGTTTCGATGTAGCTTCTGTGATCATTCTGAAAACATCAAACACCTCTTTCTCGATTGTCCGTTGGCTAAGATTCTGTGGCGGTCGGTTCATATTGCTTTTAATATCAGTCAGCCCACCTCTATTAGTATGTTATTTGGAACATGGCTAGATGGGGTGGATTCTGACATTGCAAGACACATTCGGGTTGGCGTTTGTGCACTTTTGTGGGCAATATGGAATTGCAGAAATGACTTAGTCTTTAACCGATCAACAAACATTCACTTTTTGCAGGTTATCTTCAGGGCCACGGCGTTCATCCGTATGTGGTCGCTACTCACTCCAACGGAGGCCAGGGAGCGTATGGTTACTGCGCCTACCCGATGGGAGATGGTAGCTCGGGATATTTTCAACCGGTTTGGATGGCGGTCATGTAATAGGATAGACATGTAGTGATCCTATTGTTTTGCCAGCCGGTTGTGGCTTTGGGCTGTTCTTATTTACAGATTTTGTTATAGTTTGTACTATGACCTTTCGGTACTTTGCGACTGGTTTTTTCTTTTAATAATATGAGCCGTATGCATCTTTCTGATGCAGAGGCTGGGGCACGTCCCCTTTTCCAAAAAAAAAGTCCAATTTACAATCCAGGCGCTGACCGTCGACACAATATTCTTGTCATCAAATCAGACACCAGAAAGCAGAGTGCACCCAGGAGAAATCAGACTAGGAAATAGCTCTGGCTCATACTGTCAAGTAACCATATAAAATATCATTTCCAACACAAGGAAAGAGATAAGTTCTGGGAAAGAAAGAATAAAAATATCATACATGATAAAATAGTGCTGAGAGAACAGATTTCAACTTAGTAACTTACACTTCAGAAAGCGTCGTGAAAATATGTGAGACCCTCAAGCCTGATAGCTTCTTGATGTAATGGTTCTTTGTGTTTGTCCTTCCATTCAAGACAAATATACCTGGTCAAAAACCTAATGGTTGAAAAACATATGTACTGATCAATTAGGGAAACAAATTAAGTTGTATCACTGATGCTGTGTTTTTCATTGAAGCAAAACATGACAATGTACTAATCTAATAGTGCAGATGTAGATTATCTCGCCTAACCTGATCGCATGCTTCAAAGTTAGATTTTGGCCCAGTATATATTTAATGTGTACAGTTCACAGAAATAATAATGGTTTATTTTATTTCGTTACAAGCACCGACAGACCATGACGCTTGAAGATATGGAGGCGACAAATCTGTGCCGATCCCTTCTTGGTGATAACTCTAGCCGAGCCCCTCTTGGTGACATTCCTAATCTTGAGCATCCTTCCCGAATGACTCCAGTGCCAGTGCCAGGTAATTGCGAGCATAATTTCTTGTTGTTGATCGCATTGGGGTATACATATAGTTGATACGGCTTTTCTACTGTTAAATTCTTGCTGCAGAAATACAAAAATTATATACAAATCAGAACGAACATCACAACATGTTCTTAAACACAATGATGTTAGCACACAAAAATCTAGCTAACAACAGGAACTACGGTTTTAACCCAGGCTATTAACTAAGGTAAGGGAGAGAATTTAACTGGAAATTACCTCTCGGTGCAAGTAGTACATGTGCTTTCAAGAGGAGCCAACGATGCGGCCAACCATGCTTAAAGTGATACACAGTGCAAATCCCACCCCTCTGGATTCCTCTTACTTCATCAGCTCACTTGAGTAATGCCCTGCTTGTTTAGCAAATAAATTTTAGTTGTGTCTGGAAGATGATACATAGCTGTCTATTATATCATGAAGAGCATGGCTCCAATGTATTTCAGGTACTTATGTCTAGCTTCAACAGATGGCCTCGCTAATACTTCTGAATCTTTCTTTTTCCGGATAATGCATCTGTATGTCTGCATTCATATGCTTATGTATATCCTTGAATCCATTTTAGTCAAACATTGCGATCAATAGCTCACGAGAAAAAAGAACATTGTGCAGCAGAAGAGGCATATGTGAATACATTGCGCGAATAACTGATACCAGTTTTCTGAGCTAGCCTGGTGGTACTTCAGAACAACATTGCATTCTCCAAAAATATGAAGGTATGAAAAGAAGTATTCTACACTTTGGAAATTCAGAGATTAATTGGCTACGTTGGTGCATTACCTATCGGCCTGGGGTGGCCTTTCATGGAGATTGACGAGGCAGCAGCGCGACTGTGTTCAGCGCAGTTTGAGTGGGGTAGAAGACCGGGCTCGACGACAAGGGCGCCGTGGTCTTCCCACCCACATCCGGACGGTACAACTACGTGGCCGGCATGTACGGAGAGCCGTGAGCCCTTCTGCAACTACCATCTGGTTCTGGCTGCCCAGGATGCCAGACCGGCGGGCGCGCGGGATTGTCGTCGACACGGCGGCGCGAGATGTTGACGGGGAGAGAAAGGAGGCCGGTGACGCCGTCGCGGGAAGAGGTGTGCGGGCAGAGCTGTGGCGTGGAGGAGAGATGGCGGGGCAACGCCCTCGCAGGGAGAGGAAGGGTCGGGCGACGCCGTCGATTGGAGGGGCGCCATCGACTGGAGTGGCTGTGAGGGGGAGAGAGTGAGAGGAACTAGCCGCTGTCCTGTGCATCGAGGATAAGAGCATCTCCAGCCGCGCCCCCAACAAGGCCCCCCCAGGCGACTTTTAGGCCGCCAGCGCCAAAAAATCGGCCCAGTCGCGCCCCCAAGGGCTTAGTTTTCGCCGGCTCGGGCCGAAATTGGCGCCGGCGGACCCAACCCGAACCCGGCACGCCGGGGGCGCTCGGGGGCGCCGGGCGAATCGTTTTTGGCGCGAAAGAGCGCGGGCCCTCCTTGCCAGCGACCCGCCTCTCTTCTTGCCACTTCGTCGTCCTCATCGCCTCGTTTCCCGTGGCGAATCAATGCCAAAGCTGCGCGCGCTGCCGCGCCGGTCAGCCTCCATTGATGCCTCACCGGCGGCGCAGTGAAGATTGGACGACGCGCATCCCTCGCCTGCCACGCGTAACGCGGCGGCCACACGTACTACGTGGTGCCTCCGCCTATATAAGCCGACCCCCAGCGCGCCGGAGACACGCACAGAGCCTCCACGCCGACGCGCCATTTCTCCCCCTTCCTCCCCTCCTCTTGCCTCTCCAGTTCAAAGCATGGCCGAGCGCTTCCCAGGCGACGGCGCGGCGGATAACGGCTTCGTCCGCCGCCATCTTCACGAGGACGAAGCTCGCCTCTTTTTCGGAGGCCGAGTACCCGGTCCAGCCGGGCATGCGGGTGCCCGGGGCGTGGAGGATCAGCGCCGGCGGCATCCCCGTGCCACCACCACCCACCGTGGCGGCGCGGCGTGCGGAGATCGGCGTATCCGCGCCTCCCTGCCGCGGGTGGCGAGGGAAGGCCCGCGGTACGTCCCCGACAGCCCGCTCTGGGAGCCCTACTTCCGCCGCCGCCACGCCGAACAGCTCGAGGCCACGAACGGCGTCATGCCCTCCGGCAGGCTCAACTCCGAGGGGCGGCGCCGGTGGTGGGGCGTGCCCGGCCGCATGTTGGAGGCTGTCCTCGAGTACATCGACGGCGGCAACACGCCGCGCCTCGAGTAGCCCGCTCCCCCGACCTTCTCACGCCGCCGTGGGAGCTCCTGGACGCCGAGGCGTATGGAGCGGCCCGGCGCGTCCTCCTCCTCGTCCGGCCGCTTGTCGGGCTCTCCCTGCCTCCGCCCTGTCAAGCCGGAGCCCCAAGACACGCCGGTCAGCGCGCGCACCCGCAGCTCCGGCGTCCGCATCGGCGACTCCACCCCTCCCATCCGGCCGCTTCGTCCTCGTCGAGCCCAAGCCGGAGCCCAGCCTCGGAGTACGAGGAGATAGCCCGGCGCGGCTTCTCCGACGAGGACGCCCTGCAGTGGGCGTGTGACGACTACCTCCATGACGAGATGGTCCGGCAACGCCGGGCCCTGGAGGATATTGAAGCCCGCAAGCGCGGGTGCGAGGACGAGCACGGCGTCGTCATCCTCGACAGAGACAACGACGAGGCCGCCCTCGGACCGTCCAACCCGCCGCGCCAACAGGGGGAGGGATGCAGCACGGACGGCGGCGGCGGAGGCGGCGCCGCCGCCGACGACGCCGACGACGGCGGCGGCGACTACACGCGGTTCTACAGCCTCCTCGACATGTAGAACTGCGAGGGCGGGCGGGGAGCGGCGAGGAGCGGCGATGGAGACGGCGAGTGGCGGCCCCTAGTAGTTTTTTTTTTCTTTTTTTGTAGAATATGTTTAAGTTTGAACGAACTCGCCGAAGTTTGCAATGAATTTGCGATGTGTTTGTGCCGTGTTTAAATTTTTCAAAATAACGTGGGCGCCGCGACTGTGGGGCATCATGCCCCCAGCGCGCGGGTTAGCGCTGGTGCGCCCCCAGGGGTGATTTTTAGCCCCTCCTGGAGGGCCAACGGCTGGAGATGCTCTAAGCTATGTTCAGTTTAAGTCAATCTAACATACTGATAAATTTTTTCCTTTGGGTGTCCCACATTAACAGGTGGAACATGAACATTGATGGGATGCTCACAGAAGATGAGGTCAAGAAGGTGGCTACGCAAATGATCACAGAGAAGACTACTGCTGGTTCGTCTTCCCCGTCCTTTAAATATGTTCACGTCTGCACATCAATCTATCGATATTGTTTGGGATATTTTTCCAGGGCCTTTTGATCGACCACGCGATTCAAAAAGCTCTTTAGTGCAGTTTGCAACAACAAAAATTAGAGGATTGGTCGTTTGTAAGGGTGGATATCTCAGAGGTGGCAGCCACCTGGATTGGAATTTAATTTCAATCTATTTCCCTGTCTGAAGTTTCATACTAGATGGTATGTTCCTGTGATGTGATTTGTTTATGGAGATGGAGAGATGTGACTTTCAGAGTGACATAAATTCAGAGTCCTTCTATTGAAATCTAGAGGATCGGTTGCATTTTTGTTGAGGTACTAGAAGAACTTTGTTTTGTGTTAACAATGGTGTCCTTTTGTGCATTGATATTCCCTGAGTGCCCACTGCTATGTTGTAGTTCCTTTTCCAACCAAGTTATTGCCGTATTCATTTTGACAGAACCGATACCAAGTGTACACACTTTGCGATTAAACCAAAGACACCAAAGCGCTAAAAGCGCATTGAATTGTTGGACTGAAAAATATATAGATAATTCATCTGTCAAGCATCGGAAACTAACCCACTATGACAGTCACATGAATAGATACAAAATTGCCAAGCAATCTGCAAAGTATATACAAACTGATCTGTAAGAATACCACAAAAAAGGTTGTGTCTGCGTGAGGACTGCATTCGCAGTGTGGGCAAAGAATTGATTATGGAATCTGTGCAGTTCTTGTGAGGTATTCTGAAGAATTTAAATCAGCGGCAATGAGTGGCGATCATGAAGCAGGGAAAGGTGTGGGTGCAATGTTGGTACAGCAGCCCCGCTGCCCCAAAACGGAGCACTAGCATTGGACAGGGCCAGCCTTGGGAGCAATCAAACTAAATTCTGTAGCCTCGTACTTTGAGCAAAATGGGTGAATATTCTGCAGGTGCTGTCGCAAGGGACATCAGAGAGCATGTTGTTATTTCTATCTGAATGTTGTGCACTTCTTGTGAGGTATTCTGAATATTCTGCAGGTGCTGTCGCAGGTGTTGAGGAGGCCGAAGCAAATGCAGCCCTCATTGGGTTGCATGCTCTCAAGGATCTACAGGGCCCCGTGATTTCGGAACTTGACTGCCAAATTCGGGGGGGGGGAATTTCAAGGGGGAATTACCTGTAGGGGATAGAGCCCACGGCATTCACCACGACCATCGAACGCGGAGATGGTGCCCCCGCCGGCCTCAAAGTTGTCGTCGTCGTCTACTTCCTCGCCCTCGAAGAGCCTCCATGATGCCGGACCACCGCCATCCCTGCGTCAAGCCACCGGCAACTGAAGCCAACAGGACCTCGCGCCCCAGCCCCATGAGATGAGCTCCTCCCGTGGTCTTGCTCTTGCGCCGCCGTCGTCCCGCGAGTCACCGACCACCTCGCCGGAGATGAGCACCGCCGCGGATCCGGCCAGAACGGGACAGGATTGAGCACCCGCGCCGGATCAACGCGTCCCTGCGTCCATCGTCGTCTGTCGCGCCGCACCCAGCTCGTCGGAGCCCCGAGCCCCGCGCTGCACCTCTCCTGCATCCCCAACCTTCACTTATCCCGGTGCTCGAGGCCGCCACCATTGGGTCCGCTCCTCTTACTTGAGCGTCCATCGCCATGGACCTATCGTCCTCCTCCAGCCGAGACTGCTGCTGGACCAGCGGTGATCTTCGTCGCGCGGCAACCGCCGATGCATGCGACAAATGCGGTGGTCGATGGTCGGAGTCGCGCGGTTGCGGCAGGAGCTCATCGACGCGCGCGGCGGATGCGCCGTCCCCGGGGGAGGGGAGACCGGGAGCGAGAGAGGTTGAGTGAGAATTCCCTTTTTTAGGTGTTAGATTGGGGGCTGGTAGGGTTGTGCTGGATAGCTAATTTGGGCTTTGGATCGGCAACGTTTGCTCTACGAAAAAACATAAATAATTAAAGTATATATATACCTCACAAAAAATTTAAAGTATATATATATAATTATGTATTAAACATGGTTCATACAAAGAAATATTTTTATACTTCTTAGATATATTGAGAGTATCACAAAAAAATTGAGAGAAGAAACCGAATATACTTGGTTTATGTTGGTTTGCTTGCATATTTTTATCTTTTGTTGGACAATTTTCCATAGCGTATATAAATAATTTAAAATGATTTAAGAAAGTTTAGATGACTACTCATTAATATATGAACATTATTGTTGGTTGTTTTCCCCAAGAGAAATGCAACATCTTTTTTTAATAATATGAAAAAGCTTTTCTTTTTTACAAAATAAAACAGTTGTGTTAGTTTCACTTTTATTTTTATTATGCATTATATATTTTTCTTTATATGATGCAGTAGAAAATTTCATTTATATTTCATCAGAGATAGAAAGTGATACATGATAATACAAAAAGGTGTATTTTTTCAGAATATAGGAGACATAGATATGGATTTTGGAGATGCATAAAAATAATCCATCGATAAATGTTCCGAAGCGACGTCGTTGAAAAGGGCCAAAAATTCACAAGTTTTTTACAACATAATTATGTGAAAGCGGTGATATCTCATAGCAAACCAAAAAAAGGATGCCAATTTAAATGTTATCGTACAAGGTATTTTTCAATATTATTATTGATCTTTCCTTTGTCATATTTCCTTTTGTATTCAACTAATTTGGCTCATTTTGTTTACTAATTTAGCTCATTTTTGTATCATGTCGACATACTATGTTTGTATCCCTAGAGATATTACGCTCATCGAAATAATCATGTCTGCCCCCCAAGAAAACCAAGTTCGTGGACATTGCAAGTGAAGTGGACTTCAATTATTAATTAATTGTGTCCGTGTTATATTGTCTATATGTGTAAAATTTAACATGCATTATCTTTATATAACTCTTAAAAAATATTTCAAGAGCCCGTGGCAACGCACGGGCATTCGACTAGTTGTCGTAGCATCGAGGCTACGCATTCAAATAGGTGCATTTCAGATTGTGAACCCCGTGAATGGAGGGTGGTCTCTGTCGGTGTCAAAACCGGCGGATCTCGGGCAGGGGGTCCCGATCTGTGCGTGTTAGGCTGATGGTAACAGGAAGCAAGGGACACAATGCTTATCCAGGTTCGGGCCCTCTCGATGGAGGTAAAACCCTACTTCCTGCTTGATTAATATTGAAGATATGGGTAGTACAAGAGTAGATCTACCACGAGATCATAGAGGCTAAACCCTAAGAGCTAGCCTATGATGGTATGATTGTAATTGTGATCGGCCTTCTAATGACCATCCTCTCCGGTTTATATAGACCGGAGAGGGCTAGGGTTTACATGGAGTCAGGTACAAGGAAGGAAATATAATATCCGGATCGCCGAGCTTGTCTTCCACGCAAAGGAGAGTCCCATCCGGACATGGGCCGAAGTCTTGAGTCTTGTGTCTTCACGCTTCAATAGTCCGGACGATGTATATAGTCCGGCTGTCCGGATACCCCCTAATCCAGGACTCCCTCAGTAGCCCCTGAACCAGGCTTCAATGACGATGAGTCCGGCGCGCAGTCTTGTCGTCGGCATTGCAAGGCGGGTTCCTCCTTCCGAATACTCCAAGGTAATTATCGAACACGTAGACCGTGTCCGGATCTGCAAGATGATCTTCACACACCATTGCAGGGAACATAGCATAAATCCGTTCTGCTGGCAATCTTTGTATGTCGCGCCCTTGCATCGTGGCCTGGTCCAACACGAACAGGCGTTTCCTGCTCCACCTCGACTCGCGTTGCGAGGCGGTTTTATTGGCACGTCCTGCCAAAGCAGAGATCGTGTTCCTCTTATTACGGGATCTTTCATCAATATGGGCGTGTGTGACCCCACGGCGACCGTTGGTATGACTCCGTGTATTTTAGATAAGTCCCAAGCGGTCATGCTGATGACTCTTGATATTCATCCATTTTATAAAGGGGTCATGGCCTACGCCTTTTTTCCACCTCCCTTACTCCTTCTCGCACCTCGAGTTATAGCACCCAAGACCTAAGCTCCAACACTCCAGATCCTCCAACATGTCCGGATCCGACGCAAAAGGCCGGTGGGTGGCCTCCTTGATTCAAGAGGAGGACATCGCGAAGCTTAGGGAGGTCGGATACCTGACTGTCGATATCCAGCACAGGCTTCCTGCTCCGGGGCAAGTCATCCCTACACCGGAGCCCAATGAGAGCGTCGTGTTCGTTCCTCACTTCCTCCGAGGACTGGGCCTCCCCCTTGACCCCTTTGTGAGGGGCCTCATGTTCTACTATGGGTTGGATTTTCATGATCTGGCTCCAGATGCCATCCTCCATATCTCGTCGTTCATCATTGTGTGTGAGGCCTTTCTCCACGTCTCCCAACACTTCGGCTTATAGCTCAAGACCTTCAATGTGAAGCCGAAGATGATCGAGGGGCGACATGCGGAGTGCGGAGGTGCCATAATAAGCAGGAACGCTGATGCCCCATGGCCAGAGGGTTCTTTCCCAGAAGTATCCGATGTATGGCAACGGAGGTGGTTTTATGCTACAGCTCCTAGAGGCACAAAATGGGTAGCCGCCCCCGAGTTCCGCTCGGGCCCTCCGTCACAGTTAGTGTCTTTGACCGACGTAGGACGGAATTATGGGCCTGCTGGCGATGTACCAGAACTGCAGAATTGCATTCGGAGCTTATTGAGAGGGACATAAATCTTGTCAGCCTAATGCAAGTGACGCTAATCCGACGGATGTTGCCGTGCAAACATCGGCCTCTCCAGATGTGGGAGTTTAATCCGGAGGGTCCGCGGACTATTAAGCACTTCTTCGGCCTGAAGCTTGAAGGAATGTGTAAATTGTTCTTCGGACCACAAGTAAAGTGTCCGTACACCACCGAGGATGCGGGCCTAAGCTGCAATCGCCTAGATGCCCAAGTAAGTAACCTTAAAGCTGGACACTTCATTTATATTTATCATAACTACTATTCTGAAAATCGCTCCGCGGCCAGGAATGGCTCAACAAGGCGGAAAGAATCAGGTGTCCGGCGCCACTTCCTGAAGGCTCGCCTGATCCAACCATTGCCAAGATGCTTGGCCGGGTGCTCAGCAAAATTCCCTCAGGGAAAGGCGAAGGAAAGGACAGTGAAGCCGAACTTCACGCACTACGCATCCAAACCGGGGGAATCACTACCCCTCCTATGGAGGATAGCCGGGAAGGGGAGGTTAAAGTCTCCTCCCCATGCGGGAAGAAGAGGGTCACCTCCGAAGACTCGGAGGCGGAGACGCCCAAGCAAGGGAAGAAGGTATGACCAGGGGGATCTACCGCGACGGGCACCCTCACCGCGTCGTGCCCACCAACGGGCCAGCCCTCCACCGAGCCGTAAGTTATTCATTAATTCTAAGGTGTGGTGTTTCTCCGAGATCCATAACCGGGACTTCGTCTTTTGCAGTCCGGCGAGCAGCTCCTCTCAATGGAGTTCGTCTTCGGGGGATCTTCATCCGGAGATGATGGAGAGTGAGACCCCACCCACCTCTCCGCCTCATGAAGCGGGCGACACTGAGGTGTCGTCACGGAGGAGTCCGGATCTGCCGAAGCCGGAAGCGAACACGCCAGTCGCCCAGAGCCCGGAGCAATCGGCTCCCACGGGGGGCGATGAGAAGGGTCCGGCGCAGTTCGATGTCCGGCCGGACGTACTGACAGGCCTTCTGGAGCGAGCCGCGCTCTCGGAGGAGCATTGCTCTTTAATGAGCACGGTGCTCACGAAGATTTCATCCGCTACCAGCGGTTTGAATGAGGCATTTACAAGCCTGCTCAAAGGCTTTGAGGTATGTAGTAAAAAACACACTATTTTTTGGTTGTGAAGCACGCGCTAGGTGTGCTCCCTATGGATAGTAGCCCCTGAGACTCTGGTTGCCCGCCATAGGCGGCAAATGGGGGATCATATAGTAATGGCTGCGTTGTACGTGTGCGCAGGTGTCTAAGGATCCGGCAGCCGACCAGTCTGTTGAAGTTGCCGAACTAAGGAGGCAGATCGGATCAATCGATGCCGATATCACGCTGGTGAACAAGAGGCTGGAAGAGTCATAGGGTATGAGCTTTGCTTCCCTTATTATGTTGTATAGGAAAATGCAAGAGGGGTATAATATTAATGCAATGTGTTTGCACTGCAGATGGTGTTGCTGCCCTGGAGGCCCTGAGGGCGGAACTTGCTCAGGTCAAGGAACAAGCTCGGGCTAACAATGCGGTTGTCCTAAAGGCGGCCGAAGATTTGAGAGCCGAACAGGCTGCTCGTCGCCGAAGCGAGGAAAAGATTGCCGAAATGGCTGAGGAGTTGAAAAATGCCACCGACCGGTATGTACTCCTTGAAAAGGAGAATAAGGCTTGTTCGGCCGAGTTGGACAAGGCACTTAATGTCGCCAAGGAGATGCGGACCGAGATCCGGGGTATGCGGGAGGAGCTCCAACAGGGTTTACATGGAGTCGGTTACAAGGAAGGAAATATAATATCCGGATCGCCAAGCTTGCCTTCCACGCAAAGGAGAGTCCCATCCGGACACGGGCCGAAGTCTTGAGTCTTGTGTCTTCACGCTTCAATAGTCCGGACGATGTATATAGTCCGGCTGTCCGGATACCCCTTAATCCAGGACTCCCTCAGTCTCCTCTATTTATAGAAAAACTAGTCGTCAACCCATGCGCTGCACGGGCTAGCATTAAAAAGAACATTGAAAAGACACATAATGGTTACATTTTAAGTATGTTTTATTTTACAAATTGTTTTCCCATAAGAATGTATGATAGACGTGTTGACATAACAATTAATCCCACTGTTCCATCATGTAGTATGTATAGATTTTTTTAGTGTCGAACTTTGCAAAATTTGACAAATTTTACAGAGAAAACTATTTATATCTTCAATACCAAATATAGAAAATATGAAACTACTTCTTATAATGAATATTATGATACATGTTTGGCATTCTAGATGTAAATGTTTTTCTTAGAGAAGTTAGTCAAAGTTTGTGACGTTTGAGTTTTCAAAAAATCTATACGCACTACATTATGAAATAGAGGAAATACGTATCAAGTTCTCAACTACTTTCCATAGGACAAAATAACTATATTCTTCCGCTAAGTTCCTTATTACCGACATTATATAGCATAATTTGGTAGTCCATGAAGATGTAAAAGAAAATGAGTTGATAAAATGGGATGTTTGGATAACCTTAGTGACTTTGAAGTATATTTTACTATGTACTAACAGAAAATGATGAAAATTTGGATCCTAAAATCCAATATTAAAGTGAAACATTCGACTAAACAAATGATTTGCAAAAGTGTTAGAACTTATAAGACTTGTCTCTTGGAGATATGTCTTCGAAATTAAAGTTAAAAAAATGTACCAGTACCGCATCAATTACCCACTTTGAATCATGAAATTCTACTTGGAAACTTTATATATACGAATTTGATTTAAGACCATCACATCCTCGAGACTTTTGATTTCTTCTACGACGAATACATACACATATAGCCATAAGTGAAATCCATGGTACACAAATATTTATGCGAGATCTAATGTGCATAGTTCTACTTACAAAACAAAAACAATACTTGTATAGTTGTCTTGTCTTGTTTAGTGATCGCTGTGAACATTAAAACAAAAGGTAGTTTGATTTTATTTGGTATGCACTCTTTTTATCAAATGTCAGAATTCTCATTTTGAACCAAGTATAATTCCATTCCACAAACAGCAAGAAGAGATAACTGCTGAAGAAGCGAAACATGTTGTATGAAGTTTCATTAGATGGCATGAAATACATGACATGTTTGATCACATCCAAAATAGTATGTCTGAGAAGCTAATCAACCTCTTTTTCATGTAAGCCCAAAAAATCCAGAGTAGTAGGAACATAATATAATGAATATGCAAATATCACATCTAGGGTCACACGTTTATACGGAAATTTTGTAGTAACATCTGATATAATAAATGAAATATGTTGTACTTGTCAATTTCTTAACATCAAGTGCCCCAGGCAAATGGATTTTCTTCCTTGCAACCAAAAACGTTGTTTACGATCTATAAAATCAAATCAAAAACCCAGATTAACTCAATTTGGAAGAGTCTAGATTTTTGTCCTCTTAGTGATGTCTGACTACTAAAATAGTAGTGCATGAACTATCTGGCATATGTCTATCTTAACACTATGGTTTAAAAGATTTTTTTCGAAATGATATAATAGTAGAAAGTCAGAGGCATACTCCATGAAGATTTAATTGTACATAAGTAACAAAAGCAAGCTATAATAGATAGGAGAAAGGAAGCATGGTCCTTTGTAGACCAAACTTATAGTGCTGATCCCAACACTACTGGAATCAGAAGATTTGCCGTCTGCCACCTCTTTGTTGTCTGCTAGCGGACGACAAAGAATGTCTTTGCCATCAGTCACGAGAAAGCAGACGACAAAGTGGCAGCTGACGGCAAAGAGGGTGTTTGGCCCACTGGATATTAAGCACTAACGGGGCCCCTCTTTGCCGTCCGCCAGCAGACGGCAAAGAGTCCTTTGCCATCAGCTTGTAGATGGCAAAGACGACACAGACGGCAACAATTCAAAATAAGATAACGTCCATCGCCCCCGCCATTGCCCTCTCTCTTTCTCCTCCTCTCCTCTCCGCCCGATGAGAACCGCCGCCACCCCGTCACCCCACACCGCCCCGCCGCCCCCATCGGCCCACCACCTCCCAGTGGCCGCC
>LR880966.1:998469-1010432 GCA_904067115.1 Aegilops sharonensis
CCCCCTCCTGCCTCCCCACCCCCCCGCCTGAGCCTCCCTGCCGCAGCCGCTGGTTGACTGCCCCCGAGGAGCGTCGCCCGTCGCCGCCCGCTCCCCGCCCCGTCGCCATCGCGCATGTCGCCGACCCCTCCCCGATCCGTCGCCGCCCCCACGGTGAGCCCCTGCCAACCCTGTTTTTTTTCCTGTTTTTTCTTCTGTTTTTTAGTTTAGTTAGTCTTTAGTCTATTTTTAGTTAAGGTTTAGGTTTAATTTGTTTAGGCTATTTAGTTTAGTTAGTTTAGGTTATTTAGTTTATGTTTAGTTTGTTTTGGTTAATTAGTTTAATTAGTTTAGGTTATTTAGTTTACTTAGTTTAGGTTTAATTAGCTTATGTTATTTAGTTTAGGTTTAATTTGTTTAGGTTAATTAGGTTAATTAGTTTAGATTATTTAGTTTAATTATTTTAGGTTTAATTAGTTTAGGTTGTTTACTTTAGTTAGTTTAGGTTTAATTGGTTTTGGTTTTCTAGTTAAGTTAGTTTAGGTTTAATTAGTCTAGGTTATTTAGTTTAATTAGTTTAGGTTTTTTAGTTTAGTGTCGAGGGTCGAGTGGTCGGTGTGTCGTGTCGAGGGTCGAGTGGTCGGGGTGTCGGGGGTGTCGTGTCGAGGGTCGAGGGGTCGGGGTGTCAGGGTGTCGTGTCGAGGGTCGAGGGGTCGGGGTGTCGGGATGTCGTGTCAAGGGTCGAGGGTTCGGGGTGTCGTGTCGAGGGTTCGGGTGCCGTGTCGAGGGTTCGGGGTGTCGTGTCGAGGGTCGAGGGGTCGGGGTGTCGGGATGTCGTGTCAAGGGTCGAGGGTTCGGGGTGTCGTGTCGAGGGTTCGGGTGCCGTGTCGAGGGTTCGGGGTGTCGGGAGTGTCGTGTCGAGGGTCGAGGGGTTGGGGTGTCAGGGTGTTGTGTTGAGGGTCGAGGGGTCGGGGTGTCGTGTCGAGGGTCGAGGGTATGAGCATATAGAGAAGTTCCAAATGGCATCCGGTGGGTTCCGATGCGCTTGAGCACCTCAGAATCGGCCGCGGCGTTGAACAGGGCAGCCAAGCAATCCATGACAATGACGAATAGCAAAGATGATAGGGGATCGCCTTGTCGCAGGCCTCTCATGTGTCTGATGGGCTGCGAGAGCTCACCATTAACCAGCACCCTTGACGAGGAGGCGAGTAACCTTGTAATCCAAATTTCTCATTTTCTGGCCGAATCCTTTTGCCTCCAAGACCTGAAGAATAAATTACCAAGAAACGGTATCGAACGCCTTCTCAGTATCAAGCTTGAGCATCAGAGCTGGTGTCTTGGATTGTCTAAGAGCTTTGGCAATGCCGCTAACATAAACATAATTGTGGTGAATGGTTCTTCCACGAATGAAGGCGTTTTGACAGGGTCGCACTAGTTCCTGCATTTTCTGTCGTTGCCGCAGCCCTCTCTATGTCCGGACAAAGGTAGAAGACGAAGGTAGAAGAAGCACAAAATTTTTCCGGCCGCATGTACGGCCCTTTTCTCACTTGTATTCACCTTGCCCAAAGCAACCAGCTTAAAGTAGTCTCACACACACATGCATAATAGGTCCACCATGCTGCCCACTAATGTTCGTGTCAACCCTTGCTCTCCCTCTCACCGGAGCTCTTGCCCTAGCTCCTTCCCTCACGCAGCACTCTTCTCTCTTTCTCACTTGCTGCGCCCAAACGACATGAGGGAGAAGAAGTAAGGAAAGAACAGGAGAACACAATGGACACGGTGGTTCCGGCACACGAAGGCCCCGCCGCTCGAACGGTGTTTTTCTTGAGCACCAACTCAACCCCACAACGATTACAATGATCAGCACAGGGCTTTTATACCTGGGCCTGCGCGGGGCACAATCCGCACGCTCCCTACCCAGCCGGCGCCCCAATCGGCCCGCTCCGCCCGTGGCCACCACGCGCACTAACGCGCACGGCTTGCGGTGAGTCCGCATGATCACGCCCACCCCTCCCGCGATCCACTAACCACCTGGACCTAGTCCTGCTCCCGCTCGATGGATGCAGACACACACGCATACCCCCGAGCTACTACACGCACGCACACACACGCAATACACATGACATACACGGGCCGGACCATGCCAGTACAATGGTCGGACTCATCCCAGACTACGCCTAGCCTGTACACTAGTCGGACCATAGTCATACTAATGTCAGACTATGCCCAAACACGAGCTCGATGCGACATGTCTTATTGCACCAACAACTAACAACATGATCCACATGACCCGGCGTTCAGCTAACGAGCCCACGAACTAACTACTGACTAGCTACATGCATGCCACACTCGGGTGTTTGACGCGAACGCTTCGGCCGCGCGCACATCTAGCATCAACACGCACACTGCGGCCGCCCGCAACAGAATGCTAATCCAACTAGCTAGCTAGCTCACGCGACACTACCACCACGCCATACACGCACACACGCATGCTACACCAACCCGAACACAGACGCGCACACACCGGCATCCGATCTAAACCTAAACACATACACGCCAGGCCGCTATGCCAGGCACGTCCCACACGCGCAACCCGAAGCGCCTGACCGCACCAGACGCCATGCTTATTCCAACATTTTCCATCCGAGACGCAGTGCCAAAACATTAGTGAATAGCTTGACGAGGAGGAGGTGATTTAGCTTGTTCATTCTTTGGGATTAGTACACTAGTAGAAAACAGGCCCTTCTATTCAGACTAGATAAGCCCATTAGTCCCGGTTCTGTCACGAACCGGGACCCATGGGGGCATTGGCCCCGGTTCGTGAGACCAGGGGGTCTGCCGGGCCTCGTGGGGGCATTGGTCCCGGTTTGTGGGACGAACCGGGACCAATGGGCCTCGCTTTTGACCCACCATCATTGGTCCCGGTTGGTGGCTTGAACCGGGACTAAAGGGTGTCCTTTAGTCCCGGCTCAAGCCATGAACCGGGACCAATGGTGATCATATATATACCTCCTCGCCGGCGAGCAGAGCACTCCACTGCTCTGTTTTTTCTGACCGGCGAGGGGAGGGCTTTGTGGTGCTCTAGCTCACCTCCTATGCACATTAGGTGTTCGATGGAATGTCCAAGCCACACTACTTAAGCTTTCTCCTCTCCAAGCTCGACATCCAAACTCTATTTTCCTCAATATTTGTCTAGGTTTAGCGGTCCGTCACGGCCCATCCACGTCTTCACCGCCGTCTATCGCCCGCGCCGATCTCGTCGCCGGCACCACCGTGGTGAGCCTCTTGTTCTTATCTTCTTTCTGAAAGGAAAAAAAAATCTTACTTGTATGTTTAGATAGATACTTGTATAATTTCTTACTTTTATTAGTGCTTCTTATTATATAGTGCGATGGTTTTTGTATCCGCCCCCGCTGGCCCTCGTCCTGTCTATGATTCGGATGTGGTATATATTATCTTTTATAACTATTTGGTTCATTTATTGTTTATGACACTTATGCCGACCAATATGACATAGATTTTATTTACCTAGGAGGTATGTGAACCGGAAATTCCAACCGACCCTATTGTCGAGAGGTTAAACTTAGTTGAAGAAGAAAACAATTTCTTAAAGGAAAAAATAAAAAAATTGAGGAGGAGAAGATGATATTGCAGTTGCATGTTGCGGATGTCGTCGATGATCACAAGATCAAGATGGATGCAATGTGCTTGAAGATTAGAAAGATTAGAAAATATGCCATTCATACCAAGGCTTGGTATCATTATGTTGTTGGATCTATTGTTACCTTGGTTGCAATTATGATCGCATTTGTTTTCGCATTGAAATGTTTTATATAGTTCCGATGTATGGTCTAATTAATTAGATGCTCTGGAGAGCTATATGTTGTTCAATGAGAGAACTACGTATGTACTTTGGTTTTAATGTGATAATGAACTTCTATTAATTTGGTCACTTAATTATCTATTCATGATGTTTTGTAATGGTTTTTGACACACTTAATGATGTTCTGTAATGGAACCATCTTTGACTGTAATGACTTACAAAGGGTACGAGATAAATGGGAATACATTTTACACGATCGCCCAAGATCAAAAGGGAACCAACGAAAACAGTGTTGTCCGCTTTGATGCAGTAACCAAGAGAGTAAATGACACATATTATGGTCACATAGTGGACATATGGGAACTTGGCTATGGATATGATATTAAGGTCCCTTTGTTTAAGTGCAAATGGGTCAATCTGTCAGGAGGCGGGGTACAGGTAGACCCACAGTACGGAATGCGAACAGTGGATCTGAACAATCTGGGGTACACGGACGAACCATTCGTCCTAGCAAATGATGTGGCGCAGGTTTTCTATGTGAAGGACATGTCTACCAAACCGAGAAAAAAAGATAAGGAAGCGGATACATTATACGATGAGCCAAAGCGCCACATAATTCTTTTAGGAAAAAGAGACATCGTGGGATTGGAGGGCAAGACAGACATGTCTGAAGATTATGAAAAGTTTCATGAAATTCCTCCCTTCAAAGTCAAGGCTGACCCAAGCACCCTATTAAACGATGAAGATTATCCATGGTTACGGCTCAATAAGCAAAGGACACAAGCGAAGAAAAAGTGAAGACTTTCTATCAACAACTATTATGATGATGCCTTTGATGTAGAATATCACTGCAGTTAAATGTGAACAAATGAAATCCCTTTGTAACAGATGAGTTTTTGTCCGAAACCCTGATACTTCCAAAGAGATTGTCTGTTTTGTACACGAAGTGCATCCAGTTTTTGTCGTAACCCTCTCAACTTTTTAGCACATGCTATGTGGGTAAAATGATGATACCATGCCAACTTTCAACCTTTTCAGAGTTCATTTGTAGTGCTTTTCAATTTAAGGGTCATTTAGCTCAAAAAAATCAGTACAAGCATCAAAAATACAAAATGAAGTCAGAGAGGCTTGAAAATTACTGATGTGGCTTTGAATGGTGCATTTTGAACACACAAAAAATCTGGAGTTCAAATAAGTTAAAAAAAAAGGATCCCTTTGTAACACATGAGTTTCAGTCCGAAACTCCGATACTTCGAAGGAGATTGTCCATTTTACACACGAAGTGCATCCAGTTTTTGCGATAACCGTCTCAACTTTTTAGCACATGCTATGTGGGTGAAATGATGATACCATGCCAACTTTCAAACTTTTCAGAGTTCATTTGTAGTGCTTTTCAATTTCAGGGTCATTTAGCTCAAATAATGAACTATTAGCAAAAAGAATGAACTAATAGCAAAAAGAATGAACTAAAAAGCTTTTATAAAACTCCAATAGCAACAGGAATCAACTCAAAAAAAACTTTTATAAACCTCTAGTATTATTGAAACTAAAATTATATAAAATTTGCGCAACCAAAATTATCAAAGTATTTTCTGTTCAAAACATTAAAAGAAAAAAGAATTTTCAAAAAGAATTTTTTTGTTAGAAACTTTAATAGCAAAAAAAATTATCATAAAGAATTTTTGTGTTAGAAACTAAAATAACAAAATTTGATTTTGAATATAATGTTAAAACACAGTAATATTAAATAGCAGGAAAAAGAATCACTCAAAAAATTATTTTTATAGTAAAGTTATTCAAAAAACTAGTGATTCACACAAATTTTAAAAAATTCAAATTTAAATATTCAAATTGGAAAACAAATGGCACTAACAGAAAGTTTATAATTTTTATTACCTAAAAGCAAAAAGAACTAAAAAATAAAGCAAAAAATAAAAGAAAACAAGTAATGCAAAAAATAGATAAAAATGGAAAAAAAATACCACCTACTGGGCCACCATGGCCTGAATACGACTAGAAACCCTACCATGGGCCTGGATTCAGGCCCGCAGTAGGCCCATCAGGAATAGCAGTGACAATTAGGTCAATAAGCTTGCAATGGAGAGGAGCTCGAGAGGCGTGCGGCAGTGGGGCTTATAAACCACTGCGCGCCCCTCTCAACTAGCGAGGTGGGACTACAGGTTTGGCCACGGGCAGCACGAGGCCTTTGGTCCTTGTTGGTGGCACCAACCGGTACCAAAGGGGGGCATTGGTACTGGTTCGTGGCACCAACTGGTGCCAATGCCCCCCTTTGGTACCGATTGGTGCCACCAACCGGTACCAAAGGCCTCTGTTTCCCGCCCTTTAGCCTGCTGAAAAGAGACCTTTGGTACCGGTTGGTGGCACCAACTGGTACTAAAGGGGGGCATTGGTACAGGTTGGTGCCACGAACCGGTACCAATGCCCTGTGTATGTAAGAAACCACTTAGCAGTTTCGACCAAATCCATCTTCTTCTCCTCGACGCCCCCTGCTCCTTCTTGTCACCGTCGCCGCCCGACGCCCCTGCGCCACCTTGCCGTCGCCGCCGCCACCGACGCCGTCAGGCTGCTCAACCTTACTGCTACCGCCGCCGGTGACGCCCTCTGCCCCGACGACGGACCTGCCCCTGCCCGTCCCGACGCGACGCCCCCTGTGTGAGCACCAGCCTGCTCCCGCGCCCCTCCCTTGTCCCGCGCCCCTGCCCTGCCCCACCGGCGCCGGTGATGTCTACTACACAACCTTCTTTTTGTAGACGTTGTTGGGCCTCCAAGTGTAGAGGTTTGTAGGACAGTAGCAAATTTCCCTCAAGTGGATGACCTAAGGTTTATCAATCCGTGGGAGGCATAGGATGAAGATGGTTTCTCTCAAACAACCCTGCAACCAAATAACAAAGAGTCTCTTGTGTCCCCAACACACCCAATACAATGGTAAATTGTATAGGTGCACTAGTTCGGCGAAGAGATGGTGATACAAGTGCAATATGGATGGTAGATATAGGTTTTTTTAGTCTGAAAATATAAAAACAGCAAGGTAACTAACGATAAAAGTGAGCACACACGGTATTGCAATGATAGGAAACAAGGGCTAGGGTTCATACTTTCACTAGTGCAAGTTCTCTCAACAATAATAACATACTTGGATCATATAACTATCCCTCAACATGCAACAAAGAGTCACTCCAAAGCCACTAATAGCGGAGAACAAACAAAGAGATTATGGTATGGTACGAAACCACCTCAAAGTTATCCTTTCTATCCTATCTATTCAAGAGTCCATAGTAAAATAACTTGAAGCTATTCTTTCCGTTCAGTCTATCATAGAGTTCATACTAGAATAACACGTTAAGACACAAATCAATCAAAACCCTAATGTCACCTAGATACTCCAATGTCACCTCAAGTATCTGTGGGCATGATTATACGATATGCATCACACAATCTCAGATTCATCTATTCAACCAACACAAAGTACTTCAAAGAGTGCCCCAAAGTTTCTACCGGAGAGTCAAGACGAAAACGTGTGTCAACCCTTATGCATAGGTTCATGGGAAGAACCCGCAAGTTGATCACCAAAACATACATCAAGTGGATCACGTGATATCCCATTGTCACCACAGATAAGCACGGCAAGACAGACATCAAGTGTTCTCAAATCCTTAAAGACTCAATCCGACAAGATAACTTCAAAGGGAAAACTCAATCCATTACAAGAGAGTAGAGGGGGTGAAACATCATAAGATCCAACTATAATAGCAAAGCTCGCGATACATCAAGATCGTGCCATAGAGAGAACACGAGAGAGAGAGAGAGAGAGATCAAACACATAGCTACTGGTACATACCCTCAGCCCCGAGGGTGAACTACTCCCTCCTCGTCATGGAGAGCGCAGGGATGATGAAGATGGCCACCGGTGAGGGATTCCCCCTCTGGCAAGGTGCCGGAACGGGCTCCCGAGAGGTTTTTGGTAGCTACAGAGGCTTGCGGCGGCGGAACTCCTGATCTATCTTCGTATTTGATGTTTTTATGGTACGTGGACTTATATAGGCGAAAGAAGTTGGTCCGGGGAGCCTCGAGGGGCCCAGGAGACAGGGGGGCGCCTAGGGGGTGGGCGTGCCCTCCTATCTCCTGGCTTCCTCGAACCTTCCCTGGCTTGAACTCCAAGTCTCCCGGATCATATCCTTTCCAAAGTTCACGCTCCCGAAGGTTTCATTCCGTTTGGACTCCATTTTATATTCCTTTTCTTTGAAATACTGAAACAGGCAATAAAACAACAATATGGGTTGGGCCTCCGGTTAATAGGTTAGTCCCAAAACTAATATAAAAGTGTATAATAAAGCCTGTAATCATTCAAAACAGATAATAAAATAGCATGAATGCTTCATAAATTATAGATACGTTGGAGACGTATCAGCATCCCCAAGCATAATTTCTACTCGTCCTCGAGTAGGTAAATGATAAAGAAAGAATTTATGATGTGTGAATGCTAGAAGGTGCACAAGTTTGATCAATGATAATTTCAATCACCTTTTCTAGCATGATTATATGTCATAACAGTAGTTCATCTCATAAAACTTCTCAAGATCAAGTAACAAGATGTTCACATGTTAAAGCATAGACCAAAAACTAGCAAACTTCATTCTCAGTCATCAAACAATTGAAAATCATCTATTTTTCAGGAAGGGTCTATGTCAGAGCTTTGATTTAGCAAACTCCACATACTCAACTATCATATAGTCTTCTACAATTGCTAGCACTCACGCAATACTTGTGGTTATGGAGTTTTAATCGGACACTGAGAAAGATATGGGCTTATAGTGTCAACAATAATAGTTCATGCTAACTTACATCCAATTGGATATATATATATATATATATATCAGGATCTTTCCAACACGAGGTGCTTGCCAAAGGATAAAATGAAAAAGGGAAAGGTGAAGATCACCTTGACTCTTGCATAAAATAAAAGACATAAAGTAAAAGATAGGCCCTTCGCAGAGGGAAGCAGGTGCAGAGGTGCCAGAGCTCAACTTTGAAATAGAGATTAATAATTTTGAGAGGTATGATCTCATTGTCAACATAACAACCAAGAGTTCCCAATATCTTCCATACTACATACATTATAAGCGGTCCCCAAACAGAATGGTAAAAGTTTTTACTCCCCGTCCACCAACAATCATCAATCCATGGCTTGCCCGAAACAATGGGTGCCTCCAACTAACATCAAACCTGGGGGAGTTTTGTTTGCAATTATTTTTGATTTTATTTTGATCTTTTGATCATGGGACTGGGCATCCCGGTTACCGGCCATTTTTCTCGTGAATGATGAGCGGAGTCCACTCATCTTGAGAATAACCCACCTAGCATGGAAGATACTGACAGCCCCTAGTCGCTACATGAGCGATTCGGGCATACAAAGCAGATTATTATTTGAAGTTTAGAGTTTGGCACATGCAAATTTACTTGGAACGGCAGGTAAATACCGCATATAGGTAGGTATGGTGGACACTCATGGCAAAAACTGGGTTTAAGGATATTTGGAAGCACAAGTAGTATCTCTACTTGGTGCAAGGAATTTTGGCTAGCATGAGGGGGAAAGGCAAGCCCAACACGTTTGAATGATCCATGACAATATACTTTAACTGAGACGTGGGAAAACATAACCCATTACGTTGTCTTCCTTGTCCAACATCAACTCTTTAGCATGTCATACTAAATGAGTGCTCACAATTATAAAAGATGTCTAAGGTAGTATATTTATATGTGAAATCTCTCTTCCTTTAATATTCTTTCATGAATTGTTCAAATGACCAATACAATGCTTGCTAACCTTCAATAAATTTACAACCTGTACTTCTTAGATGTGAGGCCATTACTCTCCATGGGATAAGCAATTGAGACATATATAATTTTGGATTTATGACATTCAACTCATTCAACCATTTACTCATAGGATATAAGTGAAGCACACGAGTAAATGACAAACTACTCCAAAAAGATATAAGTGAAGATCAATGAGTAGTGAAATAATTATGTAACTATGTGAAGACTCTCTCTCATTTAAGAATTTCAGATCTTAGTATTGTATTCAAACAGCAAGCAAAACAAAATAAAATTACATTGCAAGGATAGCACAACTCATGTGAAGAAGCAAAAACTTAGGTTCAACCGATACTAACCGATAGTTGTTGAAGAAGAAAGGTGGGATGCCTAATGGGGCATACCCAAGCTTAGATGCTTGAGACTTCTTGAAATATTATCTTGGGGTGCCTTGGGCATCCCCAAGTTTGATATTTTGTGTCTCCTTAATTCCTCTCATATCATGGTTTCTCTTTTTATCAAAAGCTTCATCCACACCAAACTCAACAAGAACTCGTGAGATAGGTTAGTATAAACCAATGCAAAACCTTATCATTTCCTACTGTAACAAATCACTAAAATTATTATTCAACATTGCATACTAAATGCCTCTGCATATTTAATACTCCTATCCCCAAATATAATCATTAAAAAAGCAAACATATGCAAACAATGCAACCATAACAGTAATCTGCCAAAACAGTACAGTCTATAAAGAATGCAAGAGTATCAATACTTCTCTAACTCCAAAAATTATGAGAAAATTACTACGCTGTAGAAGATTTATCTGATCTCAATATGCAAATGGTTTCAACATTATACCATTCTCTGACCTTTCTAGGTAATTTTTGCAACAGCGGTAAACTTTCTGTTTTTAAACAGCAACATGTATACTAGCAAAATAAGCATGGCAAAGGCTATCCTTGACATTTTTATTGAAACTAAAGTTGCAAAACATTATTCTAAATAACAGCAAGCAAAACTAACAAAATAAAATGACGCTCCAAGCAAAACACATATCATGTGGTGAATAAAAATATAGCTCCAAATAAAGTTACCGATGAACGTAGACGAAGGAGGGGATGCCTTCCGGGGCATCCCCAAGCTTAGGCTCTTGGTTGTCCTTGAATATAGCCTTGGGGTGCCTTGGGCATCCCCAAGCTTAGGCTCTTTCCACTCCTTATTCCATAGTCCATCGAATCTTTACCCAAAACTTGAAAACTCCACAACACAAAACTCAACAGAAAATTCGTAAGCTCCGTTAGTATAAGAAAATAAAACAACCACTTAGGTACTGTAATGAACTTATTATAAATTAATATTGGTGTAATATCTACTGTATTCAAACTTATCTATGGTTCATACCCTCCGATACTGCTCATAGATTCATCAAAACAAGTGAACAACACATAGAAAACAGAATCTGTCAAAAACAGAATAGTCTGTAGTAATCTGTATCAAACGTATACTTCCGGAAGTCCAAAAATCCTACCAAATTAGGAAGTCCTAAGAAAGTTGTGTACCAATCCATAGCAAAAAGAATCAGATCAAGAGCACGTTTCTGTAAATTAACAAAACTAAATTACTGGGTGCAAAAGTTTCTGATTTTCATCAGGATCAACAAAACTATCACCGTAAGCTATCCTAAAGGTCTTACTTGGCACTTTATTGAAACAAAAGCTATAAAAAATGATTACTACAGTAGCATAATCATGTAGACACAAAAAAACAGTAAGGTTAAATATTGGGTTGTCCCCAACAAGTGCTTTTCTTTAATGCCTTTCTAGCTAGGCATGATGATGGCAATGGTGCTCACGTAAAAGATAAGGATTGAAACATAATGGGAGCATCATGAAGCATATGACTAGCACATTTAAGTCTAACCCTCTTCCTATGCATTGGGATTTTGTGATAAAATAACTTATGGGAACAATAATCATCTAGCGTAGGAAGGTAAAACAAGCATAGCTTCGAAAATTTCAACACATAG
Organism: Aegilops sharonensis; assembly: GCA_904067115.1. NCBI lineage: Eukaryota > Viridiplantae > Streptophyta > Magnoliopsida > Poales > Poaceae > Aegilops > Aegilops sharonensis. The sequence goes on from LR880966.1 coordinate 1,010,136, forward strand.
AGAGGAAACTTAATATTATTGCAATTCCAACAAGCATATGTTCCTCCCTCATAATAATTTTCAGTAGCATCATGAATGAATTCAACAATATAACCAGCACCTAAAGCATTCTTTTCATGATCTACAAGCATAGAATTTTTACTACTTCACATAAGAAAAATTCTTCTCATGAATAGTATTGGGAGAAAAACTCAACAAAATAATTACCATGTGAGGCATAATCCAATTGAAAACTAAAATCATGATGACAAGTTTCATGGTTATCATTACTCTTAATAGCATACAAGTCATCACAAT
>LR880966.1:1034453-1048703 GCA_904067115.1 Aegilops sharonensis
AACTGATCCAACGGCATAATGATACCAAGCCTCGGTATGAATGGCATATTTTCTAATCTTTCTCATCTTCAAGCGCATTGCATCCATCTTGATCTTGTGATCATCGACGACATCCGCAACATGCAACTCCAATATCATCTTCTCCTCCTCAAGTTTTTTTATTTTTTCCTTCAAGAAATTGTTTTCTTCTTCAACTAAATTTAACCTCTCGACAATAGGGTCAGTTGGAATTTCCGATTCAACAACCTCCTAGATAAATAAAATCTATGTCACGTTGGTCGGCATAATTTTCATAAACAATAAATGAACCAATAGTTATGAAAAGAAAATATATACCACATCCGAATCATAGACAGGACGAGCGCTGACGGGGGCGGATACCAAAACCATCGCACTATATAAGATGCAATAATAAAAGTAAGAAAATAATACAAGTATCTATCTAAACAAACAAGTAATAATATTTTTCCTTTCAGAAATAAGATAAGAACAAGAGGCTCACCACGGTGGTGCCGGCGATGAGATCGGCGCGGGTGATCGACGGCGATGAAGACGGGGACGAGGCGTGACGGACCGCTAAACCTAGATAAATATTGAGGAAAATGGAGCTTGGCGGTCGAGCTTGGAGAGGAGAAACCTTAAGTAGTGTGGCTCGGGCATTCCATCGAACACCTTGTGTGCATAGGAGGTGAGCTAGAGCACCACCAAGCCCTCTCCCCCTCAGCCAGAAAAAATAGAGCAGTGTGCTCTGCTCTTGCGCGAGGGGCTATATATAGGCAGCACCATTAGCCCTGGTTGGTGGCATGAGCCGGAACTAAAGGGAAGCCTTTGGTCCCGGTTCATGCCACCAACCGGGACCAATAGTGGTGGGGACCATTGGTCCCGGTTCGTCCCACCAACCGGGACCAAAAGGTCCGGACGAACCGGGACCAATGGCCCACGTGGCCCGGCCGGCCCCCTGGGCTCACGAACCGGGGCAAATAGCTCCATTGGTCCCGGTTCTGGATTGAACCGGGACTAATGGGCTAAACTGGCCTGGACAAAAGCCCTGTTTTCTACTAGTGCTTCAAAGGGAAAACTCAATCCATTACAAGAGAGTAGATGGGGAGAAACATCATAAGATCCAACTATAATAGCAAAGATCGCGATAGATCAAGAGAGAACACGAGAGAGAGAGAGAGAGAGAGAGAGATCAAACACATAGCTACCGGTACATACCCTCAGCCCCAGGGTGAACTACTCCCTCCTCGTCACGGTGGAGCTCACTTGCTTCTGCTTACAACCGATTGACTCAGGTCTTTTTATAGGTGATTCAGCCGACTATGGCCGCTAAGATATTTATACTACTGCCCACCTCATCACATACATGTATCAGCCTAGACAATTGCACGTCAGGAACTACGACGGCGCTCGTGGGCGTCAGTGCTGCTGGGGTCATAGTTCCTGACGTCACACTGCCAGGGAACTCCCTTCCCGGGGTCGTCGTGTTGGACGTCATACTACCTAGGAACTCCCTTCCCGGGGATGATTTGTCAGACATTGCATTACCTGGGAACTCACTTCCTGGGGTTGTTGTGCCAGATGTCACACTTGTCAGGGTCGAACATCTCGGGATCGCACATCCCGAGGAATCGCCTTCCGGGGTCGTTGTGCCAGACATCGCACCGCCTGGGAACTCCCTTCCTAGGGTCGTTGTGCCAGATGTGCACCGCTTGGCCCAGTTTGCCGGACATTGCACTAACAGGAGTGGCTTCCGTCGGGGTAGCTGAGTCCTTGTCGCTCGTCCCATCTAAATTGCTTGTCGGGTCTCCCGCGACAGTCGTGAGTCGTGCCTCCCGCTCGGACTCGATGGACCCTGAGCGCGTCGGGGTCGTGTCATCGCCGACTAGAGGGTGGCATGCCTTCTGCATGGCCTCAAAGGTCGCTGGAATCACGGTCGAGGCCTTGCCGCCCCATGACCTTCTGTTCACCGCCTCCTAACTGTAGAGGCCTACCGAAGAGTGTCGTGCGCCAACACGGGCTTGCAGAACCCCAAGAACCTGGTTGTCGGGGTGTGGCCGACCTACGACGGTCGTGCATCTTGCATGGGCTCACTGGTCGCCAGCATCATGGTCGGGACGTGGCCCACAAAATTCGTTGTTTCTGTGCCTCGTAACACGGGCTTGTCGGGTCCCGAGGATGTCGGGGTCGCCTTTGTCGTGCCAAGTTGCACGGGCTTGTCGGGTCGTGAGGATGTCGAGGCCGCGATTGTCGTGCCAACTTGCACGGGCTTGACCAACATCGAAGGGGACGTGGTTGGCGGTGTATGTCTCCCCCACACCTGGGTCTTCATCTCCTCCCAATCATAGTCTCCCGAGAAGGTTGTTGTCGGGTAGAGTGCTACCGATGTCGGGTGCGGATTACTTGAAGAGCTCTGTGCCTCCCACATGGACTTGATGGTTGCCGGCACCATGGTCGCCGGAGGTGTTGCGACCTCCTGCACGGCTTCAATGCTTGTCAGGACCATGGGCTCCGGAGGCGTTGGGCCCTCCTGCATGGTCTCGACTCAAGCCATCATTATTGCTGGCCCACCGTCCTCTTCAGCCTACACGAGATTTGCCGCGACTGTGGCATCCTCGTCAGCCATCCTCTTGCAGCACTCACGGGCCCAATAGCCCTTGATGCTGCAATTTCGGGACTTGTCTCGGTTGTCGTCTCCGGAACCTCATCCGCCTCCGCACTGGGTGCGTCCGCCGCCTCTGTCGGTGCGACCGCCGCTACTCGAGGCACCTCCACCACGTCCTTGATGCTTCCTCGCATCCCACTTCTTCTTGAATAGGAGTTGTTCTCTACCGAAGCTCTCACGGCCGTCCTCAAGGTGGTCCTCAACCACCCGCAACCGGCCCGTGAGCTCCTCGATGGAGAGCTCACTCAGGTCAAGCAAGGTCTCGATGGAAATTGCTACCTGAGAGAAGCAAGGTGGCACTACGCGGAGAAATTTCCGCACGACTCTTGCGTCGTCCATGGTGTCGCCGAGCGTTCAGAGTTGTGACGCAAGGATGGAGATACGCATGGCGAAGTCGTTGACGAGCTCACCCTCCTTGAAAGTGATGTTCTCGAAGTTCACTTGTAGCTTCTACGCGTTCACCTCGCGCACGCGGTTGCTGCCGAGGCGCTGGGTATGGGTGGCTTTCCATGCCTCCTTGGCGCTTGCCTTCGCCGCGAGCTGGCCGTGCATATCCGGCGGTGTGGCGCGCATAAGCGCCGCCACGTCTTTCATGTCCTCCTTTCTCTCGACCAGGTCGTTCTCCATGGGAACCCAGAGGCTCACCGCATGGAGGTTGCACTCCATGATCAATACACACTCGCTGTAGTTCGAGCGCGTGAGCATTGGAAGGTGATGGGCATGCTACCGCTGAATGCGTTCTCACGCACGATCTCCATAACCATGACCTCACCGTGAGTTCCGCGCCTGGACTGGCTGCACCCTCACCGCTCCTCCGTAGGCGGCGACTAGGGGCCGTCCTGTGATGGCTGCGACTTGGAACCACCCGAGGTAGTGCGCTACTTCTTTCCTTGTGTACCAGCCATATATAGCTACTGCAACTTGGAGCTCTGATGCCAATTGTTAGCCCAGAAGCTCTCGACTAGCTAGTATCCTCAGTAACGAACTAGACTAGCGAAGAAACAAGTAGACTAGCTAAGCACACTCGCTCGAGCAGCACACGACACACGTACTATGAAGCAGTTTACTCAAGATTACCTCTCAAACTACATGATTGGCCGCCGGACATCGCAAGGGGTTGGACTAGAGTTGTGGGTGCCTTCTGCATCCAGGAGAGCACAATAGGGCCATTCCGCTTCACCTTGTTCAGCCACCAGGATGCTTGTCGCCTCTTTCTTTACCATCTTCAATAGTACAAGTATAGAACCCTAGTTTATCATTCCTTATTTGGTGCTTATGTAATTCTTAAATATATGTACATGTGAATCGAATAATGCACTGGTTCATCATACTTGCTGACCCTCGATGAACTGATCAGATTAACCAACCAAAGTTGGCCTCGGTCATTATGTATTGAACCGAGGAAAAAGCCTCTATAATGGTTGGTCGGTAGTAAAAAGTCATAGCAAAACCGGTAGTGACTTGTACTAGAAACCAGTAAGTGTAATTCCCCCTAAACAATAAAATATGTTGACCTGATGGATATGAATAAAGCTATAACCTACTTTCAAGTTTCAATTAGGTACAATTTTCAATAGCAACAATTAAATTAGGGAGAAATTACGGTGTGCAGGTCATTATGGCGCACACGGTTAATGAAGCACAGCGTGTGCGATATACATCATAATCCGATATGGTTCACAGAGAGGAAACATGTGTAACAATGCACACCGTTGCTGTTTGCAAAGCGTGTGTGATGTCACACACTATCACATATGGTGCGGGAAAACTAAATGTGTGCGAATGTCTACCTATTGTACATGGTTTATAATCATGAACTATTTGTGATGTGCCGGGCATCGTAAACGTAGAGCCGGTTTGGTACGTGCGTAGAAAACTGTTGTGCCTGGAATCTGCCTGGTTTTTGGTAAAACCACAAAACTCCGACTGTGATGGAAATGTGAGCACAAACGAGTAGCAAGGATGGAGCATTTGGGATATTCGAGACATCGGAAACGGTTATATAGGGGCAACTGTATGCATCAAGGCTCCCTATCCCTCACGGTTTTTGGGTCGTGTGGGAAGGACCCTCTATCGCCCACACTCACTTGGCGACGGTTCCAAATGTTGTCGCGGAAAGGGGTTAAAAACCATTTGTATAGCACCTCGTTGTACTAGTGCTAGTTCAATCTCGTTACTGGCAACTCTCTTTACTTGTTCTGTATTACATCACCTCGTGACTAACTCCTTGGTCATTTTCTTGCAAGCTTATGATGTGTATTACCGAGAGGGCCCAGAGATACCTCTCCGATATTCGGAGTGACAAATCCTAATCTCAATCTATGCCAACTCAACAAACACCTTCAGAGATACCTGTAGAGCATCTTTATGATCACCCAGTTACGTTCTGACATTTGATATAACATAAGGAATTCCTGCGATATCCGGGAGTTGCATAATCTCATAGTCGAAGGAATATGTATATGACATGAAGAAAGCAATATCAATAAATTGAACAATCATATGCTAAGCTAACGGATGGGTCTTATCCATCACATCATTCTCCTAATGATGTGATCCTGTTATCACATGACAACTCATGTCTATGATTAGGAAACCTTAACCATCTTTGATCAATGAGCTAGTCTAGTAGAGGCTCACTAGGGACATGGTATTTGTTTATGTATTTAAGTTTTCGATCAATACAATTCTAGCCTGAATAATAAACCTTTATCATGATTTAGGAAATATAGTAATAACGATTTTATTATTGCCTCTAAGGCATATTTCCATCATAGGCATCACGTGCAAGATTAGTATACCGACTCCTGCCTGCATCTACTACTATTACTCCACAATCGAGTGCTATCCAGCATGCATCTAGTGTATTAAGTTCATGGAGAAATGGAGTAATGCAATAAGAACGATTACATGATGTAGACAAGATCTATTCATATAGGAATAGACCCTATCTTGTTATCCTTAATAGCAAGGACACATACGTGTCATTTCCCTTTCTGTCACTGGGATTGAGCACCATAAGATCGAACCCATCACAAAGCACACACTATCTCATGGCAAGAAAAATCGATCTAGTCGGCCTAACTAAACAGAAGATTCGAAGAAGAAATACGATGCTATATATAAGCAATCATGCATATAGGAGCTCAAAAATAAAATAACTTACATGCATGGAGAAAATAGATCTGATCATAAACTCAAAGTTCATCGGATCCCAACAAACACACGCAAAAAGAGTTACATCAAATAGATCTCCAAGACACCATTGTATTGAGAATCAAAAGAGAGAGAGAGAGAGGAAGCCATCTAGGTACTAACTACGGGCCCTAGGTTTACAATGAACTACTCACGCATCATCGGAGAGGCACCAATGAGGATAGTGAACCCTTGCGTTTGCGGCGGCTAGAATTGTGTTTCATCGACTCCCGTGGGGTTTTTGGATTTTCGGGGTATTTATAGAGAAAAGAGGTAGTGCGGGAGGCGGCCGAGGTGGGCACAACCCACCAGGCCGCGCCTAGGTCCCCAGGCGCGCCAAGGTGGGTTGTGCTCCCCTCGAAGCCCCCCTCTAGTACTTCCTTGGCCCAACTTGTGTCTTCTGGTCCAGGAAAAATCACCAAACATTTTATTCATTGGGTTGCCACCCAACAAGCGCTACCGTTTTACACCTCTAGCTTGGCATAATGCAAAGGTCTAAGTATTGTCATCTTTATTTTCCATATTCTCAATCGAACACTTAGAATTCTACAAAGATTTAGCATACAAATTCCCAATAACAATACTCCTAGGAACAAGTTTGAAGAATTCATTCTTGTACATAGGGTCTTTTATCACTTCAACAAAATCTGGGTGAATACTAATCATCTTAAGATCTTGTTTGTTACTATTAGATGATGTACCCTAGTTTTTAGCGAGTTGAGTAATCTTGCCAATTTTTACTGCAGTTCTTAAAACACTATTAGAAAAAAGGCCCATTTGTCCCGGTTCATAAGGCCCATTTGTCCAGGTTCCGGAACCGGGACTAAAGGGTCGGTACTAAAGGGCCCCCCTTTAGTCCCGGTTGTGTTACGAACTGGGACTAAAGGCCCTCCACATGGCCATTGTATGGAGCTCGACCTTTAATCCCGATTGGTAACACCAACTGGGACACCAACCGGGACTAAACGAAATTTCTTGATTTTTTTTGAAAAAAATGAATTTTTTCTTGATTTTCAAATTTCTGAATTATTTGTATTTAATCTCTAATCACCCCTCATCACTGCTCAATTTAATCTCTAATCTCTAATCACCCCTCTTCATTCCAAATCATCTAAGTTCCCAGTCGGTCACCCATTCTCTCACTACTCCAGCTTGAGCACGCTTAACTTTCGAGTTCTATTCCCCCTTGTTTCCAAGTCTGCAATTGTTGTTTTCGTGACAATACTAAGCTGTCAATCCTATTAACCCTTAGGAGTTGAAGTTGAGCATGAAGTCACACGTTACACCGTTTGAGTTTGAAACTATTATTCTTAAAACAAATAATTATTTAGTAACACTAATATTTTTGAATAAGTATTTGACCATATTTTGACCATAGTTTGAATAGAGTTGACCAGATTTGACCAAAATTCAAAAAAAAACTGAAATAATTACTTAGTAACTAATATTCTTGAATAATTATCTAGTAACACTAATATTTGACCAAAATTCAAAAAAGGTGAAATTTGAGCATATCTTTTTTTCCTTTTAGAATTTGAGGATTCAAAAAATTTCCAAATAGGCCTATGGCCGTCAAAATCAGATGCGGATTTTCGTCCTGATTTTTTGATATATTATGCTTTTTTTGACATCTTATGCAAAAGATATGGCCGTTTTACTTTTTCATAACACTTTTTTGCAAAACATGTCCAAGTTTATGTTTTTTAATTTTCCTAACTACTATATGTAGTAACATAACTACATCTCGAAGGATTTTAATTTTTGAAGTTTTTATCATCTTCTTTTGTTTTTTACAGAACTGAAAAGGCGATACATAGGGGGGGGGGGGTGGAGGGGTAGAGTTTGAACCATTAGTTCCGGTTTGGGACACGAACCGGGACTAATGGGCATCACACCCTTTAGTCCCAATTCGTGTCTCAAACCGGGACTAAAGGTCCCATTTGAACCGGGACTAATACCTTCCCGACGCCTAAGCCGCTCGAACCGGGACTAATGCTAACATTAGTTCTGGTTCGTGATGCAACCGAGATAATGTGTACATTGAGCTGTGACCAGAGCCCTGTTTTCTACTAGTGCAATAGTTTTAGTGGAAGAAAAAGTCGTCCTTAGATTACTAAAAAATTTATCCAACTTATCGATTCTAGCGGGGCTCTCCACTATTCTTTCGTTGAATGCGGGTTCCTTTTCTTTTAGTATTTTAAGAGCATCTCCCGCTTTTGACCTGATTTAATTATCAAGATTGTGCATCCTTCTATCTAATTTTTCAATGTTTTCTTCAGTGAGCATTTTCTTTTCAATAACATCTAGCCTTTCCATAAGGTGCTCGAGAGTCAAAGTTGTTTCATTAATGATGATAGGTGGTGCTCCCACTAGATTTTGCATGGCATTAAAAGCACCCAAATATGGACATATCAAGAAATTCCCATCGGTAATCGTATCAAGGACGAATCTATACCAAGTGGTGATGCCATCATAAAAACTATGAAGAACGACAATGGTAGATTGCTTATGAGTCGATCTATTATGAGCAGTGCAAATCCTATACCAAGCATCTTTTAGATTCTCCCCTCCCCTTTGTTTGAAATTAAGAAAAAATTTCTCGGGGGTACAAGTAATAGAGGAAGAACTAGCCATAACGACAAAATAAATGAGAACACAAACAAAAACAGATCTGACGAGAAAACGGCGAACGAAAAAGAGGGCGAATAAAACAACAAATTTTTGTGAGGTGAGGAAGATGAAAGCGAGAGGCAAACTGCAAATAATGTAAATTGCAAGGACATGAGATTTTTCATTAGGAACCTGATAGATGTTGATGATGTCTCCCCGGCACTGGCGCCAGCAATTCCTTTTGGTGTGGCTTGAACTAAGTTGGTATTTCCCCAAAGAGGAAGGAATGATGCAGGACAGCTACGGTAGGTATTTCCTTCATCGATGAGAACAAGGTTATTGAACCAGTAGGAGAACCACACAACACTATGTAAACGGTACCTGCACACAAAGAACAAATACTTGCAACCCGACGTAAAAGAGGGGTTGTCAATCCCTCCCAGGTAAAAAGATAGATAAATATGTAGTAGATTGGATAAATAGATCTCGCAAGAACGCGAGATAAAAAAATTGCAGCAAGGTATTTTTGGGTTTTTGGATTGATAGATCTAAATAGAACTCGAAGGCAAATTTGATAAAGAAGAGACCCGGGGGCCGTAGATTTGACTAGTGGCTTCTCTCGAGAAAAATAGCAAACGGCGGGTAAACAAATTACTATTGAGCAATTGATAGAACTTCAAAAAATTATAACGATATCCATGCAATGATCATTATATAGGCATCACGTCAAAGATTAGTAGACTGATTCCCGGTCTGCATCTACTACTATTACTCCACACATGGACTGCTATCCAGCATGCATCTACCTAGTGTAGTAAGTTAATGTTAAATGGAGTAATGCAAATAAGAACGATGACTGATGTAGACAAGATACATTCATGTAGGAATAGACCCCATCTTGTTATCCTTGATAGCAACAATACATACGTGTCATTTCCCCTTCTGTCACTAGGATTGAGCACCGTAAGATCAAACTTATCACAAAGCACATTTTCCCATGGCAACAAAAATTGATCTAGTCAGCCTAACTAAACCAAAGATTCGAAGAACAAATACGAGGCTGTAAGCGATCATGCATATAAGAGATCAAAACTCAATTAAATTTCATGGATAAAATAGATCTGATCATAAACTCAAAGCTCATCAGATCCCAACAAACACACCATAAAAAGAGTAAGCCATCTAGCTACTAACTACAGACAATTAAATAGATATCCAAGACAATTTGTATTGAGAATAAAAAGAGAGAGAGAGGAAGCCATCTAGAAAGTAACTACAGACCCGTAGGTCTACAATGAACTACTCACGCATCATGGGAGAGGCACCAATGAGGATGGTGAACCCCTCCTTGATATTGTCTAGATTGGATCTGTGGTTTCTGGAACTTGCGGCGGCTGGAATTGTGTTTCGTCGACTCCCCTAGGGTTTTTGGATTTTTGGGGTATTTATAGAGCAAAGAGGCGGTGCGGGAGGAGGCCGATGTGGGCACAACGCACCAGGGTGCGCCTGGGCCCCCAGGCACACCCAGGTGGGTTATGTCCCCTCGAAGCCCCCCTTTGGTACTTCCTTGGCCCAACTTGGTCTTCTGGTCCAGAAAAAATCACCAAAAAGTTTCGCTGCATTTGGACTCCGTTTGGTATTGATTTTCTGCGAAGTGAAAAACAAGCAAAAAACAACAACTGACAATGGGCACTATGTCAATAGGTTAGCACCAAAAAAATGATATGAAGTTCCTATAAAATGATTGTAAAACATCGAAGAATGATAATATAACAACATAGAACAATCAAAAAATATAGATATGTTGGAGACGTATCACGGAGGCTGGATAAAATACTCCAGTTTTCCCCGTTCCAGTACTTCCTTGTATGATATTATAATCTAGATTTGTTCAATATTTCCTTGATTCAAAACATATCCCTCTAAGGAACTTCTACACAGACTGATTTCTCATATGTTTGGAGTCCATAGCTGCAAATGAAATATTTGCTTTGTGTTTGTAGATTGAGATAAGTCAATATCACAATGCATGTTTAAAGAGATGATAACTGAGTTATTCTACAGGCAAAAGAAATTTCTACAATCAGTTAGAACTAATGCTACATAAGCTTTGTTTGTTATCTGTAAATTGTTTCCATCCATGCATGAAACCATATCAAGAGTCTAATTGCACGTTTGGCACTTGCTATTGTGACTCAATATTTTCTCTTACTCACCGCATGGTTTATCCCTTACCGTGTGAGAATTTAGTCTGCTTTTCACATCCTTGGAGTCCCCTAAAAAATTTCTTTCGACGAATGATTCGGTGCACCAAACCCAAAATTGCACCAATGCAAAAGTATCCAAATTAACATTTAGAGTGCTGGATGGTTTCCAATCAGGCACTTGTTTTGCTGCTAAAATGGCCCTTTTACACTACTAGGGAAAAGGCTAGCAGTAGCGCCGGTTTTAGGTATATTAGTAGCACGGGGTGGCACGCTACTGATACGACGCTACAGCTAAAGTGTATCAGTAGCCTGTACTGTAGGGGAACGATGCAGAAAATAAAATTTTTCTACGCTTCACCAAGATCAATCTATGGAGTTCATCTAGCAACGAGAGAGAGGAGTGCATCTACATACACTTGTAGATCGCGAGCGGAAGCGTTCAAGAGAACGGGGTTGAGGGAGTCATACTCGTGGTGATCCAAATCACCGATGATCCTAGTGTTGAACAGACAGGACCTCCGCGTTCATCACACGTACGATTGGGGAAGACGTCTCCTCCTTCTTGATCCAGCAAGGGGGAAGGAGAGGTTGATGGAGATCCAGCAGCACAACGGCGTGGTGGTGGAAGCAGCGGTGATCTTGGCAGACCTTCGCCAAGCTCAGCGAGACGAAGAGGTGGTACGGGGGGAGAGGTAGGCGCCAGGGACTAGGGTGCGGCTGCCCTCCCTCCCCCCTCTTTATATAGGGGGCCTAGGGGGGTGCTCCGGCCGTGGAGATCCAATCTCCAAGGGGGGCGGCGACCTAGGGGGGGGGATGACTTTTCCCCCAAGTCAAGTGGGGCGCCCCCCCACCCCTAGGGTTTCCAACCCTAGGCACAGGGGAGGCCCAAGGGGGGCCGCACCAGCCCACCAGGGGCTGGTTCCCTTCCCCTTTCAGCCCACGTGGCTCTCCGGGATAGGTGGCCCCACCCGGTGGACCCCCGGGACCCTTCCTGTGGTCCCGGTACAATACCGGTGACCCCCGAAAGTTTCCCGGTGGCCGAGACTTGACTTCCTAAATAGAATTCTTTACCTCCGGACCATTCCGGAACTCCTCGTGACGTCCGGGATCTCATCCGGGACTCCGAACAACTTTCGGGTTTCCGCATACTAATATCTCTACAACCCTAGCTTCACCGAACCTTAAGTGTGTAGACCCTACGGGTTCGGGAGACATGCAGACATGACCGAGACGACTCTCCGGTCAATAACCAACAACGGGATCTGGATACCCATGTTGGCTCCCACATGCTCCTCGATGATCTCATCGGATGAACCACGATGTCGAGGATTCAAGTAATCCCGTATACAATTCCCTTTGTCAATCGGTACGTTACTTGCCCGAGATTCGATCGTTGGTATCCCAATACCTCGTTCAATCTCGTTACCGGCAAGTCACTTCACTCGTACCGTAATGCATGATCCCTTGACCAAACACTTGGTCACATTGTGCTCATTATGATGATGCATTACGGAGTGGGCCCAGAGATACCTCTCCGTCATACGGAGTGACAAATCCAGTCTCGATCCGTGTCAACCTAACAGATACTTTCGAGGATACCCGTAGTATACCTTTATAGTCACCCAGTTACGTTGTGACGTTTGGTACACCCAAAGCACTCCTATGGTATCCGGGAGTTACACGATCTCATGGTCTAAGGAAAAGATACTTGACATTGGAAAAGCTCTAGCAAACGAACTACACGATCTTGTGCTATGCTTAGGATTGGGTCTTGTCCATCACATCATTCTCCTAATGATGTGATCCCGTTATCAATGACATCCAAGGTCCATAGTCAGGAAACCATGACTATCTATTGATCTATGAGCTAGTCTACTAGAGGATTACTAGGGACTTGTTGTGGTCTATGTAACAAGGAAATATAATAGACAATTATCATGAACAAGGAATATAATAATAATCATTTTATTATTGCCTCTAGAGCATATTTCCAACAGTCTCCCACTTGCACTAGAGTCAATAATCTAGTTACATTGTGATGAATCGAACACCCATAGAGTTCTGGTGTTGATCATGTATCGCTCGCGGAAGAGGTTTAGTCAACGGATCTGCGACATTCAGATCCGTATGCACTTTGCAAATATATATGTCTCCATCTTGAACATTTTCACGAATGGAGTTGAAGTGACGCTTGATGTGCCTGGTCTTCTTGTGAATCCTGGGCTCCTTGGCAAGGGCAATAACTCCAGTGTTGTCAAAGAAGAGAGAGATCGGCCCCGACGCATTGGGTATGACTCCTAGGTCGGTGATGAACTCCTTCATCCATATTGCTTCATGCGCTGCCTCCGAGGCTGCCATGTACTCCGCTTCACATGTAGATCCTGCCACGACGCTTTGCTTGCAACTGCACCAGCTTACTGCCCCTCCATTCAAAATATACACGTATCCGGTTTGTGACTTAGAGTCATCCAGATCTGTGTCGAAGCTAGCATCGACGTAACCCTTTACGACGAGCTCTTCGTCACCTCCATAAACGAGAAACATATCCTTAGTCCTCTTCAGGTACTTCAGGATATTCTTGACCGTTGTCCCGTGTTCCTTGCCGGGATTACTTTGGTACCTTCCTACCAAACTTACGACAAGGTTTACGTCAGGTCTGGTACACAGCATGGCATACATAATAGATCCTATGGCTGAGGCATAGGGGATGACACTCGTCTCTTCTATATCTTCTGCCATGGTCAGCCATTGAGCCGAGCTCAATCTCACACCTTGTAATACAGGCAAGAACCCTTTCTTGGACAGATCCATATTGAACTTCTTCAATATCTTATCAAGGTATGTGCTTTGTGAAAGACCTATGAGGCGTCTGGATCTATCCCTATAGATCTTGATGCCTAATATGTAAGCAGCTTCTCCAAGGTCCTTCATTGAAAAACACTTATTCAAGTAGGCCTTAATGCTATCCAAAAGTTCTATGTCATTTCCCATCAAAAGTATGTCATCCACATATAATATGAGAAATGCTACAGAGCTCCCACTCACTTTCTTGTAAACGCAGGCTTCTCCATAAGTCTGCATAAATCCAAACGCTTTGATCATCTCATCAAAGCGAATGTTCCAACTCCGAGATGCTTGCACCAGCCCCTAAATGGATCGATGGAGCTTGCATACCTTGTTAGCATTCTCATGATCGACAAAACCTTCCGGCTGCATCATATACAGTTCTTCCTTAAGATAGCCGTTAAGGAATGCCGTTTTGACGTCCATTTGCCATATCTCATAATCATAGTATGCGGCAATTGCTAACATGATTTGGACGGACTTCAGCTTCGCTACGGGAGAGAAAGTCTCATCGTAGTCAACCCCTTGAATTTGTCGATAACCCATAGCGACAAGTTGAGCTTTATAGATGGTAACATTACCATCCGCGTCCGTCTTCATCTTAAAGATCCATTTATTTTCTATCGCTCGCCGATCATCGGGAAAGTCTGTCAAAGTCCATACGTTGTTTTCATACATGGATCCTATCTCGGATTGCATGGCTTCAAGCCATTTGTTGGAATCTGGGCC
>LR880966.1:1051867-1076279 GCA_904067115.1 Aegilops sharonensis
AGATACAATGTTCATGCTCAAAGCTGGCACTAAATAACAATTATTGAGGTTTAAAACTAATCCCGTAGGTAAATGTAGAGGTAGCGTGCCGACGGCGATCACATCGACCTTGGAACCATTCCCGACGCGCATCGTCACCTCGTCCTTCACCAGTCTCCGCTTATTCCGCAGCTCCTGCTTTGAGTTACAAATATGAGCAACCGCACCGATATCAAATACCCAGGAGCTACTACGAGTACTGGTAAGGTACACATCAATTACATGTATATCACATATACCTTTAGGGTTGCCGGCCTTCTTGTCCGCTAAGTATTTGGGGCAGTTCCGCTTCCAGTGACCCTTCCCTTTGCAATAAAAGCACCCAGTCTCAGGCTTGGGTCCATTCTTCGGCTTCTTCCCGGCAACTGGCATACCGGGCGCGGCAACTCCCTTGCCGTCCTTCTTGAAGTTCTTCTTACCCTTTCCTTTCTTGAAACTAGTGGTTTTATTGACCATCAACACTTGATGCTCCTTTTTGATTTCTACCTCCGCTGATTTTAGCATTGAAAATACTTCAGGAATAGTTTTCACCATCCCCTGCATATTGTAGTTCATTACAAAGCTCTTGTAGCTAGGTGGGAGCGACTGAAGGATTCTGTCAATGACCGCCTCGTCCGGGAGGTTAATGTCCAGCTGGGACAAGCGGTTGTCCAACCCAGACATTTTGAGTATGTGCTCACTGACAGAACTATTTTCCTCCATCTTACAACTGTAGAACTTGTCAGAGACTTCATATCTCTCGACCCGGGCATGAGCTTGGAAAACCATTTTCAGCTCCTCGAACATCTGATATGCTCTGTGTTGCTGAAAACGCTTTTGGAGCCCCGGTTCTAAGCTGTAAAGCATGCCGCACTGAACGAGGGAGTAATCCTCAGCACGTGACTGCCAAGCGTTCATGACGTCTTGGTTCTCTAGGATGGGCGCTTCACCTAGCGGTCCTTCTAGGACATATGCTTTCTTGGCAGCTATGAGGACGATCCTCAGGTTCCGAACCCAGTCCGAATAGTTGCTGCCATCATCTTTCAGCTTGGTTTTCTCTAGGAACGCGTTGAATTTGAGGTTGACATGAGCGTTGGCCATTTGATCTACAAGACATTTTTGCAAAGGTTTTTAGACTAAGTTCATGATAATTAAGTTCATCTAATCAAATTATTTAATGAACTCCCACTCAGATTAGACATCCCTCTAGTCATCTAAGTGATACATGATCCGAGTCATCTAGGCCGTGTCCGATCATCACGTGAGACGGACTAGTCATCATCGGTGAACATCTCCATGTTGATCGTATCTTCCATATGACTCATGTTCGACCTTTCGGTCTCTTGTGTTTCGAGGCCATGTCTGTACATGCTAGGCTCGTCAAGTTAACCTAAGTGTTTTGCATGTGTAAATCTGTCTTACACTCGTTGTATGTGGACGTTGGAATCTATCACACCCGATCATCACGTGGTGCTTCGAAACAATGAACTTTCGCAACAGCGCACAGTTAGGGGGAATACTTTCTTGAAATTATTATGAGGGATCATCTTATTTACTACCGTCGTTCTAAGCAAATAAGATGCAAAAACATGATAAACATCATATGCAATCAAATAGTGACATGATATGGCCAATATCATATAGCTCCTTTGATCTCCATCTTCGGGGCGCCATGATCATCTTCGTCACCGGCATGACACCATGATCTCCATCATCATGATCTCCATTATCGTGTCTCCATGAAGTTGCTCGCCAACTATTACTTCTACTACTATGGCTAACGGTTTAGCAATAAAGTAAAGTAATTAAATGGCATTTAATCATTGACACGCAGGTCATATAATAATTAAGACAACTCCTATGGCTCCTGCCGGTTGTCATACTCATCGACATGCAAGTCGTGATTCCTATCACAAGAACATGATCTCATACATCACATATATATCATTCATCACAACTTTTGGCCATATCACATCACAAGGCATATGCTGCAAAAACAAGTTAGACGTCCTCTAATTGTTGTTGCATGTTTTACGTGGCTGCAATAGGGTTCTAGCAAGAAAGTTTCTTACCTACGTAAAAGCCACAACGTGATATGCCAATTTCTATTTACCCTTCATAAGGACCCTTTTCGTCGAATCCGCTCTGACTAAAGTGGGAGAGACAGACACCCGCTAGCCACCTTATCCAACTAGTGCATGTCAGTCGGTGGAACCTGTCTCACGTAAGCGTACGTGTAAGGTCGGTCCGGGCCGCTTCATCCCATGATGCCGCCGAAGCAAAATAAGACTAGTAGTGGCAATAAGATTGACAACATCTACGCCCACAACAAATTTGTGTTCTACTCGTGCAAAGAAACTACGCATAGACCTAGCTCTGATGCCACTGTAGGGGAACGATGCAGAAAATAAAATTTTTCTACACTTCACCAAGATCAATCTATGGATTTCATCTAGCAACGAGAGAGAGGACTGCATCTACATACCCTTGTAGATCGCGAGTGGAAGCGTTCAAGAGAACGGGGTTGAGGGAGTCGTACACGTCGTGATCCAAATCACCCATGATCCTAGTGCTGAACGGACAACACCTCCGCGTTCAACACATGTACGGTTGGGGAAGATGTCTCCTCCTTCTTGATCCAGCAAGGGGGAAGGAGAGGTTGATGGAGATCCAGCAGCACAACGGTGTAGTGGTGGAAGCAGCGGTGATCTCGGCAGGGCTTCGCCAAGCTCAGCGAGACGGAGAGGTGGTACGGGGGGAAAGGGAGGCGCCAGGGACTAGCGTGCGGCTGCCCTCCCTCCCCCCTCTTTATATAGGGGGCGTAGGGGGGTGCGCCAGCCCTGGAGATCCAATCTCCAAGGGGGGCGGCGGCCTAGGGGGGGATGACTTGCCCCCCAAGTCAAGTGGGGCGCCCCCCACCCCTAGGGTTTCCAACCCTAGGCGTAGGGGAGGCCCAAGGGGGGCGCACCAGCCCACCAGGGGCTGGTTCCCTTCCCCTTTCAGCCCACGTGGCTCTCCGAGATAGGTGGCCCCACCCGGTGGACCCCCGGGACCCTTCCTGTGGTCCCGGTACAATATCGGTGACCCCCGAAAGTTTCCCGGTGGCCGAAACTTGACTTCCTATATAGAATTCTTTACCTCCGGACCATTCCGAAACCCCTCGTGACGTCTGGGATCTCATCCGGGACTCCGAACACCTTTCGGGTTTCCGCATACTAATATCTCTATGACCCTAGCGTCAACGAACCTTAAGTGTGTAGACCCTACGGGTTCGGGAGACATGCAGACATGACCGAGACGACTCTCCGGTCAATAACCAACAGCGGGATCTGGATACCCATGTTGGCTCCCACATGCTCCTCGATCATCTCATCGGATGAACCACGATGTCGAGGATTCAAGTAATCCCGTATACAATTCCCTTTGCCAATCGGTACGTTACTTGCCCAAGATTCGATCGTCGGTATCCCAATACCTCGTTCAATCTCGTTACCGGCAAGTCACTTTACTCGTACCGTAATGCATGATCCCATGACCAAACACTTGGTCACATTGAGCTCATTATGATGATGCATTACGGAGTGGGCCCAGAGATACCTCTCCGTCATAAGGAGTGACAAATCCCAGTCTCGATCCGTGTCAACCCAACAGATACTTTCGGGGATACCCGTAGTATACCTTTATAGTCACCCATTTACGTTGTGATGTTTGGTACACCCAAAGCACTCCTTCGGTATCCGGGAGTTACACGATCTCATGGTCTAAGGAATAGATACTTGACATTGGAAAAGCTCTAGCAACCGAACTACACGATCTTGTGCTATGCTTAGGATTGGGTCTTGTCCATCACATCATTCTCCTAATGCTGTGATCCCGTTATCAATGACATCAAATGTCCATAGTCAGGAAACCATGACTATCTATTGATCAACGAGCTAGTCAACTAGAGGCTTACTAGGGACATGTTGTGGTCTATGTATTCACACATGTATTATGATTTCCGGATAACACAATTATAGCATGAAAAATAGACAATTATCATCAACAAGGAAATATAATATTAATATATTTATTATTTCCTCTAGGGCATATATCCAACATGTACTTGCCCGCGCTACTGCTATACCTGCTTAGCAGTAGCGTTTCTGGTCCAGAGCGCTAACTGTAGTTACTAGCAGCGGGCCTCCCTACCCGCGCTACTACTATTGTTGGGTATTTATTTTTTGTTTTATGTTATATTCATATGCCATTATACAAGTTTCCATACAGTAGCAATTTAGAGATTTTTTTTACATCAGAATTAGTTATTACATCATTGGGTGAAAGAATGATGGATTAGTTTAAAGTGCATGGATCCAAAGTGACCAACCGGTTCTTTCACCCAATGACATAATAACTCATCACAATCATCATCATCATTATCATCATCATCATCATCATCATCATCATATCATTAACAACTTATTATCATAATACATCATTGTCATATAACACCTCTAACACATTGTACCACATAATAACACATTGTACCTAGGACCTACTACTCTCTCATAGGACCTATTAGATTCTATTAGGTAAAATAGCATAAAACAAGATAGGCCCTAACTCTCCATTATGGAGAATGGACATTATCCTGTCTCCAATTCTTGCCCTTCGCCTAATGTTGCTTCCAAGTAGCTCCCTACAAGTGACCATACATTTTTTCCAATCTTTGATTGTCATGTCTTCATTGGTTTTAGAAGTCCGATATGAACATGAGTGATTCGTAGGATGACATGGCCATACACACTGGTAGAATAAGGGCCTATTGTCCTGGTTGGTAAGGGCCTTTAGTCCCGGTTCCAGAACCGGGACTAATGGGTCGGTACTAATGCCCTGGCCCTTTAGTCCCAGTTCAGTCCAGAACCGGGACAGATGGGCCTCCACGTGGCCTGTGCGCCGAGCCCAGGCAGGAGGGCCTTTGGTCCCGGTTGGTGGCACCAACCGGGACCAATAGGCATCCACGTGTCAGCATTTCAGGGGCTTGGTTTTTTTAAAAGGGGGGGGGGGGGGGGGGGTTTTGGGGGTTTAATTTAGGTGTTTCATATATTGTGTTAGCTAGCTAATTAATAGAGAGAAGTGTCCTCTCTTTTGTCCGTGCTTGGTCGACGCTACGTACTGTACATACGTATAGAGAGGACTAGCTAGACACGCTACGAAGGAAACGGAAGATTGTCATGAACATATATGCATACAGAGAGAAGTGATATCAACCACCTCTCCTTCTCCGAGAGATTGGTCGAACAACAAGTTCTCGTATATCTATCCAACACTACCGGCTACATAGATACAATAATTATCTTTTACAAATATAATCTCCTAACATATGGACGCGTGGTCCACATAGTATTCTCCGTCTTTAGCAATCACGTGGTCAAGAAAGAATGCCGCCAATTCCTCTTGAATTGCTCGCATGCGATCTGGTGCTAGGAGTTCATCTCGCATCCGAAACATCTAATTTTAAGAAGGGGGTCAATACATATATATATGAATGAATGAAACTCAACACAAATGATGGTAATAAAATAAAATTGTGAATATTATTATTTACGCACTTCACATTGTTTGTCAGAGTAGCCCCGCTCACAGGTCGTGTGGCGGATGGACTCGCAAATGTAGTATCCACAGAAATCATTCCCTTGTTCCTGCCACAACCACTTTACAAGAAATAGAGGTCAATCAAACTGATAATTAGCAAGCATGCTAAATGGTATTGATGAAACTAGCGCTTGAATCACTAGGAGATGCGTGGAATATGCTACTATAGTACTTACTTTCGGGTGTCTAAATTGCAGCTTCTTCGGCAGTCCCGGAGCTTTTTTGGTGACTTTTCTCCAAACCCTGCCATACAAAGAAAACAATTACTTGATATAAGAAATGAACAAAGTTGCAGATATGGTGGATAATGATCGATTTAACTTACTTCTCAAGCATTTCAGTCATGTCCGCATACTCCTCCGGATTTTTTCGTTTGGAGTCTAAGACAGTTACTACTCCCTGCTCAAGCTTAATCTCTAGGAGAATATAGTGGTAGCTGTGCAGGCATGCATAACTCATCAATATTACAATACAATAACCTGGACTAAAAAGGGAAACCGAATATGCCACAAGATACTAACACTCACCTGAAGTTGTAAGGAAAGAGTATTATATCTTTGTGTTCATTTATTACCAACGATTGTAGCAAGTTGGCCTCGGTATCTTTGGCATGAAATTTGACCTTAGTTGCATTTATCAGATATGTGTTAATGAACCCAATATCACCCACTTGTCTTTTCTTCAATTCGGCGACCTTCAATCTGCATAATATAGTGAGGATAATTATAAATACATGCAATGAAAGAGATGAGTTATATAGAGAGACTTAACGACAGAAGTAGTACTACTTACAGACAGTAGCAGGTGACCGTTGCTTTATCGAGGGCCAATTGGAACAGTTCAATTCCAACGAGGTCATGTTCCTTTTTAACTCTCACGTACAAAGTACTCCTCCCCTCAGACTCTCTGCAGGTTTTCATGTACCAATCATGCAATCTTCGCATCATCGTTGATAGAGATCTTTCATCTTTGACGAGAGGCTTCCCGTACTCGTATCTTTGTATCTGCACCTCCAAGAAATCATAATGTACATCGTCAGGCAGGTAATCTCCAGGATTGCTATAACTGGGCACCATCCTCGGATCGACGATGTCGCTAGCAGGCACCTTGAGCGGGGGGCACAATTGCTTCGCTTGTTCGCCGAGATGGGCAATTTGTTTCCCAGCTCGTCGTTCTTTCATCCTTTGATCACTGACAGTACTTCCCGACCTCTCTGCTTCAGCAAATGCCTTTCCAATAATGCGCTCATAGTTGCCTTCGGCGGAGACTTGGGTGGTTTTGTCAGGGCAGCCAGAGTGCGCTTCGCTTTCACCGGATCTACCTTCTCCTCCGGAGGTGGATGTCTCTGTGCTTTCAACCCTTGAAACCAGTCCTTCACTTTGGTTCGCGCGATCTTCGCATTCTCCTCCGGGGTCATCTCGTATGGTAACTTCCCTGGAGTCTTCAGAGAAGGACCGAATCTGTATGTCCTCCCGCATTTGGCTGTACTGCTAGACGCCAGCAGAGCAGACGGAGTGGATGTCTTCTTTCCTTGCTTACGAGGCGGAGGAGAAGGACTACGACACGCCGGAGCGGCGGAGGGTCTCTTCCGCCCTTGCTTACGAGGCGGAGAAGGAGGAGGCTGGCTGCTCGGGCGCGCCGGCGCAGGCGGAGAAGGAGGCGGAGTGCTGCCACACGCCGGAGAAGGAGCCGGCCGAGTGCCGTGATCGTCGCCGGAGGAGGAGGCGGTGGAGGAGGCGGAGTGCCCTGACTCGCCGGAGGAGGAGGCGGAGGCGGAGGCGTCCAGTTCGGAAGGTTGATGAGATCCTTCCGCCATAGGCATGGAGTCTTCAGAGCAGAACCCAGCCGAGTCTCCCCTTCACCGGTAGGGTGGTCAAGATGGAGGTCCTCAAATCCCTCTGTGATTTCATCCACCATCACCCTAGCATATCCTTCTGGAATCGGCCGGCAGTGAAAAGTTGCGCCGGATTTAGTAGGATAAACAGAGCCAACAGCCGCCTTGACCTTCAAATTCATCCATTGCGCCATAAGGTGGCAATTTTCAGCCTCCGTGATAGCATCCACGGGATAGCTGGCAGGAGCCGTCAAGGCATGCTCCGGCTGAAGCAGCTCGGTGGAAGCCACACTGCTTCTCCGCTGAGATGGCGGGGTAGCTTCGGGGGAAGCTTCGGCAGGTCGTTTGCTGCGATCTGCTTCTCGTTCCTCTATCGCTTGTACCCTTGCATGCCTCATGTCCGTCCAGGGTGCTCAGGATTCCCGAGGGCCATTGTGAGCTCGTCGTTCTCTCTGTTTGGAAAGAACATCCCTTGATGCGCTGCTTTGATATATTGCTGAAGCCTCTTGACTGGTATGTCCAATTGATCGTCCGTCCAAATGCACTTCCCTGATACAGGGTCCAAGGTTCCGCCAGCCCCGATGAACCAAGTCCGGCAACGGTCTGGCCAGTTCATTGTCTCTGGTTCGATCCCGTTATCAAGCAGATCATTCTCAGCCTTGTCCCACTTAGGCCGGGCTATGAGGTAGCCACCTGACCCCGTGCGATGGTGAAGCTTCTTCTTCGCAGCATTTTTCTTGTTTGTCACCGACATCTTTTTACTCTTTTCCGATGTCTTGTGGGCCACATGCGGGCCAGTCATCTCTAATCTTCTCATATTTTACCTTGAATTCTGGGGTCTCTTTTTTATCGACAAACTTAATCAGGTCTTTCTTCCAATTCCTGAATAGGTCTGCCATCTTCTTAAGAGAAAAAGACTTGATTAATTGCTCAACTGGCTTCTCCGGATCATCCTCTGGCGGTAGGGTGAAATTTGACTTCAGCTCAGTCCAAAGATCATTTTTCTGCATATCATTGACATAAGACACCTCAGGGTCTTTGTTCTTAGGCTTATACCATTGCTGGATGCTAATCGGGATCTTCTCCCTAACCAGAACCCCGCACTGAGCAACAAATGCCTTCTTTGTCCGGATGGGTTCAATCGGTTGGCCGTTGTGCGCGATTTCTATGATCTCAAACTTTTCATCCGAGCTCAACTTTTTCTTCGGGCCTCGTCTCTTTACCGAAGTTGTGCTCGATCCGGAGGGCTAGAAAAAAGAACAAAGACGAGAGTTAATTAATATGTGTACATACCAAAACAATGAATGCATCAATTAGCTAGTCAGCACAAGCTTAACTAATATATATACCTGGCCGGACTCGGTTCGGTCACCGGAGCCGTCCTCATGGTCTACTTCTTCTTGCACCGGCATTGGGTCATCGGAGCCATCATAATCATAGCCAGCTGCTTCTTCACCCTCTCCTTCCAGACCATCGGTGTCGTTGAGAAACATCAACAAGCAGACGGCATCACTTCCTTCTACAATTATGTCCCTCAACAACGCTTCTTGTGCTTCTTCTCGGGGGGTGTCCATAGTTTCTACAAATATTTACAACATGGCAATTATTATTCAAACATGACAGATATGGATATATTAGTGGCAAACGTAAAACTAGCTAGGTAATTACAATAAGGAATCATATTAATTAGTGGCCTCGACGCTGCTTCTCTAGGGTTTCGGGTGGCCTCGAGAACGCTTCAAGGAGGGGGTAATATCGACAACGATGAGATACATACACGGGAAAATAATGTTATCAGGGAGGGGTTATATCGACCCCCGCCCCCCACATGTTGAAGTTATCGGGGAGGGGGGTATATCAACCCCCCTCCCACGTGTTGAAGTTATCGGGGAGGGGGTATATCGACCCCCCACGTGTTGAAGTTATCGGGAGGGGGTATATCGACCCCCCCTCGAGTTGAAGTTATCGGGAGGGGGTATATCGATCCCCCCCCCCCCACGTGTTGAAGTTATCGAGAGTTTATATCGACACGACATACGTACATGCATGGGAAAATAATACGTACATGCCGGGTTGCTTAGGGCCTTGGATGAGAACTGACATCATAATGAACTTCCGCTTCATGCACATCCAAGGAGGAAGGTTATACATACATAGAGTCACGGGCCAGGTGCTGTGATTGCTGCTCTGCTCCCCAAAAGGATTAATTCCATCGGCGCTTAAAGCAAACCATACGTTCCCTGGGTCCTTTGCAAACTCATCCCAGTACTTTCTCTCGACTTTTCTCCACTCCGACCCGTCAGCAGGTGCTCTCAACTTCCTGTCTTTCTTACGGTCCTCACTGTGCCATCGCATCAACTTGGCATGCTCTCCATTTCTGAACAGACGTTTCAACCGTGGTATTATAGGAGCATACCACATCACCTTCGCAGGAACCCTCTTCCTGGGAGGCTCGCCGTCAACATCACCAGGGTCATCTCGTATGATCTTATACCACAATGCACCGCATACCGGGCATGCGTTCAGATCCTTGTATGCACCGCGGTAGAGGATGCAGTCATTAGGGCATGCATGTATCTTCTGCACCTCCAATCCTAGAGGGCATACGACCTTCTTTGCTACGTATGTACTGTCCGGCAATTCGTTATACTTTGGAAGCTTCTTCTTCAATATTTTCAGCAGCTTCTCAAATCCTTTAACGGGCACAGCATTCTCTGCCTTCCACTGCAGAAATTCCAGTACGGTACCGAGCTTTGTGTTGCCATCTTCGCAATTGGGGTACAACCCTTTTTTGTGATCCTCTCACATGCGATCGAACTTCAGCTTCTCCTTTTGACTTTCGCATTGCGTCCTTGCATCGACAATGACCTGGCGGAGATCATCATCATCGGGCACATCGTCTGGTTCCTCTTGATCTTCAGCAGCTTCATCCGTTGCAGCATCATCGTGCACATCATCTGGTTCCTCTTGATCTTCAGCAGCTTCGCCCCTTGCAGCATCATCGTGCACATCGTCTGGTTCGTCTTGATGTTCAGTAGCATCACCGTATTCAAGGGGCACATAGTTGTCATCGTACTCTTCTTCTTCGCCGCCTTCCATCATAACCCCTATTTCTCCATTCCTCGTCCAAACATTATAGTGTGGCATGAAACCCTTGTAAAGTAGGTGGGTGTGAAGGATTTTCCGGTCAGAATAAGACTTTGTATTCCCACATATAGGGCATGGACAACACATAAAACCATTATGCTTGTTTGCCTCAGCCATATCGAGAAAATCATGCACGCACTTAATGTACTCGGAGGTGTGTCTGTCACCATACATCCATTGTCGGTTCATCTGCGTGCATTATATATAATTAAGTGTGTCAAAAATCATTACAGAACATCATGAATAGATAATTAAGTGACCAAATTAATAGAAGTTCATCATCACATAAAAACCAAAGTACATACATAGTTCTCATCTAACAACATAAAGCTCTGCAGAGCATCTAAATTAATTAAACGATACATTGAAACTATGTAAAACATTTCAATGCGAAAACAAATGCGATCATAATCGCAACCAAGGTAACAACTGATCCAACGGCATAATGATACCAAGCCTCGGTATGAATGGCATATTTTCTAATCTTTCCAATCTTCGAACACATTGCATCCATCTTGATCTTGTGATCATCGACGACATCTGCAACATGCAACTCCAATATCATCTTCTCCTCCTCAAGTATTTTTATTTTTTCCTTCAAGAAATTATTTTCTTCTTCAACTAAATTTAACCTCTCGGCAATAGGGTCGGTTGGAATTTCCGGTTCAACAACCTCCTAGATAAATAAAATATATGTCACGTTGGTCGGCATAATTTTCATAAACAATAAATGAACCGATAGTTATGAAAAGATAATATATACCACATCCGAATCATAGACAGGACGAGGGCCGACGGGGGCGGATACCAAAACCTTCGCACTATATAAAATGCAATAATAAAAGTAAGAAAATAATACAAGTATCTATCTAAACATACAAGTAAGAATATTTTTCCTTTCAGAAAGAAGGTAAGAACAAGAGGCTCACCACCGTGGTCCCGGCGATGAGATCAGCGCGGGTGATCGACGGCGGTGAAGACGGGGACGGGGCGTGACGGACCGCTAAACCTAGACAAATATTGAGGAAAATGGAGCTTGGAGGTCGAGCTTGGAGAGGAGAAAGCTTAAGTAGTGTGGCTCGGGCATTCCATCGAACACCTTGTGTGCATAGGAGGTGAGCTAGAGCACCACCAAGCCCTCTCCCCCTCGGCGGCCAGAAAAAACAGAGCAGTGTGCTCTGCTCTCAGGCGAAGGGGCATATATAGGCACCTCATTGGTCCCGGTTGGTGGCATGAACCGGGACTAAAGGGCGGCCTTTGGTCCCGGTTCAAGCCACCAACCGGGACCAATGAGGTGGGCCAGGAGCGAGGTCCATTGGTCCCGGTTTGTCCCACCAACCGGGACCAAAAGGGCCAGACGAACCGGGACAAATGCCCACGAGGCCCCGTCTGGCCCCCTGGGATAACGAACCGGGACAAATACCTCCATTGGTCCCGGTTCGTGGCAGAACCGGGACTAATGGGCTGAGCCGGCCTGGGTCATTGCCCCCTTTTCTACTAGTGATATTCAAAACATCAAGGCGACCTTTCTGAAACATCAGATGAGGCACACACTCCTATGGGATTATTTGTTGAAAAACATAGTAATAACTTCGTAGTTAGCAATGTAGTTCAGTTTTAGAAGAATTTATGCAAAAGATGCACAGATGTCATAATACTAAAAAATCTTACCATGACATCTCCATGGATGGTAACATAGTTCAACACTGCACTAGTGGCACATATTGCCATAATGTGGGGGAGTTTGATAATACATATTGTAATTCTCAGGATCAGTAATGCGATCGGATGATTTTTCTCCTGATAAGTTAATTCTGAGCCATCGGTGTAGTAGATTCTGTCTACCATCTTCCGAACATTTTTGAAGAATGAAAATAAGCTATCAATGGAAATATGTTGTCAACTATTTTGAAATAAACAATATAAATTACTTAGTAACTATGTTTGAGAAACTCACATAGCGGTAGAATTGGAAGCGTATCAACAAGGACCCAAATGTCCAAATTGTCATCCTCGATGTCAGGATCACCAAGATCCAAGGTGACAAGTATACCCTCATGAAAATCATACATCTTGCAAAGTGCTTCCCAATCCTGGCAACCAAAATGGGATACACTCTCAGAATTGTATAGGTTAATTTTTGTTTCCATACTCTCATGATCTTCAAAATCCATCCTCTTCAAAACATAGCGTCTTGCATGGCATGGGATAAGTTAGTCGAATTGTAAAAGATGAAAATTACAAGCAGAAGTCGATCTTAATTACGAAAAAAAAACACTTTCGGTCATAGCGTACCATTTCAACATCGAAGGCCTCCTGGACCTTAGTACTGAATCGCCGACCCTCTACCAAGTGAGGCATGTCGCAGAAACCCCGGTTGTCGCCGCGCCAGGAGCACTCCGCGAGACTTCCGTCTGACGACATTTCCTATGTTCATAACTCAAAGATTAAACTTTTAAAATTCAATATATGTACTACAAAAAATAAATTAGATCATTATGATTCAGCACGGGTTGACTATCGGTTCGTCGAGTCTTTTTTTGAAAACTCTCATCTCACGTGGTGTATATATTCGACCGTTGGTGATGGTCACTCCTCCCTTCGTTCCCGAGTGCATTAAATCAAAATGTCTAGCACACGGGAACGAAGGAGAAGCGACCCCTACGAGAACAGTCGGCAATCTTCTGCTCTCATATATGGTGGACATACTCCCTCACTGATTTTTCGACCGTCGGTGATGGTCGTTACTCCTCCTTCCCCTAGTGCCTAACAAAGGTCTAGGACAAGGATAAGAAGGAGAAACGACCCCCACAACAACAGTCGAGTTTCTTTCTCTCTCATATATGATGCAGAATTTCTCCCTCACTCATTTTTTGATTGTCATGTATGGAGCCTCGATAGACTTAAAGTCAACACGAAATGTCGTTTAATTATCTTTCTAGAAAATCCAGGCCACTTGATATTTCCTACATATTCTAGCAAAACTCATGCCAAAATTCACGGAAAAAACCGGCATGACCTTTGCTAAAAAAGGACATATCGAGCGGTTGAAATTTGCCGGAATGGAAATTAATCAACACTCCGGCAAAACATAGGCCACTCGGAGGTGTTACCTGCAAACATGGCCACTTGGGCAAGCACATATCCTATTTGCATTCAAACTTGATGGTCATTGCATTTCAATGGTTGAAAATATGAACAAAAACATTTCAAAATATCTTATAGGACTCATATTGACATGGAGATTTGGCTAGTCTCACCTTGAGGTCGGAGGGGGCTTGTGACGGGGACGAAGGCGGCGACGACATGGAGATTTGGCTGCAAAAACAAAATAGTATTCAAAATAGTGCTCTCCAATTTGAGCATTCAAAATAGGAGTAGTTCTCCAATTTGAGCATTCAATAAGCAAAACTAAATGATAAAATAAATTAGTATTCAAATTAGCATGCATTCAATAAGCAAAAGTAAATCAGCTCTTGTGTCCGTACATCGGCTCGAATAGTCTCGTACATATAACCTCACTAATACAGCTAAAACCTAGCAAACGACGGGTATCGGCCCTGGCGGTGGACACTCGAAGAGAAGGAACCATCACAGGATCATAGCTCTAGTGAGATCCCTGAAGAACCTACCAGGTATTGGAGAACCTGCCCTCCAACGCAACCATGTAGCGATGGACGTGCTCATCCTCCTCGCTGACACGGTGACGTACCACCTCCACGGGGTCCTCAAGCCTCCGCACCGTCACCGGCCCACGCGACCGACACCAAAGAAGGTTCGGGTCAATGACGGGCTGGCTCCTCACCAAGTTGCGCCTCCCGGAAGGTAGCACATCCCAGTACCAGCCCGGCGGAGCCCAGTCCCGGATATGGCCCCTCTGATTAAGCAGGCCTCCTCCACCGAGTCGACTACGAGGATGCGGGATAGCCATCGTCGACGTCGATCCGGGAATAATTGCTTTAACTAAAAAAGCAAACTAGTTCTATTAATTTTCGTACTAAAAAGAAAATAGTTGTATTAATACAACTAGTTCAACTAAGCACTTGCTATAAATAACAATAAACTAGTTCTTATTAAAAATAAACTAGTTCAACTAGCTCTATTAATTTTCTTACGAAAAAAAACTAGTTCTATTAATTCAACTAGTTCTTACTAAAAATAATTTAGTTCAACTAGTTCTATTAATTTTCTTACTAAAAATAAACTAGTTATATTAATTCAACTAGTTCTTACTAAAAATAAACTAGTTAACCTAGTTCTATTGATTTTCTTAGTAATTCTATTAAACACTTACTAAAAAGCAGTAAAAAACCTATATTAATTATTATTTTCTAAACTAAGCACTACTGCCCTAGTTAAACCCTACTACCCTAACCCTATTTCCCTAGTTCTTAAGCATTTACAAGTACCAACTAATTAGATGAACCCTACCTAGGTACTTAAGCATCTACAACTACTTAAGCAGCCATTGGTGAACCCTAGGAATTTGTTCTAAAACCTAATCAAGCATCTACAACTACTGCCCTAATTAACATCTAATTTACAATTAAGCATCGACAACTACTGCCCTAATTAGCATCTAATTTGATGAACCCTAACTAATTAGAGTTAGATGAACTCTAAAATTTAACCCTTGGAACCCTAGCTAGGAAGAGTTAGGGGAGGAGGAGGAGGGCGTGCTCACCTCGGGCGCCGGCGGAGTTAGGGAGCGGACGAGGGAGAGGGGCACGCGGCGTCGAGGTCGGGGACGGGGTCGGGATCGGGGCTTAGGCGCATGGCAGAGGGCAGCGATATAGGGGGGCGTCGAGGTCAGGATCGGGGGCAGCATCGAGGTCGGGGCCGGGGGCGGCATCAAGGTCGGGGTCGGGGGCGGCGTCGACGGCGTGTGGAGGGCGACGGGAGAGCGCGCGGCTGCTGGGCGACGACGGCGACGATAGCAGACTCACGAGCTCGATTTGGGGGAAGTGGCCGTGGGAAAGAAGAACCGCATATGGTTAAGTCAAAAGTAGCAGTAGGACGTTCCAGAAGAAGCGCTACTGCTACATTAGCTATAGCTAAATTAGCTATAGTGCTAGATGGCAACAAGCGCTACTGCTACGTTGAATTATTATTGTGTGCAATGTTCAGGAAATCAGTAACTAATAGCTGCCCGGTCGGCTTGGGAGAAATAACTAATATCAATCGGCCTATTAATTGGATTAATAGGTCGACCACTAATCGGTAGATTAAATAGTAACCTACCAGCACAAGCAGGTAGCTATTGATGTGTAAGGCTAGATTTGCAGTTAGGGACGAACATGGAAATAAAAAGTGAATGGAACAGTGACAAGCAATGCTTGCAAACTAGAACTTTATTTGTCTTTTATTCCCAAGCTTGAACTAGCACAGGTCGGGGTCACACATGATGGTGCACGCCACTTTATTTGTCATCGTTGCAACGATTGGTGCATAAGCTAAGCAACGATGATTCATCTACCTATTAGCATAACTCTTGCATTTTTCATTGGCCACCAATGCCGGCGTCTATGCTGGCATATGGTACGTTGATGGTGGAGCAGTCAGGTCGGACATACACGTTGCATATGGTTGGAAGAGTCTTCAATACCAATGACCTGATCCCCTCCAATTGAGCTGGTTGTTGAGGTTGGATGATACCCAGACCCTGGGCGAGCTGAAATAGTGGCCGCAAGATCTGCACGCCTTGTCGTTGTTCTTGCTGCATGATGATGGAATGCGCGACGCTGTGGATGGCTGTGCACTGGAGCTGTTGAGGAATTTGTGCTAGTTGTTGGCAACATTGTTGCTGCATCACCTGGCAATCACTTCGTGGCAAGATTATTGACACGAGAGATGACGCCAATGACACGGGGTTGCATTGCTGCAAGAGGAAATTCTTGCAGGGGTTCATCTGTTGTTGTAGAAATGACTGAATCATCAGTTGTTGTTGTTGGGGGAATGATTGTTGTGGTTGTTGGGGCTGCGGAAATTGTTGTTGGGGCTGGGGAAAAGGTTGTTGTGGTTGCTGTGACTGGGGAAATGGTTGTTGGGGTTGTTGAAGCTGGGGGAATGGTTGTTGTGGTTGTTGGGGAAATGGTAGTTGGGGTTGTTGGGGCTGGAGATATGGTTGTTGTGGTTGCTGGGGCTGGGGAAATTGTTGTTGTGGTTGATGGGGGAATGTTTGTTGAGGTTGGGGAAATGCTTGTTGTGGTTGATGGGGGAATGTTTGTTGGGGTTGGGGAAATGTTTGTTGTGGTTGCTGGGAGAATGGTTGTTGGGACTGGGGGAATGGTTGTTCTTGTGGCCATTGTACTCGGCTGCTAGGGTCGACCTGCATATTGGCAGAGGCGATTGTTGTTGCCATCGCAAGGATTGTTAGGATGAGTAAGGTCTTCATGGTGGATTTGCGTTAAATACTACTTACTTGGATTTGATGTTTGTGCTCTAGTTGTGTGAAGGATGGATGATGGTACGGAGTCTACATATGGTAGGCTTTTTATAGCTACCATTGTTAGGTTTCTTTTCATTATTGCTTTCCTTTTTTAAAATGATTCGATGCTTATCAAACTGATTATTTGGTGTGTTGTGTTTGGTGGCACTACATACAAAAGTAGTTTCGGAGTGGTCATCAAAGATGCCTTTTTATTGTACATATCATCTAAGAGTGACGAAAACCTGATAATTGGCACTGACTCATCTTATCGACTTTACATGTCAAACAATTATCTTGATTGCATTCCTTTTGGATCTAAGTTTATCATGTTGTACAAGTTGTTAGACATTACCAAATCTTCATAGCTTGCGGGGGACTAAATTTGTATCCTTGTGCATGTTGTTAAAGACAGGTCAGGGAATTCTAATGTTCATTTTGGACTCTTATTCTTTTTTAAACTAGCTTGCAGTTTTGTATAGTATGATGGCAAGATGACAAGCTGACACAACTCATCAAATTCTCCTTTTATGTCAAGGGTAGTAATGTTGTACACGTTATCAATACATGACTCATCATATTCCGTTTTTATGTTAATGGTTGTAATTTTGTGCAAGTTATTAATTGATATTGGACTAGTACTAGCTTTACTTGTCTTAATTGATTCACTCTTTAGTACATTTGAAGGTTTGTTCTCGCTTTAATTAATTAATTTATTGAACTAAGTTTGTATGTATTATGTGTAACATTTGATGCATTTAGTCGAGGTTGTTCATGACACAACCGTTGTTACTAAGATTTCTGAGAATGATTTAAAGCATTTAAAGAATAAATTATTGCATATTTGTATCCTTAGGGCATTTTCAACCAATCCTTTAAAAGTAACGCAGGATCCGGCTGACTAAACCTATAATGGAGTATTTTTACTCCATTAACTTTTGGTCAGATCTAACCAAACTCTGAAATTTAACAAAGTAAATACAAAATTTGCATAAGTTAAAACTAGATTCGATTGAAACAACTGAAATTCGACACATTTGTCTTGATATCCCACGGGAGAACCGAAATTGATTTAAACAACCTAAACCTGAACCAAAACTTGAAATTAATCTAAACTACTCATCATCATCATTATCATCGCCATGGTAGAGGTCGAGCCAATATTGCCTTGAAATTCAACGCCCATTGGGTCCGGGCCGGTGTCATCGTCGTCAGAGTTGGGTAAGGTGCCCCGCCAGTCCTTGGCGTTGAACTCCTTCTCGTCCTTTCCACTTTCATCGCTGCCTTGCACCTCGTCGTCGGAGATGACGATGACCTCCCCATTGACTGCCCACTCCGCCTCCACGAGCCGCGTGTCCATGCCATGGAACCGGGCCTGCCTCCGGTCATATTCCAGGGCGGCGAGCTCTGTCGTGTGGAACAACCCGATCCACTTATTCTTGTGGGTCTCCTGGTCGGTGATCTCCGCCACCCACGTCCCCCATGCTCGTTGGTGAAGGCCAAGGTATTTCCTCTCCGGCTATTGCGGTAGAGGAAGGTCCAGGAAGTCGGAGATGCAGGTGGGGGCCGCATCGGCCACGCGGCGACGGCTCGAAGACACGCGGCGGGCATGGCGGCGTGGATCCGCTCTACGGATTGGCTGTGAGGAGTACCAGTCATGCGGTAAGGCCATTGGGAAGAGGGGGAGGAAGAGAGGCAGAGGAGGCGCCTAGAGAGGTGAGGAAGTTTTACTTGTCCGTCTGAGTGGTGGAGTAAAAATAGGCATGTGAGATGCGGCCAAGGATATTTTTTTACTCCACTAGCCCTGATGGGGGATCGGCCAGGTCCTGGTTAGAGGAGTAAAACTTGGTTTTTACTTCTCCGACCGGTTATAGTGGATTGGCTAGAAACGCCCTTAGATCACTAAAAGCATATATTTATTACACCATCTTCTAACATACCTTTAATCTACACAGACTTGTCAAGAAGTCCTTCATTCGTGTGTTTATCCACCTGAACAGAAGCCCGTCAAGTTCTAGTGTTGTAAAAGGAAGCAAGAAGAGGTGGTAAAATTGCTCAACAAGTCAATCTTCTTGTTTGTTTATTAATACCCTAGAACCGACGGTTGACTCCTGATCTCTTGTGAGCATATATATTTTTCTAAAATAAAAACTGCACTCAACTTTTAATATGTTTCAAATGGTTCACATTTTTCTCCGAGGGTGGGGGTGAAATATGAACCTATATGTTGCCTGGTCTTGGTGTGTCTTCAGCCATTTCTCTTGGCACGGGAGCACGCGGTTGCAGCACTTATCTGCTAGCATCAGCATGGCCCTTGCTGCTGGATTCCGCGCCAGCGCTCAGTCTGCTATGGCTTATGGCGTCGACATCACCCCTTGCCTCAGCGTGCTTCCTAGCTAATCCGTCGCCCTTCTGTTACCTTGCTGGCATTTCTGTTGACGACCAATGTATGTATTTTCTGTTTCTATATCCAGCGATTCTACAGCATCCCACAACTTTGTCTTAGAGACCAAAGCGCAGGGCAAGTTTCAGGATTCTGCACTCCAGGTTTGTTCCAGTGTACAAAACATCAAACACTTACACTGTACCAAACATCCCACAATCGGTTACATTGTATCAAACATCAATCAGAATTCTGATTCTTATAAATGTTACTAGAACATGTGACTGGTGATTGGTAGTTATCATTCGAGGAGCTTTACTCGTTGTTTGGTTACGAACACTTGGATGTGATTCACTATTCCACGGATCTGTAGTGAGAAGCTGAATATCTTCAGCTTATAACTAATTAGTACTCCCTCTGTAAACTAATATAGGGAATGCTTATCATGCTAAATCTCATTATGTGTTGTGCTATTTTCTTATATTATGTTCCCTGAACTTAATAGCTTCTTTTTCTTTTCTGAAGGAGGCATATTCTACGCCCATCCTTCTGTTTGATATTCTCACTGAGAAACCTCCGTAGCAGAAGTTTGAATTGGTTAGTTATCATATCACTGCATTCAGTCCAAAACGAAGCCTTTCATGATTCTAATGTTTGGATGCTATATCCACATCATTTGGTGCTGACACTTCACATCTGGGTATCCACCTTAATTTGGCACATGGAACTTTTCAGGCTAAGGTAGTTTCACTATACTCTGTTCTTGGACCAACTTATCTAGTATTACATCCAAATAGGAAGCCTGAGTCAACCATCATTTAGCGACTGATGGATCAACCTTTCCTCTCCAGAGCATTGTTGGGAAATATGGGCCGCTGGCATCTGTTGTTTCCTTTGTTGGCGTGTTTATCTACCCTAAAAGCTAATGTAACCAGGATCGTACCAGCAACGCAATTTTGGCTGTTCTACTTATACTCAATTTTGGCTAAATTTAGACAGAGTTATGTTCTGTAGAACATAGAATTTTTTTTAATGGACAGTTGCACAATATCCTTTCAGTAGTGAACAGTTGCACAAGATATGTGACATGCCGGGGATATTTTCTGTCCACTTAAGTTTTTTTTTGTGGAGAAATTTTTATTGAACACATTTTCAGGAAGGAAGATGGTGGAGGATAAAGATAGACGCAGCAAAATCTTTACCAATGTAAATATTCAACAAAATCTAACATATACTATTTGTTTAGAATCAGATACAAGATGCAGATCAGTCAAGATGGTCACAACATATACTATTTGTTTAGCATTGCCATCAAAGAGTTGAATAGCAAGTAGTCTTATACTTTAGTAGTACAATATTTATATATAAAAAAGATTGCTACAGACTTACCTATATGCACTACATTCCTTCCTATTGCGTGCAATAAAATCAACTAGTATATACAGGCTGATTAGTGTAGAGTAAAATTAACTAGTACAATCATCAAGAGGGTAATTAGATGGGGAAGATGTGAAAAAGAAAAATGATGGATTGTAGTTTCTATTGGAGAATACCACTAGACACTTGGGTTGATTTTTTTTGTAAACTTAGGTTAACATCTGCATAATTGGAATGCACACAACCATATTATTAATTATTCAGAAGAGTACAAAACAAAGGCAACCATGATCAAACCATTACAAGATATGAAATAAAACGAAGTCGACTTCTTCGGCAGCAGCGCCTTCAACAAGGGATATATGTCCTCGTGCTATTGTCGCCATGTCCGACCGGAGAGGACCTAGACAAGAATTTTCATCATGGTTACCAAGACTAGCCAATGAGGACCAGCACATTAGCAAGTAGACAAAGCCCCTTGCTCATCAGTGCGAGACTCTGTCGTTGGCACCTCAAGCATCCTCGTGTGATGGCCACTGCCCTCACACCGGAAAAAAAATCGCTATTTGCACCGCCGGCAAGTGCCGCACGCGACCATCACCGTTGTGCCTGCAAATATGCCGACGCTCCTACAGGATATGTAGCGCTTGATCTCCTTACCGCAGTCCTCAAGGGCCTCCACCTCCACCGCGGTGAGTAGTGGTGGCCAGCGCAGCCACCTCCATGACTATCAACGCATCCGTTGTTGTCACCACCAGCTCCGCCTCTGTCGCACACTCCAAGATGACGTCGACGGTGAAGCGACATTGTCCAGATCTTCACTGTCCCTGGGCGCCCTCGATACAGCGATCACAGATGTCTGTGCACTATTCTATTCCCTGGTCACCTCACCCGAGTGGCCGAGTCCAACGCATCTTTCACCATAGCTGCCCGTCAGCAGCACCTGCGTACTCGCATGTCGGCAATGGCTTCAGATCTGACTCGAAAGCCGCATCCTGTAAGAGGTTTGCGGTATAAGCGTTCCTGCTGCCATAGGCAGCCGCGGTGTGTGTATATATTGGGCAAAGACTTGCCTTGGAGTACAAGAGATTACAGGAGATAGAACTAGTCACGGGAGAAGAGAGAATCAGGTTGTTGAGATTACAGATATACGGCTCAAACTCTAACACCCTCCCTTAATCTAAACTATCCCATGTTGAGATTCTTCTTGAACTCCTCAAATGATTTGACTGGCAAGGCTTTTGTGAACCCATCAGCAACTTGATCTTTGGATGGAATAAACCTTATATCCAGCTTTTTTTCCGCCACCCTCTCACACACAAAATAAAAATCAATTTCAATGTGTTTGGTTCTACCATGAAACACTGGATTAGCAGAGAGATAGATGGCTCCCAAGTTATCACACCATAAACATGAGACACATTGTTGCTTAATTCCCAACTCCTTGAGTAATGATTCCATCCAAATAATTTCAGCATTTGCATTAGCTAACGATTTATATTCATCTTCTGTACTTGACCTTGACACTGTGGCTTATTTTCTGACACTCCAAGAAATAAGGTTTGAACCAAAGAACACAACAAATCCTCCAGCTGATCTTCTGTCATCACTACATCCTGCCCAGTCTGCATCAGAGAAGGCACTAACAAGTGTAGAACTAGAACGTCTGAACTGAAGGCCCAAACTCACAGTGTGTTTGATGTATCGAACAATCCTTTTGACAGATGTCCAATGAACAGAGGTAGGGGTGTCGGTGTCAAAACCGGCGGATCTCAGGTAGGGGGTCCCGAACTGTGCGTCTAAGGCTAATGGTAACAGGACACTGGGGACAAGATGTTCACCCAGGTTCGGGCCCTCTCGATGGAGGTAACATCCTACTTCCTGCTTGATTGATCTTGATGATATGAGTATTACAAGAGTTGATCTACCATGAGATCAGAGAGGCTAAACCCTAGAAGCTAGCCTATGGTATGATTATTGTTGTCTCCTACGGACTAAACCCTCCGGTTTATATAGACATCGGAGGGGGCTAGGGTAACACATAGTCGGTTACAGAGAAGGTGATCTATAATCCAGATCGCCAAGCTTGCCTTCCACGCCAAGGAGAGTCCCATCCGGACACGAGATGAAGTCTTTAATCTTGTATCTCCATAGTCCAACAGTCCGGCCAAAGTATATAGTCCGGTTGTCCGGATACCCCTTATCCAGGACTCCCTCAGTAGCCCCCGAACCAGGCTTCAATGATGATGAGTCCGGCGCGCAGATTGTCTTCGGCATTGCAAGGCGGGTTCTTCTCCAAATCCGGTACACTTGTCGTAGCGAATAGTGTCCGGCTTTCCAGTAAGGTTGTACTCCTCGGCTTCTGTGCTCCAATAATGGCCACCTCCACGTGTCGAGCGAAGACGAGGGGCCGGGGAATTTTTACACTCGCCACCCTAATCCCGCAGGCAAGCCGTCTATTTGAGGAGACGGGGATCCTCAGATCCAAATCACACCACCTTCTCCCAAGCCAGCATTCCACAGAGCGCGTCCAAAAGAGGCCATCCCATCATGACCGGTCGCCGCAGCCCTGCTCGTCGCTCCCCTAGCTCGAAACCAGGGGATCGGGAAAAATGTTCCATCCCTCACATCCGCCTAATAGAGCTGCAGAACAAAGGGTTCCTCCGGCCCGCATACATGGTCCCCCTCCGATCCGGACTAGCCACAAATAATGGCGGGGAGCAAGCGGAGAGATTCCCCAACCCCTCTCGGGAGGAACGGGTATGCCTTGTCTCATATCTGCTAAGAGGCGTCGGGTTTCCAATCCACCCATTCCTCCGCGGGCTCCTGGAGTTCTACGGTCTCCAGTTGCATAATCTTACCCCCGCCTCCGTACTGCACATCGCGGGTTATGTTGCCCTCTGCGAGCTGTTCCTGGGCTGTGAAGCTCATTTTGAGTTATGGAAGAGGCTATTCTGCCTCGTCCCCCGCAACCAGGAGGGATCTATATATCAAGTGGGCGAAGCCGAAATATGGCGCATCGCCCAGACCGGATACCTGCCCGGTACTCCAAAGAAGGCGCCTATCACGCCCTCGATGCGGCTATATCTCCCACGTGTCGAAGCACGACTTAGAGGCATAACCGCATTGAAAGCAATGTCGCAAGTGAGGTAATCTTCACACAACCCATGTAATACATAAGGGGAAAAGGTACATAGTTGGCTTACAATCGCCACTTCACACAATACATGAGTAAAACATTACATCAAACAGATACAATCAAGGTCCGACTACGGAACCAAAATAAAAGAAGACTACCTCAAATGCTACACAGATCCCCGATCGTCCCAACTGGGCTCCACTACTGATCAACTGAAACGAAACAACACAAGGAACAAGATCTTCATCGAGCTCCTCCTTGAGCTCAGGTGCGTCACCTGCACGGTTCCATCGGCACCTGCAAACTGGTTTTGGAAGTATCTGTGAGTCACGGGGACTCAGCAATCTCACACCCGCGAGATCAAGACTATTTAAGCTTAAAGGTAGGACAGGGTAGTGAGGTGGAGCTGCAGCAAGCGACTAGCATATATGGTGGCTACAATCGCAAAAG
>LR880966.1:1088792-1104721 GCA_904067115.1 Aegilops sharonensis
CCAAGGATTTTTGGTGGAACTCCGGAAAATGATGAAATAAAATTGGCA
Organism: Aegilops sharonensis; assembly: GCA_904067115.1. NCBI lineage: Eukaryota > Viridiplantae > Streptophyta > Magnoliopsida > Poales > Poaceae > Aegilops > Aegilops sharonensis. The sequence continues at coordinate 1,088,841 of LR880966.1, forward strand.
AAGTTTGGGGACCAAACTTGAAGCAGAAAGGGCATTGGAATTTTGCAAGTGGGTTATGGTGATTCCAAAACAATGGAATATTTTTAATATAGCTCCCTAATATTAGGAGGGTATGTTATAAAGAGAAGAACACCATGTGAATTCCCTCGATTTAAATGGATCGAGAAATCCATGCAATTTATTTAGAAGAGTTTTTAAATTAAATGGCATGATGGCATGATGCAATGCAAGAGATGACATGATGAATGCTCAAACAAAACAAACCACACGACAAAACTCGGAAACCCTGGAAGGCAACTGAAGCTCCGGTCTTGGGGCGTTACAGCGCCCGAAGACTGGCCCTAGGAGTGGTTTTATGTCAATGACATTCCCCTTTCGGATCCAGTCCGGACAGGCCTTCCTGAGTTTACCAATACTCCATTGAAGAAACGCCAAAGCTGGCGCCCTCGGAGCCCCCAGGAGGAAGATAACAGGGAATTCTTCTATCTGATGATCCGGATACAAACCCTGGCCAAATCAGGACTGACAATAATCGAAGTTATGTCAATATGCGTAATAAGGGGAGTGCAACCACTTCAATATAGGGGAAAACCCATGTGGCACTTCAATGGAGAAGACGATGCCTCCCGCTGCGGTCTCAAAGGTCCGGACTACGCCGCATCTTTGGCGAGGATACTGTCCGATTTGTACAAAGGAGAAGAAGAGGAGTTCCTCCGCATTAAACCGCGGGATGGATTTTCCATGTATAACCCCCGAAGCTGGGTAAGCTGCCATCTTTTACTCGACTATGTCCATTCTTATCTTCCTTGTCACAATTATTTACCTTATCGTTTCAAAACAGGAACTAAGCAAGGCCGTGAAAGAGTCCAACAGCCCCTCCCCGCAGCCAGAGGATCCCGGCCGGGCTCTCGACCCCCGACTTGAAGAAGATCCGGACATATTCGTGGAATTCGTCAACGGGACATTCTACCAGGCAAGCAGTGGCGGCTCTTTAGTGGCCATCATAGCGGATTATCCCAGACTGCTTCCCGTGTCGCATGTAAGTAATGTCGGGGTTCCAACCTTCCGAAAGAATTCCTTCGTTTTGCCATACCTTATGCTCACATGCCGTACTTTTATAGAAACTGCAGTCGGGACGCCGTGCGGAACCCGCGGCGGCCTCTCAGCAAGAGGCGCCTAGACAAGGTAGACTTAAAAGGAAGGCGGTTAGGAGCGAGACACAGGCGCAGAGGTATTCATTAAACTTGCCCCGTGGTTTATTTGGTCTTTTTGTCGAGGCGTGACGGCTTTAATTACATCCTGACAGGAAACGTCCGACTATGTCTGGGGACCCTACCGGCCACGCCTCCAGCAACTAGATTCCTGGACCGGATTCACGGGCGCAGGCTTATGTGGGGATAATGCTGAACTTTCCTCCTGCGGAGGATACGGATATGCTTTCTGCCACAAATTCTGAAGTAGAGAGCGCCATGAATCACGGGCGCCGACGGGCCGTACTCCGCGGTGGTATTTTTCCGAAGAGGCGTTTAATGCCTTCAATTCCGGACACGCATATATCTGCACTGTTCAAGATGGACTTGCCAGAGCAACATACCAGTATGTGATGGATATACGGGTAAGACACTTTAATAAGTATGTGTAGTAGTAGCCCCTGAGACTTGAAACAGTTGGCACAACTGATTTAAGGATCATTAAATGCATAGGTTCTTGTAGAGAAGAATGCCCAGTTGTCTCAAGAGCTGGAGGAATGTAAGGCCCAAATGAAGGCCAATGTAGCCGAAAAGACGAATCCAAAAAGGCTTCTTCTGGTAATAATTTCCTTCTACCAGTTTGTTTGTTCGGCATGGTTTATAAATCTGACGAAAGATTCGGCAGACAATCCCGGAGGAAATCCGAAGACTGTGGGAGATAATGAGCTGCATCTGCGAAGTCAGCTGAAGGCGGGCGAACGCGTGCTGACGCAGTCTATTCAGGAGAAGAATAAGCTGCAAGATGCTAATATCCGACTGAGCGTCGAATTGAAAGATGTTCGGGCTCAGCTCGCGGACTCCGTGAAGGAGAACCGGAGGCTTCGTCGCGGCATTTATAGTAAGTGCTTGAACGGACTGTAGTATAATTCGGCGAGGAAGCGTATTGACATAGTTATGTCTGCAGGTATGTTGACGGGCCGTCCTGAAGAGGAGATGCCCGGTTCCACAAGCGATATGCTGCAAGAGCTTTCACAACTGCACGAACGAGCTCGGCAGGTGATGCAGGGTATTTCCCAGGCTTTGTGGCCGTCCGCTTCCTTGCCCGGAGGCATGAGCGAACTTGTAGAGATGCTCAAAGGAGCACGGCGGCGCTTCCGATTATGGTAGATATCAGCTTGCCGGCAAGGTGCGAGAGAAGCTTGGGCCATGGTGAAGACGCGATACGCCAAGGCTGACCCTAACCATATGGCCGAAGTCAGACCGGTGGGGTCAGATGGACAAGAGATACCCGTTAGTCTGGTATATGACCAAGTAGCGTTAGCTGCAAAGTATTCCCAACAAGATTGTAAGCTAGACAGCCTGTTGGATGGTATAGAGGAAGAGTACAGCCAGTCTAAATGACTATGTAATTTGAATGGGCTCATGTACTCCCTAGCCGGATTGAAAATCATTTGTCATGGCGGACCTTTTCGCTTCAGCTCCTGGATCCGACAGTCCGGGGTGTATCCGAATACCCACACAGTTATGAAAAACCTGGGTATGCATGGAAACCAGGCGTAGGGGTCATAAGTGCTTGAACAGACAAGTACCCAACTAGTTATGTTATATTACATGGATAGTAAGAAACATCTTCCAGAGAGAATATTCCGTTAGGGGTTCCTTTCTCTGGGTGCGCATGCATCGATGTGCATGTCCGAACTGCGATCAGGAGCGCAGGAAACAAAACATCTGGGTATTTACGTTGTAATGAACAAGAACATCTTTTGTTCACCGACCGAATATTCCCTTAAGAACGCTAGCTTTCGGCTTCACCCAGTCCGAGGTACACATCCGGCTCAACCGGCAGTAACAATCGCAGAGGTGCTCCCCTTATGCCCTAGCCGAATTAACGGGAACGTAGGGCATAAACACAAGAGCCAGGCAACCCAGCATGGCCAAAACTTAAGTCATATCGATGCATATAATGGTGAATAAAAGGCACATATGGACAGAAAAATGCATATGTGGCTGGCAAGAAGCCATGAAAGTAGTTATATTTAGCTTCGGAATACGAAGCCCCTAGTATAGTGTGCACACATAGTGCGGCCGGAGCGATCAATGCATCCGTACAGTTTTAAAGCTGTATGTTTTAACAGAAAAAGAGGGCGAGAAAGGAAGGGAGGTAACATAATTGAAGATGCGGAGTTTAAGGAGACGAACACTGTGTTCGGCGCTAGGCGTAGAATCTTCGGAGTCTGGCCGCGTTCCATGGTTTCGGCTCGAGTCTGTTGTCAGATGCATTGCGCAGACGGTACGCTCCTCCGGTGAGAACTTTATCAATGATGAAGGGACCCTCCCACTTGGGTTTGAGCTTGTCCTTCTTCTTCTCAGGGAGGAGTAGAACGAGCTCGCCAACGTTATAAGCTTTGGCCCGTACTTCTCTGGTTTGATACCTGTGAGCCTGTTGCTGATAGAATGTTGAACGGGCTTTTGCGACGTCACGCTCCTCCTCCAAAGCATCCAAGTTGTCCTGCCGATCTAGCTCGGCTTCCTTCTCTTCATACATGCGCACGCGAGGTGAGTCATGGATTATATCATAGGGCAGTACTGCTTCTGCGTCGTACACCATAAAAATGGTGTGTATCCGGTGGTACGATTCGGCGTGGTCCGCAACCCCCAGAGTACGGAGTCGAGTTCCTCGACCCAATGCATGTCTGATTCCTTCAAGGATCGCACTAGTCTGGGTTTAATGCCTCTCATGATAAGACCATTTGCACGTTCGACTTGACCATTTGTTTGCGGGTGATAGACAGAGGCGTAGTCGAGCTTGATGCCCATTTTGCCGCACCAATTTTTCACCTCATCGGCTGTAAAATTCGAGCCATTGCCGGTGATAATGCTGTGGGGGACGCCGTAACGGTGTACAACCCGTGATATGAAGTCTATCACTGGTCTGGATTCGGCCGTTTTAACTGGCTTGGCTTCTATCCATTTGGTGAACTTGTCCACCATGACCAATAGGTATTTTTTCTTATGGCTTCCCCCTTTAAGGGGTCCCACCATATCCAGCCCCCAGACCGTGAAGGGCCAAGTTATGGGGATTGTTTGGAGAGCGGTAGGGGGCATATGGCTCTGATTGGCAAATAGTTGACAACCAACGCAATGTTGGACAAGGTCCTGTGCGTCCGCCCGGGCTGTCGGCCAGTAAAATCCTGTCCGAAAGGCCTTGCTTACGAGAGCTCGGGCTGCCGCGTGGTGCCCGCCTAGTCCGGAATGGATTTCGGCTAAGAGCTGCCGCCCTTCCTCTTCGGAGATGCATCGTTGGAGCACTCCGGTGGCGCTCTTCTTGTAGAGCTCTCCTTCATGGACTTTGTAGGCCTTAGAGCGTCGCACAATACAACGTGCCTAATTTTGATCCTCGGGGAGCTCTTACCTATTTAGGTAGGCCAAGAAGGGCTCGGTCCACGGGGCGATGACAGCCATTATTTCGTGGGCCGAAGGTGTTATTTCGGTGGCAGAGCCTCCGATTACGTCAGAAGGTTCAGAATCCGGGGTTGTGTTCGGAGCCGTACTAATAGTGTCGGACTCCCCTTCACATGCCACGAACGGCTTGAACAACCTTTCTAAGAAGTTATTAGGTGGGACGGGGTCGCGTTTAGCGCCGATGCGGGTGAGGATATCGGCTGCTTGATTATTTTCTCTGACCACATGGTGGAATTCGAGCCCCTCGAACCGAGCTGACATTTTGACATCATTGCGTTAGGCCGCCATTTTTGGGTCATCGGCATCAAAGTCTCCATTTACCTGAGATATTGCGAGGTTCGAGTCCACGCGCACTTCGAGGCGTTGGATGCCCATGGAGACTGCCATCTGAAGACCATGCAACAGAGGCTCGTATTCGGCTGCATTGTTGGAGTCTGTGTATAATATTTAGAGGACGTACCGAACCTCGTCTCCGGTGGGGGATGTCAGGACGACACCCGCTCCCAATCCGGCCAGCATTTTAGAGTCGTCGAAATGCATGATCCAATTTGAGTACACGCCGTACTCTTTAGGGAGTTCGGCTTCTGTCCATTCGGCGACTAAGTCAGCCAGTACTTGCGACTTAATGGCCCGCCGTGGTTTGTATGTTATATCGAACGGAAGGAGCTCAAAAGCCCATTTAGCAATTCGGCCTGTTGCGTCCCAGTTATTTATTATGTCATTGAGTGGTACTTCAGAGGCCACCGTGATCGAACACTCTTGAAAGTAGTGTCATAGTTTCCGAGATGCCATGAAGACCGTGTACGCTATCTTTTGATAGTGTGGGTACCGAGATTTGCATGGAGTGAGGACAGTGGACACGTAATATACCGGCTTTTGGAGCGGGAACTTGTGTCGCCTTCCTCTCGTTCGACGACGAGCACTGCGCTCACAACTTGGTTTGTTGCGGCTATGTATAATAGCATGGGTTTGCCGATGTTTGGCATGGTCAGGACTGGGTTTGTGGCCAAGAGTGCCTTTATTTCTTCCAGTCTGGCCGTGGCCGCATCCGTCCACTCGAAGTGTTCGGTGCATCGAATAAGGTGATACAGAGGTAGTGCCTTTTCTCCTAAGCGGGAGATAAAGCGGCTTATGGAAGCCACACATCCAGTTAGTTTATGGATCTGCTTGAGGTCTGTTGGGATAGCCAACTGTGACAGAGCTCGGATTTTTGCCAGATTTGCTTCAATTCCTTTATTGGAAACGATGAAGCCGAGCAATTTCCCGGAGGGTACCCCGAAGATACACTTCTCCGGGTTGAGCTTAATGTCGTATGTTCGGAGATTATCGAACATAAGCCTCAAGTCATCTATTAAAGTTTTGACGTGTCTTGTTTTGATGACCACGTCGTCTACGTAGGCCTCTACTGTCTTGCCGATTTGTTTTTCCAGGTATGTCTGAATCATGCGTTGATAGGTTGCGCCGGCGTTTTTGAGCCCGAAGGGCATGGTGTTGAAACAGAAGGGGCTGTACGGAGTGATGAAGGCCGTTGCGGCCTGGTCGGACTCCGCCATCTTTATTTGATGGTATCCGGAGTATGCGTTGAGGAAACGCAATGAGTCGTGTCCTGCAGTGGCATCGATAATTTGATCAATGCGGGGGAGGGGGAAGGGATCCTTAGGGCAAGCTTTATTGAGGTCCTTGAAATCGACACACAAGCGCCAAGATTTGTCCTTTTTTGGTACCATTACCAAGTTTGCTAGCCAATCCGGATGTTTGATGTCTCTAATGAATCCGGCCTCGAGTAGCTTTGCTAGCTCTTCTCCCATGGCTTGCCGCTTAGGCTCTGAGAAGCGTCTAAGAGTCTGCTTGACTGGCTTGTATCCTTTCAGTATATTGAGGCTGTGTTCGGTCAGCCTGCGTGGGATGCCTGGCATGTCTGAAGGATGCTAGGCGAAGATATCCCAATTCTCACCCAGGAAATCTCGCAGTGCGGCATCTATTGTGGGGTTCAGCTGTGTCCCGATGGATGCTGTCTTTGTAGGGTCTGTTGGGTGGACCTGGAATTTGACTATCTCGTCCGCGGGTTTGAAGGAGGTGGATTTAGATCGCTTGTCGAGCATCATGTCGTCTCGGTCCACTGTTGCTCGCAGTGTTGTCAGTTCTTCGGCCGCGAGGGCTTCTGATAATGCCTCCAGGGCGAGGGCGGCGGTTTTATTTTCAGCGCGGAGTGCGACGTCCGAATCGCTAGCTAGAGTGATGATTCCATTGGGCCTGGGCATTTTGAGCTTCATGTACCCGTAATGGGGTATAGCCTGAACACTCATGAATGCGTCCCGCCCCAAGAGGGCGTGGTATCCGCTGCTGAACGGGGCCACTTGGAATGTAATTTCTTTGGACCTGTAATTCTCCGGCGTGCCGAATACCACATCCAGTGTGATTTTTCCCGCGCATCGTGCCTCTCAACTAGGGATGATTCCCCTGAAGGTCGTGCTGCTTTGATCAATGCGGCTCTTGTCAATTTCCATCTTGTTAAGGGTTTCCTCATAGATGAGGTTTAGACCGCTTCCGCTGTCCATGAGCACTATAATGAGCCTGAAGCCGTCGACGATTGGGCTAAGGACCAAAGTGTCTGGTGCTCGGACTGTTCGGAATTGAGGTTCGACACTGGCATTGTAAGTTATAGCCGTGTCGTTTCATGGTTTTATTGTTGCCATGTGGCAAACTTCGGCGAGGCTGCGCTGAGCTCGCTTGCGCCTATTGTTTGAGGAGAAAGTCTCGAAGACTGCAAATACCGTATCGTTGTTTCCGGCGAGATGTTGCTCTGCTGTATGTTTTATGAGGAGATCCTCGCTGCTCCTTGCTACCTGCCGGAGTATCCAACATGCTCTAAGGCTATGCGTCGGCGTAGAATCCGGTGTGCTGTGAATTTTGCACGGCCCGTTTAGCCATCCTTCCAATACGGTTCCGTGCCTCGCGGCGGGCTTTGGTTTTTTGGTACTTGAATCGGGTGACTTACGAGAGCTTACCCTTTTAGTCCAGACAGAGGATTTGGTGAGAGTCGGATTGTCCCAGAAACTTGTTTGGGTTTTCCAGGCGCTTTCCATCGCGCAGTATTTTTGTACTATGGCTGCTAAGTCAGCGAAGTGTACTATGTCACGGCGACTTATAGCATTCAGAATCCCTTTGTCCGTGCAATTTTTGCAAAAGAGGGAGATTGCGTCTACCTCGCGACAGTCCTTGACCCTGTTTATCACAAGGAGGAATCTGGCCCAGTAATGATGTACTATTTCTTGGGGCTCTTGTCTGATATGTGAAAGATTGGATAAATCTGGGTGGGTGGGTGGATTTGAATCCGAATCCCGACCCGATCTGGGACCCAGGGGCAAAGAGGCTTCCGAGCTTAACGGCTCGGGTTCTGGGGCGTTGGCCGATCTCTTCGACCCGCCACCCGATTCAGAGTCCGCGGCCTGGGTCATGTCCTCCCGCGAGCGGGTGTCCGGCTCGGAGAGCTTGGAAATCCGGACATAGTTCGTCCTCAAAGTAGAGGGAGAATTAGGATGATGCTCTTCCACTACCTCTATCTCATGGGTGACTGGTGGATAGTGAATCTCCCTTTGGTCGGGTTTAAGCCCGATCCGGTCATAGTCCGTAGCGACGCCCAGGGCGGCGACGCGATCCAAGAGCTCATTGAGGGAGAAGAGCTCCATTGGTTCCATCTGTTCGGCAAATTCCGAATCAACGTGGAGGCTATTTTTAATGACCTGAGAAGTCATTGTCGGCGCGACAGCCGATCGGGCGGTCATAACGAAGCCGCCCAGCCGGAGAGTTTGGCCTAGAGCAAGGGCTCCCCCGGAAGTGATGTTGTCTTTGACGACGAGATGAGCCATCAAGCCTTATCGCGATGACACATTGGAACTCTCAATGAAAGCACCAATGTCGGTGTCAAAACCGGCGGATCTCGGGTAGGGGGTCCCGAACTGTGCGTCTAAGGCTAATGGTAACAGGAGGCTGGGGACACGATGTTTACCCAGGTTCAGGCCCTCTCGATGGAGGTAATACCCTAAACCCTAGAAGCTAGCCTATGGAATGATTGTTCTTGTTTCCTACGGACTAAACCCTCCGGTTTATATAGACACCAGAGGGGGCTAGGGTTACACATAGTCGGTTACAGAGAAGGAGATCTATAATTCGGATCGCCAAGCTTGCCTTCCACGCCAAGGAGAGTCCCATCCGGACAGGAGACAAAGTCTTTAATCTTGTATCTTCATAGTCCAACAGTCCGGCTGTCCAGATACCCCCTTATACAGGACTCCCTCAAGGGGCATGCAAATTTGACAAACCTTGTTCAGTGCAAAAGATATGTCTGGCCGTGTCAATGTCAAGTACTGTAGATCTCCAACAACACTTCTATATTTTGTACTCTCCTCCTCATTAAGTGGCACTCCTTCATATGCTGAAAGTTTTTCTGAAAATGACAATGGAGTAGGTGAAGGCTTGCAGTCCTTCATTCCCATGCGTGTTAGAAGTTCAGTGGCATATTTTTCTTGATTCAAGACAATGCCATCTTGAACCTTCTTAACCTCAATGCCAAGGAAGAAATGTAAATCACCAAGATCCTTCAAGGCAAATTCTAAACTCAGATCATGCAAAAGAGCATTAGTGGCATTTCGAGAGGATCTTGCAACTATAATGTCGTCAACATATATAAGTACAAAAACCATAGAGTTTGCCTTGTTATAAATGAAGAGGGATGTATCTGCCTTGGATGAAATAAAACAAAGGTGCTTCAATTGTGAACTAAACCTTGAGAACCATGCTCTAAGTGACTATTTCCAACCATAAAGAGCTTTATCAAGCTTACGGACATGATTGGGTGTTTGTTTGTTTTCATACCCTGGTGGTTGCCTCATATAGACCTCCTCTTCCAGAACACCATGTAAAAATGCGTTCTGAACATTTAGCTGTCTAAGGCTCCATCCTCGGGAAACAACAATGGCTAGCACAAGTCTTATAGTAGCATCTTTTACCACATGACTAAAAGTGTTCATAATCAATACCATATCATTGCTTAAATCCTTTTGCAACTAGACATGCCTTTACCTGTCAATGGAGCCATCTGCTTTCCTTTTAATTCTATAAACCCACTTGCAATCAATAATATTTTTACCTCTTTGACTTGGTAACAAGTGCCATGTTTTATTTTTTCATGAGAGCACCATATTCCTCATCCATAGCCCTTTTTCCACTTAGGATCTCCAAGTGCATCATTCAATTTTGTGGGTTCTCTTGAAAGGCATAACATGTCATATGGTATAGTTCCATCTGTCCTTACTTTGGGATTTTTAATACCTTTTTGTAGCCGAGTCATGACACTTGAAGTAGTGAAAGGAGGTTGGGGCGACTGCAGAGGATATTGCATGATCTGGCTGGTTGCAGAAGATTCCGCAGATCCATCAGCATGTGCAGGCTGAAGAGACACACCGGATCCTGTGGTCCCTGGTGTGGCTGATGATGGACTGGACATGTCCTGGAAGACAGAATTCCCCGGCGCAGAAAATCCCGAGCCTGACGATGTCGGCATGCCCACGCGTGACGAGGGAGATCACGCGTGTCGTTCTGTCCCCTGCATGCGAGGCGATGTGGCGCGCGATCCCACATGGACCTGCACCCATTATCCGAGGCCGATCGACGTGCAGGTGTGGCAGGCGCCGCCGAATCCTCCTCGGGTTCCGTGACTGCTGCTTCTTCTCCATACACATCAAATATGGCACCGTTTTGCACCGGATTTTGGTCATTTTGATCATTTTGAACTCCATTTTCTTCAGCCACCTGTACAGGCATATCAAGAGTAGAACTAGAAGGATTATTAGCACATGGGTCAACACAATTGTGATCCCCCCTTTGATCAAGTTCCGGAAGAAGTATTTCTTTACAAAGAAGAGCTCCGGCATTTGGATGAAGTGACTCAAAAGGGAAGACGGATTCATCAAACACAACGTATCTGGATATGTAAACCCTTCCAGCGGAAAAATATAGGCACTTAACCCCTTTGTGCATAGGGCTATAACCTAAAAATATACATTGTTTTGAACGAATCTCAAGTTTGCGTGTGTTGTATGGTCTAAGATTAGGCCAACATGCACAATCAAATATGCAAAGAGATGTGTAATCAGGTTTGACACCAAAGCGACGAGTTATGGGATTTTCAAATTTTATTACTTTACTAGGATGAATATTGATTAAATATGTGGCACTAAGAAAGGCTTCATCCCAGAATTTGAGAGGCATGGACGGATTGGCTAGCAGTGCTAGTAAAGCTTCAACAACATGGCAATGCTTCCGTTCAGCTAAGCCATTCTGTTGGTGAGCGTGTGGACAAGAAAGCTGATGTGAAATTCCAATATTTTGGAAGAAGGAATTGAGTTTCTCATACTCACCACACCAATCTGTTTGCATGGCAAGAATTTTGGAGTTTAGTTGGCGTTCAACAAGACTTTGGAAATTACTAAAAACATGAAAGACATCGGATCGTTTCTTTAACAGTTAAATCCAAGTCAACTTGCTATTGTCATCAATGAAGCTTACATAATAAGAAAATCTACCAACAGAGGTGGGAGCTGGCCCCCAAACATCTGAAGAAATAAGTTGGGACGGAGCAGTAGATACACTAGTGGAGATGGGATATGGTAATTGATGACTTTTGGCTTGTTGACACGCATCACAAACTGACTCAATACAAGACACAAAAGGAAGTTTATTTTTGCTAAGGACATGTTGAACGATGATTGAAGATGGATGATGTCGTGGTTCTAAGTCTGACAGTAGAATGAGGGGTAGGTACGGAGAGGCAAGATCCTAGCTATGGAGTAGTTGTATACGCAAGGGATTTATGAGTTCAGGCCCTTCTCGGAGGAAGTAATAACCCTACGTCTCGGAGCCCGGAGGCGGTCGACTGGATTATATGCGTATGTGTTACAGGGGTGCGAACCCTTCTACCTGTGGAGGGGGGTGGCTTATATAGAGTGCGCCAGGACCCCAGCCAGCCCATGTAGTGGAGGGTTTAAGGTGCGTTAAAGCTAGGTGTTACTGGTAACGCCTTACATAAAGTGTCATTAAGGTCATAAAGACTATTTAACTTCGGACCGTTTGGGTACCGAGTGGCTCTTGGACTCCTGGTGGTCGAGTGGGCCTTCATGGTCGAATGTCTTTGAATCTGTCGAGTGGAAGCCTACCAGGTCGATTGGAAGGCTGCTTCTCTTGTGAGTGTCCTTGTGGAGGGTACCTTTGGGCAGGTCTATGACCCTACCCCAGGTACATGACTTCATCATTAGCCCCCGAATGGATCGAGGTTTGAGTGAGGAAGGAGTTGATAATCTTTCCGACCTGTTCTCGTGTTGTGAGTGCGTCTTACTCTGGATCAACGACCTATTCGTGATGGCATCAACTTCTCTTTCAGTCGCCTTGATCCATTCTTCACGTTCGTCGAGTGAACTCCGTGAACCTGAGGATTTCCGAGCGACGGATCGGAGGGAATCTGTTATCTGACGAGTTGCTCTGCGGTTAGCGGATATCACGGGATCCGAATTTTGGGAAGCGCGCGAAGCAGAGAAAACCGCGGCACTCGGATGGGACAAGACGATGACGCCTCGATCTTCGCGCCGCCTTTTTCGCCACGTATCGTGCGCGCGCCTATTGCGGGATTGTGACGGGATTTCCTGGGCCTACCGTTCAGCCACTCGGAAGCGGCCACATATAAAGCGTTGGACAGGGCATTTTGAACAGTGCGACCCCAGACTTCTCCTCTCTCCGCCTCCAAACCTTCTCGCCGCGCTCTTCGTCTGTCCAGCATCGAAGCTCGGTACTTGACTCGCCGGCGACCATGGTGAAGGAGAAGACCGCAGCCCTGGAACGGGTGAAGAAGGCGGCGGCGAAGGCCAAGGGGAGAGCGCCCAGTCGGGGCGGCTCCTCTTCGCGGTGCAAGCTGCCGCAGGGCTGGGTCCAAGGAGACTGGATCCGCTCGACCATCACCGAGAAGGATCTCACCGATCTGGCCAATGAAGGACTGATCCCCCATGGGTCGGCGAGGCATCCGGGCATGGAGTGGCAACCGCAGCCTGAAGAGGGTGAGTGTGTCCTCCTGGCCACCCACGTAGATCGGGGGTTTTCTCTGCCGCCAAATCCTTTTTTCCGGGGGTTTTTGAACTTTTTTGGAGCGCAACTCCATCATTTCACTCCAAACTCCATTGTCTACCTTGCTGCTTTCATTTCGCTATGCGAGAATTTCTTGGGTTGTCGACCGCACTGGGGTCTCTTCAAGCACATATTCACCTGTCGCTCTCAGACGGTGAAGAAAACGAACCCGAATGACGAGAGGACCCAAGCAATCCAGATGTGTGGGGGACTCGGGGTCCAGATGAGGGGGAAGAGTGCCTTTCCAGCTGTGACTCTCCCCGACTCGGTTAGAGGGTGGTAGTCGACCTGGTTTTACTGCCAAGACCAGCCGATGCCGGGGCAGTCGACTGGGCTCCCTCCTTTCTCCATGAGTCGAGTGAACAAGCCATCTTCCCTGAAGGTGTTACCAGAGGAGAAGGCCCAAGTAAAGTTGCTGATGGAGCGTGTAGTCCAGCTTATTCGCGATGGGGTGACCGGCGTGGATCTCCTGGAGGTTTTTCTCCGACGGCGTATTCAGCCACTCCAATACCGAGGTCACCCGATGTGGATGTACTCTGGTACGGATGATACCACTCGGGTCCATCCAGAGGAAGTCGATGACGCCTCGCTGGAGAAGTGGATGACTGCCATCACAGGGAACAAGGACAGCCCTCGCGGAGCTAGGAGGATTCCACCACTCGACCAGAGTTACCAACCAGACAAGGTATAACCACTTATCTCCGACTGTGATTCTGCTGCATTCATTCTGTTTTGATGCCAATTCGTCGACTGACTTTCACCTTGTTTTGTTGTCTTCTAGGTCACCACTGAGATGTACTCGATGCCCAACGGGGCGCAGGAAATAGTCGAAGAAGAAGAAGGAAGTGGAGGTGAAAGTCCGGAGGAATGGGAGTCCAACGGCGAGGAGGATGAGGAGGATGATAGCTCTGATGGCGAGGAGGAGGAGGAGGAAGAGGAGGAATACGTCGATCCTCCTCGCTCGGAGGGAACGTCCAAGTTGACACATGACCCGGCGGCCGTGCGCGGTAAAGCTGTTGTGCCCACCGGGCAGTCGACGAAGCGACCTAGGACAACTTCTCCCGCGCCGACTGAGAAACCGCCGAAGCAACCTCGAGCGACGTCGTCAAAGCCGGCGAAGGCCCTGCCCAAGATGCGAATGGTCATCCCCACCATTTTCGGGTAACTAACAGAACCTTGTATTTCCTTATTCAACATGAGTGAACTTTTGGTCGACTTGATGACTGATCAGCCGATTCTTGAAATCTACAGCGCCGCTACCTCCGAGACTTCAGCCAAGCACGAAGATCAGGAAATGGAGGATGCGGCCACCTCCAACCTTGGTAAGATATCTGAGGTTTCGCTTTTAGTCGGCTGGAGCTTTTAGTCAATTGGGCTTCCATGTTTACTTCTGAATCTTTCTTGTAGTTCCGACTCACATCATTGATCTTCCCGATGATGACGAAGAAGCGCCATTGAGGAAGAGGAAGAACAAGAAAGTGTCTGCTGGCAAGGCTGCTCAAGTCGCGGCGATTCCTGAGAAGCTGATTTCCGAGGGAGGCAACCCCACTCGGACTTCTGTGTCTTTCGCTGTACCGCTGACAAGTGGCCGACCCACTTCGTCGACTGCTGATCCACCATCTCTCTTTGCTACACACCACGTCCCGGAAGACCAAGTAAGTGCTGCTAAGGAGGTCATACGCCAGGCAGGGATCATGATGGAGCAGGTGAAAGCGGTCTGAGAGGCTAGTCAGGCGGCCTATGATGCTAGTTCAGCTCTCCAGAGCAATGTCCAAGTAAGTCATCGTTGCTTGCTTTGTTAGGATATGCTACCTGAAACTGCTTCCTTCTGGAGATTTCCATATCTGTACACCCACTGGGTGTGTGTGTCGATTGAACTTTTGTGGGGGCACATTGAGTGCACCCACTGGGTGTAGTCCCCGAGACTATGGTCGACTGCGTGCAGTCGGCTATAGTCTTTATGCTGTGATCTTCTTCACTCACTAGTAGAAAGAGGGTCAAATGTGAGACACATTAGTCCCGGTTTGTAACAGAACCGGCACTAATGTGGCCATTAGTGCCGGTTCCAACGGCTAGCCGGGAGGAGCTCTTTAGTACCGGTTCGTGGCAAACGTTTAGCACCGGTTCGTGCCACGAACCGGTACTAATGAGAGTGGTGGCAGGATGTTGTCAAAATGGGGCCCATCCAGCACCTTTAGTACCGGTTCGTGGCACGAACCGGTACTAAATGTCGTCCTATATAAATCCTTCATCCACCCGCACTCTGTTCTTCCCCCTTTCCCCTCTCCCTATCCTCTGTTCTTCCCTTCTTCCTCTCGAGTTCATCACAAAATTTGCCCCAAATTTGTCAAGATTTGCAGGCCCTCATCCATTCAAATGATCACCAAGGTTAGCAACTTTGTCCTTTCATCTCTCATTGCTAGATTAGCTCTTGCATTGGTTTATATAGTGATTAATTGTGGGTTTTAGTAATTTGGGAGGAATTATATGTGGTAGTATTTGATTTATATGCAATCTGAGGTCAAAATAACACTTAGTTTGCATATGTAGGAGTGGTTTACTTAGTGCCTTCTAAATCTCTGTCGTAACCACCGTCGATCGCCCGCACCGTCCCGTCGGCGCCACCACCTTGTGGTGAGCCTCTTGTTCATGAAATTTTATATAAAAAATTGATGTTTGTGTGATTTGGATATATAGTTACTCGTATAATAATTATCTTACCCGTACGTTGTTTGTTATACATAGTGCCATGGTTTTGATATCCGTCCCCGTCGGCTCTCGTCCTTGTTATGATTCGGATGTGGTATATTCTCTTTTAAAACTATTTGTTGCATTTCGTGTTTATGACAAATTATGCCCATCAAGTTGACATAGATATTTTTATCTAGGAGGTATGTGAACCGGAAATTCCAACCGACCCTATTGTCGAGAGGTTAAATTTAGTTGAAAGAGAAAACGAGTACTTGAAAGAAAAATTGAAAAGAATTGAGGGGGAGAAGATGGAATTGGAGTTGCATGTTGCCGATGTCGTCGATGATCACAAGATCAAGATGGAGA
>LR880966.1:1130760-1157558 GCA_904067115.1 Aegilops sharonensis
TGGACATCGGAATGCCCATCCCTTTCAACGTCTCCGCGTATAATATGTTCAAGCCACTACCACCATCCATCAGGACTTTGGTCAGTCGAGTGCCTTCAACAACTGGGTCGACCACCAATGCTTGCCTCCCAGGGGTGGCAATGTGCGTCGGGTGATCAGACTGGTCGAATGTGATGGCGGTCTGGGACCATTTCAGATAATTGGGAGTCGCCGGAGCAACCAAGTTCACTTCCCGATTGATAACCTTCAATCGACTTTTGCTTTCGACGTCAGCAAAAATCATCAGGGTGGAATTGACCTGGGGATATCCACCATCACTGTCATCTCTGTCCTCAACTTTGTCTGTCTCCTTATCCTTATCCTTGAGTTGTTTCCCTTGGAACTGCTGAATCAAGAGCCGACACTGTCGAGTGGTGTGTTTCGGGTAAATGAGTTTACCCTCTTCATCTTTCTTTGTATGAATATGACATGGAAAATCCAACACGTCGTTTCCATCCTGGTCTTTCACCTTCTTGGGGTTCCAAGGACCCTTGGGTTTCCCCTTGAACTTTCCTGGGGTCACGGCCAAGGCCTCTCCGGGAGCCGCTGGCTCGGCTTTGCGCTTCTGCTTCTGACTGGAATTTCCTCCGCCGGCCTCATTGGCGGCCGATTTATATTTACCACTCCGGAGCCGATCCTCTTCTTCACCATTTGCATACTTGGTGGCAATCTCCATCATCTGACTCAGGGTCATATCTCCGGTTCGACCAAATTTCAAACTCAATTCTCTGTTCTTGACACCTTCCTTGAAGGCACAGACTGCCTAGTGATCAGATACATTCTCGACTGTGTGGTGCAAAGTGATCCACCTCTGGATATAATCTCTCAAAGTTTCACTCGACTTTTGCACACACGACTGCAACTCCATCAAACCTGCTGGTCGTTTGCAAGTTCCTTCAAATGTCTTGACAAACACTCGGGCAAGATCTTTCCAAGTGTAAATACTGCTGGGTGCTAACTGATTCAACCACGCCCTGGCTGAACCCTCCAACATAAGAGGCAAATGCTTCATGGCTACCTCATCATTGCCACCGCCGATCTGAACCGCCACTCGGTAATCTTCAAGCCAAGTGTCAGGCTTGGATTCTCCAGTGAACTTACTGACTCCAGTCGCCAACCTGAAGTTGGGAGGAATCACTGCGGCTCTGATGGCTCTGCTGAAACACTCTGGTCCCGAGACATGAACTCTGCTGCTGGAAGGAACATCTCTATCATGGCCGTCTCGGTGAGCTCTGTTCCTGTCGACCAAACCTTGAACGATAATAGATCTCGCATCAAAGCCTGGTTCCCTGGGGTCGACTGGAACTCTTCGCCCAGCACTGTGTTGGCGTCTGTCGTCCTGCTGCCGAGGAGCGTATGATCCACCCCTTGGGGGAGGAGTGGGAACTCGACGTCGATCATTGCAATCGAATCGGTGCTCATATTGCTCGCGGCCCTTGTATTGATCATCAGGCCGGCCCCCACGTTCCTCACGCCTCGGAGGTGATCTCGGACTATGGGCCGACTGGACTGAATTCGCAGCGACGGATCGGCTGTGAACCCTGTTCCGCGACTGGGATACAACTGAGTTTTGATCTCCTACCGCCCGGAGCAAATCCCTGATTTGCTGCAAACCTCTACCCGCCTCCGACTGGGAAGGCTGAATTGACTCTGCTATACGGGCGGCAGCTGCTAAATTCTGAATCGGAGTTCGATATACCTGAGTTGGCGGTTGAAAGAGCTGGCGTCGACTGGATTCTGGAACCCTTGGTCGCGTACGCTCATCGAGTACTCGCTAAAGATTCTCCAGTCGAGTGCGCTCAGCCAGGTTGGCCAAGCGCGCATCCTCCAAGGCGCGAGCCTCGGGGGTTTCTCCAACGATAGGAGTGTGAAGTGCATCCATGTTCCGACGGCGAAGCTCCTCCCTCTGGAGCGAAGTGAGGGGCTCGGGCAAGTACTCTTCGTGGGCTTGCTCCGGATCGCCTCCACCGCCACCTCCGTTGGTGCGGGTGAATCCAGGGGGACTGCGTGGTCCATCGACCATCAGAACCTCTGCCGCCGGGTCACTGCTATCGCATTCGGACGCAGTCTCTACGGAGCCAGTCGACGGGTCGAACAGGCCGTAGAGAGATTCGTCGGGCTCGATCGCCGCGACTTGGGGGATGGCCGACTGGCGGGCCACCGCATGCCTCACCCACCGCTGAAGCCTCGACCGACCGGAACGCTTGCGCCGGTGGGAGACTGGGACTGAAGACGGCGCAGGAGCCGACCCATACTGGGTCGACGGTTGCCGCAGAAGGACGCCGTGGACACACGCGCGAAAGTGCGTCGCCCCGCAGATGGGGAGCGCGTCCACGTCGAGTGGAGCCTCCTGAAGCCAAGCGGAGTCATCGACGACGAACGTGAGCGCACCGAGACGGATCTCGTGGCCGTCAACCAGAACTCCACCGGAAACCATGGTGTAGGAGATCGAAAGAATCTCAACTTCTCCAACAAATCGCTAGAACACCTGCCCCAAGGTGGGCGCCAACTGTCGTGGTTCTAAATCTGACAGTAGAATGGGGGGTAGGTATGGAGAGGCAAGATCCTAGCTATGGAGTGTCTTCATGGTCGAATGTCTTTGAATCTGTCGAGTGGAAGCCTAACAGGTCGACTGGAAGGCTGCTTCTCTATGACCCTACCCCAGGTACATGACTTCATCAGATGACCCAAGCGTCAGTGCCACTTTTCTGAAGATGGTTTGGTGACACTCCAAGTTTGCTTATTTGACCATGATGAGGAAGATGATGATGTGATTGGATAGAGACCTCCCTCACATCTCCCTATAAGGATGACTCTCCTTGTTGCCAAGTCCTTAATCACAAAATAAGAAGGATAGAATATGATGAGAACATTATTGTCAAGTGTAAAAGGATGAACAGAGACAAGATTCTTTGATGCATGAGGGATATGTAAGACATTGTTTAGATGAATTTTTTTCTCAGGGGTTTTAACAATTGAGTTACCGATGTGAGTAATATCCATACCAGCTCCACTTGTCGTGTGCACTTGGTCACCTCCATGATATCTCTCCCGCATCATCAACTTGTCAAACTCTCTTGTGATATGCTCGGCAGCACCTGAATCTGCATACCAATTAGTGTCGATGCCATACAAGTTGGTGACGAGGTTGACCTTTTTCTTCTCATGATGATCCTCATCGTACCGATGCCAGCAGTCCCTGGCGCTGCCGGCATGGTACTTGTAACATATCTGGCACTCTGGGTAGTCTCCCTCATGTTATTGCTGGTGCTGCTGCGGTGGTGGCTGGCGTTGGCGCTACTGATAGCCATTGTTCCCACCGGCGCGAACAAGAGAAGGGGGAGCACGGTCGGAGCGACCACGCCCTCTTCACCCACGGCCTCCTCTGCCATGAGACTAGCCGCGTCCCTTGTAAATGGTGTTGGCTGAAGAACGAAAACCTGCTAGTCTGTCGCCTAACATATCCATCCTCTGATCGAAAGCGGAAATCTACGAGAAAAGATCATCAACAGTAATGGATTTCTTGATGGCGCCAACTGCTGCAACGATGGGATCATAATCCCGATCGAGTCCGGCGAGGATATAGTCCACCATCTCTCCATCTGTCACCGGATGACCTGCTGCTGAAAGTTCGTCTCCGAGGCTCTTCATCCTTGCGAAGAAAGCATTGCTGGACATGCTACCCTTCTTGGTGTTGGAGATGGCAATCCTCATATTTGTTATTCGCGATTGCGGATGCACAACAAATAATGTGGTAAGGGCGGTCCATAGATCAAGGGTATTTTCCTTACCGATGACTTGCACGAGGATCTTTGGGGTGAGAGAATTCAGTAGATAGCTTAGGACCTGCTGATCCTTAGCGATCCATGGACCATATAGTGGATTGGGCTCTATGGCCGTGGTCTTGTCTGGTTTGGCGATCTCCATTGTTTTCGGTGGTGCAGCATTGCTGCCGTCGAGAAGACCGGTCACCTGCGCGCCTCGCAGTGCTGGCAAAACTTGCGCCTTCCATAGGAGGTAGTTCCTCCTCGCGAGCTTCTCTGTTGGTGGAGCGCCGAGTTTGAGGCCAACAGCACTGGAGCTCATGGTGATGGCGATGGAAGGGCGCTAGGGTTTTGGTTTTTGTGTTTGCTAGATGATAGGGAAGAGGCTAGCTCTGTATACCATGTATGAGGTTTGCGGTATAAGCATTCCTGCTGCCCATAGGCAGCCGCGGTGTGTATATATATTGGGCAAAGACTTGCCTTGGAGTACAAGAGATTACAGGATATACGACTCAAACTCTAGCACATCCAACACGGCGGCATCATGGTTTGTCGATGTGACCTCCACAGCCACGTATGACAGAGTGTCGAGAGGCGGTGTTGGGATCTTCATGGCTGCATATACATGCTTCGACACACTGGCGGCAACATCCTTCATCAATGAACTCGCCGCCACAATCGTTCACGGGTCGCGGCAATGTAGTGGAGGCGGCCAGCACGGTGGCGCAATTAGGAGACTCCCTACGACATGACCCCCCCCTCCCGGCGGCGCTCACCACTGCAGTTATGGGCGGCCATGCCAATGGCTGCGTGGGTGAGGATGGGTTGGGGAGGAGGAGGTGCCCAGGCTAGCGCAGCAGCCAGTACAGGCGAGGGTCAGCTCAGCCTCGTTCCCAGACATGGACGCACACGACGACGCCGTATCCATGACCACGCCCTCCACCATAAATCCGCGATTGAGCCGTTGTGAGCCCCTAGACGTCTCCTTCCGCTCCATCGCTGAGTGTCACTACCTGGTCGTTGGATGGATCGAGGTCGCACAAATGAGCTCAGTATTGGGATAGATTTGGGAATTTTTTGGGACATTTGGGGTGAGGAATCAGAGAAGGGGTGTGAGGAGTGAGGACCAGAAGAACACGAGATGGATTCATAACATTGATTCATTGACATGCCTCTCGAAGCACATGGTCCTAGCCTTTAAAGCCATTTGCGCACGCACTGCCCTCTGGGCCTCATTCCTATACACTGAATGCACACACGAACAAATTTTTTCGATTGCTAGGGGCGATTATGGGCGCGAGATCTCCGAACTAAATTTTCCGGATTAGGAGGTTCCTTTTTTCACGTTGCATGATATACTTGTGAAAAAATGATATAGAATCGATGGATTGCAGTTCCTATCGAATTAGATGGGCATGACGTGCAACATTTTATTTTCCTTTATTCCCAAGTTTGAACTTGTATTGGTTGGAGTCACACATATGATGGTGCATGACATTTTATTTTTTTTCATTGCTACATCGATCGTCCAATCGAGTAAACAATGAAGGTCCATCTATCTAGCAGTACAACTGTTTTCATTTCACTGTCCACCGTTCAAGGCAGTCATGCTACCAAATGGTGCACTAGTGGTGTAGCAATCAGATGGGACATGCACGTTGCATAACATAGGCAGGGTCTGAATCACAAGTGACCTAACCAACTTGAACTGGGCTAGTTGTTGAGGTAGGATAAAGCCCTGGCCCAATTGATGTTGAGGCTGCATGGGCATTCCCTGGCCCAACTGTTGTGGTTGAGGCTGGTCGAAACCTCTATCCACATGTTGTTGTTGCACGACGATGGCGTGCACAATGTTGTGGATGGCCGGGCATCGGGACGGTTCACTGATATGCGCAAGTTGTCGACAACATTGTAGTCGCTTCAACTGGCAGCTATTCTGTTGCGAGGTCTTTGGTCGGAGGAACGGGATCACTGACTGGAGTAATGACAGTTTCTCCTCCGGGTTGCACTGCTGCAGGAGGAACTCCTTGCACAAGTTCAATTGTTGTTTTTCCTCCACAGAAGGTTGTTGTTGTGGCAATGGTTGCTCTTGCGGGTATGGTTGTTGTGTTAACGGTTGTTGATATTGGGGAAATGGTTGTTGTTGCGGGAATTGTGGTTGCTGTTGCTGTTGTTGCGGGAATGTTTGTTGTTGATATGGAAGTGGCATCTGCTGCGGAAATTGTTGTTGTGGCGGCTGCTGCGGGAATAGATGTTGCTGGGGAAGTTGTTGTTGGAGAAGTGGCTGTTGTGGATATGGTTGTTGTTCCTGGGGTTGTGGTTGCTGTAGTGAAAATGGTTGTTGTGGCTCTTTTTGCGGGAATAGTGGTTGTTGTGGTTCTTGCGACGGGAATGGTTGTTGCTGGGTAAGTGGTTGCTGCTGCGGAAATGATTGTTGTGGCCTTTCTTGGACATGGACACTAGGGTCGAGCTGCGCAATCGCAGTGGTGATGGTCGTTGATAAAACGAGGAGGGCAAAGACCAAGAGGATCTTCATGGTGGATTTGTGGTTACTCTGTATTGTTTAGTTTGAATGTTTGTGCTCTAAATGTGTGAAAGATGGATCATGGAAGGGGGTGTTCACGGTGTATGGATATTTATAGATGCCATGAAATGATTTCTTTTCGTCTTCACATTTGCTTTTTTGTAAAGTTCTTCCACTCTTATCAAACTGTCCTTTCGTATGTTTTGTTTCGCGGCGCTGCTTGCAAGTGTAATTTGGATTTATCGCCAAAGTTGCTTTCTTGTAGCACACATCCATGGAGTGTCAGGAAAGCATGATAATCATAATGACTCATCATATTCATTTTACATGGGAAACACTTATCTGGATTACATCCCTTTCAAAAACTAAGTTTGTAATGTTCTACAAGTTGTTAGGCACATCCTGGTTGGCATAACTTGTGGGGAACTAAGTTTGTAGTCTTGCTTGTGTTGTTAAGATAGATCATACTAGTAATGTGAAGATTGTTCTGGACTCCTTCTTTCTAAACTAACTTCGTAGTTTTGTGTAATATGATGGTAAGATGAACAAGCATACATGACTCATCAATTCTTTCTTTATGTCAATGTTATTAATGTCATATGAGTTGTTAATACACACTAGGTGATTCCCACGCATTTATGCAGGAACACCATGCACATGCTATTAAACCCTTTGAAGAAACTTTATACTTGGTTCGATAGTAGATATATACTCACCTGAAAAAAACATATTGCACACGGTGTATCAAATACAACGAGACCTGTAATAGCATGCTATGTGAACTATAGAGTGCATTTAGTATACTATGGAATAGCATAAGGCCAACACTCCAATGTAGTGACCCAAGCAGACGCGGATTTTATTTGCTTTTTTTCCATTTGGGTAGCCAAAATGGACAACGAGCGCAGACGAAAAGCCGGACACCGCCGATGTACCCAACATGGCAGACCCAACTGAAACGGACACCGTGGTTGAAGGCTCAGTGTCACTCGTCGAGATGAGCAACGCCACCACGCCGGCCAATGACCTCCAGTCCCACGGACACCTCCGTGCGCCCGCATAACCGCCCGAGCCACCCGGCACCGCCGCCTCGGCTCCTCCTGCGACCCGTAGCAGCACCAGGCTGTCGTCGCCTGCTCTCTTCTTCTCTGCTTCCTTCCATCTCTCTCTTCCATCTTTCTCTTCCTCCTCGTCTCACCTCCCTCTCACTTCTCTTCTCGAGCAGGAAGGAGCACGGCCGCCAACCATAGGATGCCTCCACCGGCCAAAGCCGCCATCGATGCACCAGCATCCTCAACCTCGCCGCCGCCAACCGTAGACGCATAGTTCATGCATATAACAAATAGTAAACATAATTGGCGATTGTTTGCTGGGAGAGGGGTGACAAACAAAACTCTTTTGATGGCAATTTTGGTTCTGGGATGAGATCAAACGATGGCTATTTAAAATGAAAACTTTCCCTCTCAAACAGAAACTGCCATGTCGCTCTGAAGAAAACTGGCATCCCTCAAACTAAAACTGCGAGCGAAATCATTCACAAATGCCACCCGCTCCTGGCGACTATTTTCTAGCTAAGGGGATCCATAAAAAAAGTGCTTCCTGCAGGCAAGTAGAAGTACACTATTTCTGTTAGATAATAACGAGAAAATAAACGAGACAAAGAGACACATGGATTTAACGTGGAAACCCTTGCGGGAGAAAACCACGGACGCACAAAGGCGCAATCACTATAAGGAGGAGTTTTACAAGCACGAGACGACAAACCGTCTGAGGTGCGACTACATGGGGTATATAAGAGGGCAATACATGAGAGTCCTTGGAGGACAAGTAAACGAGTTGTACTCGTACGCGTCGACGTCAACGCAAAGGCCCACACCGGTTGTACTACGTCTAGTCCAACATATTATAATTTGGATCACAATTTAACAATCTCCACCTTGATCCAAATTCCCTCAAGTAGTCGAAGAAAGTAGATAACTCCATCCAAATCAGCATAAACACCTTGTGCGTCAAAGTCCATAGGACTAGTGAGAAATACCAACTAAGCCTGAGCAAAGCTCAAACTTATTGGTAGGAACTGGCTTTGTCATCATATCAGCAGGATTATCATGAGTACTTATCTTGCATACCTTCAAATCACCTTCAGCAACAACATCTCGAATATAGTGAAATCTGACATCAATGTGCTTTGTCCTCTCATGATACATTGAATTCTTTGTAAGATATATGGCACTTTGACTGTCACTAAATACGGTAGGGCAAGATGAATCTCCACAAAGCTCAGTGTATAAACCTCTCAACCAGATAGCTTCTTTGCATGCCTCAGAAATAGCCATATACTCGGCATCAGTAGTGGAACAAGCCACAATAGACTGCAAAGTTGCTCTCCAACTCACAGCACAACCACCAATGGTGAAAACATAACCTGTGAGTGATCTTCTCTTATCCAAATCACCAGCAAAATCAGAATCAACAAAACCAACAAGTCCATCTCTAGTTTTCCCAAACTGTAAATAAGCATTAGAAGTACCTCGCAGGTATATGAAAATCCACTGAACTGCTTTCCAATGTTCCTTTCCAAGATTAGCCATGTATCTACTGACAACACTCAATGCATATGATAAATCCGGACGAGAACAAACCATGGCATACATAGGGAACTCTAGACATGTACTCAATATCGGCATCTGACTTAGGACATAAAGCTGATGATAATTTGAAGTGTGCAGCTAACGGAGTACTCACCGGCTTGGCATTATGCATATTAAAACGATGAAGAACTTTATCAATATATCCCTTCTGACTGAGATACACTTTTCCAGACGGTCTATCTCTGGATATTTCCATGCCAAGTATTTTCTTTGCTGCACCCAAATCCTTCATCTCAAATTCATTACTCAATTGCTTCTTTAGTTCATTAATCTCTGACATACTCTTTGCAGCAATAAGCATATCATCAACATGAAGGAGCAAATAAATAGTTGAACCGTTGACAGTTTTCAAATAAACACAACTATCATAATTAGACCTTTTGAAACCTTGAGAGAGCATAAAGGTGTCAAATCTCTTGTACCACTGTCTAGGGGATTGCTTCAATCCATAAAGAGATTTCTTTAACTTACAGACAAGCTTTTCTTTTTCAGGAATAACAAAACCTTCAGGTTGTCCCATATAAATATCCTCTTCTAATTCTCCATGTAAGAATGCAGTTTTAACATCCAATTGTTCAAGCTCAAGATCATGCATGGCAACAATACTGAGTAAAGTGCGAATAGAGCTATGCTTCACAACAGGAGAAAAAACTTCGTTATAGTCTATACCTGGAATCTGACTGTAACCTTTAGCAACTAACCTTGATTTATGTCTTGTCTCATCATTAGGAGAAACACCTTCTTTCCTCTTGAAAACCCACTTGCAACGAATAGGTTTCTTCTCTATAGGTAATCTTACTAAATCCCAAGTGCCATTCTTTTCAAGTGATTCCATCTCATCATGCATAGCAGTCATCGACTTATTACTATCACTAGAAATAATAGCCTCAGAATACGAAGAAGGCTCAACATTACCTTCAATTTCTTCTGCAACAGATAAAGCAAAAGAAACAATATTGCACTCTTCAATTAACCTGTCAGGTTTGTTAGTACCCCGTCTAACTCTGTCACGTGCAAGATTCCAACTAGGTGGAACAATAGGCTGGTTTGGAGTGGGAGTGACATGATCATCATTAACGACGGGTTCATCATGTGCATCAACAATTTCATTACCAGATGTATCACCTGAATCAATAACATGCTCCACCTGAACAGTAGGCTGCTGAATAGTAGGCTGCTGTTCACTCTCAACGGGAACATTAGTAGATGAAACATGATGTAACATAGCAGATTCATTAAAGATAACATTTCTGCTAATAACAACCTTCTGGGTTTCGGGATTCCACAATTTAAAACCTTTAACACCAGACTTATAACCAAGAAAGATGCACTTAACAGCCCTAGGCTCCAACTTTCCATTATCAACATGAGCATAAGCAGTGCAACCAAAAACTCTCAACTGTGAATAATCAGCAGGTGAACCAGACCATACCTCAATTGGAGTTTTCTTATTAAGAGCAATACATGGTGAACGGTTAATGAGATAACAAGCAGTGGAAGCGGCCTCAGCCCAAAAACGCCTATGCAAACCTGCATTGGACAACATGCAACGGGCTCTGGAAATAATGGTCATGTTCATACGCTCAGAAACACCGTTTTGTTGAGGAGTATAAGGAATGGTGTAATGTCTGACAATGCCTTCAGACTTGCAATAATTCTTAAATTGCTTAGAACAGAATTCCATACCATTATCAGTGCGAAGTATTTTTACCTTCCTTTCAGTTTGTCTTTCAACCATAATCTTCCACTCCTTAAAAGCTGAGAATGCTTCATATTTGTGCTTCAAGAAATAAGCCCAAACTTTTCTCGAATGATCATCAATAATAGTCAGCATGTAACTTGCACCACCTAATGACTTCTTGCGAGATGGTCCCCATAAATCAGAATGCACATAATCAAGAATACCTTCAGTTGTATGGGTCGAAGTATTGAACTTCACCCTCTTGTGCTTGCCGAAGATACAATGCTCACAAAATTTCAATTTACCAGGTTCATATCCATCAAGAAGACCTCTCTTATTTAACTCTGCTAAACCAAGTTCACTCATATGTCCAAGACGCATATGCCAAAGGTTAGCAGCATCACAATCAGAATTCTTTGAAATAACTGGAGTAGCGTTACCTGAAACAGTAGAACCTCGAAGGTAATAAAGACCATTGGTCGAACTTAAGTCACCTTTCATCACAACAAGGGAACCTTTGGTGACTTTCAAAACACTATCTCCACCTGAATACTTGTATCCCTTTGCATCAAAGGCACTCATAGAAATAAGATTTCTCTTCATCTTCGGAATATACCGAACATCTGTCAAAATTCTGATTATGCCATCAAACATCTTGATTCGAATAGAACCTATGCCTTCAATCTTGCATGGTGAATTATCAAAACCCAAAACAGAACCAGCAGCAGTAGTGGAATCAAAAGTATTAAACCAATCTTTATGTGGGCACATATGAAAAGTGCATGCGGTGTCAAGTACCCACTCATCATTGGTCTTAGCATATCCAGCAATAACGACAAGAGCATCATCGGAACTATCATCACGAGCAACGTTAGCAGAATTTTCACCTGGTTTGTTACCTTTCCTCTTTTCCTTGTTCTGCAACTTGAAACACTCAGAGATGTCATGCCCGTCTATCTTGCAATATCTGCAATACTTCTTGTCTCTGGATTGCGACCGGCCCCTGTAGCCATTTTTACTTTTGCCTCTGTTTCTATTATTGAAGTTCTTCTCCTTTGTCCTGCCACGAACAGATAATCCCTCGGCTTGGGATGAACTTGAACCATCATGAGGCACCATTAGTTTCATCTTCTCCTTAGAGTTCAAAGCTGCATAAACTTCATTAAGTGTGAGAGTATCACGACTGTATAATATGGTGTCTCTAAAATTGGTATAAGAACTTGGCATGAACAAAGTAACATTAAAGCAGTATCTTCCTCTTCATACTTAACCTCCATTGCAGCTAGATCAGATTTGATCTCTTTAAATTCTGAAATATGATTCAATACATTACCTCCCTCGGGTAACCTGTGCAGGAATAATTTTTGTTTCAGATGCATCTTGCTGGTGAGATCCTTGGTCATGCAAATCCCTTCCAGCTTTAACCATAGAGCGGCGGCAGTTTTCTCGCTCAAAACTTTCTGCAAAATATTATTATGCAAATGGAGTTGAATTTGTGACAAAGCCTTACAATCAATTCTTTTCTCCTCATCAGTCCAATCTTGAATTCGGTTCTTCCCAAAACTATCCAGTGCTACATCATAGTCGGACTGTGCCAACAACGCCCGCATCTTGACTTGCCATAAGGTAAACCTTATGTCACGGTCCAGCAGCGGAAGATCGTACTTCATAGATGCCATGAGTCGATAAATCTGTGTACACAAAGTAGTACAAGCCGGTAGAAAAATCCTTAACGGAATTTAATTTGCGGAGCAAATAGAACAGAATAAATAGCATCTGTAAGTATTAGGCAGTGGACGGAGCAATTGATATGGAAAAACAACGCCCGTACTAATACTCTGTACTAGCACTTCACGTGGCCGAAGCAGCAGCAACAACTTCAAAACAAATCAGCCTTGTACCTCGGGACGTGAACTTGATGCGTGGCCGATCAGCGCCAAACGAAGATGTGGACGGCTTCACGTGAAGGAACAGCGGCCGGATAGATTGCTCCTCCTCGGGTCTTGAGCGTTTTAACACGGCGGCGCAGCAGCTCGAACAGCTAGCAACGATCGATCACGGACAAGCAGAGGAATCTCCGAACTTGATCTGGACCCGGTCAAAATCGACCGCCTGTCGGTCTCGGCGACTTGCGGCGGCGACGGTGCACAAAACGCAACCCTAACTTTCGTCTCAAACCTCGTATCTGAAACTTGGCTCTGTATATCACTTGTTAGATAATAACGAGAAAATAAACGAGACAAAGAGACACAGGGATTTAACGTGGAACAAACCCTTGCGGGAGAAAACCACGGACGCACAAAGGCGCAATCACTATGAGGAGGAGTTTTACAAGCACGAGACGACAAACCGTCTGAGGTACGACTACATGGAATATATAAGAGGTTAATACATGAGAGTCCTTGGAGAACAAGTAAACGAGTTGTACTCGTACGCGTCGACGTCAACGCAAAGGCCCACGCCGGTTATACTACGTCTAGTCCAACATATTATAATTTGGATCACAATTTAACAATTTCGAATTATGGAAAGGCAGCTTGTGTATAAATATTTGATAAATTACAACAGGAGATCTATAGCAGACGTGTAAGCGGGTAGGAAAACTTTGTCCGTCAAAATTGACACTATTACATGTAGGAGAGTGAGTTTTCAGCTCCTGGATGCCTGGGAACAATAACAAACCCTTTAGTGCCAAACAAGTTGGGGTAGGCTAGAGGTGAAACCAATAAGATCTTGCGAACAACTCATGGCTCTGGCACATGGATAGCAAGCTTCCATGCACCCCTTTCCATAGCTAGTTCTTTGGTGATACTCCAATCCTTCAGATCTTTCTTAATGTACTCATCCCGTATCAAATTCGGTTTACCAGGCCTCTCTTGACATTCTCCGCACGCTTTAGCCGTCCGCTATGCATTGGAGCTCCTGGAGGTCTGTGCTGAATATGCCCAAACCATATCAGACGATGTTGGACAAGCTTGTCTTTAATTGGTGCTACCCCAACTCTATCTCGTATATCATTCCAGACTTGATCCTTCCTCGTGTGGCCACACATCCATCTCAACATATGCATCTCCGCCACACCTAACTATTGAACATGTATCCTTTTAGTCGGCCAACGCTCAGCGCCATACAACATTGCGGTCGAACCGCCATTCTGTAGAACTTGCCTCTAAGCTTTTGTGGCACTCTCTTGTCGTAGAGATTGCTAGAAGCTTGGCGCCACTTCATCCACCCCGCTTTGATTCGATGGTTCACATCTTTATCATAACCCCATCCTCCTACAGCATTAAACCCAAATATTGAAAGGTGTCCTTCTTAGGCACCACCTACCCATCAAGGCTAACCTCCTCCTCCTCAAACCTAGTAGTTCTGAAACTGCACATACTATGCTCGGTTTTAGTTCTACTAAATCTAAACCCTTTTGATTCCAAGGTTTGTCTCCATAACTCCAACTTTCTATTTACCCCCGTCTGACTATCGACAACTAGCACCACATCATCCGCAAATAGCATACACCATGGGATATCCCCTTGTATATCCCTTATGACCTCATCCATCACCAAGGAAAAAAGATAAGGGCTCAAAGCTGGCCCCTGATCTAGTCCTATCTTAATCGGGAAGTCATCATTGTCAACATCACTTGTTTGAATACTTGTCACAACATTATCATACATGTCCTTGATAAGGGTAATGTACTTTGATGTGAATTTGTATTTCTCCAAGGCCCACCAAATGACATTCCGCGTCATCTTATTATAGGCCTTCTCCAGGTCAATGAACACCATATGCAAGTCCTTTTTTGCTCCCTGCATCTCTCCATAAGTTGTCGTACCAAGAAAATGGCTTCCATGGTCGACTTCCCAGGCATGAAACTAGACTAATTTTTGGTCACGCTTGTCATTCTTCTTAAGCGGTGCTCAATGGTTCTCTCCCATAGCTTCATTGTATGGCTCATCAGCTTAATTCCATGGTAGTTAGTACAACTCCGAACATCCCACTTGTTCTTAAAGATTGGTACTAATATACTCCATCTACATTCTTCGGGCATCTTGTTTGCCCAAAAAATGAGGTTGAAAAGCTTGGTTAGCCATACTATTGCTATGTCCCCGAGGCCTTTCCACACCTCAATGGGGATACAATCAGGGCCCATCGTCTTGCCTCCTTTCATCCTTTTTAAAGCCTCATTGGCCTCATACTCCTAGATTCTCCACACAAAAAACGTGCTGGTCTCATCAATGGAGTCATCCAGTTCAACGGTCGAACTCTCATTCTCCACATTGAACAACTTTTCGAAGTACACCCGCCATCTATGTTAATTTCCTCGTCCTTCACCAAGAGTTGGTCTGCTCCGTCCTTGATGTGTTTGACTTGGCCAATATCCCTCCTCTCCCTCTCTCTGATCTTGGCCATCTTATAGATGTCCCTCTCGCCTTCCTTCGTACCTAACCATTGGTAGAGGTCCTCATACACCCGACCCCTTGCTTCACTGATAGCTCGCTTTGCGGCCTTCTTCGCCATCTTGTACTTCACTATTTTGTCGGCACTCCTATCCAGGTATAGGAGTCTAAAACAATCTTTTGTCTCTTTAATCGCTTTCTAGACATCATCATTCCACCACCAGGTATCCTTATCCCCGCTTCTCCTTCCCCTGCACACTCCAAATTCCTCTGAGGCCACCTTAAAAATGCAAGTCGCCATCTCCATCCACACATTGTACGCATCCACTCCTTCCTCCCAAGGGCCCTCCTTAATGACCTTCTCCTACCTCCTCCTTGAGCTTCCACCACTTCGTTCTAGCGATTTTGGCATGCTTATCCCGCTGGACACGAATGCGAAAGCGGAAGTCAGCAGCCACCAGCTTATGCTGAGGTACAACACTCTCTCCAAGTATCACCTTACAATCTAGGCATGCACGTGTATCTATGAACAGTAAAATAAAAAAAATCTGAAACTACACAACATCAAAGGTGATCAAACTTTGTAGGTGATTGCATGTTTTCATGCCAAAATACCATTCAAGGAGCTCTATACACGAAAAATATTTCAGTGCTTGAAGTTTTGAGCACTATTAGCACTGAAATCTGAAACTTGTTTGTACACCTTTCTCTACATGATATTCTGGCATGAAAACTTGCAAAAACCTACAAATCTTGACCATCTTTGATGTTGCAAAGTTTCAGATTTTTTTTAATTTAATGTTCATAAAGGGTGCCTAGGCACCCGGGAGCTATCACTGTGTTTTTGTTACATGTAGCTAGTCAATAACAATATTGGTCAGTCAGAAGGTTTCAGCAAACCTACAACAAAATTGAGAGGATTCTTGCAAGAGAACAACAGACAACAAGTAAAAGCCAAGAAACAATGGTAAACCTTCAATTCAAGAATATTAGTGGAGGCATACAAAGTATCAAATTGGTTCATAGACAGATCAACTTGAGAGATATTTTCGCAGCAACATTTAGTAAAGTCACTAATCAATATGTTGCTAAGCATCCAGGCCCGGCCCTGAGGGGGGGCAGGGGGGGCGGCCGCCCCGGGCCCCCGGAACGGAGGGGCCCCCACCCAGGAATTTGTGCTTATGTGTGTTACGTTGACCTGCTGCTACGTGCACTGAAAAAACAGCGACCATGCAGGCCCAAGGTACTGCGTACAGAAGCTAAGATTTATCGAGTACTTTTCAATTACTAAGGTTATATCTAATTTATAGACCCACTGCGATGCTTGCAGAAAACATATAAAAAATGCCAATTACATGCCATGTCTAAGAGTCACTACCTTGGGCGCAAATTGCAATGTACATATGCTTCTCCGATTAAACTGATTGGATAGCATATTTTTTGTAGAGCAGAGATGCAAACACTCGTCCAAGAAATAAACTAGTTCATGATTTTTGCATAATATCGTAACACTTTTTTTTTGGAAACACGCCATATTTGATAGCACTTTCAGTTCCATCTACTCATATTTAAAAATAATTATGTGCCGGTGCAAGATTAAAACCTTAAATCAAACAAAAAGAGAGAGAAATGGCCATAAAGCTGGTCCCACTCTAAGGGCCCCCGACATTTAGTTTCGCCCCGGGCCCCTAAAACCCCAGGACCGGCCCTGTAAGCATCAAACTGATATGCATATGCAAAAATGAATCGACAAATAGAAAGGATAACCAAATATTTCATCACATGCTCAGTGTGGAGGAGAGAAAATGAGAAATACCGAATACAGATATGAAGGTGTTGTTGCCTTAGCAGCACCATTGACACGGCAGGGGAAGCACATGCGGTTTTTGTACCATATATTGAAATAGAATTCCAGAACATGTGTTCATTCAAGCAAAATAAGATTCAGGCCTGGATCAAGCGAACTAAATCCATAATAGGTGAAGAAGGCAATCCTATGTATTCAATCAAGCAAGATTAAATTTAAATATTAACAAAGCACAGAAAATTCAAAATTGGCAATGGATGGGAACAATATGTACATATATGAGCAGTAAACCTGAGGCATAGGTATGTAACAAGGGGAGAATAACCAAGATGAGGGCCTAGGCTTCCAAGTCATCGAGCACCAGAGGAAATCCAATATGTTTGTTCAACCAGCAATATGTCATCGGGAATGTCGAGGAGATGGGAGGGAGTTGCTCACCAAAGGCAGAAGTATGAGCGTGCTATGCAGATGTTCACCCATAATGGAGGATGATGGGAAGGAATCAAAATGAACTGAAGTGTGTGGGTGTGACTCCAAATGGTAATCTATTAGTTTCTTGTATAGATCGTGGGGAGAGGAAGTGGAGCGTCAAGCATCAATTACCTGTAGCAGAAGGTTTTTTGTTTTTTGTTTTTGGTTTTATGAGATTGTTTGGTGGTCGTAGATGGCAACAAAGATGATAAACAGTGTGAGGCATTTTGAGAATTGGGCTGCATAGGGGTTGAAGCAGTGGGTTATGTACGTTTGGTGTGAGCAAAGCAAGAAATGCCGAAGAACAACAGGGGCACGGGACCTTCAACTGTAGAAGCGTTGTTGCCCTACTCCATAGTTCATAGGTCGCCATCCTCGCGCAAGACGGGTGACGTGGGATGGCACATCCGGTAGGCTGGGCGGCGTGGAGGGTTTTTCGCTTTCAGTTGATGTACAAATAACTGAAGAGCTAATGAGAAAAGCTGGAGAACTGTGCGCAGCACAAAACCCGTGTGTCTTCGTCTACCTCTCCTCCTCCGTGTCATAGTGAGCTAGACCTTCCCGTGGTGCAACTGTGAGGGGTTTGACTATGTATAGTGGGTTTTCACTCAGGACCTCACCTCAGGACATCCACTCCCGTAGGGAAGGCAACAACCACATGAGCTAACGTTCAGTTTTGCTACAAAACAGGGTTCCTATCTAATAGTCCCACCTAGATTCTTTAGACTTAATTCCACCAATTTAAATACGTCCACAAATTGCCTTGAATATCAGCAAAGCCGCCCTGAGAACCAATAAATAAAAAATCGAGAAGAAAGACCCAATGATAGAGGCGAATTTAATGGGATGGAGGAAGGACATGCACTCATGCTGATTAGTTTCCTAATTACTGGGATTTGCAGGGAGAAAAGGACGGTAGCCTCTATCTATATCTATACCTATTAATAAAGCGGCTATGACTTTTGGTGGTACGTCACGGAAATTGCCCTAAAGTTGCAAAATATTACCATGCAAACTTTGTGAACATTTTTTTAAACAATTTTCTTGAATCGAGGAACATTTCTAGAATTGATGTACATTTTTTTCAAAATTGACGGAACAATTTTTAAAATTCATGACAATTTATTAATTTAATGAATTTTTTTGAAATGCATGATCATTTTTTGAATCATTGAACATTTTATGAATGAAAAACTATTTGTAAGTCACGATTTTATCTAAAATTTAAGGATATTTTTCCATTCATTAACATTTTTGTATTGGTGATAGTTTGTGCAATTTCATTAACATTTTTTAATAATAGATTTTTTTTCAATCATGAACATTTTTTAATTTTCAGAAAAATGATTTTTTTCAAAATTTTAAAACAAAATGTTTACAAAATCATAAATATGTTTTGAATCCAAAAACATTTTAATTTTTGGAACTTTTTTGAAGAACCAAATTATTTAAAGTAGAAAAAACGAAAACGTAAAATAAAAAGAACAATCAAAACAAAACAGAAAACCCAGACCAACCAGATATGGGCCGGCCCAAAAATTTATAATGCATCTTCTCCCAAATAGCACCGTATAGGAAAGTCACTACTGCATGGGCCAGCCCAGGCGGGGGATTTCCTTGTCTAAAATGTTTTTTTTTTCACTTATAGGTACCATTAGTGGGGCATTTATGAAATTTTGAAAACAAATGTTCAGGAAATCAAAAAATGTTTATGATTTTTCAAAAGTTTGTGTATTAGAGAATCTAAATTAAGACAAAATTTCGCCAAACAAAGAATGTTCATGAATAGAAAAATATCCTAAAATTTCAAAAACTGCCCGTGACTTACAAACTAGCTTATTCATTCATAAAATGTTCGCTGATTCAAAAACTGATCATGCATTTCAAACATGTTCGAAATCAACAAAATGTTCTTGAATTTGAAAAATTGTTCCACAAATATTTGAAAATGTTCAAAAAGTTCTAAAAGTGTTCATGAATTTAAAAAATGTTCATGGTATGAAGTATGTTCACAAAAAAGTAGACTAAATAACAACACGCATGAAGAGGACTATATGAAGCCTACGCGTCAACCTCTTAGTATAAGATGGCACGCATGAAGAGGGTTAGGTTAGCATCCTGCCCCATTTGGAAAACGGCGATGAACTTGTCACCTTCCTCGCTAATGCATATGTAAGATAATTACTAAACTCAAGTTGTGGTGAACTATTTTAAACTCAAGTTGCATACTCAAGTTGTGATAATTAAAATCAAGTTATACATACTAGTTAATCAATACACTACATATAACACTAATTAATCAATACACTACATATAACACTAATTAACCAATCTAACTAATTAATAAACTAGGTACAGTGGCCAAATAAACTAAATTTAAGTAGGTCCTCAAATGATCTAAGGTATACGCATCCATAGGATTGAGGGCAGTCGAATTGAATTCAACACCTTTGGAGCAGATCGAGAGGAGGGCGGCCGGATTGAACTAACCACTAATTAGACGTGTGCACGCCGGCCGGCGGCATAAATGCCGCCAATAATCATCGGCCGTGGATTTCAAGATGAGAATGCCGGGCGTGGCAGAGAGGGCGCAAAGAGATGGGGAGGGGAAGAAGAGAGAGTGAGTGGGAAGTTAATAAAACCTCAGCGGGACAGTTTGTATGCATAAAAGCTAGCAGCGTGTGCGCCCGAGGAACACTGCTAGCTTACACGAGGGTTTGTATATCAAACACAATCCACATGTGAAAGAACGACACGGGGCGAATGATGTAGAGGACTGGCAGCCTGACATACACAGGCGAATGCTACAAACAGTTTGTCATTTGAATTAAAAAATGCATTTTAAAATTCTTGAAACTTGGTTTACTGTCATTATATGACCACTTGAAGTAGCAGTTAAAATTACAAAGTGTTAAAACAAAGTTTACTATAGATACCTCCCGAACCGAAGGTAGGTATCACCACCGGTAATTTGAATAGTGCTGAAAAGTACGCCTCCAAAATTTTGTTGGCATATATATCATATGCACCATTTTATAGTTACATGTACATTTATGGATTTATTGACTATTGTTTTCAATTTTCAAGGGGATTGAAAATGTAGAAAATGGCTTAGTAGTGTGCCATAAAGAGAACACGCTGCTAACATACAGGAAAGTAAAGGCAGAAAAAGATCTATTGATGAAATTGTGCGTGATAAAAAGTAGAGAGAGAGGGGTGGAAGGAGAAGAAGGGGTACTCAATTATTGGGCGCAACAATTAGTAGTTTTTGCATCCATTGAAAGCTACTAAAGTTTATATGTTAGCGGCGTGCGGGCATATAAACACCGCTAGTTTTTAAGACCCACATGCCGTGAGTGCATGTTAGACATCACAGTAACAGCATGCGGAGCAGAGCCACACGCTGCTATAGGAGGTGACACCGGTGGCATTCCCTCCATCGGAACGCTGCCAGGGATTATGGCAAACCATCTACCTTCATGTACGTAACTAGCAGTGTTTCGAATGCATGAACGCCACTAAGTCCCTCACTACTGCCGCGTTCTGGTTTTTTCCGCATGCTGCTCGTTGTTAGGCGAGTTAGCAGGAGCTTCACGCTGCACGCTGCTATAGTTGTGGATGCTCCTAATAGTAAAATCCTATAAGGGGTTTCCCTACTAGCGTGAGGAAGATATAACATTCTCCGTACCTGGGCAACAGAAAAATAAGTGAAAATCAAGTGTGTTTTTTCGTGCAAATGATATTAGTATATAAAGAGGATGGAGACATGGGGCTTCTGTCAGCCCCACGCATCCTAGGCTATGCCCGAGAACCAAGGAATGTGGCCAGGCATGTGGGCCATATAGGCCACCCCTAGGGCCAATTTTTGTAGTTGGGGCTATTTTGCTCCAAAAACCTTTGATATATGTTTGCTTTATTTTTTCCTCGCTCTATAAAAGTGTTGTTCTCTTGTGAAACCTTCATTATCTGGCTCCGGTTGCTTTTCGGTGCTCACTCCAGTGCAACCTTGCAAAATGGAAAGAAAATATAGACAAAATTGTGCAATGGCAACTTTAGTTTGATTCTCACCTCTTTGGAGTCCCCTAAAGAATTGCTTTTGAAAAATGCTTTCGTGCCACCAAACTCAAAATTGTACCAACTCAAAAATATCCAGATTAACATTTAGAGTGACGAATGGTTTCTAATCAGGCGCTTGTTTTGCTACTAAAATGCCCTTTTACTTCTAGACATTGAAATACGTTGAATTAGTATAGTGTGCAATGTTCAGGAAATCCGTAACTGATAGCTGCTCGGTCGGCTTGGGAGCAGTAACTAATATATCAATCTGCCTATTAACTGGATTAATAGGTCGACCATTAATCGATAGATTATATAGTAACCTGCCAGCACAAGCAGCTAGGTATTGATGTGTAAGGCTAGGATTGCGGTTTGGGATGAACATCGAAATAAAAAGTGAATGTAACAGTGACAAGCAATGCTAGCAAACAAGAAGCTTGTTTGTCTTTTATTCCCAAGCTTGAACTAGCACTGGTCGGGGTCACACATGATGGTGCACGCCACTTTATTTGTCATCGCTACAATGATTGGTTTGCATCAGCTAAGCAACGATGATCCATCTACCTATTAGCATAACTCTTGCATTTTTCATTGGCCACCAATGCCGACGACTATGCTGGCAAATGGTGCGTTGATGGTGGAGCAGTCAGGTGAGACATACACGTTGCACATGGTTGGAAGAGTTTTCAATACCAATGACCTGATCCCCTCCAATTGAGCTGGTTGTTGAGGTTGGATGATACCCAGACCCTGGGCGAGCTGAAATAGTGGCCGCAGGATCTGCACGCCTTGTTGTTGTTCTTGCTGCATGATGATGGAATGCGCGACGCTGTGGATGGCTGCGCACTGGAGCTGTTGAGGAATTTGTGCTAGTTGTTGGCAACATTGTTGCTGCATCACCTGGCAATCACTTCGTGGCAAGATCATTGACATGAGGGATGACACCAATGACACAGGGTTGCATTGCTGCAAGAGGAAATTCTTGCAGGGGTTCATCTGTTGTTGTAGAGATAGCTGAATCAACGGTTGTTGTTGCTGGGGGAATGATTGTTGCGGTTGTTGGGGCTGCGGGAATTGTTGTTGGGTCTGGGGAAAAGGTTGTTGTGGTTGTTGTGATTGGGGAAATTGTTGTTGGGGTTGTTGAGGCTCGGGGAATGGTTGTTGGGGTTGCTGGGGAAATGATAGTTGGGGTTGTTGGGGGAATGTTTGTTGGGGCTGGGGAAATGGTTGTTGTTGTTGCTGGGTCTGGGGAAATTGTTGTTGTGGTTGATGGGGGTATGTTTGTTGGGGTTGGGGAAATGTTTGTTGTGGTTGATGGGGGAATGTTTGATGGGGTTGGGGAATAGTTTGTTGTGGTTGCTGGCAGAATGGTTGTTGGGGCTGGGGGAGTGGTTGTTGTTGTGGCCATTGTACTTGGCTGCTGGGGTCGATTTGCATATTGGCGGTGGCGATGGTTGTTGCCATCGCAAGGATTGTTAGGATGAGTAAGGTCTTCATGGTGGATTTGCGTTAACTACTACTTACTTGGATTTGATGCTTGTGCTCTAGGTATGTGTAGGATGGATGATGGTATGGAGTGTACATATTACAGGCTTTTTATAGCTACCATGGTTAGGTTTCTTTTCATTATTGCTTTCACTTTTTAAAGTGATTGATGCTTATCAAACTAATTATTTGGCATGTTGTGTTTGGTGGCACTACATACAAATGTACTTTTGGAGTGGTCAGCAAAGTTGCCTTTTTATTGTACATATCATCTAAGAGTGGCGAAATCTTTATAATTGGCACTGACTCATCTTATTGACTTTACAAGTCAAACAATTATCTGGATTGCATTCCTTTCGGATCTAAGTTTATCATGTTGTACAAGTTGTTAGCCATAAACCAAATCCTCATAGCTTGTGGGGGACTAAATTTGTCCTTGTGCATGTTGTTAAAGATAGATCAGACTATTCTAATGTTCATTTTGGACTTTTATTCTCTTTTAAACTAGCTTGCAGTGCTGTATAGTATGATGGTAAGATGAACAAGCTAACACGACTCGTCAAATTCTTCTTTTATGTCAAGGGTATTAATGTTGTACACGAATCGATACATGACTCATCATATTTGCTTTTTATGTCAATGGTTGTAGTAGTGTGCAAGTTATTAATTAATACTGGACTAGTACTAGCTTTACATGTCTTAATTGATTCACTCTTTAGTACATTTGAAGGTTTGTTCACGCTAATTGATTAATTTATTGAACTAAGTTTGCATGTATTATTTGTAACATTTGATGCATTTAGTCGAAGTTGTTCATGACAACAGTTATTACAAAATTTCTGAGAATGATTTCAAGCATTTAAAAAATAAATAGTGGCATATTTGTATCCTTAGGGCATTTCTAATCGATCCTTTTAAAATAACGTAGGATTCGGCAGAGTAAACCATTAGCGGAGTATTTATACTCCATTAACTTTTGGTCGGACGTAGCCGAACTCTGAAATTTAATAGGGTAACAATCAAATTGCATAAGTTAAAACTAGATTCAATTGAAACAACTAAAATTTGGCACATTTGTCTTGACATCCCATGGGACAACCGAAATTCAATTTAAATATTCTAAACCTAAACCCAAACATATGCTTCAAATTAAACTTGAAATTAAGCTAAATTACTCTTCATCATCATCACATGGTAGAGGTCGAGCCAATCTTGCCTTGACATTCTAGCGCCCATTGGGTCCAGGCCAGTGTCGTCGTCGTCAGAGTTGGGTAAGATGCATCGCCATTCGTCGGCATTGAGCTCCTTCTCGTCCTTTCCGCCTTTATCGCCGCCTTCCACCTCGTCGTCGGAGATGACGATGACCTCCCCGTTGATTGCCCGCTCTGCCTCCACGAGCTTGGGGTACTGGCGATGGAGGTCTACCATGTACTCCTCATCGGCGGCCTCTAACGCGATGTGCAACCTCGCCTCCCTCTCCTCCCAAGCTGTCGCCGCATCCACCACCCGCGGTGGCAGCGAGTCGAGGTGGGCGGGTGCCGTCCTCCACGGAAAGTTGAGTTGCATGTCCGCCACCCCCGGTGGCACCAGGGCGAGGTGGGGGCACCGTCCCCAATGGGAAGTTGAGCCGCGCGTCCGCACCGTGGAACCGAGCCTGCCATCGGTCATATTCTAGGGCGGCGAGCTTCGTCGTGTGTAACGACTCGATCCACTTCTTCTTTTGGGTCTCCTGGTCGGTGATCTCTGCCACCCACGTCCCCCGTGCTCACTGGCGGACCTCGAGGTATTTCCTCTCCGGCTGTTGCGGCGAATTGAGGTTTGAGAATTCGGAGATGCAGGCGGGGGCCGCATCGGCGGGGCGGTGGCGGCTCGAAGACGCGCGGCAGGCATGGCGGCATGGATCCGTGCTACGGATTGGCAGCGGGGAGTGTCGTCCATGCAATCTAGTCATTGGGAGGAGGGGGAGTCGGCAGCGAGGATGGGGGAGGAGGAGAGGCAAAGGAGGCGGCTAGAGGGGTCAGGAAGTTTAACTCCACTAGCACCGATTGGGGATCGGCAAGGTCCCGATTAGAGGAGTAAAACTTGGTTTTTAGTTCTCCAACACGCTGCTAACATACAGGAAAGTAACATACATGAAAGTAAAGGCAGAAAAAGATTTAGTGATGAAATTGTGCGTGGCAAAAAGCAGAGAGAGAGGGGTGAAAGGAGAAAAACGGGTGCTCAATTATTGGGCGCAACAATTAGCAGTTTTTGCTGTCTGCTGAAAGCTACTAAAGTTTACAAGTTAGCAGCGTGCGGGTATATAAACGCCGCTAGTTTTTAAGACCCACATGCCCGTCGGTGCACAGAGTGTTAGACATCACAGTAGAAGCATGCGGAGCAGAGCCACACACTGCTATAGGAGGTGACACCGGTGGCATTCCCTCCATCCGCACGCTGCCAGGGATTCACGGCAAACCATCTACCTTCATGTACGTAACTAGCAGTGTTTCGAAAGCATGAATGCCACTAAGTCCTTCACTACTGCCGCGTTCTGGTTTTTCCGCTGCTCGTTGTTAGGCGAGTTAGCAGGAGCGTCCATATAGTTGTGGACGCTCCTAATAGTAAAATCCTATAAGGGGTTTCCCTACTAGCGGGAGGAAGAAAATAACGTTCTCTGTACTTGGGCACCAGAAAAATAAGTGAAAATCAAGGGTGTTTTCCGCGCAGATGATATATGTACATAGAAAGGATGGAGGCACGGGACTTGTGTGAGCCCAATGCATCCTAGGCCATGCCCGGGACCCAAGGCAGGTGAGCAGGCATGTGGGCCATATAGGCCACCCCTTGGGCCAGTTTTTGGTAGTTGGGGCTATTTTGCTCCAAAGACCTTTGATATATCTTTGCTTTAGTTTTTCCTCGCTCTATAAAAGTGTTGTTCTCTTGTGAAACCTTCATTTTTCTGGCTCCGATTGCTTTGTGGTGCTCACTCCGGTGCAACCTTGCAAAATGGAAAGAGAATATGGACAAAATTGTGCAATGGTGGTTGAAATAGCATAATAAGTGAGCAATTTATGTTATCAAATTGTGATGCAAGATGCACATATAAGATTTGAACATCCAAAAATGCCTTGAATGGAATAATGAAAAGCATATGCAAAGAACAAATTATTTTGCCTTTTATTCCCATGTTTAAACTATTAGTACATATGATGGTGCATGACACTTTATTTTTCATCATTGCTCGATTGGTCCATTGACTAAATGACAATGATCCATCTATCCATTATTATAGCCATTGTCTTTTACTGCCCATCGTCAAAAATGATGCTGACAACTGGTGTAGTGATCATGGAGCAATAAGGTGTGACATGCACATTACACATCGTTGGCAGGGTTTGTAGCACCAACAACATAATCGGCTG
Organism: Aegilops sharonensis; assembly: GCA_904067115.1. Classification (NCBI taxonomy): domain Eukaryota; kingdom Viridiplantae; phylum Streptophyta; class Magnoliopsida; order Poales; family Poaceae; genus Aegilops; species Aegilops sharonensis. Next base: position 1,157,040 of record LR880966.1, read on the forward strand.
GAGCTGAGCTAGTTGTTGAGGTTGTATGAAACCCTAGTCAAGTTGTTGCTTAGGCCGGACAATTGTACCTGGCCCGGTTGTTGTTGTTGTTGTTGTTGTTGTTGTTGTTGTTGTTGTTGTTGTTGTTGTTGTTGTTGTTGTTGTTGTTGTTGTTGTTGTTGTTGTTGTTGTTGTTGGGGTTGGGGGAAATCTTGACCCACCTGTTGTTGTTGCTGTTGTTCTTGTTGTACGAGGATGGCGTATGCGATGCTTGTTGGAAATATGCCCTAGAGGCAATAATAAAAGCATTATTATTATATTTCCTTATTCATGATAATTGTCTTTATTCGTGCTATAATTGTGTTAACCGGAAATCGTAATACATGTGTGAATAACAGACAACAACATGTCCCTAGTGAGCCTCTAGTTGACTAGCTCGTTGATCGACAGATAGTCATGGTTTCCTGACTATGGACATTGGATGTCATCGATAACGGGATCACATCATTAGGAGAATGATGTGATGGACAAGACCCAATC